>BSAI01000108.1:31709969-31781589 GCA_036245035.1 Adrianichthys oophorus
TTTCTTTCTTTCTTTCTTTCTTTCTTTCTTTCTTTCTTTCTTTCTTTGCGTAAAAATATGTATTTTTTTTATTCCAATACAGTTGTACACAATAACGCGATACCTATAAATATAATTAATATAATATTTTATCATTTCTATAACAGTGTTTTTATTCCAAACCAGTCCATCTAAATTTGAAAAATAATTAAATTAAAAAAAAAGGTTGGCGTGGAAAAGCTATAGAGGGATCACTGACAAATATACAGTCAATGGGAGGGAATCGGGTGTCAGGACGTCACACAGGTAGGATGGTAGGCTAGTGGCTTAAGGTGTGGTGAAAGGTGCGCTTATTGGCTGGTTTGAAAGGTTAAAGCAGTCGAGCTGGAAATTCAACAGCACACTGTGTTCAAGACACAGCACACTTGTAAAACAAGACTGTTGTTGTTTTCACTCGTGAAGGTTTGTTGTGTTTTTAGATATTGGGATCTCTACAGAGGCTCCTAAAATGAGCAAAGTCTCGAAGCTTTTCAAGGGGAGCTCCAGCTCTTCTAAACCCAAACACCACCGGACGAGGGGGGGACCGTCTGCCCAGGAGGCCATACACAGACTCCGGGAAACAGAGGAGATGCTGACGAAGAAACAAGAGTACTTGGAGAAGAAGATTGAACAAGAAATAGCGACGGCGAAGAAGCATGGCACAAGAAACAAGAGAGGTATGTGGTGGTGAAAGTATGGCTACTAGTTTCTGTAGCTTCAACATTGCTACAGTCGTTTGGACTTTTCTGATAATTGAGATAAAATGACAGTCTTTAGGCTGCTGCTTACGTTTTATTTCAAATAAATTATTTGTTTCCTTATTTGTGGTCATTTATGTTACAAAAAAAGTCAAATGCGGTTTTATGTAATCTTTCCAACAAATCATGTTACACTAAGAACAGTCTTAAACATGTAAATCAGTAGGGCCGAAATAAAGATTAGTCAGTTATGTTACCTTTTTATTTAAATTTACGGCCATTAGATTTTAGCACATACGTAGGTTATAGTTAACATTTTTTTTTTTAATTCAGCAAACTATGAATTTTTTGTTAAAGCTTTACCCTGATGCAAACCATGTTTTTGAGGCTTTTGTGGCATTTTTCAGATGATGGAGGAAATGTATTATTAAAATTAATCTAAAAACTGCATTTCTGAGTAATACTTTATTCAAATTGTTGTGGATCAGGAGCAGACTAAGAAAAAAAGCTTAATTGTGATGTAGAAAATACACTGGGCTACAAGCTCCTTGCTCCCTGTTCTCAGCATCAGGGAGGGTAACGGGGCAGGGTTACTCCACACCAACAGTCAGACCTATGTTATAGAAAACAGCAGGTTTTTAAAAATGACATAATCATAATATTAATTTAAAAAAAAGATCACTGGGAACGCTTTAAAAATAGAACGAAAGATGATCGGAGTGGGACTTTTTAAACTGAAACGTTACAGTAGAATACTTTACCTGTATGAGGTGTTCCCTTAGCAACATTACTTGATGAATCATTTTAAGGTTAAACCAAAAAAGGGTTATTAACATGTCTTAATTCTGGTCATGCTCAATAATATTAAAAATAAGCCAAAAAGTTTTTAAATATAAATTTGTCAATGTTTTTTTTTCCCCAGCTGCACTGCAGGCCCTCAAGAGGAAGAAGCGTTTGGAGCAGCAGCTCACTCAGATTGATGGCACTTTATCCACCATCGAGTTTCAGAGGGAAGCTCTGGAAAACTCGCACACCAACACAGAGGTCCTCAAGAATATGGGCTTTGCTGCCAAGGCCATGAAGCAGGTCCACCAGAACATGTAAGAAGAGAAAAAGACTATTGAAACTTGGGTTTCTCAAATGTATTTTTATTTGGTCTGTATGTTCTCAGAGATCTTGACAAAATCGATGATCTGATGCAGGATATCACAGAGCAACAGGAAGTGGCCCAGGAGATAAGTGAAGCTATATCTAGACCTTTTGGCGACACTTTTGATGAGGTTAATTTTATTTTATTGTGATTACAGTGCACATATCTTTCTTTCATCTTTTCTTGAAGCTCGGATTTTGACATTTGTTTGGAACTTGTTAATCCTTTTGCATGCTTTGTTAGGATGAGCTTCTGGCAGAGCTGGAGGAGTTGGAACAGCAAGAGTTGGAGGACAGTATGAAAAATATGGGCAGACTGCCCAGTGTTCCCAACTCCAAACTGCCTTCCCGGCCTGGTCCTCGTCCAAGTGAGTCTAAAACCTGTTGTCTTGTCTAATGTGTTTATTTCCATAAAAAAATGTTCCATACCATTCAACTTTTTTCTGATTTTCTAAAAACGATGATGGCACAAGAATTTCAGAAGTAAACAGCTGTGTACAATATTTCTGTTATACTTTTTATATTCAGTTCTACAGTCACATTTTTTGGTTTTTACCTGTACTAGGCATGCTATATATCTGGATATATTGCTATATTAAGAGACTGCAGAAGCTTGTGCTAAACTTACAATTAAAAACTGAAGTATTTGTTCTCCTGTAAAATAAATCATTACCTTAAATCAAGTGCAATGATTACAAAAAAGTATTTTAAGCCGAATGTTTTTAATATTGGTAATGGAGAAAAAATAACTATTAAGACAGACTCACATTTTTTCCACCTTTCTTTTTCAGCAACCAAGAAGAGGGTTGAAGATGATGACGACATGCATATGCTGGCATCATGGGCAACCTAAGCACCTAAAGTGCTTGAATTTTTCTATACTAGCTAATTTTTAAGCTTTTTAAGGGAAAATTGGAGGATCATGTAGTTCCTTTTTAAATGTGATTTACATTTTTATGCTGCTTTTCTTTAGTATGAAGGAATAAAAGGCAAAGGGAAACACTCATTGTAAGAATTGTAGATTCATGTTTTGTTTTCAATTTACCTCAATCATCTAATAAACCTAAATATTGATTCTGAAGGATTTGGAAGTCTAACAAGAATAAGATCTGTATTACCAATTCATAAAGCAGAGGTTTTTATGCAGCTGTAAGTAGTCTATGTGTGCATACATGTCATTAACAATGTTTACCACTGTTCTACAATAAAATGTATGTTGTGTCATAACTGTATTATTAACTTAATGTTCCATAGTCTCTCAGCATGTTTACATGACCACAAAAATCTAACTGCATGGTTTCTTATTTTCTTTTATTTTTTAAATTCATTTATGCCTTCAGTCCCAAGAATTGCCATGTAGGTTTATAATATAGATTGTAGAGTTTGGAACACTGACAAGCATTTACAGTCATTGTTTTAGGGTGTTTAAAAAGAAAAAGTATATTAGATAAGGTAATATATATGCAGATGTTTTTTAGTAAGATTTCCTAACATATTCACTTTACCAGAAAATCTAAGTAAGTTTTCAGGTTACCGAATATTAAACTGTTACACGTTAAGTTGCCCTGCAGAGATCTGATATAGCGACATTTCTGACTAAACTTGTTTGCATTGATAATTTGGGTTCAAGCTTTATTTCATTTATTTGATTTATTTTTACTTTATTTTTTCCCCCTCAAATTGCTTCAGTATTTCTGCAGCAAACGGAATGATCAACTTGCCATACCAGTTTGTCGATTTTACTTTGAAAATGTGACCGGAAGTTTACTACATTTCCGGTTGAGTAGTAGGCGCTGTCATTTATTTGTGACGTTGTTCTACAAATTTGAAAGGACGCTAAGCTAACTGTGATACGATTGAGAATGGACTTGAATAAAACACTTCATACATCAGGTAAGGTAAAAATATTCTGATGTATACAACTTTGGGAGTTTTTGAATCAATGTCGGAGGAATATTTTTTGAAGAAGCAAGCTTTTAAAGTTAGTGTTAAGTTAGAAGACAGGTTTAACAACTAAAGGGCGTTGATCACTTTTTACATGCGGTTTAATAAAATCAGCTAAAAAAGTCAAACGTCTTTGTTTCCAGTGGTTGAAACTTCGTACAGTCACGTACGCACGTAACAGAAGGCATTATTTCCGCGTTCATTACGTCATCACTACTAGAACAACTAGCGTTCTTTTGATTTTAATTGAAATGTTTATAAAACGTTGGTATCGTTTTATATCTGTACAAAAGGATTTTGAAAAATAAAACAATGCAGAAAATCACAAAACGTTAGTGAAAAAAAAAATCACACTGCAGACACGTTTAAGGAAGTAAAAGCACTCACCCCAAGGTGTTTAGATTTTATAAAATAAGTTACAATTTGCTTTATTAAATAATTATAATAAAAAAACGAAACTTGTATTTTTGGGAGGAGAAAAGCATAGCCAAAGTATAGCCTAAGCAAGTTGTGTCATTTGTTTGTAATTACTGCTACTAACAATAGAAATAATAAACGTATTTATTTTTAAGGTCACATAACTACAGGGAATAAATTTTCTCATTGCAACAAAGTAATTTGCAAAAGTCCTTAAAATATATGAAATAGGCGTTAAATATGTGCATTTATATTTATATGTGTATATTTATGTTTTTCCTTATGTTAAAATTGACTTAGGTGACCCTGAACTAGCAGTTGACTAAACGGGCTGGAGGTCAGAAACCCGAAAATTAGACATTTGGCCAAAAAGCGAAAGAAAATTAATAAAAAAAAAAAAATTTATAGCTGGAATTTAAATAGTTCATTTTTTGCTTTAGATCTCGCCGTCGTCCGTCTACCTGAAATCCGTCTGGTGGTGGTGGGATGGAGGTGGCCCGGGAAAAGCTTGACAGGAAACACCATCATTGGAAGGGAGGAGTTTCACTTGGAAAGAGCGGCCGAGTTCTGTATTAAAAGGGAGACTGAAGTGGATGGAAGGGAGGTCACCGTGGTGGACACTCCAGGATGGTTTTCCACCCAAGACACACCACCCTCCTATAAACAGGAACTGGTAAAGGGTCCTTCTCTTTGCCCTCCAGGCCCTCACGGCTTTCTGCTAGTCATTCCTGTCGGCATGTTCACAGAGGTGGACCGCAGCCGCATCGAAGAGCACCTGAGCCTGTTTGGGGAGCGTGTTTGGAACCATACTATTGTGGTTTTCACCTGGGCGGAGGTGTTGAAGAAGATTTCCATCGAAAGGTACATCCGCAGGGAGGGCCAGGAGCTGCAGTGGGTGCTTAGAAAGTGTAAGAAAAGGTACTTTGTCATCAACAACTCCATATTTGGGGAAAATCACCAAGTGGGAAGTTTAATGGAGAAGGTGGAGAAAATGGTGTCAGAGGAGGGAGGCCACTATAATGTAGAAGCTGAAGTGAAAACTCTGGATGAGAACCAGAACGCAGCCAGAGAGGCTCAGGCGCTGCAGGGAGCACAACCAAAACCGAGTCCTGAACAGGATCTGACAAACGCCATGGGAGGGGTGTCGCTTTCCACTGAGTGATGCTGAGACTGCAAGGAGAAATCTGTAAATTATAGAGCCCATCACGGAAAATGTAGGCACTAAAAGTAAGTATAGTCAGTTAATAGATGTAACTGTTTTTTATGTAAAAGAATTAACAACAAAAATCTGTTTTCCTCAACTTTGTGCTGCTTCATTTCATTCTTACCTTTTTAGAAATTACTTTTGATATGTAAAAGTAGTGTTAATGTGGTGGTCTTAAAAACATTACCTAATAAAGCTGAGGAAACCAGTCATTTTTCACGGTTTCATCATATTGAAGAATGGTGGCTTTAAGGACATGACTTTCATTGAGTCATCACTTTGGAGGTCTAAAAGCAAAGCAGTGATTGTAACTGTTGCTTCTTCCTGTACCTGTTTCCATTTTCTATTTCCAGAGCAAACCAAGAAACAAAAGTGACACATTCACAGTAGTTTCACACATTTTGTTTTAGAATAAATCCAGTTTGTGGCTCATTTTTGACTCCATATAAGCATATTAGATATATTATATCTTTGTTATGACATATTATGGGTGGAGCTGCTTTTGTGATGGGACAGAAAATGGTTTAAAAGTTGCTAGTATGTAAAGGAATGTGGTTCATTCTATTTATTATTATAAGCAAACATGTTACTGTGTGCACTGATTGTGGTAGTGTTTTCCTGTTTTATCCTGTGATCTGTGGATAAAATAAGACGTTTTTTAGTAAAACAGCAAAAGCTTCTGTGACACGTATGAGGTTTTTTAATCTAAAAGAGGCACCGACTGTTACCTTAAAGTGACCTTTTTCCTTAATGTAAGTGGATACAAAAAGCAAATCACTGTATTTTCTTGTTTGAATGAACTTGTTTTCAAATGATTCCCTTTTCTTTATGACCAAATAGTTAATGTTTTGTTTCTTTTGCCGCCATGTTTACTGGTAGGTGTTCACATTTTCCTCTTTTTAGTTTGCCTCATTCATTTGAAGAAATCGGTCACACACAAGTAAAGATGTTAAGAAGAAATGAAACAAGTATAAAGTTTTATTTGTGGCATTTATGAGACTTGTTTTTTTCATTGTTTTATTAAGCTGCTGTTTTGTTAAATCAGATCTGAAATCCAGTAGTTGCAGCCTCACACTGGATTCCAGGTTACACCTTTTATATTTGTCTCAAACCAGAACAACTATAATAAAAGTATCGCAGAGCTATTAATCAGTTATAGAAACTTTTTTTCTAATGGCGTTTTAGTGAACAGAAGACCTGCTAATTTTGGATTTGAAGAGAAACACGCTAGAGTTCTTCTCTAATGATCTTTGGATCTATTGTAAAAGGATCCCCGGTGGTCTTTTAATTATATTTTTGCTGTTTTTGTCGAAAAGAATAATAATGAAAAACAACCTGTCGTTCTCTAGGACATAGTTTCTGCAGAATGGCAGTAGTTAATAAAAAATCCGCCTCTGGAG
The DNA here is from genome assembly GCA_036245035.1 of Adrianichthys oophorus. Lineage (NCBI taxonomy): Eukaryota > Metazoa > Chordata > Actinopteri > Beloniformes > Adrianichthyidae > Adrianichthys > Adrianichthys oophorus. Next base: position 31,716,800 of record BSAI01000108.1, read on the forward strand.
TTGTGGGTGGGACATTTGGCGCAGTTCAACCCCGTCCCATTATCGTTGCAGAGAGCTCTTTGTTTAAGCAGAGCAGGGAGCTAGGCTTCTTTTCCAAAGGTATTTTTTTCATCTGCTCCTGATTCATACCAACTCAAATAAAGAAATACACAGAAACGCCATTTTAAGCTTAATTTTCTTTTTATATGTTCTTGCGTGGGTCTTTACTGCGTACATTCATATAATCATAACTAAATCCCTAAAAGTATTTAAAAAAAAGTTCTTATTGTTATTGTCATAGTCGGAGCAAATAATGGAGACATTACTGGCAGTTTGAATAAATATGATGATTTTTTATTAATCCTAATTTAATTCTTCTGTAAACACTACCTCTAAAACTTCTTCGCTTCACTTTTTTAAAGACAAGATACAAGGTGAACTTATAATTTCCAAATTAGCAGGTATAAGCTTTAAGATCACAAGTTTGAATATTTTTTTTCACTTCTTTCAACATTTAAATGCTTCTCAGAGGAAAAGTTTTAAACCAAATGACAGAACATAAAAGATGCTTACATTCCTAAAAGTCATCATCTGGGTGAAACAGAAGTCAGTTTAAATAATTCACAATTATTACTGTTCATTGTGCTACTGTGAGCCACTTTTTTGGTTAAATATCCATAAATAAAAGCTATAAATGATGACAGGAGTCATCAGCTGTCACTGTCAGCTGCTTTACAACATTCATTCATTCATTTTCCAATCTGCCGTATCCTTTTCGGGGTCACGGGGTTGCCGGAGCCTAACCCGGCTACTCATGGGCGAAGGCAGGGTACACCCCTGGACTGGTCGCCAGTCTGTCGCAGGGGCCACAATCACACACCCATGCACACTCACATTCACACCTAGGGACAATTTAGAGTAACCAATTAACCTATGAAGCATGTTTTTGGACGTTGGGAGGAAGCCGGAGTACCACAGAAAGGTCCCCCAGCCAGGACTTGAACCGGGAACCTTCTTGCTGTGAGGCAGGAGCGCTAACCTGCTTTACAACATCCAACTGTAAACGTGATGTGAACGTTTTTGCTTCTTTCCTTTCACTGGAATCAAGTTTAATACTTCTATTATGCTTAAAGCATAGACATTTCCTTCGTATACCCTCTCTAACAAACAAGGCGTCATGTGACTGCTTTCTATAATGCTGTCTGTCTAGTTTCAATGAGTCACACTGGACTGGTGAGTATCAGTTTCTAGTCAAAACAGCCAGCCAGCCTTTTTCTTCTTGCTGGTTTGCATTTTCTTCCTGTAAAACTGAAACAAACTCAGTGCAGATTGTTTACATCAATCGGATCAAACACATTTGTTACATTTTACTCTGAAACCTGATTCTGCTGCACACAGGTTCACAATGAGCTGTCATCACTGCCGTTCATTATTCTTAAATCTTTTAAACATCAGTTTGTGATGAATAAAAATGTCTCATGATGATAAGATGGACTTCTGCAGAAGATCTTCAGTGTTGCAGGCGATTTAAACTTCCAAAATGCCAGGAGAGAAAAGAAAAACAAAAACGTACATTTAAATTAAACTCCAAATGAAGCTTTAAAGAGTAAAAGCAGGAACTTGATTTTGGGTTTGTTTCAGGGTGTTGTGTTTCTTGTGATGCATTCCAGTCCAGCATGGGAATCATGTTTCTTCTGCATAAATGAAGAAGAACTCTCTGCTGTGTGCTCTCAGTCGTATAGACTTTCAATGTGTTCATAACATGCTTGTAGTAAGTAATTTGAGAGAAAAAAGATAACATTTTGTGATTTTCTTGTTTAGGCAAAGTATTTTTAATCTTAAAAAAAAACATTACAGAACCAATTTTTTCACAGTATAATTAATTACAAGTTGTTAAGATTTAAAATGTGTTTGTGATTATTGTCTTTAACAAGGAAGCAAAGTTTTTAGTGCAAAGAAAATCTTACTTTGTCATCGATCCTGTGCTGACACATAAAAACAAATATACAAAAATATAAATCATGAATGTAGTAAGTAAAAAAAAACACACAAAATAGAGTATAAAAACAGAGAATTCAATAAGTTCAAATTGAAAATAGAATATTATCAGATTGTTTTTTAACTAAACAATTTTAAACATGTATGTAATAAAATACAGTCAACATGGGTAGATATGGTGAATATTAATAAAAACAATAATAGTGACAAAATTAAAATAATAACACAGACACATGTTTGAAAGGGAGCAGGCAGAAGCTTAGCTCATAAAAGCTTGCCCCTTAACATAAAACAAATGCAAAAAATGCAACAAGTGAACAGTCATTTGGTATTTTAAAGTGTCTTTTGTTCATTGTGTGCAATAAGTAACATGATTGTGCAAGGTGCAGTTAAACAAAAGTATAGTGTAGTGTGACAAAGTGATTGCATGAATATGAGTCCTTTCAACGATTCAGCAATCTGATAGCAGTAGGAAAGTAAAGTTTTTGATCCTTTTAGTTTTGCATTTCACACATCTGTGCCTCCGGCTTGAGGGCAAAGGCGTGAACAGTCTTTGTTGTGGGTGGGTGGAGTCTTTGACTATGGAGGCAGCTCTTCTGTGGACTCTGCATTGGTAGATGCTCTGTAGAGAGGGCAGTGGTGTCCTGGTGATCCTCCTGCGGTTTTAAAGTTCAACTTTGTTCTTTTTTTCAAAGCGTTCTCAGTGGTCTTTTAATCATGATTTTGCAGTTTTTGCCAAAATCAATACACCTGTGTCGTTTTCGAGGACATAGTTTCTCTGGAGCGGCAGGAGTTCATGAGAAATTCAGCTCTGAATTGTGGGTGGGACCATTGTTGCAGGGTAAGCCTGCCCTGACTTCACATCATCCCATGGTTTACACTTTCTCCAGCTAGTTTACAGCCCCTCACAACCCCAACCTAACATTAGAAGTGCAGCACAAATGGCGAGCAATATTAGAGTAAATACAGCTTTTGTTGGGCTTTCTTAACCACCAGTGTGCCGTTAAAGCGACCAGGTGAGGTTCCCACATGGAATACCCAAGTATTTAATGCTGCTAACTCTCCACTTCAAGCTCCTGGTCCTGGATACTAAAAGTGGTTGATGAGGTGTCCTCTCTTTTCCTATCATTTCCTTTGTTTTGTTTGTGATGAAGGAGAGATTGTTGTCATCACACAATGCTACTATAGACCGGCCACCTCCCTCCTGTAAGTCATCCTCTGTTAAAAAACTATTATTCAGAATTATAAAAGACAAAAACTTTTTGTTTCTTGACCTGAGCCATTTAGAAAATAAATATGATCAAGTCAAGCTAGAACAAGTGCCAGTGATGCAATCATTAATAATACTTATGCATCATAATGACTTTCTACAACCGGTTTTGGTGAAAAAGGGTAAGTCCCATCAGCTGTAACACATCTAGTTGTGTGAAATTTGTTCTCCACATTTGTCCCATCCCCATGGGGAGCAGTGAGCTGCAGTCACAGTCATACTCAAGAACCTTTTGGTGGTTTAACCCCAAAATCCAATTCCTTCAGGCTGAGTGTCCAGCAGGAAGGTGATCTTTAGGCCTTTGGCATGACCTGACCGTGGATTTGAATCCACAATCTACAGGCGTCAGGGTGGAAAGTCTTCCAATAAGCCACAGAGCTTTTAATACCATTACGAATGAGTCTGGAATAATATCTTATAATGCAAAAAGGTCCAATAAAAATGTAGTCATGTTAAAGTTCATGCATGTAATTTGTCTGTTTGGCCACAAGATGGTAGTAATACTCCAAATCATACATTTATGCTGGGTTGAAGCTCTAAAACGACCTTGAATGAACCACATTACACTTAAAAGCCCTTTCAAACGTGGAATAATTTAATCATTTAAAGCTGTTTATGAGCAACAGAATTTAATGAAACTTTAAGAGTCCTTCCTGCAACTGTGCCAGACTTCTCTGTCTGCACAAACAGAGATGGAACCAATGTGAGCTTTAGTTGTGCTGCTGAAAGCAGTGTGTTGGTTTAAAATTTTTCTGGGAAAAGAAAAAAACAGCAAAAAAGATTTTCAAGGATTTTTATTTCAAATGTAAACAAAACAAAAGTTACACAAACTATGGATTATTGGTGATTTTTTGAGTCTCATTATGTGCTTTGAAGTCTAAAAACAAGATAGAAACTCTTTAATTCCTGCTTATTTTCATAGCAATTGTCTCAGAATGTGGTTTTATTTATTTGAATTGACTTAAAAGGTTGGTAGAAAACAGCAGCACACATCACCAACGCTCAACAACACAATGCTTGTGTCAAAATCACAGAGATAAAGACGGTCCACAGTTTCCTGTTTCCATTGGAAGTCTTGCGGGTTTTGTTGCAGGTGTGTTTGAAGAAAAAACAAACAGTTTTGTGACTGTGGTTTTCAAAATAAACCCAAAGCTCAAACTGAATGTCTCCCTAAAAGATGTTTATTGACACGGAGAAATGACATCCTCTCATGCACATGTTTAAGAATTCTGCAAACTTCTCTCATTATTTGTAAATATTTGAAATATGCTGAAGAAATTATGAGATTAATGACATGTCCCCATTATGGTTTGAGTGTAACTGTGCATTAACAAAACAGGTAAATAAAAGACAAAAAAGATGTGGCAAAAATGACAAAGTTAGCCCATAACTTAATCCTTACCTTCAGTTTGTCTTTCAATCACATCACTGTTTGTGTTTTCTTTAAATACCTGAAACTGCTGCTTTTTTCCATTTAGATCTCTGGTGGCTTTTATAGATAACTGATTATCAAAACAGATTAAAAATGGGTTTTAAGTTTGAAATTCATTTGTTTTCAAGTGAGACTTGTTAATGGGATCTATTGCATTTCCACTGGGATGAACTGAAAGCTGTTGAGGAGGCAATTTTCTAGGATCACTTTACCTTCAAACATGACCTAATTTTTTTTTTTAAATTTTCATTTCCGTTCCATGTCGAAGTGATTTATAGATCATTAAACAGTCATAGAGTTGTATTTTCAAATCTGTGTTTATGAAAATTAGCTGCAATGAGAGGTTTGATTTTTCTTTTCATATATTTAACTTGTATTCTCAAAATAATGTTGGTTCTTGCGAGTCCTTTTCCCACATGCCCACTTGAATCCTGGTGATGTGCAAAAAGCTTCCAGAGCCCAGCAGCACTTTGTCTAATTTCTAGTTTTGCAAGTCAGGGGTTCAAATCTGATGATCGACACTTGCTGTTACGTTGGCCCCTAACATTGGCGCTGAGCAACCCTGCCCCCTCTTCCATGCCCCATTAATGAGAGCTCTCCATTTACATGTTCTCCTGCTAGCTCACACCACAACCTAACATTACCGGTGCTAAAAAAATATTGAGTAATATCGAAGCTATCCAGGCGTACAGTTTTGAGATAGAAGCCAGCTTAGACGAGGAAATGTACATGGATCTAGTCGTCTGTGAGTGGATGCATCAGAATGGAGCGGAGCAGGGCGCTTTCTTTCCAAAGGCATTTTTTCAGTTTCTCCTGATTCACAACAATTTTAATAAAGAACTATTCAGAAGCAAAATTGTATACAAAGCCCCCAAAGTAAAGAAAATTACTGGTTTCTCGTGCGTACCAGATAGTAACCAGTGTGCATCAGACGCAGTAATGCTCGGTTGGGCCTCTGACTCAATTAAGGATGACTGTGTGACAAATTGTAAATAAACTGTTCTCTCATCAAATCTTCTCAATATTTTTGTCCTGCTCCTAACTGATCAGAACCGTAGTAGTGGTGGTGTAAGACGTTTTTTTTAATTGCCAATTTCTCACATTATGTCTTTTACCGGTAAAAGTGTTCCCTCGTTTATGTTAGGTTCTGAAAATAACCCGGGATAGGTGAAATCCTCAAGTAGGATTTCAGATGTTTTGTTTTTTTTAGAAATGAACATTTTCACACTTTTTTTTTTTGCTTAAACTCTCAAAGTTCAAACCTTCATAGGAAAATAAGCCCAACAGAATAAAAACAAAGATCTGATCATGATCAAAATTTATGGCGGGTAACTCTGATGAGTAAAGACAAACTGCACGGAGGAGATTGATTGACAGCCAATCAGAATGCAGAACACAGAGCATCATAGAAAGGGGTGCAAAACTGCACTGAAAAAATCCCCTAACAGCGAGACTGACCACTATGTTTTCTGGTGTGCACCAGTTTGTTTCTTGTGCTCAAGCGATAGTATCTCATGAGCACCATTTACTATCTGAATTTTTTTTCTTTGATGTCCCTTTTAAAGCTTGGTAATTTGAAGTTTAATTTTCTTATTACATGTCTTCCATCATCTGAAAAATGAAACAAAACACAATTTTCTTCAGAGTGGTTCTTAATTAGTTGTGCTTGAACAATTAGGGATCACAGTGATTGCAGTTGGGGGAGGAGTTATTGCTGAAGTATTTGGCTTCTTCAACTGTAGTTTACTTTATGGGGATGAACAGTGAGGTGGGGATGCTGCAGGAAAGGCTGAGATTTACATAAAAAATATGGAGCCAACTTCATCATTGGGGCTGCACGGTGGCACAGTGGTTAGCGCTCCTGCCTCACAGCAAGAAGGTTCCCGGTTCAAGTCCTGGCTGGGGGACCTTTCTGTGTGGAGTTTGCATGTTCTCCCCGTGCATGTTTTCTCCGGGGACTCCGGCTTCCTCCCACCGTCCAAAAACATGCTTCATAGGTTAATTGGTTACTCTAAATTGTCCCTAGGTGTGGATGTGAGTGTGCATGGGTGTGTGATTGTGGCCCCTGCGACAGACTGGCGACCAGTCCAGGGGTGTACCCTGCCTTCACCCATGAGTAGCCGGGTTAGACTCCGGCAACCCCGTGACCCCGAAAGGGATAAAGCGGATTGGACAATGAATGAATGAATGAACTTCATCATTGGTCTTTGGTCTGGATGTGATGCCAACAGGGTGTGGACAAAAATGAAATTCACATTAAGGGCGTTATTTGATGCACTTTCTCTGTCCAGAAAAAAATGAAATATTGCACTTTTTTATTCTTTTTCATCAGAACTCAAAGCGACTGATCTATATCACGTCTACAAGGAATCAATAATCATTGATGAAAAAAAAAAAACACAATTTGAATTTTTCTTGACCAGCACAGATCATTGATTATATTTCGTGATTTGCATTTGAAGTAGAAAAGTAGACAAAAAAAGGCCACCCGTAAAAAATAAGGAACAAATCAAAACTGTCCCATGTTTGTCATGAGTTTTACCTGAAACTGAAGATGTTTGGGCCTCGGTATTTACATTGTAACGCCAACAGGAGGGAAGCGACTGTGGGCAAACAAATGGTGGGTGTGTTGCTAGCTCGCTAACAGATGCCAGATACACAAGGAATCTTTTTTTTAAGTATACTCACACGTAATGCACCTGTAAAGCAGGTAAATATCTCACCCCTATGAATTTACTCTCACAAGCACCTGTCTTGCATTTTCGGTCTAAAATCCATTTTTATAAAGCAAACATTGTGCATTGGAAAAAGAAAAAACTGTGCAAAGTCCTGTCAAAGACAAACTGTCACGGGAGTAATAAAGACAGAGAAAGCAAAACCCCCTCACTCCTTCAAAGAATAAAGGTGCATTCACACTGAACGCGATTTGCGCGGCCAATTCACTTAGCCCGCCCCTTTCTCACCGCTTGGCCAAAAATGTGTTCTCTAAACTCGCCACCTCATTTGCTGTGGGAGGAGCTAACAGCTAATGTTTTTAGCCTTACTTCTACACAGATTTGCGGCTGTTTATCTCATTTACAATGCGCAGGAGACACAGATGCTGTTTAGAGATCAGGTTTATTTATTTTTGAAAAGCTCTACAAAACATTGGTGATCACGTCTCCATGTTTGGGTTCATGAAAACATTTAAAGGTCTCCCTTTAGCTCCAGTGAGTTTCACTCCCACTGCTGTGTCTGATGGACGGTCGCTTCTGCAGTGTTGCCGTCTCTCTCTGACCGAGTTCAAATGCTTACTGTCGCGTGTTAACATGAGCGGGCAAAAATAAAAACAAGAATAAAATGAGCGGACCTTTTTTTATTGTTGTCTCAATGAAAATAAGAAAACTTCATAAAGTTTAGGAGGCCTGAGCAGACTGCTTTCCCATCCAGCAGCGGCCCTCTGTCTGACCGCGAGCTCCTCTCCCAGGAGCCGGCATAATGAGCGTGTCCGCAACAGCTCCATAGGTCCTGCGACAGACTCTCTAGAGCAGGGGTCTCCAACCCTGTTCCTCAAGGGCTACCGCCCTGCTTGCTTTGCAGCTAACCCTGCTTCAGTAATTGCTGCTCACCTGGATCAGGTGTGTTCAGTTAATCAGAAACTGCGCTGATTCAATCCAGCTAATGAGCTTCTACTGAAGCAAGGTTGGCTGCAAAACAAGCAGGACGGTAGCCCTTGAGGAACAGGGTTGGAGACCCCTGCTCTAGAGTGTACCCGCCATCGACCAACAGTAACCGGGACAGGATCTGGAAACCGCGCTTCCCAGAAAGGAATACAGCGGATTAAGAAAATGAATGGAAATTCAGGAGAACTGTGGATCGATCCACCATATTGAATGTTTTCTCCCCGCTGTCACTGAAAACGTCACATGCCCGAAGTTGAGTCCCTGATTGGTTGAGGAGACGCAGCCACCTTCCCAGAGTTCAGATATTTTTTAAACTCCGGCCAGCCTTGGCTGTCGCTCAATTCGCGCCGCAAATCCTCAATTCACTCTAAACCATTGACTTTACATTGAAACAGGCCGCCTCTGCCGCACGAATCACGTTCGGTGTGTAGGCACCGTAACACACCAACTCACACTTCATTATCAGAAACTCCGCTAAACACCCCAAGCCAATTCAGATGCTGAAAGTTCAGAGCCGGTTCTCCGAGCTGTGATTGATTGCAGCGAGTTCAGCTGGCGTCATATCGCACAGCTGCCGGCGTGGCTCTTTGTGCAGAGCAAGCTGTGGAAAAGTCAATTACGCCTGTGACGTAGCGAAAAGCATTACAGACAGCCTGTACAGATAAATGTGCCGACCCCTTTGAAGCAACACGTTGAAAGGAAAAACCAGTAAAAACCAAAGGAATACAAAGCTGTAAAACCTCACCACCAATAAAAGCTTCTGTTTTCATAATCTGTTTTGTTTCTGAAAATATATATTGTAGAAGTCGTCCTCCACCCCTTTTTACACACCAGTCTAGGAAACGAGGCTGTACAGACTTTCCATGGCCGCCCGACTGCAGATTTAAAAAAGTTTTTCCATGTCAGGCCCATCTCTCCATAGGTCTATGGCAGGTCAGGAGGTTTTCTCCCTCCACCGTGCCGCTGTGTCCCCGTCTCTAGTGCTCGGTGGGCAGATGAATCGTTTTTAAAGAGTCTTTGTGAACATGAACTGATCCTGAAGGCTCCTGATGAGAAGTCTCAGCAGAGCAGGTGTCCAGGTGGGCGAGGACACGGTGGCCCTCTTCCCTCAACACTGCTCAGACTCAATGAAGCCATCCTTCTCCTGACCCACAGGCTCCACCTCTGAGTAAGCTGGGTGACCTGACCCCCGGTGAAACTTCATGGCTGACCACTTGCTGGGGCGTCTCTGCAGCGGGGAGGGGGGAAACATATGGTTGAAAACACAACATACACACTTCACGATCAAGAATGCAGGTTTAAACGTGGCACTGACAGTGGTGACATTCTTAATCTTAAGTGGCCTGAAGATCTCCCACAGTGGAACACAAAAAGTCATGCTATGAAACATTAGTTACATCTTTTTAAAATCTATTTTCTTTTCTTGCTTACAGAAATGGCAGATTCACAGAAAACATGTTGTTTTTAATCTTCAAAATTTGTTTTTCTGTACCCGGTAATGTGGCGCGTTTCCAAAACACTTATGCATGTTGTCGCTTGCTGCCATAAAGCTCCACTAAAAGCAAATCAATTATTTCATAAAGTATCCTGCTGGCTAGTGTGTTTTGGACTAAACTGTCTGGAAAAAAGCTATAAAATAAAACAGCAAACGTTGATCTTTTTCAAACTTGCTGTTGAGATATTCTGTTTTCATTTGGTGAGAAGTAACTTTCAAGACATAAATGTTTGTCAAAGTTCAGATGACAAGTAAGGTCATTTTAAGGTTGTTATAGCTCAGTGAGTTGAGCTAATTAATTGGTTTGAGGTTCAAATCCCATATGTTATAGTCATTCCATTCTTAGGTAAAACACCAACTCCACATTGCCTTCTGTTGAAAAAAATCCTTTTTAAATTAAAGTGTCTGGATAAGAAAGAAGAATCTTTCAGTCTTAATTTATTCTCCAAATACAAATTTCTGTTTGTATTTAGTATTTTTAAGCATATTAATTAGGTGTCTTTTTGCCAAAACTATTGTTTAAATGATCAGTTGAGAACTGAGCAAACTTGGAAAATTAAACTGTATAATTTGCTTGTATGTGTTCTTTGTGATAGTTTATGAATTATTTTAAAAAAAAGCAGAAGTCTTTAGTTTTACTACTTAAGAAAAAATATTAAAGTATATAAAATGAATACAAAGTATTCAAAAAACCAAAGAATTTAGTTTGTCAAATGTTATTTTTCTGACATGATCAATCATTGTGTTGCTTAATTTAAGTTACTTTTTATAATGTGTATACTCAATGAATCCATTATTCTTTTAAAATGTTCAAATGTTATTTAGTTTGGTACAATTTTATTCTACCCATCATTTTACACTGTTTTATCAGTTATTTCATCACAACTAATTTTTAAAAGCTTTTAAAATAATCATATATTACTTATAAAATGATGTATAACAAGAAGTTAAACAAAGAGTTGGTTTTTTTTCAGCTTATTGTCTGAAATTCTTCAAATCTTTAATTCCTCCATAACACGGTTTGAGTCATGGTGAACATCTTTACAATAATTACTGAGCACTTTTTTGCTGAGGGTTTATAATGGGATAAAAATTAGTATTGAGCGTGTCTACAACAAAAAAAAAAAAAGAAAGAAAAGAAATAAACAAAATGTCACAAAAGAAATCAAATTTCAATGTGAAAAGCACCAGAACAATTCAAAAATTGGACTCATTCTCAGGGCTGTTCGTGAAGTTGCTGCTCACCTCGATGAGAAAGAGGCTGGCTGCAGAGGTCGGGTGATGGTACACATAGATAGTGATCAGCACGCCTGCGATCATGACGAGCATCAGCAGCAATATTCCCAGAATCAGGCCGGTGTGCAGCGGATGTGTGCCTGTCATCCTGTGGACAGCACTGCTGGCCGGCATCACTGAAAAGCAGAACAAATGGGGACGCTACAGCTTTCCATACAGAATTTGATTATTTTAAGTGCATTTTTTTTGCTTCACTTGAGTAGATATATAACATTTTAGGTAAAAAATGTGATGTTTTTGCTTTTTGCATATTTGTTGTTGACCATCAGGGGGCACTCATATATCACCTCAATGCACCAACATTCCTAAAAATGCAGACTAAAAAGGAAATGTTACTTTAAATTAGTGATACTTTTGCTGAGTTAGACTGATTAGAAACAAGAGGCAATGTTTTCTTGTGTCCTTAAAGATAAAGTCATTTCTCTAGCAGTTAGAGGGACTTTCTCCTAAAGCTAGGGTTAATTTGACAGCAGGTTTAGCATTATGCTGCCAGTATATTAGTGGGGATAGAGTTCCTCGGTAGATGTCAAATGTGTAACTTAAGCTAAAGCGGCTACATGCAATGACTAAATATACGATTTACTGTGAGATTAATTCAATCCATACATGAACCTGATGCCGCAGTTCTTCTTTAACATAAATGCACCATTTTAGAGGTTTTAACAGCTTTTTTGTCTTTTTGATGAAAGACAATCAAAATTGAGTCAAATTCAGATCATAGCAGGAACACAAAAAATCAAACTGGGAAAGATTTGAGCATGAAACCAGCTGCCAGGATCCTCCCTTCACACTGTTGCTCACATCTCCCAGATTTACAGCAGGACAACTTTTCCCAAAGCTGTGGATTTCTTCCTGCGTGCCCTCCTGACAACCTCTGCCCGAGCTCTTCCCTCCTTTTAATTAGCTGCTGCAGGCAGTGCTGAACACATCAGCCAGACACCCTCCCTGGTGGCTCCCTGCCGCATTGATTTCCAGCATGTAAAATAATGGGGCTGCAATCAAACCCGTCTGATGTGCTGCTGTGGGTCAAAGTGGAAATTGTTTATGTGCAATAAAATACTTTTGTATTCTATATCTTGACATTTCTGCAAGCATGAATGTTCAACTAAACCCCCCAAAAAGGGAATTTTTAAAAATGTTTATTGTGTTCATCCGTGAAGCAATTTCCTGTTTTACGGGAACGGTGTGACTGGTTGTTGGTCTGAGTTGATGAAAGGTAAGCAGGAGCAGCATGTGGCTGAGTAGAAAAGCAATAAAAAAAAAAAAACAGCAGCAGCTAAATAGCTTCAGGATGCAAACAGATCAGTTCTGAAGGGGCTGTCACTCTGGTACTAACATCAACTTAGATACATGTTAAATGCAAAATGAATCAAGCACCAATGTTTTTGGAGCTCTGTAGAAGATGTAGAAACAACAAAAGTGATATGAAAAGTTGACAAGTACTAGTTTAAAGTAAAATAAACTTGTAGGTTAACAGGTGAAACACTAATGACTTAATGATATTTTAAAAATGTTATTGTAATAGAAAACTACAACAGTTTGTATTTAACTTAAAGCAAAAACTAACATTATTTTAGGCTAATCAACAGAAACTGTTCTGACAGACTTGAAAAAGCTCAACTTTTATATTTAACAGAGTGCAGAATAAAAAGGTTTCCTCTAGTTTATAAGATTAGAGTGTTTTTAGAGGAATTTTGATCTAGAGACACACACACACAGAAGGATGGGAACTTAATTGAATAAATGACTGATCCTCACACAGGGGATAAGCAGAACCCTTGCACCGTGCCGAAATGAATGGCTGAAAACATGAGAAAACCAAACTCCTTCTTTGACAGAAGAGTACTTAACTATTGAACAGCAGCTGTGATGATTGAGGCAACAAAAAGCTACACTGCAGAGCATAATTTTAACACCCAATGTGATTTTCAAACCTAGAGAATAAACAACAAGAAAACTAAGAAAAAAAAGGAGCTCTCTTCATATTTTTTGCTGAAAAAAACAGTCTCAATCTGTAAAAAACTTTCCACAACAAAAGTAAAAGGAGTCAAGTTGTGGTGTGGATTTTTTTTACCATTTCTGTGAAACATTGCATCAATTTTTATCTTAAAACATTCAAATGCAAACGCGTCCTTAGTGTACAGAGAACACTTAAGCAGAACCTTTAGATGTGTTAAACTTGGAAAACTTGAATTTCAGATTATTCTTTAAGTCAGATGTGCACAAAATTTAAATGAGCGGAAAGCCTGTAAAGTTATTAAATATTTTAGACACATTAAAACAGGGATTCACACATTCAGCAACATAATATAATAATCTCATCATAATTTTCTAAAGAACAAGAAAATCACAAGTTAAAATCTTTGATTTGTTCATCTGAAAAAACCGTTATAAAACCAAAGAGATTCAACCTACAAACCGGACTGTTATTAAAAAGCTGCCAATAGGAAGGTCTGTGGTTCGATTCCTGACTTCTGTAGAATACATTCTGAATCGATGAGCTTCACATTGGCTCTGATGTGTGTATTTGTGTGCGTGTTTTCATCCAAGTGTGATAAAAAGCACTTTGCAGGAAGAAGTGGGGGTAGAAACAAGCGTGCAGTGTACAAATGATTAAGTCAATAAAACTGGTGAAGTTTTTCCTATTGTTGGAGCAAAACAAGAACATTCTCAGATTTTTATGATGGAATGACCACATTTTTAGGGTTTCAAAACATTTTGATTTTTGGGTTTGCAATTAGAGACTTTTTTTATTATAACACAGGAAGGAAACTAATGCTCATTTGTTGTTTATTATAGAAAGAAGTGATGGACAGCAAAGCTTTTAGACTTCTTCCTACATTCACTCCACGTAAATATAGGAGTAGCAATAAAACAGTAGCAGTGTTCTGCATTTTTTAATGGCTCTCAAGCAAATAAATGTGCAACTGAGGAGTCATTTAAGCTCTTTGCTTTTGACAAATAACTCCAGATAAAACGGGGACTGCTTCTTTCCGTACGTGACTATTTCCTGGATGCCTTTTTGACACTGGGTTCATTTTTGACACTGAAACAGGGTTGTGTCGCTTTAACTATGAAGGTTCCAATCTTTAGTCCTAAAACAGCCTTACAGAGCATGCTTCAATAAATGCAAGTTGGTGAGAAATAGAGTTTGAAATGTTTATTTATCTTGGTGACTTGCTTCCTCTGTTTATTGACTGTTATAATTTGGCAATAAAATACAAGGGCTGCTGTTACACAAGCATAGAAAGTGTATGATCAGAAGATAAATCCTGGTTTAATTATAGAAAACCTGATAGAGTTTCTATATTTATTTTGTCAACATAAGTAAAACACAGTTTAACAACTGTTTTATGTTAATTAATAACTCTAGAAGTGTGTTTCTTTCCTTCATGCAGTAATTACCACATAAACTTTAGTTTAATTTAACTTTGCAGTGGAAATCAAAGACAAAGACCTACCTTGGTTATCTTGAAGATGAAGTGCAATCTTGGTGTCATCTGGGAAGAAAACAAAGCAAAAGCAGAGTCTTCAGCTTTCCTTTTTGTAGTTTGTTTGTGATGCTCTAATAATAAACACAAGTCCCTTAAGGTCCCAAATTAGATTAAGCTTATTCGGTTAATGGACTCTCTTTCTCTTTCTTTTCTATTAAAAATGGGTGCCCTGAGAACAATGGCTGTACATCCATAATTCAACACATACAATAGAACCAGTCTGAGGTTGTCTATCCACATTAAATATGGAAATGACCCACTTTCTTTACCAAGGAGTAGACAGGTACAGGATTTTAATGATGCATATTTGACACAATTCTCCACCCTAAATGACTTCATACAAAGCAACTCCTTTTTTCTCCAAAGAGCCAAAATACAGCCACATTTTAGCATCTAATCATAAAAACTTGCACCAGATTAAAAGTCAGGATCTCTGTAGATAAATGTTTCCCAAGTTACAACACTAAATTCATTTTGTCCCGCAGCAGTGCAAGGATCAGATTGTAATTTCAATTCTTCTTTTTTGCTGCACATTTCAGCAATAATTTCACCTCCACCGCAAACTCAAAAACTCACCAAATTTTGTTGGCACCTAATACCTGGTAAAAAGGAATTTTGGGCATCGTGATGACATCACAGCGGGAAAAAATACCAAAAAATGACTGTTGCCAAGATCTACTTTGGGTCTCAAAAAATATTTATTAGTACAATTATTTTAGGGCCATCCTAAAATAATTGTACTAATAATACTACTAATTGTACTAATAATAAACAGGACGTATGGCTCGGCAGCCATCTTGCGGCAAAATTTTAGATTTGGTGAGTTTTACTTTTTTTCACAAAATAGGAAAAGAAAAACTTTGCTCCGGGAATCTTCACAAAATTTCACACCCATGCCACAAGGTTAAGTCTACAACCACAGCCAAAGTTTCAATGACCTTTGACTTCAGGAAGAGCTTGCCATCTCTTGAAAAAATATCACCTTCAGTACCAGCTACAAATTCCAATTCATCCAAGGGATTTGAGTCAATCATCTCCTAACTCCTCAAGCATCATCCAGAAGCTACTTGGAGAAAAAATGTTGGAAGTAAAGTTTGTAGATCTTGAACAACATTAGTGTGGCAAACTGGCAAGAGTGGTTTTCCCCAGTTGCTCGCACATTTTTTTTACAGGAATATTGCAAAAATTGAAAATATGAATTGTTGGCTCAAGGTAAATTGAATGATATAACACACAATGTGAACATAGAAGGAATGTAGGCATGGTTACCAAAAAACCTCAGTTGCCAAGGAAATAAAAACAAACATTTTTGCCAATTCTTCTAAAAATTACATGGACCTGTTTGTCACCTGTTTGACCAATAAATAAAATGGTTGCTATGCAGATAAAACCAAGAAAAAAGCCACCATTTTGAAAAAGCATTTTTTTGTTATTAATTTGTTAACAGGTCTGAGCAGGGTGACACGGGCAGAGGGCAGAGTGAAGGGCCTGTAGCAGCTTCTCAGCCAGTGAGGGCAGGTCAAAAGGGAGCCATAAGGGCTGGGACGGATAGTCCATGCGGGTCATAGAACGCCGCTCACAACTTTAATTATTTTCTTTTTTCTACAAATCCAATTTTCAAAAATGGTAACAAAACAAAAAAAAATGTACTACTTTCAATCCTGGATTATAGGTATAATCCAATTGATATTTATCTCCAACTGTCAGTTTGTTGAACACCAAATTTATTGCATTGCTTTCATCTCTCTCTCACAAACATCCTTCCACCCACACGCATGTTTCTGTTCTTGTTTTTTCCTCCTTTCTTTGCCCTCACTTTTTCATCCAGCTGCAGGTCACCAGCATGAGCATGATCCACCCAGGCTACAGTTCAAACTGACCTCTGACTGCTGCGCCTGAAGAGGCAGGTGAGAGCTGGGGAGGCTGATCCACCATAATAAATACAAATGCAGCAGTAGAACCTCCTGACCTTCTGGACGGTAATGTACCCAGATCATATAACTCATGCAGAGGCCACACATTATTCCTCATAACATGCCTTGCTTTTATATCTGTACTGTTAGATTCTTTGTGTATTTTCCCTCACAACACGACTGTTTTTATACAGCAGCTCCTTTAGCACCCCTTGGCCACTGCATGCCATTAAGGATCAGAAACACAGGATGATTAATGGAGAAAGGATTGGTCTCTGCTTCAGATATGGATGAAAGGAAAACTCAGATCCAGAGTTAAAAAAGAAAAACAAGCAGTGGTGAAGAATGAAGGGAACATAAACAGAACAGATATTTTCAAAGGAATAAAAGTTCATCTATTGGGTCAAGGTCAGAACTGGACGCTCTATAAACTTAAATTAAATGTGGAAAGTTTCCTGTGGCAATTAGGCTCTCACTTTTTTGAGGAAGGTCCCTCATGAGAGGGAAAGACGGAAAAAAAAACTAATGACACATGTTATGATCAATTTTTTAGTGAGTTTTTGAAAGACATCAGTTAAAGAACAGCTGGTTTAAAATCAGTAAAAGCACAAACATTTATTGGGCATTTGTTAGGGATAAATGTAAGGAGGTAAAACACAATATATTGGATAAAGTGGTTAAAAAAGTCAGTAAAGACGTCGTCTAAATAACTGCTTAGCAGAATTAAGACTGTTAATGTGGGTCTGTCATTCACTAACTGAGTTACTGGAGCAATGACACATCTGTCTGCGTGTTTTTTTCAGTAAAAGGCAAAGCAACACGATCAAAGCAAAAATCTTTAAGTTAATCCTTCCTTTTTTAACTAAACGTATTGTCAGAATAATACTTGAAACTTGTTTTTTCTAAAGTTATTTTAATTCCATTCTACTTCTCTGGTTCTTCTCTTTCAGATCCTCCAACTGCTTCCAAATGCTAACAAAGCGCTTTTCCTAATTTGGAGACCATATTCGGATAGTTTTTTTTTTTTTAAACTAGCTTATTTACCATTATTTAACCGGGAAAGTCCCATAAAGATTCATTGATCACTTCTGACCAAGAGGTAAAAAACATTACACACACCTCAAATATTTTTTACAAGTTTAAAAATGTTAATGCAAATGTTAAAAACAGCTACAGGTTAATGATTTCATGTCCAGGTCCTTCATAGCGGCGTCAAACTGGAGCCTAGATATGAGGTTTGGGAGTTGAATTGCCTTTTGCAGAGTTCCAGTCCATAGGTGTTTTATTTTGAAAAGCCACCTTTCCTTTTTTTTTGTCCCGACACTTGGGACTGACAGCGAGTAGACGTCCTCGGAACGGAGGGCATAGGGTCCATCAGCTCTCTTCATCAGATGAAGGGTTTTGGAGATGTACACAAAAAATTAAGAACAAAACACGACTATAGATCCTTTATGTCCTTGAAGGTCATTCGCCATGTTTCGCTCTCAAAGCCTTTTATTCTTTAAAAGACTACGTAAATTTGCTCGCCACACTGAAGAGCAGGAGCCTGACGTTAGTTCCATTAGCTCACTGAGGCTGCCTGAAGTACTAGGCACACTTTCAATGTTCATTTATGCAGCATTTCTATGGTGACATGCAGTCACATCACCAACCCAGCACATGTGTGGCTGAGTTGACATTTTTCGGATAAAAAGTGAGACCACAAGAAGAGCAAAAATACCTGCAACTCAAAAATAAAGTAAACAAAGTGCAGAGGACACCTTGACTGTTTTTCAAACTTCGACAAAAGAATGGAGTCAGCTGCTTTCATACATTATTTGCATTAGATAGTGCTGAGATTATGCAGCAGTGTGGTTATGGACGGCCTCCTGCTGCGGTGCACTGCATCATGTCCCGCATACATTACAGTACAAAAGAATGAGAGTGTGACCTTTGTGTCTTTACCTTACAACTTAAAACATCTAAACATCTAATTGAGACCCGAATGATGCCGTTACTTAAACTGATTTGCTTTAATGAATTTAGCGTAGAGAATGTATATTTGTGCAGAGAATCAGAGGTCAGATTTATGCTGCTGATATGATAGGACTGCAAAATAAAAAATATTGAGCAACAACTTGAATTGTGCATTATTATGCATTTTTTTCCTGTTATTTTGTTAAATTTGCTGCAATTCTTTTGCCAAAAACATTCCAAAATATAAATATCTTCAATTATTATACATTTACATACCTTCGTTGATAAATGTGATTTTTTTATTTACTTATTTGTGCAATTTTATGTCCTTGTTATTTCCCTTACACATAAAGGCATAGATGCTTTTACTGCAAATTACAATTCATATTTAACTTTTGTTTAGTAGAATCACGAATGAGTCTTTAAAAAAGTTTCAGTGGAGCAAATAGAGCCATATTTAGTGAAACAAAAAACCCAATGCTTCACAAAGTCTAAAAGAGTCAAACAGATTTCTTTTTACTGTAAAGACTTACCATTAGAGGACAATGTGTGCAGCAGAAAAGAGACTTTAAAAGGCTAATGTGTGTTACCCAACTCTTATTGAAGTGCAAACTCAATTTTGAACAAAAAAAAAACGAGTGTTTGATTTCTTGGACACATGAAGCTTAAACCACTCGTTGAAGGAGTGTTTTGGGCTCTGACAGCTCCTCCTGTTATTTATTTTACCTTCAGTGGTTTGGCTGGTTGGAGAGTAGGAGGTGGAGGGCGTGTCTCCGCCTCCAGTGACCTCCTTCTTCATGAGCGAGGTTCTGGCGAAAGCCGTGGGGGTGAACGGGTAAACCTGCGTGGTGTCAGCGATGTTGCACTGCGTATCCTTGGTCTGAAAGAAACACTATTCACTTTCTGTGTGTGTTTTTGAAAAGATCGACAGGTGAATCTTTTCAGGAGAAGGGGTTCTCCATGTGCATTTTAAAGAAGCCCTCACCTCATCTGGACAGCTGTTGTCCACCCATTCCTGTCGATGGCGGTCAAAGCCACTCGAACATCTGAAAATAGAGACAGAGAGTGTCAGGAAAAAAAGAAACGTGTAAAGAACTGTTTGGTAACAATTGTTTTAGAGAAATTAGCAAACACTTTCCTATAATTAGCTTTCTTTGCACAGACATTATCTTTGTTTGCACGCACAAACACAAGAATATCTAATCTTATTTGAAATAAAATAAAATTAACTCTAATGAAACAAAATGAAATGTCTTGCTTTGCTTCTAAAACAAACTAATTATTTATAAACATTACTTACTCTGTGAGCTGTAGCAACTGGGAATTTCTAGGTCTCATTTTTAGACTTTACCTTTGGATTTAAACCTACAATCTCCTAATACCAGGGAGGACACTCTTCCACTGGTCCACATACACACAGACACAACCTTTATTCAGTTATTCACTAAAACATCTGCACTAAAATTGTCTTTTTTTTCCTCACACTTTACGCACAAAATACATTTATAACAAGTTATTTTTCTAAAGCACTCAGGCAAACATCTGCACCTCACGCTCCACGCAATCCTCTGAGGTCTGGATTTAAGGATGGCGTGGAAATGGCCGTTGTGTAAATGAGCTCAAAGTCGTCTAAGCTTCATGGGAAAAAAAAATCCTGTTATTGAATCGAATGTCACAGAGTGGGAGTGAGGGGACCGTTAGTGAGCTTCCTTGTTATAAGGGAATTAATTTTTAACTATTTGGTTGAATTTTTAAGTTTTGTATAAGATCTTAATATGTAAAGCAGAGATATTTTATCTTTGAAAACAAAAACCTGTCACGGCAAACTCAACACAGGAACCGAGTGGGCTAAAGACTGGTATCCATGAGATAACAGGAGTCCATGGAAGTCTCCCAGAAGAACCCATTTCTCTCGTGAACACATTGTTATGGTAATGACTCAGTGTAAAGAGGGCCATATTGATCTTTCCTGCCCCTCCACCACTCCCAGTCCATCTGCTCAGTCAGGCAACACAGATTCCTTCCCTTAATCCCCCACTTTTCCCTGAATGCCTTCCCCCCCGAGAGCCCGGCTACAGAAGCAGAGTGAGGTGCGAAGCCTCCAAGCATGAACCCGAGCTCCTGTTTTGGTTTCTCTAAATCAGTCTCAGTGTCTTAGATTGACAATTAATTTCAATGTATTTAATAATAGCGTTGGAGAGGACGTTTCCGGTTATGTTATTTACTTGTAGGATGGGTAGATAGCATATCTTAGTACTTGTGGAATGCATTCGACATGCAATCATTCTGTAAATGTCCACAAACGCATGTAGTCATTTGATAAATTTAAGAATACAATTATAATACAATTCTCTTTATGCATTAGTTCAACCTAAATAAACTTGTGTGTTTATCTGCATTCTTGTATCTTATTTAGCTGAAACTGCTTCACTTTTCAGGCTCTAAACTCTGAAGGTCATATTCATTATGTAAAGTCTTAATGATAAATTAATTAATCTCTTTACAGAAAAAGGCTTAAAACACTTATGTGCCTCACATTCTAGCATCCAATCTGTTCTGTTCTTTTGTAGTTTAGAATATATTTAGCCTTTTTGTACAGAATCTAAACCAGTTTAAATGTTGCCTGTATATTAAAGGTGAAAAAAACATTGTAATTTTAACAACACAGAGTGAACATAGAGGCTGAAGGCATAAAAAAGATCAATCAAATTCTACATGTCTGAACTATTGCTTTTATCTGCATCATAAATATTCTAAAAAAAAAATAAAAATAAGAATCTGCATCTGTTGTTCTGTTTTTCATTTATTCATGCAATGTGTGTTGATCTTTAAGTTGTTGGTTTGCCTGTTTGTTTTTGTCTTAACACAGCTGTTTATAGTTTCTCATAGTTTCAGCTGAAGTTAGTTTTTACTGGATTTTTGTCATAATTTTAGTCATATCGTGTCAAAAATTTTTACTATTCATTTCCAGGTTTTACTTTGAAAAATATTTCCAGTCAGCCCACCTTCAGGTTCCTGCTGTTGGGTCCTCAACAGCCAATAATCCTTCCACGAAGAGCAGAATCCCACAGCTGCTTCAGATTAATCATTAGTTTTTATGGTTGTATATCTTCTGTTTCTTACAAAATTTGCAGTTTTGCTTCAGGAGGGCACATAATCATTTGAAGAAGTGGTCTCTTTAACATTTGCAATGTAGCCACTGCTTTGCATGAACTTTCTTTGGGCTTGTTGGTCTTCTAGACAGATATCTGAATAATGAATGTATGAACAAAGCACTAAAAGTATTACACTTTGCACAAGGGGAGTTTTTTTTTGTTGCTGTTTTTTTTCAGTCTCATTAGAGTTTGTTTCAGACATTACTACCCCGAAACAAACAGCTGTTGTACAGCGAACATGTCTAATTTGGAAAGTGCTTTTTATGTCTTCTGTCATATTTGGTTCAGAATTTTCACATCTGTGTCATATTCATTCAGTTGTAGCATAAGATAATGATCCTGTTAAGCATTGTTGTTACTTACAAGCTGGGTAACAACATTTAGCTAGGAGAAAACTAACCATTTTTGATGAACATCAACTGTTTTTTTCCAGGTAAGAAAATCCCTGTACTAACTCCATCTCATCAATGTTTCGACGCTCTGACACTCACGGCCCCCTGAATGTCTGCCATGCTTTATTAACCTGCTTCAGAGGCAGCTGCTCACATCAGCCACAACAAACTGATTTGACGTGTTACTGTGCATGAAAGAGGTGCTCCACTCTCATCCTTCTGGCACTTCACAGCCAGAGAACTTCATTAGGTTTGCTCTCTTTAAAAGCCAACGCATTCTACTCTGCCGAAAGTCAGACTGTGGCTTGCAGTTTGAGTGTGACGACCGCATGTTTGATGTTTTAAAAGGAAAAAGCTGAAGGTACAAAGAGCAGGAAGAGGCTGCGCAGTCAGAAAATTAACACAGTCAGAGAAGCTAATTAAAATGCGTCCTAATGGGAGCATCACTGCAGGCATACAGTATATCCACTGCTTCCATTTTTGCCAAATACAAGACCGTTTAAGGAGTTCCACATGACAAATTTAAGCAGTGATTTCTCAAAAACAAAAAAAAAAGGATAAATTTCTTGAAACAAAAAAAAGTAGGTTGCAATTTATTATTTATGGGATTGAAAAAGTAGGTAAAACAAAAGGAGAGTTTGACTGTCCAGTGTAAGAACACCCCGATGGAAAAAAATACACCAAGCAGGCAAACATCTGTTGAAAGCCTCTGAACTTACATGGAAGGTACAACACTTCCATCTCTTCATTATGTATTTCTCCTGTCTTCCCTTTTAACTCAGACTCTCCTATGTGACAAAACCAAACTGAATCCACCACAGCTCACGTTTCAGCTGTCAGGAAGCTCTGCGGAGAAACACCAACACGTCTTTAGAAGCTCAAATATTTACTTTAGCTTGAAGCGCAAGACGACAAAATGGACAAGATCAGAGGTTGGCAGGACTTGTAAAGATTAGCAAATGTCGACACCAGCTGTTGTGTGGAAGATGCATAAAAACAAAAAACTGGAACCTCACTTTGGGGGGTACAAATCTAGAAATGATCCCAAATTATGACACTTCTTTTTCAGAAAGTTAGTGTTTGACATTAAACACATTTGTTACCCACACATTCAACTTAAAGACACAAAAGGGATGTTTTTGATAAAGTATTGAAACAACTGCAGACCTTCTTCTCGTTTCTTTTTTACATTTGTATTTAATCTTTTTAGAAGTATGATAAGTTTTTGTGAAAATAAACTTGCAAATATTGGTTCTTCCTCCATATTTTCACAAGGAGCATGTTTAAGTCTTAGTCACATGAACTCATACAGGGGGGTTGACTTACTCTGTGAGGGCAGTTGTTAATAAGGCTTTATTTATTTTCCTTGAACATATCTGATATGTGATATGTTATAAATGGAATGTCGGACTGGAGAAAAACCTGCACTGTATGTCTGAAAAGAATGATGACAAATTTAGGGAACCTGAATTCAAAAGCCAAACCTGTTGAGTCGATGGCACCAGCTGCAGTTGAAATTGATCTGTGAGGAAATGCAGGAGCTACAGCTGGTAAACTGGAGACAAGCTGCCGGTGAGAAGAGTCAAACAGGTCAAAGTGTTTACAAAGCCAGAAGCCTATCAGCCTCAGAAAAGGTCTAAGTGCCATTTGAAAGTAATAATAAAGTATTCATTCATAAACAGGCTTTGACAGAGCTGGAAGTTACAATAAATCCTCCTTACTTGGTAGGGGTGTTATTTCCACAGCCGTTGAGTTTGTAATCCTTATCTTTGTCAACTCCACGCGGTGGTACTCATAGATCGTCCTGCGCCTCACGTCTGTGTTTCAGAGGGAGGAAAAGGCGTGTGAATGTGAAGAGAACATAACAAATATGGCACTCTGAGATAAAAACTGGGGCAAGTGGTCCTTGAAGTAGGTGGGAATGCAGTGCGAGGCAGAATAAGGTCAGGTGTTCAGCAGCCACAGCCCTCCTGCTCCCTTTGTGCCCAAATGGGCTGCGACTTGACAATAAAGGGAAGCAATTTTCCTTGGGGGGGTGGGCTGCACGGTGGCACAGTGGTTAGCGCTCCTGCCTCACAGCAAGAAGGTTCCCGGTTCAAGTCCTGGCTGGGGGATCTTTCTGTGTGGAGTTTGTATGTTCTCCCCGTGCATGCGTGGGTTTTCTCCGGGTACTCCGGCTTCCTCCCACCAAAATCATGCTTCATAGGTTAACTGGTCACTGTAAATTGTCCCTAGGTGTGAATGTGAGTGTGCATGGGTGTGTGTTTGTGGCCCCTGCGACAGACTGGCGACCAGTCCAGGGGTGTACCCTGCCTTCGCCCATGAGTAGCCAGGTTAGGCTCCGGCAACCCCGTGACCCCGAAAGGGATAAACGAATTGGAAAATGAATGAATGAATGAATTTTCCTTGGGACCTTTCCTCGAGTGCCCTCCCAGTCATCTCCAACATCAAGTCATAACACAAGGATAAGATGGAGTGAATGACAACAATACAAAGCTGACTCAAGCCTCGTCTACTGTTGTCACTACCAGAAAGAGCAGAAAATCAAGTAAGCTAATAATATTTGAAATGCTCTTTTTAGAACATTTTAAGTAGCTTTAACAGTTAATCTAAGCATAAGGCAGCAGCAGCACAGAAAAGTACAGTAACCATTGACATGATCAAGGGAAAAGATGTGAGGAAGATGAGCTACAAGGAATAGCAAGCAACAACCAAAAAGGCTCTTCTGTTTTGAAAAAAACAAAAGCTTGACACTTTTTGGAATGAACTTATTCTTCTGTAAGGGGAAAATCTCAGCAGAAAACATGGAAAGAACACACACATACCTCAGATGACAAACTGTGGCTTTAGGCCTTTAAGCTAAAACCTACAATGTTAGATTTTTGTCTCATACCAAGACTGAAAATTAATCAATTGTTAGGAATTCCCTTACTGTGTTAGCTAGCAGCATCATGAAGCACGAAACACTTGTTTTGGTGTCCTGCACCTCCTGCACTGCAAACCTGGGTGTCTACCATCATAGGAGATTATGGAGTTATTGACTAATAAAAGGTATGTCGTGTATGTACCGATGTATGTATCGAATCAGACCAATCACTGCTTAATGACGACATCTGGCTCCAACATGTTGGTGTCCATATCACAAGAAAAGGCAACTGAAGTGACTTTATTTCATTGGAGATGGAGGTAAACCATTTTCTATGGGTGACGTCACACTCACTCGGTCCAGTTCTCATATATAACCAATGATTTAACCTCAAAAGTAATCCTTTTAACATTATTGTTAGGACAAGATTAATAAATAGTTAATATTTATATTTAATATAGGATAATAGTAATAATTAGAGAATACCTTAAAAAACCACCACATTTTACTAAATCCACTGAAGCAATGTGAGAACAATATTGGCATGCTCAGTCACAAAACATGAATTCAGTGCAACCTGGGGTTTAGGCAAAATTCCAGTCATCCAGGGTGAGTTTGCTTCAGGTTGTGCAACAGGACAGCTGCTTTCAGCACAGCATCAAGCAACAGAACTGCAGAAAAAGTTACGACGATGCATCAATCCAGACCCCTTTCTGACTGAAATACTAAAATGCAAGAGCGCACAAATGGATATTTACAAAAGAACTGATTCAGGAAATAAATACTTCAAATCATTGGACATAATTATAACATCTAGTAGCTGTGCGCTGTTTTTAATACTGAATCTACATTTCTAAAAGCTATTGATAATTTGATAAAACAGCGCATCACTGTTCCCATAGTAACGCATGGTCATAACTTCCTGCCATGCCACAAAGAGACAAAAGAGACACATTTTCTACTGATGAGCTTCTGTGAACAAAATGCATAAAAAGACAGACTCCTATGACCAGTCTTTACATGTCCTGTCAATCTTCTGCTCATTTCACAGGCAGCACTTAGGTAATTTAAGAAACTCAGGTTAGACCTTGAAATGAAAAGATGCAGGAACAGGAATCATAACAGACCAAAGAAATTGGTGGCTACAGAAAATGCTAATGTTTTGTCATTTACATTTTTTTGCTCATTTACTCCTAGTTTTGTATCACAGAAAAAAAACACTCATTTCTAATTTAAGCAGAAATGTTGAAAAAAAGCTCTAAATTCTTCTTTTGGAATAAGTCACGTACACAAAAAAATGCTTGTTTTATGATCAACATTTCTTGTTGTGTTTCACTCCTTATTTTTTCCTCTGGAAATAGTTGACTTCATATTACGCTTTCCTACTGACCCGCTTTCTTTGATTACACACTGAACGAGTGATCAAAGCTGCAAACGTGAGCGTGCTGAGGTCAACCTCCTCTTCCTTTTCTGCACCCCTGGTGTCTGGCATTCCTTCTGCTCCAAGCGAAGGGATTATCAGGTGTCCAAGGAGACTATGTGGACCAGAGGAAGGTCAGCTTCCTGACCTGAGGCAGCTGATCTAAGGACAGCCAGCTTCTCATTTGTTAGCGGAACAGAGCTTCAAAGCACATCAATTGCTTTCTGGTCTCACACTAAACAAAGACAGATAGTTTAATCGATCAAATCAATGTCTAGTAATTTAGCAAGTGTATTAGAATGGAGTCCAAACACTTTAGAAAGCAATTAAAAGCAGAAAAATGGTGAGTTTGGCTTATTTTGAAAATAAGTCAACTAAAGTATAAAAGCAGGAATTAGAGAAGTGCATTAAGCCTGTGTCTTTTCATGTTCTTGTGCCTGACCTGTTAATTACATATCCTGACTGGGGGACAGCCACAAATCTCCTCTCTCATCTTTGCCTTTACAGGCTGGGCTGCAGTGCGATCTTGCCGAAGGCAGTGTAACATTTTTTATTAGAGCTCTTAAACTGAAACAAAGAAGCTGCAAGTTAAATCAAGTCCTTCTGGTTGCCATGGTTGCTCTGTGGTAATTGACAGAAAATACTGAGCCCTTCATGCTTTATAGCCTGAAGTGGTCATGATTTTTCCAGCGATATCAAAAGCCTGTTATAAGATTTTTATTCATGCAAATTCTTTGCTTTACTAAAATGTATCTTTTCTTTAAGATTTGCAAAACCTTAAAGAGTTCGTACAGAAGACAAAACGCTTCATTAGATTTTGCAGAGTCGGCCCAAATGGTTCATCTAATACTGAGTGCTTTGATTGAAAAGGCTGGGATCATCAGTTTTCCTCTCAAATGTCTCTTTTTTTGTCCTTCTGCTGAGAGAAAGAAAGTAGGAGGGACATCTGGCATTGTATTTACTGTAGTCGAATGAGAAAAGAGAAGGTTTTCATTTTCAAGAAACTGGTGACTCTTTGTATCTCAAAAACAGAGAAAAAGAGCCCCTATCCATCTTTTTTAATGACTATTGTCTACCATGCTGCCTGGAAAAAAAAATCAAGCCTCATGCTTCATTTTGCAGAAATTCTTATGCAATTCATGCAAAACATGAAGTGCTTTGAGCTGAGAGATGCAAAAAGATGCCTTTTCTTTTAGTTATGGTCAAAAACTTGGACACTTCCAAGAGTTTATAACACCCTTTGTTTACAACTTCTTCTTCTTTGTCAATTCCCTTCCCATCTGCATGTCTGTTTGCTGTTGCAAGGGTGAGAATGTGAAGACAAGAAAAAAAAAACTTGAGTAAACTCTGCGAACTCGAATAATAAAAGCATCTCAACTAAAGAGACGTTGCCTGAGATCATTATAAAGTTTCTGATGTGCAACACAAAAAAAGAGAACGTGCTTTTTCTAGCCACATCTGTTCATCTCTGTTCACATCAGCTGCGGCCTTGGATAATTTCACACTATCTTAATTTTATTAAATTTAAATTTGATGAAAAGTGAGCTGAGAAAATGCAAGACATTTCAAAATGTCTAAATGAATATCAAGCTTCTTTAATATCCTCCTGTCATTATAAATGGAATTCCAGATACAAAATCTGAATTATGATGTGAGAGAGAGTCCAAAGTAAAAAAACTTTTCCAGGAATATTTGAAAATTGATCCAAAGCTTATTGAATTTGAAAGAGGACATCGCATTGGAAGACCTGATGCTACTGGAAAACCAAGATCTATTCTGATTGAATTTCTTCATCCCAAAGACAAACAAGAGATACTGAAAAAAGTCTTTCAAAAGTACAAACATATTTACCAACGAGGATTTCTCCTAAAGAGTTTGCATGAAGCAGAGGGAACTACTTCCACAATTGAGAAAAGAGAGGGAAAATGGAAATCTTGCATTTCTGAAGCATGACAAACTGGTTGTACACCCTCCATTATTTTTATAAACCAAGCTGCTCAGATCTTGGGAGTAACTGTTGATCAAAAGTTAACCTGGAAAAATCATACTCAGATTATTTATATAAAATTTTGAAATCAGTTGATATTTTGAACAAAATGTGCTCTTCTATAAACACATCTTGTATGATGAAGCTTTGTTTTGGGTTTTTTTTTGTTTAACATGTATGTTTCTGTTGCATGATTATGATTTTAGGGGGAGTTGGTTACGTAAGACCTGTGCTTTATACTCTTTATACTTTCTTCTGCACAGATACATTTCAACTGTATTTCTCATTGTAATCAAAATGATTGCATTTTATGTATGTGCAAATACAGAAATAAAAACTAAAAATTAGGAATATATTCA
Source organism: Adrianichthys oophorus (assembly GCA_036245035.1). Taxonomy (NCBI): domain Eukaryota; kingdom Metazoa; phylum Chordata; class Actinopteri; order Beloniformes; family Adrianichthyidae; genus Adrianichthys; species Adrianichthys oophorus. Next base: position 31,745,474 of record BSAI01000108.1, read on the forward strand.
CATTAAAAGCTGTTCTCATGCTTTAAAGCTGATGTAAGAAAAATGTGGCAGAAACTATTTGATGTTGCTTTGAAAAAAAAGTTTGAGATATTCCTGAAGGTCAAGGCAGTTCTCATTTAAAACAGAAACTCCCAACATTTCCATGTGAGAAATTGCATAAGGCGTTCAGACATTTTTCTAAGATTTGAGGTTGGAGCAGATCCTTCTGGATAAAATATTGGTTGGAACCCCTCCATCCCAATCTACCTTCATTCAAAATGTCATCATTCTGCAGCTGCATAGGAATCTATGGTTTCCTCACACACCACCAGAGGCATCAAAGACAGCTTCCCTATGTCAGACTCTCTAAGTCAGATGGAAGGAACCAAATTTATGTTTGCGTCTTTTCAGCTCAAGCAAAACTCAAGCAACTACATAAATGTTGCTTAATTCATAATAGGGAAACAAACTAAAATCCTTAAGATGTTTGTTTTGACAAATTGGTTCTATCCAAGGTTCAAACTCGTAATCAACAGAGGGTTTAAACAGCAGAATAAATCCAGCTTGACAAGTCCCTATTGCAGCAGATTTGAGTCGGCTCCCATGAGAGCAGGAGAGTTCGACTCCAGATGAAAAGGTTTGAACTGTCTCCCCCTTTTTATTGCATTTGCTTTTAATTTAATGGGAAATAATTGCAGTGACTTGAAAGAGAAGAGGTGAGGCAGAACTGGAGCTGTTCCTGTAGTCTTTAGAGGGGTGGGATAGCGTGACAGGAGAAGGGCTGGAAGTTAGGACAGAGTTTTTAGGAACAATTTTGTCTGGGTTTTTAACCCTTTAAACGTCCCAACCCAGACAAAATAAAATATGTATATATATTTTTCTGCTAATTGTTGCCTTTGGGGAGCAAAACACACAATTAATGTTATTAAAATTATACTTTCTAAAAATATTATGTATCTACCATACGGTACAGAAGACAGTTTTGAAGTGTTAAAGTTAATTGAACTTTTTTGTTTATTTAGGGTAGCACTAAGAAACAGTGGTAAAAATAAAATAAAATAAAAAAAAATAAATAAAATAAAATAAAATAAAATAAAAAGGAAAAAGCAGCCAAATTTGACACGGTGGTGCCTCCAGGGTTTTACAAAAGTGGTTGGATTCAGAAAAAACATGTTTCACCCAAACTGTCAAGAATTTCTCTCAAAATTGGTCAATTTCTCTAGTAAATGTATCTAAAAGCAGAACTAATTTGAATGCTCAACAATATTTTAAGTACAAAATATCTATACGGTCTGTTAAAAATACCTAAATAGTACATAGTAAAAAAGAAATCCTGTTGTATTGACAAATTCTAATAAAAACTAAAGTCATCCACATATTTCTTGACAAAATAAATGTATTTCGTAACGTAACCTCAGCTGCAACTTTTACAGTTATTAAATGATCTAAAGCACATTAAAGTTTAATATGATGCAGGGAGACAAGGTGGGGCAGCTGTCCTCCCAGCAAAATACTTTTTATGCATTAGTTATAGGCCCTCAGCTAAAAGAAACAATTGTTTTAAAATGTGGTAGCACTGCCACTGCCATGATCAAAAAACATTTTTTCTTAATAAAATAAGTAGGAAACATGAACATCTGACCCCTAATCTGATTTTTCAGAATCATTTTGTTTTAAAACAAATAATATTTTTCTTAGCACAAACAAATAAATGATTTTCTCACTAACTTCTCTCACAAAATGCAACTTTGGAGTTTAAAAAAGGCTGATATCACATTTATCAAATCTACACTCTGCTTTTGTCAGATGAGGCTCGATAGACCAACGTTCACACACTGATTTCCAACATTTCTGGCAGAAATGCAAATGGGAGACTCACTGGGTATTTGCTGGATTTTGTGGACCACCACAAAGGCGTCGGACAGGCCCACCTTGACAGGGTGATTGACAGAGCTGATCTGTGACACCTCAGTGGGGATCTGAAACAGGAAAAGAGGAAATCAATCTCTGGCAACATGAAAAGCTCAGTGGGGCAGGATGTTCTTTTTTGACAGAGTTGGAGACATCCGCAGGCATCTCCGCTTTAGTCTGTGTAATGTCAGTAAGCATCTGGATTTCTGTGGAGAGCGTATTTAGGATTTCAAAGACAGACTCATGCATTTCTCAGACCTTAGTAAAAAAACATTTTAAACACTATAATTGAATAAAGGATTGAATAAAAGAAATGTATCTAACAAATAACAGAATCACACAAGAGCTTTCAGTGATAAATCACTGTAATAATTATTCATGGTATTTCAGCAATAGCAGTTCATTACTCCTGCACCCTCAGTAGAAATTACATTTTTCTTTGTTAGGAAATTTTTCAAGTGTTCTATTAAAATAAAGAAGTTAAGAATTTATTAGAAATATGCAAAAAAAAAAAAAAAAAAAACAAGATTTAAAATGTTTACAGTATAGAAAAGGGGAGAATTAGATGAACAAGTGTTTATTAAACATTTTCATTGTAGTATAAATGTTTTTCTTTTAGAAAAAAACAACAACTCAGAGTTTGAAATAATTCAAAAAGCACAAAGATAATGAAAAAAAGAAAAGAAAAGGGAAGATACTGTGTGTTTTTATGGAGGGCTGAAGTGTAAGTCACAGTTTTTTTGTTTTGTAAGAATTTTTTAAAAGAGAAAACTATAAAAAATGTGAATATCCCAAAATACACCAGGATCTTATATATTTGAAAAATACTGAGAAATTAGTATATTTAATAGTATTCTATCCATCCATCACTTTACTGTATCTACCTATTCCTGCTCAGGGTTATGGAGTTGCTGGAGCCTATTCCTACATTGGGTTTTGAGTGAAGTTACTTAAGGCAGTTAAGGAGCAATTTAAAATAATCAATTAACAAATGAAGCATGTTTTTGGAATGGAGAATCCGAAGAACATGCAAATTCCACACAGGAAGGAACCAGCCGGGGTTTTTATATATATAAAAAAAAGATTCAACACCTCTCTGTAAGCAAAGATGATCCTGCCTGTGTTGTGCAGCGTGGCCTGGAAGGTGAAGCTTCCCAGGTTGTAGCTGTCCTGCAGGTGAACATGGTCCCACTGCACCACCAGAGCAGTTCCTAAAAACAAAAACAACAACAAAAAAAATGCAGTGGAAGCACATTATCAATGGTTCAAGAAGCATCAAGCAGACCAACATCAAGCAGACAAGAACTCTGCAAAACCTTTGGAGTGAGTCACAAACACCTGCTTTGTTGCCATTTTGTTTTTGATTTCCTGAATCAATTAAAATCCTTTTTTGGGTCAGGGTTATTAATTTAATTGAACACACTAATGCAATTTCAAGTATTTCTAATTCAGTCATTATTTATGAATATCAGTTTCATATACTTAGTACTTTAGGCTGATCTTTTAGTAGTAAAAGTGATCATTTTACATTGGGATGTTAACTTAAAATCAGTAATTGCCTTTAATAAAATAAATCCATTGGTTTATTGAAAATGTGTTGATATTGAATTAAATCTAAGTAAATTTTACATAGACCTCTGTTTGTTTCCCTGTGATGTGATGTGACTGACAGAGTCAACACTAATGTGGACAGACTTCAACATAAAAGGATAAAAGTGTAACAATACAAAAAGCTTTTGGAGAAAAAGTGAACCAGGGAGGGGTGGTGATAGCTTATGAAGCTCAGATGTTCTTCAACAACCATGAGATTATTTTTTACTTTCTACAGAGGAAGATTTTGCCAAATGAAAGAGAGATGAATAACAGGAGTATGACTTATTTGTAGTTCCTGCAGGATTTTATAATTATATAAAACTATATATAACTATAGGAAGATTTCTAACTAAATAAAAAAAAAACTCAAATAAACATAAAAATAAGGTTCCCTTTTGTAAAAAAAATAAATAAATAATAATAAAGCTAATTTTGAGCAAAATAATATAGAAACACATGCTAAAACAACATTTAGTAGAAGTTAATTACATTTGTTGCCTTTTTCTCCTTATAGCTTTGTAGTGATATGAAATATCAACTAATTTAATTAAAAATTAAACCAAACTAGTTGCAGTAAAATCAGGGGGCATGTCCATGATTGTAGTTATAAAGCTTCCTGAGGACAGAGTAGCTGTGAGGAAAAACAAATCTGGGGCCTCCACTCTTCAAACAGTGTTTCTCATTACTTTTAACACTGCTTTGATTTGCTGAGGACTTTGGAGAACTTATTGATGTGAAACTCCTTCTCTTTTCTCACAGTTAGTCATTTGGTCAATCACCAGGGCAGTACGGTTAGTAAGCCGACCGTATCTATTATTCTGCACATGGACAGAGCATCCCTATGTTGAGAACAGACATTCAAGGATTTTCACATCTGCATTGTTCATTTATGTACATACAGCACACAAAACAAAGAACTGGAAAATGTGGTCCTTAATCTTAAACAGTCAACACAAGTTACACTTGAAACGAAGCAAGTCTGCTTTAAATACTTGGAGCCTAAGAGGGAAAGTTGTAATGCTATCTGGGGCTTTAATGGCTAAAAATACAGGAGAAACATACAGGGAGTACACAATGACCTTGTTTCTATTTCTATAAAGGCGTACATGCAATAAACAGAAGTGACACACCTCAGCCAATTCAGCAGAGTCCCAGCCTGGAGTCTTTTAAATAATTTGTCTAGTTTGAAAAACACTAATTATTTCTTTTCTTTAGTCTGGTATCTATAACACATAAAAAAGCCCTAAAATCTATTCTTAGTATGTTTCATGACTGTAAAGTATCTAGTAGTTTAGCATATAGCTGAACTGCTTGGCGTCGTTGTCCATTATTTCCCCTCCAGTGCATGTAGCTCATCATCACCTGCCTGCACTCGCTTACATTTGGTCCCAGCGTCCAGTGTATCTCGTAGTGGGGGGGGTTGGGGGGGGGCAATGGCATGGGCCCCAGCTCTGGTCCCTCTTTAACACCACACCAATACCTTACTGTCTCTTCCCTCTCCTTGATATCTCTTCTCTGGCTTGACCCAGATCTCCTGGCAGCTTGAAGGAGAACAGTTTGCTGATTTTTAAACAAAACCTCCACAGGATGTGCTACTAAGTCTGAGTCATTGAGCCACTCAAACTCATACATCACTGTTATTCCCTCCTGCCATGGCGAACTTACAGTAGTTCTGAAATTTAGACCTTCTTGGCCAATGAGAACCACACCACTTCTGGCCTGAGTGTTTCTTCAGCTGATCACTGTTAGAAAAGAAACTTGGTGCACAAATCAACATTATGAGCGAGTGTTGTCTTTTCATCCTCTTTTCCTTGTAGCCATTCAGTCATAAGGCCATCACGAGACAAGCATGTACAGACATTTGAAGTGCCTTTCAATTATGCCAATTACACACTTTCAAATATGGAAACATTCCAATGTAAATTCAATCAGCTGAGGTGGTAATGGACCTAAGTTAACACTCTTTTTGGGGGGTGATATATATTTTATAGAAGCTTCTCAGAAAAGAAAAAGACTCTAAATCATCTGCAATCACTCAGCTGGAAGGGATTGTATCTTTCACATCTCTGGCATGAGTTTTCAAGATCTTCATCATCTGATGGCAGTTTTTAGACTTGAGAAGCCTGTTTGGTGCTGAGGCTGAGGCTGATCTGGCCTTCATGAGGACTTATTTAAAGGGGTCTTTGGGCATAGCACATAACCTGGGATGACTGATGTATACCAGCTTAGTCAGCCACAAGATGAAGTTGAGATCGTCTCATAATCACTTATGGTCTTCGTTCTCTGGAGCTGCTTTCTTCCAAATCTTTCTTGGCTAACGCCTGTCCAAGGTTGCTTTCTGAAACCTGGACATCAAGAGGAGCTTTTCATTGTCTCAACCCAATGGAAAGAGTCAAAACAAACATGGAGAAGCTGCATTAAGCGTTAAAAAGTTGAACTCTCGATTTGTATGTAGAGCCCGTGACCACACTTAGAGTAAAATCTTGCGTAGCGACGTAGAGACTTTTCATTGAAAGTGGCCGTTTAAACGAGAGTCGAACCAGCGGTGTATCAGCACCTTAATAGTACCTTCACACCGGTCTGGAAAACTTGCATTCAAGCTACCATTTCCAATGAAAAATCTATGTAAACACGCACATATGCATGTTTTAGGCTTCTGTTTTCACACTTAGCTACGCAAGTTTTTAAGTCAATTTTTGGAGTTTGCTTTCAAAACGTTGAGCGATTGAACGTGTGTTGAAAGTTAAACCTGTTTAAATCTGAGCAATCAGGGACTTGGATTTGGTAGTGACGTATGAGTAGCGTCTTTTTCAAAACGTTGAAGTGCCAGCAGTTAGAAAATTGCTCATGGAGGAGAAATTAATAATTGAAGTTTGTGGAATTTTACGACACCAAGTCTTTCATATATCGGAATAGAGTTGTGAAAGACAAGCCTGAAGTCAGATTGTGAGATTTGCACCACTACAACATTTCCAACTTACAGTGTAAGTTAGTTTCAGGTGGCGACAGAAATGTGTGAACACTGCATGCTAAAAATGGGTTCAAGAATGCACAGTCAAGGTCTGCTGGCCCAGCGTCGCATTCTTGTGTTACCGTGACAACAGACCACAACAGATCGCTTTTTGTAAAAAAAAAAAAAAAAAAAGCGATAAACTCCCCATCAAATAACAAGAAAAAAAGTACTAAAAATTGATCAAATACTTTTTTTTTTTTTTAAGTGACCATGGTATAAGTGGAATAATGACAGACGTGAAGTGGAAGACGGTCTTTTCTAACATGTAATTAATCTGCGTTAATAAATCCTAGCGTGCTATTTTTTTAATTAATTGCGTGCATTAACGCATTAATGTTGACAGCCCTAATGTAAAGCACTTTCATGAAAGTTACATGTAACTTGCTGTACAAATAAACGTGCCTTGCCTAATCCAATTGCTGCTCTTTAGTTTGGCAAATAAGTCTATCTTCTACTCCACTCCTGGAGGACCTTTTCTGCCGTCCATCAGACTTTCTCTTGGTTGCTAACTGCTCTTTCACAGTAGACCTTGGCTGCATAAAGATGCAATTTATTATGCAGGTAAAAAATAACTGTCAGGTAGCAAAACAGGAGAAAGTGAACTTCTGAAAGGATTCTGTAGCGTGAAAAGACAGAGGTACATTCAGAGCTGTTGTGTGTCACAGATTGTGACAGCACTTGAGACTCACTCTCTGCAACACAGCAATGGTTGTGTGGCTGTGTAAGCAGCCATCTACCAACAGTATTTAATGCACACATCTGAGAAAGATAGTCCAAAATGTTGAACAAGATATTTGAGGGTTTTGAAGATGAAGTTTCAGAGTAAGACAAAGATGCTTTTGTCCGCTAAGCCACAGATATACATCAGCTCTGTTGCTTTTGAGGTCAAAAGAATGTCAGTTGACAACTTTGTGTGTTTAGAATACATGCATGATGATTTTGACTTATAGAAATCCAAAAGGAGCATCCGAATGATGAATAAAGGTGGACGTAAGTGATGGGCTTCAATTGTGATTTAAGAGAGATTTTTTACACTGCAATTCTTGAACAAACTACAATTTGGCTAAAAGGTAAAAAGAATTGTGTTTTCTTAATATTTCGTGTCGGAGGATTGATACGGTTAATAACTAATCTAAGAGAGTATCATCCTATTTAGTATTTCTTGCTCAAAAAAAACAAACTGAACATAATGCTTTGGCTGAAATAAGAAAATATTGGATTTAAAATAGATTGATCAATTTTCATTGTCATACTTCATAAGGATGTCAACCAGATCTGCATTTATTTTAGAGACATAAATACTTCTAAACTGATTAAAGAGATGAACGTGGACAGTATTTCATGGTGCAAGTTGTCAGGAAAATGCACCCACAGCAGCACTTACAAGGAAGTGATAACAGTTTTTTATTGTTGCTCTGCGTGAATTTTATTTCTGAGATTATTCTGTGAAAAATTATTCTTTCTGTTGATATTGGCCAGACTTTTTTTTGATGACTCATGTTCAAAGAGAGAATAATTAGAGATCTCTTGCACGTCTGCATGTCTGAACAAAACAATAAAAGCTCCCTGCTCTGTCAAATTATCTGGAAGTGTTGTTTTTGACACAAAACACCACATTTTTACAGGTCTAGGGTTAAACGTGTGAAAGTCTCATTATCAGCAGTCTTTATTTAGATAGTTCTGATTAACAAAGACAGGAGAACGCTTGCCGCAGATGTCGCAATGTTTCTCTGTTTGAAAGTGTGAGAAAATAAAATCAACATTTATCAGCCGTAAACTCTTCATAAATGCTGTATTTTTTTTTTCGTTTCCTGCCCAGCATGCTGTGCAGTATCGGCAGGAAGCTAAAGGATGGACACTGAGCTGAGGAGCAGGTGGGTAAATATTGATTGGCTGCCAGTTTTGCTGAAGTCTGATGAGCTCCACTACAGAAGGTCACATTTGGTGTGTCAATCTACTGCAGAAGGGAATGGAACAGCAGCGAAACAGGATAAAAACAGATACAGCCTAGAACATGTGGGAAAAGAAAGTAAAAAGAGGGCTGAAAGATGAGATTTAACTGGTAAGGACAGTGATTTTTTTAAAAGCTTATAAACAAATTACATTTCCAGCTGTGCTTCTGACTTTAGTTCTGAGTTTACAACATCTTGAAAAAATGAAATAACAATTTCACTTAGATAAAATCTGCCAATAAATGTTACATGTTAGGATTTTTTTGCACCTTATGACACAATGGCATTAAAAAAAAAACTTTTTTTCAAGGCAATTATTGTAAATGAAAAACCCTATTACTGAACAAAAGTGCCCCTGCGACAGACTGGCGACCAGTCCAGGGGTGTACCCTGCCTTCGCCCATGAGTAGCCGGGTTAGGCTCCGGCAACCCCGTGACCCCGAAAGGGATAAAGCGGATTGGAAAATGAATGAATGAATGAATGAATGAATGAATGAATGAACAAAAGTTTCATCTGTCCTGACGATTACTTGGTGATATTTTTAATGATGTAACAGACAATAATATAAATCTTGACTTTATTCCTCTTTTTAACACAGTAGCTCATTAACACTTCCACTTTCTGAAAACTTTAGTTTAAATGTGCGTTGGAACAATTTCATTTTATGCACAAAATTAAAATAACCTTTAAAATTATTGTTTTTATTGCATCATTCAGGATTATATTAAAGCAGCCCCACATCATTACAGCACCTCTGCAGTTTACTAGAACACTTCCAGGATGCTTCTCAGTTTTTAAAAAATATTTAAAGGAGCAGTTTGAATAAAGATCCTAAGTTGGCACCTTTGCACAGGCAAGGTATTTTGGAAGTCAAAGGGGCTTAAATATTGAAGATAAATGTTTGATATTTATGTTTAAACAGAAGATGAGTGGCCTTACCATTGTCAAAATAAATGACAGTGGAGTTTCTGGAGAGACTTGGGTCAAAGTTGGCCATTAGAGGAGCGATGTACTGAGTAGCTGTGAGCATCCGATGGATGACGTCACCTGTATAGATGAAGCCTGCAGAGACACACACAGACACACAAAAACACTATCCATTTACCATGGATTACACATTTTTACATTTGTATTAACCACATTTACTATATATTTTTTAACAAGTTAGCTCTGCAATCTTTTTTTAATTGTATTGTTCCTTTTTTAATAAAGCTGTTTTATGACACACTATCTGTCATGGAGCCTTTTACGGTAAAGGCTGGTAATAAACAGTGAACCAATGGGATGCAGCTTTACCAAGCAGGAGAGATTTATTAACACTGCTACCTTTTTTCAAAAGCAGAGATTAATATCACTGAGTTTTAAAGGAGCAGAAATACAGCCAGCGTAAGTATTTATATTGCAGCCATGGGCTTTAAACCAACTTCAATTTGATTAAGTTCCAAACCCGCTCATCACTGTTAATTATCTCGTGAATATTAACAAACACATTTGGACAGCAGACAGGGAATTTTGTTTACGAATTCAATTCAAACACTTGTCCAGCAGCGCATGAATAGATTTCTCTGCAGAGGGATGAGCTCGGGCAACACAAACGGAGATTGTGTCATTTAGCCACCTGTATACAGAGTTACTGATGGAGTCTGTTAAGAGCAAGAAAGCCCCAATTTTCTATTTAAAAAGAGAAAGATTATGTATGAAAAAATAAAGTCATGGCACTTAAATTAAGCTACACTTAAACACTAAAAATGTATTCGTGCATGAATACATATATAAATGCGTTAAAAAGCTGCAACGGTTTAAAAAAAGTCTAAAAACTCCAATTATTTTGATCTTACACAACTGTTTCTTCACTCTTTCAGAGTCTGTGTTTGGATAAAGTACAATCCCGTCAGTATTGGATTCTAAACGCGGACACATTTCTATCTAGTAAAATGTTCTTAGAACACTAAAGTAGCCCCAGCTGAAATCAAATAAAACTCAGGAAAACAATCTCTAAAGGTGGTCTGAATGGGGAAGTCATCCAACAGAGAAAAAAATTCCTATTTTGCAAAAGGGATCTCTATTTTTCTAAAGTTTTAGTGAGATTTATGGCATAAAGCAGCTACAGAAAGATGAAAATGGAAGGGAAACAAAAGGAATTGATGAAAAATGTCATTGATCCTGCTTTATAAAGCATCCACTTTGTGGCACCATATGTCTTCTTATGTGATAGGTGGACCATAAACACATCTATCATTCTGGAAACCACAGGCAGAGAAGACCATTAGAGGAATCAATCTTTCCCCTAAAGACCTCTCAGCTCAGAGTTACCTCTATGAAGAAAGCACCTGACTTGATTTGGTTTTGACAGAATGCCCGATTGATAAAAAGAGGATGTTGGGAGACGCTCCTAAAAGAAAAAGTTGGTGATGTTACCTTCAGTTTAACTCTTAGAAATTTTAAGATATTAAAATATTTAAACTGAATGTAATGTTTGAGTTTTGACCAAAAGGGGTCCATCTGATTGGTCATTTGATTTGTAAAATACTTCAAGCTTCCATGAGATTTTAATACATGTATGTGAACACTTAAGGTAACCATTTATTTCAATTTACATCATCTTTTGTACAGGTTGATATTGCAATGATGATACATTTTTGATTTATTGTGAAGATCGACTTAAAATGATGAAAGTTCAAGACAGATCATTAAATTAGAATTCCCCCTGCCACCAGTGGTCATTTGAGAAACTGCAACATTTTGTAATTTTGATTTACCTTCAGCTCTGGGAACATATTGTGATAGTTTGCCATGAACAAAATATGATAGCATGTCAACTATGAGGGGAAAAGAATCACACTTTATAGATTTAACTTTCACTGGTGTTTTTTGAAAGATGACGTCTTTGTCTGCAATTTATTAGGTGGTCTGATTTCTTTTTGTAAACCACTTCTCATACAAATGTTCACGTTAAGTAATGAACATGTCTTAGGACATGTATTGAAACAAAAAAAGTACACTGGACTCATGCAGCTGTCAATCAAAGTAATTCTAGTCAATAAATGTGGTCACACCAGCCATGCACTGCCACGGTTATAAGGGGATCCCTTTCTGCTGCAGTAAAGATAGATGCAGAAGGCACAGGCGGACTTTCTGCTGTCGCAGTACTTAGCATATGCAGAGCTGTTTTCCTTGTTTACAAGTCACACCAGGCATGCAAAGAAGTGCAGCGGCTTAGACTACAGTTCCAAGTAAATCGGAAGTTCTCCAAGCAAAGAGTAGTTCATACTGGTGACATAAAACACAGAAACAAGAACTACATACTTATGAATATACCCTCAGCTAGATACAATCGTGCTCATACTATAGAAAATTCAAGATTGTGACTCACAGGCATGCATTTAGCAACTAGGCAGCAGATTCTGATTATTGTCTTGCACTTGCATATTCAAAAACTCGCTCTGATGAAAATGATGTTTTTGTTGTTTTTAACATGTTCTTGTCGCATTTTTTCATGAGATAAGACACATTTAAAGAAAATTAAGTTTAAAATTGCATTTCTGAGTATTTCTTTGTTCAAATTGTTTTGAATCAGGGGCAGATGAAAAAATACAGATTGAAAAATATTATTTGTTACATAGAAGATATGCTCCCCGTAGACAACTAGATCCATGCAAGTCTGTTTTCCTCGTCTGATCTTGGATCTGGCTCATAACTGCACTGCTAAATAGCTTCCAATATTGCTCACAATTTTTGATATACCTCTTATATTAAGTTGGGGATGGGAGAGGCTGTAAGTTGACAGGAGAGTGTGTAAACAGAGAGCTCTCAGCAACGGGAAAGGATAGGGGTGGCGGGGTTGCTTCATGCCGACAGTTCCGCCCATAATGCAGATGAATATTTCTGATATAGTACTGCTGCTCTGCAAAAACTACAGAAAATGGCACTTTTTAAAACATTGTTGACTAAAAACGGCATGAAATAGATTTTAAAATAGATCAAAAGATGAGTATTTAAAAAGCACAAAAAAGCTAAAAACCAGTGAATGCAAAATATATTTTATAAACATTCACTTGGAGCATAAAAAGAGGACACAAAACAGGCTTACACATGCTTTGCAGCCCATCTGGACCTGCAGGTACCCATAACCGCTGAAATGAATTTGAGTATAATAATGCAGCTTGTGCAGGTTTAGGATTTTATATATTTTAAAGAATCACGTAAAATCAATACTGAATTCATTCTATGGTTTCACCACATTCAATTCAAAGCGCACACACCCACACACCTGTCTGGAATCCAAAAACCAGCTTAGAAGGTTTTCCTTTCTGCTTCTGCCTCTGCTTTCCATTAGCACCCCCCTGATAACCCAGTCCGACATATTTGATAATCTAAAGAAATCAGACAACCTCTCAATACACTAAGGAGGTGAGAGATGCATCACACTCAATAGAGAGGCTATCTTTTCATTAAGGCTGTCACTTTAACCAGAAGGAGAGGAGGGGGGTCTGGGTAAGCCACAGATAGAGAGGAGACATGAATAATAGAGAGAAGACAGGAAAAAAAAGTAGGATGGAGTGGGGGTATCTTTTTCTGTGCAGCCTTCAGAAAGTGCCTGACTCCAACAAAAATATTAGCTGGGATTATCAACCTCTTCAGGCTAAAGCTTCACTTTCCTAAAGGGCGTCCTTAAACAAGCTTTCTATTCCTGTGAGCGGAAATGTGTTTAATACACAAGGCATTCTCTGTTTATCACAGCTTTTTTGAACTGGAAACGGTCAGGACAAGACCTGCACGCACACAAATAATGGTTTTCACATGTTTAGTTCTTTTCCTGTGAACTGTGAGAAGCAATAGCAATTATGAACCTGGAAAACCTCTGGAAACAGTTTATTTCTCACTTGTTAGTCTCATTTTGAACACCAGTCGATGCTTGTTGACTTTAATTCTAATTTTAGCTATATTCTGGCACAAACACTGTCTTTTAGTTCTGCAGTCAGTTTAACTGGTATCAACTCCTCAGCTTTAAAAACAGTCAGGGAATCTTTGTGCTTATGTGCTATTTTTTTTTTTTTTATAACCATTGGGTTCCATCTTATTTAAATTTAGATTTTTGTTTAAAAAGGAATCCATCCCAGATTTAGCTTCATTTTTTTGGAGATCTCTTGCAGCTTCAGATCAATGCATTGTGTTGTACTTCATTTGTTGCTCTTGTTGGTGCACGGTTTTGTATTACATTAATTTGTATTAGGCACAGCTTTACTGCAATGTAGTTAAACACTGACACCAATAGCAAAGGTCTCCTTCACCTTTTTTCCTCATCTTCTCACAATAACTAATAGTACCGACACATTTTCCTCGTCTACCTTAAACACATGGTTCTACTTTGGAGTATTAGGGTGTATAGATAAGAATATATGAGAGTAAATTCATAAAACCTTGAGGAAAAAAAGTCAACATTTTATGGGAAAAATTAAAAATTCAATTATGAAAAAAGAAATCAACAGTTTAAGAGAAAAAAGTTCATAGATCAGCGCCTCAAGAGGTCAGACTTTACAAAGAAAAAGTCCTGCTTTTTCATTAATAAAATGCTAACGTAGTTTTTACAATGTTTCAATAAAGACAATGAAATGTTAGCCTACCCGTTTAATTTATGCAGCAGAAGAGTAAGAGAAATTGAATGGATGTCGCACTGGTCAAGAATCTCGCCAGATCTGCTTTACATTTTTGTAAATGTACAACTTTATTTTTAATAAATGATACACTTTATTTAAAAACAAAACATGACTTTGTCTTTGTAAAATTACAGCTTTTTGAATAGTAAATATGAAATTCTATACTCCTAAAATTTTTACTTTTTTCTCATTATTTTAGTACTTCTCATATATTTATTTATTGGTTTATTATTTTTTATGGTGGCCCAAATACTCCGTCACTCTGTTTTTCTCCTTAATAAAATAAATAAAGAAATAAATCATCTCTGTGCTGTCATTGCAATATTTTCCTTTCAATTCCTCAGTGTAAAACATTTTCAGTGGGAGGCTTCAGGACTTTCCAGGACTTCTGTACTTGAGAAACTCATAAAACATGAAAAGTCTTGGCCAGAATGAATATTGTTCTTGCCAACTCAAGAACACTTTGCAACAGAAACACTAAGAACTTACTTAGATCTTATTTCTGGGACATTTTCTTTCAGTGGGTTCTTGTGTCATTGCATGCTGCACTAACGGCCTGATCTACTGAGATCTAAAGAGGTGAAAATTGCGCACAAAAATACATTGCATGTGTAGTTTGTTGAACATTTAATTTTTCTAACAACTATAGCACAGTTTGTATGTGTTATGGTTTCACCACATAGTTTAGCTTTAGAAGGATAGAAAGATGGCCACAAACACATAAGAAGCAGATGGAAATAGAAATGTTGGTGAAAAAGGCAAATAAAAATACATTAAAAGCATTTGGAAAAGGAAGACAGAGATTAAGATTTGTTAAATCAGAAGATGTAGAAACATAAAAAATCTTTATAATAAAACCAGAATAAGTTAGACAACAGCCAGAGTCTGGAGAGGTGGAGAAACCCAAAAGCTGAAGGAGAGGAGAAAAATCTATCCATCCATTTTCTCAACCTGCTATATCCCTTTCAGTGTCACGAGGTTGCCGGAGCCTGTCCCAGTTAATGTTGGGCAAAAATGGGGAAAGCCTGAACAGGTTGTCAGTCTGTCACAGGGAACACAACCACTCCCACACACATGCACACTTTAGATGTAACCAATTAAATTATGGGGCATGCTTTTGGACTGTAGGAGGAAACTCATACAGGCACAGGGGAGAACATGCAAACTTCACACAGAAAGGTCCCACAGATTTAAACCTGGGCCTTCTCACTGTTAAGCAAGAGTGCTAACCACTGCGCCACTGTACAGCCCAGAGCAAAATCTGTGGAAGTTAAATATGTGAAATTAGTAAAAAGGAAAATAAGTTGTGTTGTCGAGACCTGTTTAACAAAGACAGGAGCCACACAAGTTGTGCCGCACCTTGTTTGTGCTACCTTCACCTAACTGCACCAACTCCTCCCAATTTTTTGCACGTTCTGAAAAAAAATCCCACAAATGCAGAAAAAGCATTGCGTGTATGATTTTACTTGTTTAAAAAATGCAACCCTTGGTGAATTCAAGAAGTAAATGAAGGGTAACTTGTTTTTCTGCACATGCTGTGCCGTTTGCACACATCTTTATGCATGCAAACTTGAAGTGGATATTGGAGTTTTGTGGAGACAAGTTGACTGTTGGAGAAGATCAAGGGTGTTTTAGCTTGTGAGAGGTGACTAACTCTTTGTCCTACTCTATTTTATCTCTGTGTAAAAGAATGCAAACTCTTTTTATCTCCTTTCAATCTTGAAAATCCCTCATCATCATCATCTAGAGCCAACACCCAAGCCAGACAGTGACGACCACGGCGACAAGAGACACAGCAGATTATTTCTTTATAATTGCAGAAGCAGTTAAACAGCACATCTATGGAATATCTGGGTTAAGAGCCAGGCTCTAGTATTTGACGTGATAAAAGCTGGTTGGAGTGTTTGTGGTTTCACTGTCATGACTCAAGTGGAAAATTGCTTTGTACACTCTGGTGAACACATCTGCTATATCATGTGCCTCCTCCTCGCATCATCTGGTGCCTCCTTAGTCTAGCAGGGTGCAACTTGGCAAGAAAAAAACAGTTCCAAGTCCAAACCCACTGCTTTTGGTTCTCCCACAGTTAAGCCATGCGTGCAGCTGATTGTTGGGAGTGGTTTATATGTCTTATTTCTTGGTTTAGCACAGAGGTGAGCACTCTAATTGCTATGAGGCTGATTACTTGGCTGAGAGGTTTGTTAGTGATTTTGTGCCAAATGAGGCTTTCCAGGCCTCAATCTTCTGATTAAGCGTCTCAAAAAAAAAAAAAAAGAAGCAAACTATTTTTTCCCTTCACGGACTTCATGGATGGGGTTTCAGACTGTATATGCACACAGTTTTGTTCTCAGAGCCCCTGTCTGCCAGACTCATTTTCAAATCTCACCCCTTCAGAATCCCACAACTATAAAAATCTGTCACATATAGAGTCTAAATTGACCAGAGTATAACAGCATGTCCAATAATAACAGCAGTAAGAGCGAGCCAAACCTACCTCCAGTCGCCACGGTGATTTCTCGCAAAGCATGTCCATAAAAAGGAAAATCGAAGGACAAATTGACTCTCTGTGAAGAAAAAAAAAGATTTCAGTCAGGCAGGAAGGTAACAAAGGAACAAAACAAGATGAAACTCTTCACAAGAAAATAAAATGTGGTCATTTTTATCTTCTCTCTGATAATTGATGACATTTATCATGCATTTGTCAAAGCAGAAGGAAAAAAAGTCAAGAATGAGAGTGAAGTGTTGACTCCTCACAAAAAAAAAAAAAAACCCTGACAGGGATTCAAGCAGGAATGATGACAGATACAGCTGCAGAGGATTGCTTCCAATGCAAAGTGTTTGTTTTCCAGCAGTGGAGTTTCCCTCATCACACCAGGAAGGAATGGTAAGAATCGACTGGTGCATGAAGAGGATCACATCTGCATATGATGTAAATCCACAGAATCTCATTCTGTCTGGAAATTTCAATCATGATTCCTGCAGCAAGATGCTGCTGAAGAGAAACAAAATGCAACAACTTCTAGTGATGACATTAATCTAAAGCTTTGTTTCTAAGATCATCGGTTTCTTCTGGGACGCAGTAATTGCGATGGGCGGGCCAACGTCTCCCTGCTCCGCTCAAATTCTGATGCATCCACTTTCAGACAAATAGATCCATGAAGGTCTTGATTTTCTTCTTCTGAACTGCCATCTGTTTTAAAACTGTACTTCTGAAAAGTTCTAATATTGCTCATCAGAATGTTAGCTTCGGGTTGTGACGGTCTGTAAACTAGCGAGTGACAGTAAAGGCATGATAAGGAATGAATTCAGACTGTTACGGCCCCAGCAAAATTTGGTTTTGTTTTTTCCTTATATCCTATGTTTGTGCATTTATTTCTGTCAGAGTGGGACCTCTGTGTTTTTGTGAATCTTTGTGTCTCTGTTTTGTTTCAGGTGTGGTGCAGAAGGGGTGGGGCTCCCAGTCGGACTAGAGCTGATGGGAGTAGCCTTAAAAGCACCAAGTGGACCTCCAGCTGGTGAGAAGGGAGCCTGGCTGCAACTGTGTCCACTGCAGCTTGGTGGTTGTCCCTTCTTTATGTAGTCTGTTGAACTGTGTGTTCTTTGTAGTGTTTTGTGTTGAGGTCCACTCTGTGTCTTTAGTTTGTTGGCTAATTTCACTGAAGCTTGTATGGATGAACTGCCATTTTCTTTAGTGCACATTTTCTCCTGTTTATGTTAGTCTAGGGAGGTTAGTGCTGTGTCATTGCATTCCCTTTTCTTTTATTTACAGGTAAGATTTCTGTGTTTAGACAGGAGGAGGAGGCTTTTGTTTGCTATGTTGGCCTTGGTTCACCCTGAAGCCTTTTGCTTTGATTTAAATTATTGTTGTTTGTTTTATTGTAAATTCATTTGTAACTTATTTTATGGAGACAATCTTTTGCTTTTGTTTTTTGTGATACATTTATATTACTTTACCTTCAAGTTATGCTCCATCCGCCCCTAGACAAAAAGGGGAGTAACAAGGCTCACTCCTTCAGTCCCGCCTACAACTCAAAGGTGAATTCCTAATGAGCTACCGCCGCTCTGCAGAAACTGTCCTAAATAATGACATAGTTATTTTTTAATTTTATAATTGTAGTTAAAAAAAACAAAAACACTGGGAACGCTTTGAAAACAGATCAAAAGATGACTGGAGTGTGACTTTACATGTTTGGATCGCTCTTGAACTTAGAAAAAGCCACATGCAGGCAAACCTGTACTGTTTGTTTAAAAAGGCCAACACTTTAGTAGGATGTTCTGAGCTGCTGCAATGGAAAAGCTTTTCTTAGATTGCACGCCTCAGTCCATCATTACCAGACTGTTGGTTGAGGAGCAGAATACACAATGTGGTTTTGTATTCTGTCTTCTCAGCTGCTACTGTTCACACCAGGTACTTTCTCTTTTTTTTTTTTTTTGCTGCCATTCTGCCCTTTTTCTCTGGGCTGCTGCTGCTGACTTAATCAGTATGCAGTTCTCATGGGTCACCTGCTTCTGCTGGAAAAAATGGGAAGCTTTGAAAATAACAATGCACAGGAGATGTTTGGGGAAAAAAAGGTTATTTTTTAAAAAGATAAAAATCAAAATAAGCTTTTTTACTAACACTTGTTTTTTTAGAACAGAAGTGCCACATTGAAAAAGGACTATAGAGTCAGTGAACAAGTTGAAAGAAATGGCATTGAAAAATAAAAGATAAAAAACATGTTTGAATAGATGTGTACATTGTGCTAAATGTTATTGTGCAGATTATCTCCAATCATGAGATTGTTCAATTATACATTTTTATTTCAGTGATGTGCTGTAGGTCAGTCACTTTGATAAGACGGATTTTGATACTTTGGTCTGGATAAGTCCTATTTGGTAGTATAGATATTTCACTCTTGACTTTTCCATCACCTCTGTCTCCTTAATTAATCTGTCAAGCAGGATGTTATTAAAGTTTCTCATTCATCCAGGTGACCTGGAATTTGTTGCAGTGAAAACCTGGTAAAACTTTGGTCACAGCTGCCCTTACGGTGGAAACGGGCTGTCTGCCATATGCCATTTCAAAGAAAACGGGAAAACCTTTACGGGGCCCACAGGTGGCCAACAGGAAATATCAAATTCATGCATCGCATGAATTCTTCATTTTGTTGACTCCTTAATTGCTTCAAAAAATGAGACACTCACTATAGAATAACAAGTCAACTCCTTTCCATGAAGCCTCTTGATTTTAAGGTCCTTTACAGAAACAATAAAGATAACTGCGAGACTGAATACCTCTCAAGAATATCACAAGTGCTGTCTCTAGAGGGAATGTGGTATGAGTGCCTAAGATGAAGGTCCCTCTCAGGGATTTCATGTGCAGCTCAGTCTCAAATGCATATTTACCAGCAAGAAAAGTCCTGGTATTTCACAGTTTTTTGTATGTACGTCTAGCCTTGTATCTTGAAAAATACATTTTTACATGTTTACCTGACAGATAGGAGGGTGTTTTTGAAGAATTTTTTTAAATAGTAATGTACACCTAGCTTGGAAACAGATGCTGAAATACCTGAGCAGAAACAATATCAGGGATCTTAAGGTATCTTCATTTCTGCACCTTTAAAAAAATGTTTTAAAATGAGTGAGTTTATCTGTCAAACAAACACCTTTACAGTTAAAGTGTGGCAGACAGGCAGACACACAATGAGTTTTTCTTTATTAAACTTCTAAAGATTAATGTTTAAAAATGCAAAGAATAGGATTAATGCGTGAATTAAAATGCAAAAATAAATTCGTTTGTAATGTTATTATTGTTTTACGAATTGCTGGTGTTGTTTGAAGAATAAACTTGGTAACTTGAGAATTTGAGACTGCTATTCATTTTAATACCAGGGGCTGAGTACAGTGTCTTCCACCTAACCAATGGGAGAACAACTTTTGTTGACATGGCAGCATTCCTTTTATGGATGAAAGCAAGTAATATCTTAATCATCTCTAGTATTATTTAACATAACTTTTGCTTAAAATCAGCAACCATCAAGTAATATTTTAATCTTAAACTTTGAACATTAGGTGAATCTCCTGTGTGCCACTACTGACTTACCGCTGCCTGCCTGTGCGTGTTGGACAGAATCCCGTGGATCTTTACTTTCTCCTTGTCCATCTGGTCGATATTCACCCACAAGTCCTTGCTCATGGGATCTGAGGGATTGTATGTTTTTGATGTGTAGTAGTTGTGATCCATGTCCTCCTAAAGAAAATGAAAAAGAAAATGTGACAGTAAAGTAAGTCAGGATGTGGAGCTTTAACTTTCATTTTCAATCAAAGGGCCCTTCTTTTTTGCGTCCTTTAATATTCAGCTTAAGCCAGGTTTTTAATGTCTGCTAACATAATTAAAGAAAGTACAGACAGCACTCAGACTGCAAAGTCAGGACTGGCTTTTATAACATGGAGTTTCATGTGAGACAGGCCTGTCAGTTTTTATTGCTTCCTGTGCAAAAATAGAAAGAATGCTTGTGTTATTCCTTCCCCTCTGGGTGTAACGATACCTTACAGCTTAAAAGCGTCTTTTATCTAAAACACTATTAAAGTTAATGTTTTGCTGCATGGGGAGTGGTGGTGGTGGTGGTATATTGCTTTTGACTGTGATCTGTCTAATAAGAACTCACACAGCTTTGTGGGTTCTTTGATATGTGGGCGGCGATGCTCAGAGCTGCTGCCTCTCAGTTGTCAAAAGGTCACGAAAAATACCCAACTGAGGTATAATCTTTTAGTTTGTTCTTCCTCAGGAATTAGCATTATTTTCATAGATTATCCCAAAACTCAGTCTGAAAAGCTGAGATTTAAATTTCACAAGTTTCTTTAAGTAGTTCAGTCATCTACGTAGGTGGTTTCACTAATTCTTGTGCAGATTTAAACAAATGTCAGAAGTCTGTGTCACACTCTTCAGACTAGTTGTAAATCAGGAAAACAAGGCCCCAATAGACAGTTCTCTTCTTCATTTACAATAGAAAATAGAAACTTTTTAAAAGAACAGAAAGCTTAAAGATTTTCTAAATAGCAAAAGATGAAACAGTGAAAAACAAGCCACTGACTTAATTAAGTAAACCTCAAAACAGACACTTAAAAATTGAAAAATTAAACTAGTTTAACAGGATGCAAGCAGTAAAACGGATAAGCGTTAAAAAAGTGGGTGATTTTTCCAAAATCTTAATTTTCAAACTTGTTTTATTTGACAGTGAACTTACTTAATGATCCACTCAGATAACATTTTTTTTAGTGTTTTTAACTTGTTCTTGTGGCATTATGTCTCAAGTTGGAGGATAAATGTGTATAAAGAAAATTAAGCTTAAAATTGCACATATGAGTATTTCTTTATTCAAATCGTTGTGAATCAGCAGCAGACAAAAAACTGCAGTTTGAAAAAGCTTGTAGCTGCAGTGGCAGGCCACAAGCTCCCTGCTCCGTCGCATTCTGATGCATCCACTTGTACATACAGACATGTAAATAATGACATTGTAAGTACTCTAAATAATAAACAGACACATTTGCACTTTTTATAAATACAGTAAAAGTCACAATGAATCAATTAAATGCAATATTTTTTTCAAATTGGGTTTGATTACTGTATTATTTGAAGCCAAATACATCTATTTACCTTTTTTGTTATTCCTAGCACCAATCAAGGGGTTTTAAAAATGAATAAAAAGGTACATTATGTTTAATAATTTATACCTAATCTCTCTCATCTTAAAGTCATACCCTACTAGGGCTCTTATTGGAAACAATCATTGAAGCATGAACTCCTTTCTGTTGTATCTTTTATAAACTGACATGTTGCATTTCAATGAAGATAAAGAAAGAAAACAATTTGCTGTTGAAATTGTTTTTCTTGTTCTTGTTTTGAAACAAAATACTACTTATCTAGAGCAGAAAATCCATTTCAGAGTCCCTCCCACTTCTGTCTGGGGTTTTTATTCAAGCACCACATTGCATCAATATTGCTTGATACCAAGGCCCCAATCTATTTTTTAAGACCCCAATCTTTCATTAGTATTTTACAAAGGGAAAAAAAATCTCTATTATAGATTTGGAAAGTCTGGGATTTTGACAGGATTTTCAGATGTATCTGAGTTACAATTTATATATTTTGCAAATTGTAATATATATATATGTGTGTGTGTGTGGATTTTGCATGTTATTTCCGTGCATGCGTGGGTTTTCTCCGGGTACTCCGGCTTCCTCCCACCGTCCAAAATCATGCTTCACAGGTTTATTGGTTACTCTAAATTGTCCCTAGGTGTGAATGTGAGCGTGCATGGGTGTGTGATTGTGGCCCCTGCGACAGACTGGCGACCAGTCCAGGGGTATCCCCTGCCTTCGCCCATGAGTAGCCGGGTTAGGCTCCGGCAACCCCATATATATATATATATATATATATATATATATATATACACAATGGCTGGAATAGTATACAGGAACATGTGTGCAGAATATGGATGGACTGGAAACCCCGAAGTCAAAATGGGAAACATCTCTGAAAGTGGTAGAGAATGAGAGAGCAAAGATCCTGTGGTACTTCCAGATACAGACATGATGGTAATGGTGAACCAACCAGACATTGTAGTGGTGGATAAAGAACAGAGGAAAGCTGTTGTGGTGAATGTGGCAGTACCAAACGATGGTAACATGAAGAAGAAGGAACATGAGAAACAGGAGAAATACCAGGGGCTCAGAGAAGAACTGGAAAAAGCTCGGAAGGTGAAGGTGACAGTGATGCCCATGGTCATTGGAGCACTCTGGGCTGTAACCCCCAAACTGGAGGAGTGGCTACAGAAGATCCCTGGAAAGACCTCAGACATATCAGTCCAGAAAAGTGCAGTGCTAGGAACAGCTAAGATACTGCAAAGGACCCTCAAGCTCTGGTGGCGAACCTGAGTTTGATGTGAGGTACCACCCGCGGAGAGTGAGAGGGGCAGTATTTAAATTTTTTTTTTATATATATAAATTAAAAATTGACAGTATGAAGCAACTTAAATAAAAAAAAATCCTTCTAATGAAGCATAGTTTGACAGGGTTAGCATACTTGTTTTATTTCGGAGTCACAACAATAATGATAACACATGGTTTTAAAAAATACATATGCAGCTGAAAATATGCATACGTATTATTTTGTAGGAGAAACATCACAATTCTGCTTCAGTTTGGGTAAAAAATCTGAAAGAGATCAGAAATCAGAGACAGATTTTTAATGGTTTTATGCATTTTATGTTCCATCTTTTGAAATCTGTGCTCCAGTTTGGTGTTATTTTTAGTGCTGGATGTAAATAGCTGTTTTTTTTGTTGTATGTCAGATTAGATTTTTGCATGGAATTGCAGGTTTTTGAGCCCCTGTTCTGCTCTTCTTGCTGTCAATCACACCTGGTCTGTGTTAATGAACACACCTGTTACGACCATTGTCGTATTGCTTCTTATATTTTGGGGGTTGTGTATGGTGTGAAAGGTCTTCTTGTGTGTGTGTAGGTTCCTCATGTTTTTGTTTCAGGTAATGGACTGGTGAACCAAGAGCTTGTGGAAGGTCAGGATTGGATGGAGGAAGATTGGTGCTCAGGATTGGAGGACAAGACGGTTTCTTCTTTTTTTGTAAGGCCCAGCACCCCATTAGGAGCATGACAGCCTGTACCTCGTTCTGTCATTACTTCACTCACTAGATCATCAATTGTCTACTTCACTCCTAGTTTCTATTATGTGTGTACTGCACCTCCTCTTCAAATTTTTTCTTCGTCCAATGTTTTGTTTGGTAACCTGCACCATGTTGTAGTTTTAGAATTCAAGCCTGAGTTTTCCCATCATTTAACAAGCACATTAGCTTAATTCTGGGGTGTAAGTTATTGTCTTTCATTTAGGCAAATAATTCTTATCCTCTGCAAACAATAACTTCTGATTCACTGAATAATCTGGTGACTCAAGTATTCATATTATTTCAGAAGTACAATGCATGTGCATAAGATGAAGAAGCCCACTAAAAACTTTTAAAAAGTTAAAAACTTTGGCCAACATTTTTGAAATGTCAACATTAAGTATAACAAAGAATGCACATGTGAATGTTTCAATTTTATTTTAAAGTGTCAGAGCTGAAAAACATGAAGTCATATTAATAAAACATAATTTTATAAATGCCAAACAAAAATTGTTTAAAAAGAAAATGTCAGTATTTGTTTTTTCAGAATAAAAGCTACATACATTTCACAGACTCTAGACCTCAACTCTGCAAAATAAATCTTTGGTTGGTTTATTTCAGGCAACAGCACCTATTTCACTTATTAATAAAGTAAAACTGTAGTGACAGAATATCAGGGTAAAATGAGCAAATGCATGTTTTTCTTTTATTCTGTTTATTATTTCCAAGAATCTCTTTACTGAGATGTGAAATGCATTACTGATACAGTTTATTATGAAGCACAGAGTCCTGGTGGCTGGTAGTTTTTGCCTCTTGGAAATCCTGAATGAACCTTTTTTTTTCTATTGTTAGGTAGGTCCTACAAAATGGCATAATTGTCACATATACTCAATAATAGCAAGAGCATTAGAATACATTCATCTTGCATTAAAATAGAAGTTTCTTCAGTAGAATAGCTAAGGTAATCTAAAATAAATCCAAGCTTGTGTGCTTGCAAGCAAATTTTCTCATCAAAGTTGACAAATTGCATTTAATTCTTTTTTGGCTGAACTTGTTTTAAATATTAAAAAAAAAAAGCTTTTAACCTTTTTAGTGTACTTTTTCTGCAAAAGAAGCGAGAACAATAACATGCACATGCAGGAACACAGAGCCTCATAAAGGTTACATCTTTTCATGTTTTACACATGCATTTTGTTGTAGACCAGCTGCTTTTTTTGATAAACATCTCATGCGTGGCTCCTGGACGTTCCAGGTGAATGATCCTGCAAGGGCTGGAAAGGAAGAAAATGTATCGGAAAAAAAATAGAACCGACTCCTGGTCAGGGCTTTATAGGCAGTCTGTTTAGTAGTCAGTGTCAGGAGGTATTTCTCAGCCTGGATAAGAGCTGACAGTCATGTGGGGGAGGAAAGTGTGCAATGAAAAATAAGCATCTAAACATGTGATGACAAAGGAGTTCCGCTGATTGACTGAACATTTCTGCAGGAAATACAGCCAAATGTTTTTTAAGCTATATAAGAAATATGTTTTATATTGTTAATATTATTTAAATATTCTAAATACTGATATAGAAATAATTTGTCTGTCATCCAAATCCCATAAACTTGCATTAATTGAGTTCCTGCAGTACAAGAGGCTAAAATCAGCACCAACATTTATTAATTTTCATAAAACATTACCACAGCTCTTAACATAAGCCATTGACAGCTGAAACATCGCTATGCTCAGTAAATGTAACCTGACCTTGACTTGTTCTCACAGTTTTTTCTGACCTTTGTTACAGTGACCTAAAGAGTGCGAGAAGAGAGGCTATTGAATCAGAATTAATGATCTGAAGTGCCTCTGCAGTGGCAGCAGACATTCAGGGCGTCAGACAGTCTGTGTTTAAACCTGCGTGTTGAGGTAAGGTACGGCTTTTAGTTGGAAAATGGCATTGTTGTAAAACCTGTAAATCTAAACAAACAGGCTAACCTCAAAGCAAAGACGGAAGGAGATGGATTTTATTTAGGGCTAAAAAAGTGGACAGTTTGTGTGAAACACAACTCAGATTGTGTGTGAATAACCTGTTAATGTTTGTGCCTGTAGTGTCATGTCCAACTTACTGAGTTTACAGCTGTTTTTATACTTCCTTTCTATACTTCTATACTATTGTTTCTTGTCATTTAAAAACAATTACATTTAAAGAGCCACTCTGAGGAAAATTGTGTTTTTAACATGTTCTTGGGGAATTTTTCCAAATATGGAGAACATATTTTCAGCAAATTTAGCTAAAATTGCTGATTATTGTACAAAAAAATGTTCGATGCCGCGAAAGGTGAGCCACAATATAGCCAGTGAACACTGTCTTTCTATATTTAAATCATTGTGAATCAGGAGCAGATGGAAAACTGCTATTTGAAAAAAAGTGTATTTGCAAGTCATAAGCTCCCTGCTCCACTCCATTCCGATTCATGCCCTTGTAGATGACTAGATCGTCTACATACGTCTTTGTTTTCCTCGTCTGAGCTGGCATCTGGCTCAAAATTGTACGGCTTATTTATTGCTTGCCATTTTTGTTGCACCAGTAATGTTAGGTTAGAGGTGTGAGAGGCTGTAAGCTAACCGAAGCGTGTAAGCAAAGAGTCAAAAGCAACAAGGAGAGGAAAGAGGGGCGGGGTTGCTCCACGCCAACGTTCCCACCCACAACTCAGAGGTGAATTTCTACTGAACTCCTGTCACATCTGCAGAAACTGTCATACAAAAAACGGCACAGGTTTTTAGATTTTGGCAAAACATGACATAATTATACTTAAAATACCACTGGGAGTGCTTTTAAAATAGATCAAAAGGTGATTGGAGACAATTTTAAAAAATGCTGTAGTCAAATTAAATAAAGCACAAAAGATGAACATTCTGGTATCACATATTTTTACATCAAGTGCATCACACCAGTAACGTAAATCTTTTAAATATATGATATGCACAATAACGGCATAAGCATATTGAAAATATTCAGACTCACTCATCTTAGTTCCAATCTTATCTTCTTTAAATACATTCTGTTCATAATTTCCCCTATTTTTGTTCTTTCCCTCTGAAAATGATAAAGAAGCTGCTGTGTGTTTATAACTTTTTTTTTTCCCAGAAACCACACAAAAGCAAAACAAAAATAGTAGGGGTTCACACATGTAAACACGCTGCACACGTGTAGTCCAGGTGTCTTTACTTAGTGTTAAAATGTGGGCGTAGATGAAGGTTTAAAGGTGATGATCAAAGCTCTCTCGTGGTGAGCCTCGAGTGATTAGAAGCCATGAGCAAACCTAACAAGCTGCCTTGAGCCAGGTAACTACCATCATTTTGACTGCATTTCTTAATGCTACACACCAAAAAGTGCCACAAGATCAGGCACGCTAATGCCTTTCATTCAAAAGACAAGCACAGGTGGAAACACAGATGGCTCTTGGTCTGTTACAGGTCCATCAACCTGTTTTGACTGGGTTATTTTCATGTCCTGGAGTGTCTTCAGCCATATTTAATATGACTTATTTCCACACACGCGAACACCTGAAGGCTTGGGGTTAATTTGACATAATAGAGTAGACTTTTAATCATTTTTTTCATTATTAAATAACCAGAGTTCTCAAGAGATTTGAGTGCAATGGAGTTTTCACATGCAGTTTACAAGATCTCATTCTTTTGCACAACTAAAATATATACACATACAGTGGGGATCAAAAGTTTGGGTGGAACAGTGGAAGTTAAAGCAAGATCTGGAAGACCAAGAAAAATCTCAGATAGAGCAGCGTGTAGGATTGTGAGAAAAGCAAATCAAAACCCATGTTTGACTGCACCATCCCTCCAGAAAGACCTGCACACTCTGAAGTTGGTAAATGGCATATACTTATACAGCGCTTTTCTACCTTCATTGAAGGCCCAAAGCGCTTTACGGTAAACAGTCCCATTCACCCATTCACACACACATTCACACACTGATGGCAGAGGCAATGTGGTGGAGTTGCGGTACACTGTTTTACTGTCAAGAGATATTTGTACAAACTTCATGGAAGTCAATATTTGAAGTTCGCAAATGAACATCTAAACAAGCCTGGTGTATTTTGGAAACAAGTTCTGTTGACCGATAAAGTTCAAATGGAACTTTTTGGCTGCAATGAGCAAAGCTACGTTTAGAGAAGAAAGGGTTCAGAGTTTAATGAAAAGAATCAATGTCCAACTATAAAGCATGGGGGTGGATCAATCATGCTTTGGGCTTGGATTGCAGCCAGCGGTACAGGAAACATTTCACCAGTAAGAAAAAATGGATTCCACAAAATTTCAGAAAATTTTGGACACTAACTTGATGTCATCAGTGAAAAAGTTGAAGTTGAAGAGAGGATGGCTTCTACAAATGGATAATGATCTTAAACACACCTCAATATCCACACTGTCTTACATTAAGATGCAGAAACTGAAGGTTTTGCAATGACCTTCCCAATCACATGACCTCAACATCATTGAAAATCTATGGATAGACCTGAAAAGAGCAGTGTGTAACAGACATCCCAGAAATCTCAAAGAACTGGAAGACTTTTGTAAAGAAGAATGGATGAAGAAACCTCAAACAAGAATTTAGAGACTTTTGGCTGGATACAAAAAGTGTTTAAAAGCTATGATACTTGACGAGGGGGGCAGTACAACTCTGCAGGGTGGCCAAGCTTTTGCACACGCCACTATTTTGTTTCCTGCTATTTTAAAAGGGTAAATGATGGAAATAAAGCCTCATTTTTTTGACATATTAAAGGGATATCTCATCTGTAAACTGATGCCTTTAGTAGATTTTTCAATCTTTCCTTGAGTTCTTTATGCACAATAATATAACATTTAACTGGGCTGCCCAAACCTTCGATCCCCAATGTATAAATAAACAAAAAACAAAACCAAATACGGTAGGGGCTGTGACAAAACTAAATATTTGACAGAATGTGCGTCAAACACAACAAAACATTAGAATGTTTGTCATGTAAAATACTATTTTTTTCCCATTTTTTTTGCTGTGTATCCTGATCCTTTTTTTTTGGAAGATCTCAACTATTCATAGGAAAATTGTTTCAAAAGGTCTAACATGAGACCTACAGCTAAGAACACAGTAAAATGATCCAACCAGGTCAAAGCACAGCATAATATTGAAAGTGTTGAGCTGAATTTTCTCAAACCTCGTTCTGTCTCTCACGGGAAAACTCTTTTTGAGCACAGCTGCAGTAGTAAAGCACAGAACCACTTTGGCTGCAAGGCACATGAATCTTAGATAGCAGAAAACTTGTCTATGAGCAAAGTTGCTGCCAGATTCCCTGAAAGCTTTCAGAGTTCACAGTGTTCAGCACAGATTTAGTGTGATTCACCTCTATCTGCGAGCTGTTGTCGGTTTCCTCAGCAGACAGCAGGCCTGGAAAACCGTCAGGCCCCTCCAATTCTGGCTCCGGATCCTGCATCTGACTGGCCCTGTTACTGTTCATGTTGCGAGGTTTTGGGGAAATCCATCTTCTCCAACGATGGTTGTACACCTTAACTGCTGCATCCTCATCTCCAGCCTGTTCCAGCACGTAGAGAGGGGCAACCTCTGTAGAAAAGTGTGACACATTTGGGAAAATCAGGAGGAAACTTTGGCTGAAACAACAAAAAAGTGTTCATCATCATAAAAGTACAGTTTAATATTTCAGGTACTCATGAAACCTTAACTTGTCAGAATAAAATCATGATAGAGCTTGTTATTTTTCTGACATGTAGTCTCCTCCTGATAACTCTCTTTCTCTGTGTGTTTTTGTTTTACTCTGCAACAGATGCACACGAATGACTCAGGAGCTATTTTGACTGCAGGAGAGGCCAATCACCCCAATTCCATCTTCTAAAATGAGATGCTGGTGACAGGTGAGAGATGCTAAACACAAGCAATGGCTTGATCAGGAGAGCCTGAGGCAGCTGGAGCACAGATGAAATGAGCTCCCTCTGTTTGGAAGGAGATTCACTCAGAAGAAGTGCTCTTATTTATGTTTGTAGGACTTTGTTCAGATTCCTCTGGGTTGCAAAAGGTCTTGATACATTTTCAATATTTTATCCATTTATGAACTCTAGCTGTCAACTAATAAATATATATTCATCTGTCTTTGATCTGGAGTATGTCAAAAATATCAAGCTTAACAAAAAAGCGCTACTTGTATTTTTTGAGTCTTTCAAGCTTTGACAGTATTAAAATATGACATGAATGGTAATTCTTTGTGTTAGTGCATTTATTAAAGTGAAGATTAATACAAAGCATTTTTTCATATTTGGCTGAATTAAAACTTTAGCTTAAATAGTTGTTGCTGATTGAAAGCTTTAATTCCATGTGCAGAGAAAAAAACACCAAATGCATTTACTGTTGCATGTAATTGCTATAATATTATATATAGATATATATATATATATATATTTATATATAAAAATAGCAAACAACCGCAGCGTCATCACAGAATATAAAGAATAACAGTAAAATGTGTTTATTTTTTACATTTTTTAATTTTGTGATTTCACTTTTTACATATTTTATGCACTTTTTTTGTTTTATTCATTTTTATAACTGCGTATTTTTTTATTTTATTATTTTACATTGTATTCGGAAAAAAAATATGAAAACATAAATAAATATGTGTTTAATATTATCATTCACACCACTAATAGAGGTAACAAGACTAATGTTAAAACATTTGATCCACAATTTAGCTCAACATTGTTTAGATTCTGGTCAAAAATCAACTTTGCAAGCCAGTGTTTGTTCCTTTTCTTTTGTGCCAAAGCAAAGGTATTTTATTTAATTACATTTAAAAAAAAAACAAAAAAAAACAAATGTGAATTAAAAAAAAATCTGGTTTCATTATCAAATTATTTCCCCCCAAAATTCTGACATTCTTGACGTGGTCCAGTGACCAAGGCCATTTTTAATCTATTTTCCAGGGAGAAACAATTATTTCCTTTTTTTTATATTGTTAAAATGACTTTAACATGGAAATTCGTTCCCTCATTCTTTAAATGTTTTCCCTACAATAATAAAAGATGAAAACACAGACAGTCTGGCTGAGGACTAAACTTTCTTTCCATTTTTTTTCCAAAAGCTTAGCATGTCTGATATCCCTCCTGCTCCCCCATGACCTTAATTAAGTGGTTTGATGCAATTTGCAGTAAACTTAGTTTCCATTGCATTCATCCAAACATAAAGTTTACAAAGTGCCTGCCTGCTGTTTTGGCTTGTAGACACACCGATCTGCTGATTTCATTACTATTACTCTGTGATGCATCTCCTTTATGAGACAGAGGTCACAGGGTTTAACTGGCAAAGCTAATTTTCTCTGCATTTCTTTTCTCTTATGCTCACATTCCGTTTTTCATGCTGTCCTCCTTCTGCAGGGGCCCCCAGCCACTGGTCCTTCGAAGGGTAAGAAAGAGGAGGAGGGAGCATGTGGAGAGGCTTAACATGCTAATTCGCCCCAAAGAGGAAGCTGACAGATTCACTTTACAAAAGAGTGTCGGCTAAGCAGAAACCGCAGATAAGTCTGAACGTAGAAGAGGATGGGTGGGTGGATTCGAATTACTTAGTGGAGCAGAGGGTGTAGAATGAAACACAGCTGGGATGACAAGGCAAGTAAATAAATAAAAAAAAGGGATATTTATTTGTAAGTTAAATTAAGTTTTCCTTTCTTCTTTAATCCATCTGGGCATGCTAATCAAAGATAAACCATTCACATCATTCAACCATTTACACATTAGCATCTTTTTTTTTTTACCTTTTTAAAAAGTGTCAGCAAAATAATAGATAGCTCTTTTTCCAGCAAGCCTTACTTTAAATGCAGGAGCACCTACCCTTCTTTAACTGAGTTAGAGGGTTTGGAAAGTTCGGGATCTGTAAGGGCATCTAAAGAAACCCCTTGCCCCCATCCCCTAACAGACGGAGGGTGACTTCTTCCCAGCGCTCTCCGTGAAGGAAATCTTTTCTCTTTTTTTGTTTCTTTCATTAAGTCTAAAGAGCCCCTGCATACCTTTGCCCTGACTCTGTCACGCAGTCTTGCCGGGCAGACTTGCGCCTGTCATCGCCTTTGATTCAAAAACACAGACACTGTAATTTGGTTTCACCTAAAACCTTTCAAAGACCCTGAAGCTGGCATAAAACCCTCAGCTGGACTAAAACTTGGAATGCTTCTGCGTATTTGTGGACATAATGAGGAGATGAAGAGAGAAAAAACACCAACCAACAAATTCTTACCTTCCAATATTTGGTGTACTGAGAGGTTAATTTAGTGCTGCTGTTATCAGGGTAGCAGCAGACTCTAAACTCCGAAGGACCATCTCTCACCGTCAGGGTCAACATGGATCAAACTATAACAATTGAAGCGTTTGATTTTTGCAGCTTGAGGGAATTAGTGTCATAAGTGAATACTATAAAACAGAGGACAGAAAGTTCTCACCCAAGGACATAAAAAACTTAGAGGGTTTACTTTACATCACTAAACTGAACAATTTAGCTTGAAGGCAGCATGTTCTGTTTTGTTTGATGATCACTAGTAACACAAAAACCTGGTAAAATTATAAATCACATAACAGAGTAATTCACGCCACAGGACATCACCAGTACTTGGCTTTTCCCAAAATGTGCAAACAAGAAGCCCAATACAAAAAAAAAAAACTGGATTACAGCATTCCCTTGATATTATGTGGTTCACCTTTCACGGTTTTGCAGATTTTTTTTCTTGTGCATGTTTTTTTTTTTGTTGTTGTTCTGTGTCATAATTGGCTGTACAGCACTGTCAATCATTCTCCTCCATGCCATGTCTCAGAATGCCTCAAGCTAGATTCTCACCGAAGGCGAGCCGTGTGGCAGTTTTAATGTTAAGTTGGTACTATGGTGCGTTTTGATCATCTGTGGCCTAGCAGCAGCACGTTTCAGGCATCCCAGCGTGTTGCAGCTCAGTGTTTCCAGCGTTAGAGTATCTGAGTTTGGCAAAGAATTAGTGTTGCGTCAACCAATCAGTGTCTCAGCTTTGGCTCATGATGTGTTGATGATGTGATCATCAGGTGGAGCCCAAAACCAACATGGAGGTAAATGTGATCGTTCCCCTCCTGAACTTCATGATATTTTTCTTATCTGTTCGCAAAAACAAATAAGCAAAAGACAGCAAGTCGTGAAACTTCATCACAGAGACGGGAAGCAGCCCTGAATGTGGTCGTCATTCAGACGTCGCTCTTGCAGTAGATGGAGAAGCTCACTGTAATGAGAAGAGTCTGAATGATCTCATAAACCCGACGCTTTTGTAGAGCTCTTCAAAATAAATAAAACTGATCTCTCTACATCATCTGTGTCTTCCATGAATTGTAAAGGAAATATACAGTCAATCTTCTAACAGTTGACGCTCCCACTGAAGTCATGAGTGTAATGATTTCTGAACACATTTTTGGACAAGTGTCAAGGAGGGAATTTAACCTGTGTCAAAAGAGAGGCAGCGAACGTGAATTTGACACTAAAATTGCATTTGGTGTGAACGCATCATCAGAATGCAGAATGTGTTCATCTCCCTATATCCGCAGGAATCTTCAATTGCATAAAGATTTTTGCTTTTATTTTTTTATACTGGTCTTTTTTTTCCATGAAGGTATGAACTTTGTGAGTTTAAGCAAGAAAGAAAAATTAATGCCTGTCTGAGAAAGGTTTTTAAAGTGTGTAGTGAGGGGTTTTACAGCCTTAAAACATCTATGATGATTGTAAAAAAATAAAGCTAACCACTGTACGGATTTCACCTAATGCAGGTTATTTTTTATAGAACTCCAACAATAAACGACGGACCACTTTATTGTTAAAAAATAATTGAATGAATTGATAGAGACTAATGCTAATATGAAAAAGCGTCGTTTATTTTTAAGAGTCAACATAAAACCTGAAAAAGTTGTAGGAAAATTCAACCAAGCACGTTTACATGCACATAAAAGCAGACAAAAATATTTTTTTGTTAAGTTTTATAATGTAACTGAATGTGGACTAATTCAATGGTTCACTAAGGCCCCCAATGGCTTTTTTATGTGTCCAGTTTTGTTTTTATATGAGCTTCAATCCGGAAGTCTAAATGATTCCCACCAGACAGGAATAGTTTTGAGTCTTAACTCAGATGAATGGCCATATTCCAAATTCAATAGTAAAAATACAAACTCCACAAATTGTATTTTTCTTTCCAAAACATTACTTATAGGACTCTAAACTTGTGCAAGTTTTACTCTGTATTTGTCCAAAAAGAGGATGTGTTCTGTAAGTCCAAAAAGCAAGTTCGAAAAAACAGATGAGTGTACAGACACAAAACTATGAATTGGCGTTTAGATTGTATGATTGTCATTATTAATCACTTTCATAATGCTTGGGGCCAAACAGCCAACTTGGAAGAGCTACAAACATTTAAAAGTACAAAAATAAGAGGGCCTTTGTGCAGTTGAATGAAGTCTGAATTTGTGGCATCTAACCAACCGGGTTCATCAGGTTTACCCAAAGCTAGATGCAAGGATCACTACTAAAGAGTAAGGCTTTTTGAAAGTCACTTGATAACAAACCGCTGCCTTTGCAAAAAAAAACAAAAAAAAAAAACATCCAGGCACGCATCTGACTGTGTGTAATCTGAGGAGCTGATCGTGTTCTTCCGACTTGTGTGTTATTTTCCACACACCCTCCATTTCAAACGGAACCTTGTTATTACACAAAAACGTAAAAGTCAACAGCGAGAGAAAGCTAATCACAGGTAGATGGAGTCCGTGTCTGCAGAATGATCCAGATAATAGAAAGAAGCTGTTTCATTACATTTAACAGCTCAGCAAGAAATAAGAAAACAAAAAACATTATGATACAGATAAAATGTTGGTTGCCTGTCCCCTGGAGATAAGCATCACAACAGACTGTGGATGCTACACTGTAATTTTAATATATCTTTCAGCTGTATATTTTCAGAACCCATAGCTACATGCTGGATTTGTTTTTACAGCAAACAAAGCACAAAGGCATGTTTAGGCTTTTGAAAATACATGCCGTGGGATATCTCAAATAAACAAGGACTTCTACTGTATTTGACTGATAAGCTTGTTGTGCATTTTATCAGAGGGGCTGCAAGCAACAAGAAAACTTGGAGACCATTAACAAAATCACTTTCTAAACTTTGGAGACAGAAAAAGGTTAATTTTGCTAAAGAAATATTGTCTTTTACGAACAAAAACCCATCCTGGGCAACAGGTGGAACAGAAGACTGAAGGAGAGATAATGACGTGAAATTATGGGGGATTTTAGAGTCCGCTCCTGTGACTTTAAATCAAGGCTTTCAACAGAGAAGTCTTTAATGAGAGCTTTGTGGGAGAAATGCTTGTTTCAGTTAAACACTGTACAAAAAAATCCAAACATGCTGAAACCGCAAAGCACCCAAGAAACAGCCCGACCACACAGCTTCAAACCCCAAAACACAGGCTTGGAAGTGGAGGAGTCGACCATCACAGGGCGTCCTGTTTCCACAGTGGCTTTCTGTATGTAAGCGGTGATTGGCTTGGCTGTGGGGTCCATCAAAAAATGAAGTTTGTGTAAACCTGCTATGACAAAAACAGACAAGCATGGAGGGTCCATAAAAATGAAAGGAGCGCTATCAAAGCAGCACATGTGTTTACAAAGTCAGGGCTCCAGCCAAGCACAGTCTCAATTGAGTTGTAGACCACAGGAGGATGAAGGAGGAAATATTGGTGGTTGCGTCTCATATTTGCCTCAGAGTAATAAGACTCCAGAGCTCTTGAACAAATGCAGCAGTAAACTGGACACTGAAGCCCGTCTGCATTAAATGACTTCTGCTCTTCTTATAGATCAGCCTGTTATCCACAGTAATGTTATTTTGAAAGCTGATTTATGGAATATTAAGCTGACAGAAAGAAATCTGTGCTTCTGTGCAGCAAGCATCTCTTAAAGAGAAAACATTTCACATACCTCCTAAAATACCACAAAATGAAAAATTCTAAAGCTGTTTAAAAGAAAACTTGGTGACATCCTACTGAAATCAGAGCAAAAGGTTAACTAGGTGGGGAAAAAAATCAGAAATTGTTGAATTTTTATTTTAGCAAAACTGATTAGTTATGATGTATTACTGGGATACAACTATCTATAGTTTTTTTTTTTAAACTTGTCCTGTCCAACAGCTGGGCAAACAGATATGAGCTGAGAGCCTCTTGTATTAGACAGATTTTACTCTTACAATCGGGGGTTATAAATCATAGCGAACACAAAATGTATGTTGGTATAAGCCCCTTTTGTCATTTAAACCAAACTTTATTAATATTGATTTTTTTTTT
>BSAI01000108.1:31781689-31887781 GCA_036245035.1 Adrianichthys oophorus
GGTGGGGGGGGGGATGGTGGATTATAGAAGTTAGAGAAGGACTACTGTGAAGGGAAGGTAGATTTGTTAATCTACAGGCAACAAAATGCTGGAGCTTATACCCATTGCAATAGTGAGTGTTGGTCTAAAATGGGCAGGGCCTGTCCACACACTCAGCTGTTACATACCTGCCGGCTCTAAGAGTGTTCACAGACTTGTCCACATCCAGTTCACACGCACACTTGTGCATACCAACCAACACATGTAAAGCATTACATTCTGTCACGCACACTATTCGAAGGTGTAAAGGTGAGCTGACGCCTGTGCTCAGGTGAATGTTATGTTAAGCTGAAGTGGATGAAGGAATGCACAAAAAAGGAGCAACTATCTATAGTTAATCATTACTGGTATGAATTGTTTTTTTGTTTAGAATAGTAATGACCTTTTTAGCTGTTTAACAAAGACATTACCAAACTCAAAGAACAAACTAAACTGAATGATTGTTTTGCTCCTCATGAGGGTACACAGAACCACACAACATGCATTCAACACAATTTGCAAAGCCATAACAATTGCAAAACCACACTAAAACATTTAAAGTCCGCTCCAATTTAGTTTAATTTGTCGAGGACAAACTCTCATTAATTTTGTCTAAATAGTTTATTTTACACAAAGCTTCAAAATTAATTTGAAACCAAAATTGATCAGCACTGAAACCTTTAGGCTGACTGACTGAATCCATACTTCTGTAACTCCTATTGATTTGGAAGATGCTTCAGAGTCTGAGTGATGAATACAGCACAGTGCAGCAGCTTTTTAGCTGATGACTGATTCCCCATGGTATGAAAAAAATGCAGCTCTAGCCTGTGTGTGTGTGTGCGTTTGTGTCTGCCAGTGGAATTGGAGATTGATTGAGTACCGATCCGTGTGTATTAGGAGTATTTTTCCACTTTCTCCTGAAGCTGAGGGTCCATGCGAGGCCATGGGGCTTGTCCTCATCCTTCCTGCTAATCCATCACCATCTAGAGAGCCTCTCACCCCCACAACCCCGTCGCACCTCTCCAGACTAATGTTCTCTGAACTGAGCGTTGTGTAAACACCGACTGGTTCAAATGTGAGAGTCAAGAACTTCCAAAGGTCCAAGGAGCTTGATGCTCACTTACAGATGAATTTACTCAAAGACTGTAACAAGAAAACATTTATCAGAGCTTTGAAATCCCAAAAGAAATTGATGTACAAGGGTGCCTTGAATTAATAATAAAAAAACATAATGAAAAAAAAAAAACTTCAAGGCCTGAAATTCAATGAAATTGTGTTTTGAACATGTTCTTGTACCATTTTTCTCATGAAGAGGACATGTACTAAATAATTCAAGGTTAAAACTGCATTTCTTTTTCTAAATGACATTGGATCAGAAGGAGACAAAAACCTGCGGCTTCAAAAGGCTCAGGTTTGTAATGCAGGAATTGCGAAAGTCTTCCTCCTCTGCTACAATTCTGATGTATCCACTTGCAGACAAATAGATCCATTTACATCTTTATTTTCCTCCTCTGAGCTGCCACCTGGCTCAAAACTGTACAGTTGGATAGCTCTGCTATTGTTTGCTGTTTTTCTGCTACGCTTATGTCAGCTTGGGCTTGTGAGGAGCTGTAAGGTAGCAGGAGAGAGTCTGAAGAAAGGGCTGATGGGAAGTTCTCTCCTAACTTCCACAGCAACAGTCAGCTCACAACCATGAGGTGAATTTCTAATGATCTCCATGCCACTTTGCAGATAATGCGCCTTATAAAATTGCTCAGGCTTTTAGATTTTGGCTAAAAACTGCATAATCATTGTTAAAAACCACTGGGAACGCTTTTACAATTAAAAAAAATATAGCTGTAGTACGACTTTAAATAGATTTTGCATAAAGATTTATTAAGTTTATTGTCATGTGTCTTGTAATTGCTGCAAAGAACATTCCCAGGTTTGAACATATCAGTATGTAAAGAATGCTGGTTATGACCGGTCTAACCAACAACACGTTCTGTGGTTTCAAGACTTCACAGTCGGTTAGTTTTCCAACATTAACAGCAGCCCACACTTATGCAACTCTAAATAATAAAGCATATTTGCTGCAGCCATAAATTCAAAACACGTGTTTAACAGAAAACTAAAAAAAATAAAAGACTAACATGTTTGTAATCCAAGATTTGAGTATTTCTAAGTAGATGTAAACATCTCCAACAGACTTTTGGCGAGGGAAATGAAAATCCAGCAAGCACACAGAATCTCAGTCTCCCACCTACAACCCGCAGGCGTTCAACAATGATGAAATTGGATTTAGCAAAGATCCACGGCAACAGCATCCAGCAAAGGGCAGACCAACGAACATGCAGCATTTGGTGGCTCTTTTCTCTTGCTGTACATACTGATTAGAGGCAGCAAAAAACATGGGACCGTTCCCAAAAGCCTGTAACGCACATCCCAACAATATTCTGTTTACAAACTGGGAACCAAGTCACACACAGTCTGTCTTTGCTTCAATCTCTTTTCCACTCAGCAGTGGAGACCTGTGCGCTCAGTCAATAAATATTAAATTTTGTTTACAACACAATCTTTGTGCCTCGCTGGGAGTTTTGTCAAGCAGAAAATGGCACAGATAGAGCAGGATATCAAACGACAGATAACCAATTCCCACAATGTATCTGCAATAAGATGAAATTGGGTTCATAAATTACAACAAATCATTCTTCTATTTCATCATACATCAAATTTCGAATGTAATACTCTTTTCAGCAATAATTTCTAATTATGTGAAAGCATTAGGGGAATAAACCTGATTAAAGTACCTGAAACTTTTCTTTTCTGATTTATGTTTTCATTTTTCAGCCAAGCAATAGTGAATAACTGTGAGACAACTTTGTCACAGGGGTCAACATGAAGGCTGTATTTAGAATGAACACATTTGGTTCACACGAGAATGCGTTGCTGACCTGGCAGCAACCTTGAATTGCGGCGGCAAAACAAAGCGATATATATGCCAATCGTTATGACAGGTTAAATAATGCATCAGTTCAGAGAGAAAGTTCACATCTTACCGCTTGTTTTTGTCCATATCATGAAGCAATAATGCACGTTTTGTTATTCCCTCAGGACTGAAAAATATTTCATGTCAGTTACCTGTCGACACTCTCTGTTATGAATAATGCCCGTTTTGACATGCATACTTGCTTAAAAGTGTCTTTTAAAGAAGATAACATTAGTCAACGATGTTTCTGTTTGTGCTCCAAAATCATTAGTAATTGGCGTGAACCAAAACATGGTTCCGACCCCTGCAGAGGACACAGGGATTATTGTTCACTTCAGACCTATGGTGCCATTTGTCTTATACAATGAGGCTGGTTTAACTGAGGCCTTAATAGAAACAGACAGTTAAATGCTCTCTGACAAACAGCCTGAGATACTCTGGGTTTGAATGCAAATGGGATAAGCCCATTTCAAACTAACTTCCTCTGTTGTTTGAGCTTCACTGTTTTGGTTCATTCAGACAGGGTGACGGTTAATTTAGTGACGACCATGAAAAGAGGGGGATAGATGAGTATGTGAGGCAGTGTCAGCCAAAACACACCATCTTTTAGGGTTTTCCCAGGACTATGCATTTGTTTGTGCTCAGAATTATTTTTGTTTACTTTTATGCAGAAAAAGATGGATGATGGGTTGCTTTACAAAAAAAAAAAGCATCTCAATTTTAAACAGAACTTTGCAGTAATTTAAAGAAACTCAGATTTGCAGATGACCAAAAGTGATGCAATTTGGATGTTAAATGTCATTTTGTCAGAGAGTTTTGTCTAAATCCCACTCTGAGCATGTTTTCTGGTTTTTGGACTCTCAAGTGTAAGAATACATCAAGCCCCCCAGATCTCTTTTTGCCATTAGTGCTGGACTGCTCTGCCTCTCCAAGGTTCTCTTGATCAATTCTGAGGGGGGCTATGCTTCTATGGTGAAAAAGGTTTACATTTTCTTTTAAATAATTCCAAACTGTAAAAAAAATAAAAATTAAAAGTGGAACATTTAGTCTGTTAAAATCCCAATACATTTTTGAATCTGGACTAAATATGTGGTTTTTGTTTTTAATATGTAAATATTTTTCAAACACATTTTATGGTAAAGTACAAATTTGTAAAGTTATTTTGTGAGGATAATAACAAGTGTAAAATACAAAAAACTGATTGAATTTTTATTTCTTTTGTAAGTGACCATGTTATGAGTGGGATAGTGCCCGACAAAGTGTGTATTTTCAGAAATTGACACACGCTGTGGAAGCCTGAATCATCTGCTGCGAAGCGGAAGATGGTCGCTTCTGACGTGTGATTAATTTGCATTAAAGAATATTAACGCATTATTTTTTTTTTTATGTGCGTTACGTTGACAGCGCTAGTTTAAAATGACAAACTTAATTAAAAGACCACTGGGAACGCTTTTAAAATCAATCAAAAGGTAACTGAAGTGAGACTTTAAGATCTAAAAGCTACATTTTGTAACCAGAGCATTCTAATCTGAAAGAAGTTATTTGAGCAAAGGAAACTTTATATTTTTCTTAGAGTCTCACGTGCAGAAGATGTTACGGGAAGAGCTTAGGTGGCTTTTCTATATGTAAACCAAAAGAGGAGTCAGACAACGTATGTTCCTTACATTTACAGTTACTGAAATTTCCTAAAATCAAATCACATCACTCAGCTGCAGTTACATTTTCTGACAGCAGTTCACGCTAAAGACCACTCCAATGAAAATTGAGCTTTCTTGTGGCATTTTTCTGATGATGGAGGACATTTATTAAGGAAATTAGAATGTCTTTATTCAAATCAAGGCAAATCAGGAGCAATAAGAATTATTTATCTCTGAGAAATTGAGTCTTGTATCACACTATTGGTTAACATTTTGACCTAGAAGAAGTCAGCGTGCAGCTCCGACAGCAACTTTCAAGGGCTGTTGGCCCACTGAGGGTCTCCTCCACAGATGTGTCTCAGTCCTGTACACAACTGTCCTTTTGAGTCCTCCAAAAGAAAGAGACAACCCTCAAAAAGTACTCGTATATGAATTAAACATGAACATTTTCCTGCAGCGATGAGTTAACATTCAGCCAAGCCGCCACAGCTGAGTGCAGGTTATGATAAAAGGGGTGGAAGAAAAAGCAAAAACTGTTTCTGTGCAGCAGGAGGAAACCGCCTGGGGGGCTTAAATGCAGGAGTGCTCCTATCAGTTGCACCTGCAGACACTTCCCTCTGGCTTCACATCCCTTGTGTTGTAGAGATCAACAACAGGAACAGTGTTTTTTCAAACGAGAGAGGCCAAACATTTCTAATTCAAATCATCATGAAGTAACTGTGGCAGATTTGAACCCCTTAGAAATGTTTCGAGTTCAGCTCTGTCCTTTAAAAATATGCAAGACTTCTATTTGACAAATAAAAATTAGCAGCATAAAGTCTCGGTCGATAAACGTAAATCTTCCGTCCAGCTTGAAATGAACTACTGTTTTGGGCAAAAGAAAGAGGTCAGACCCTTGCATCATTCCCTGACTAACCTTCAAACCTGATATGAAAGAAAATGAAATCAAAGATATCGATCAAAGTGTAAAGAAAAGATGAATATTATTTTTTTTCTTTTGATGGAGGATGGAGGGAAGGCTGCTTTCCTGTGTTACATTAGGTTTCATCAAACACAGAACATCAAATAGACCTGCGGTGAGGGTGTGCATGCAGAATTCAGATTTGTCTTAGATGAGAATGATTCTTTTATTCTTTGTAAGGAATTAAAGTGTGTTTTTGTGTGTACCTGAGCCACATGAAGCTCCTCTGCTGTACGAAGACGCTGGAATCATGGGTTTGGTCATTGCTACCTGGAATCAATCTTCCTTGTTTGTTTGTGCTTCAGTGGGAGTGGGAACTCAAACACACTAACTTGCGGAAACATGCCTTGCCAAAAAGTAGTGTACAAAAAGATCCAAAGCAAGAATTTGAACGTTGAATTTAAAATATAACTCAGAGCTCATAAAAGGAAGTTTGGTGTCAGACAACAAAAGCTTTTTTACCTTTGTGGGATAAGGGAGATAGACCAGAGGAAACATTTCAACTAAGGTTTGGAGAATTTTGCTTTCTTCTTTTAAAGTTTAACTCTTCAGACACTGAAAACAGTGAAAAAGGACTTCTGTTCATAAGCAAAATGAAAGATGATCTGCAGAGAAGTCATGAAAAAAAAATGGCAAACATTTCAGAATAAACTGCTGACACAAGAAGGAAAAGCTAAAATAAAAAAAAGGAAAATCTTAACTTTTCTTTGGAGTTTTGGATAAAGTTTAATCATGTCAAAGTACTTAGATTAGAAGTAAAATTGAAGGAATTGTTATAAATTAAAAAATAAAGCATAAACAGGTGGAGTTATCGTCCTCATTTAACTTTATTCCTTCTTTCAACCAGTTCAAATGATCCCTGTCATCACTCTGGTAGTTGGTCTCTGTCATTATCCTTCTGTCACTGAGATTAAAGCTTTGTCTTGATCACGTTTCAGTCCGTCTCTGCAAATCAGTTGTGGGAGACAAATAGAGAGACACAGAGATCTGTGTCAGGCAAATGCTCCGCCAGGATGCATGCATACATGTTCTAGAGGCATGACATGCAGGCGGCAGGCATGTTCAGACAACGACAACAGCTGGAATGTCAAATTAACTTTAGTGCTGAAACAAAGCACACTATGATGTGTGTGGAGGACTTTTTCTGTGTAAAAAAAAAAGATTTTATTGACCTGAAAAGTGCATCTGTGTGAAATAATATTTCAACATAACTGAATCCATTTCATGCCTGCTTGTTTTTAATTCTGTCAGCCTTAGGCGAGTTTGGTTTTCTCGAGCAGATAAAGTAAAAAATGTCAGTTCTGTTCTGGTCAGAGCCCTTTTTTTATTAGATCTTTAAAAAAAGTTATATGAAACCCTGTTTGGATTCTAACCCTCTCTCAGCTGCTGAAATGAACACAACTATAAAAGTGAAATTACATAATTCCTGTGAGAGCTTGGAGCTCTCCTGCTGATTTTAGTGTTACATTGAGGACAAGGCTTTGGACCAACGTGCCAATTTCATGATTCAGCGTTAAATACTTTGAAGTTGCAGAAGCTGAGATC
Organism: Adrianichthys oophorus; assembly: GCA_036245035.1. Lineage (NCBI taxonomy): Eukaryota > Metazoa > Chordata > Actinopteri > Beloniformes > Adrianichthyidae > Adrianichthys > Adrianichthys oophorus. The sequence goes on from BSAI01000108.1 coordinate 31,788,819, forward strand.
ATACACTTTTTTGTGCTCATAGTTTTAGCTTAATAACAGCGCAAAAGCATTGAGAAAAGCTCCAACAAGTTCTTTGGTACAACATTTATGTTCATTTTTTTTTACAGTTTTTGAAGAAAATTCAGCCATAGACACACTCAGATGAGGACTATGATTGTGGTGTTTTTAACATGTTGACGGATGACATTAGAACAATAAACTTAAAATTGCATCTCTGACTATTTCTTTATTTAAATCATTGTGAATCAGGAGCAGACGAAAAAACTGCAGTTTGAAAAAGAGTTTTTTTACTTGGACGGGTCATAAACTCTCAACTCCGAGAAAGGATTAGAAGGAGGAGGTGTGAGGTTGATCTGTGCAAATGACCCCACTCAAAACTCAGAAACGAATTTTTAATGAATTACTGCCGCTCTGCAGAAACTGTGTCCTAGAAAACGATTGTTTTGAAACATTTCAGCTGAAAACAGCATATTCATGACCACTGGGAGTGTTTTTTAAATGGATCAAAAGATGACCGGAGTGGGTCTTTAAGTAAATTAAACATGAGGCAAACAAACACACAAAGAAAATTTTCAGTAAATCAGGTTTAACATTACTTTATGCACCAGAACTTTAATGTCCAGAAAATAAAAAAAGCTGTGAAGTTTAGGATGACCACACAACTACTTTTAAATCTTTGAAACAACTTTAATGTGAATTGAACTATACTGAAATCATCCCTTCAGGATTAGGGTTGCTGGAGCCTATCCTAGCTACTGTTGGGCAAAGGCGGGGGTCCACCCTGGACAGGTCGCACGTCTGTGTCAGGGCCACACACAGTCACATTCACGATTTTGAGTTACCGATAAATCAATGAGGCATGTTTTTGTACTGTTGAAGGAAACTGGGGTGCTCAGAGAAAACTCATGCATGCACAAGGAGAACATACAAACTCCACACAGAAAGGTCCCAGTCGGAATTCAAACCAGTGCCTTCTTGCTATGAGGCAAGAGCGCTGCCCTTAAACCCTTTATAGCCCCTGGTTGCATTAAAATAGGTCTTAAAGACCACAATTCCTGGAGAGGGATTCAAATGGAGCTCTGTGTGTGATGATCATAAGATCTCTTGTGAACTTCTGAACCCTAAAGAAAAACAATAACTGTTCATATAACTCCACAGCTGCAGCTTTTATGGACTTCTTGGGTATTTTATGATTTTAATTTAAATTGTCCATCACAGCATAATTTTACTTTCTTTTTGGGATACTTTTAAAGGTATTTCTTCTCTAAGACACTGAAACAACATGACACCAATTCAAACATCAGTTTTTTCCAAGGCATCTTTTCCCTAATAAATGTCGAATATCTATAAATTTAGTGAATGTTCAGCTTCTTATTATGAAGCAACATCCCCGAGATTTTATTCACAGAATGGAAATCCAAGAATATCAGTTAAGATGTAAATTTAGGATTTGATTAAAGTAAATTTTCGTTAATTAGAATGTAAAAAGTTTGTTCTTTAACCCTTAAACATTGTTTACATTCTTTCAACAACCATAACACTTTAGCCATTTATGCAACTTACGTCATTCCAGTGGATTCTGAAGCGGGGAAAGCAGCTTTTCTCCGCTTCAGAAACCAATACCGAAATGCCCATTTTAAGTTAGTAATGTGTTGCATGTCAATACAAAGTCAATGTGAAAAGCCACTTCGGAAAACCGAGATGTAGATGCATCTATTTCTCTGCAAGTGGATGTATCAGAATGAAGTGGAGCAGAGAGTTTGTGGCAGGCCGTGTGTAGCACCTACTTCACTGATTCACAACAATTTGAAAGAAATACTGAAATCTATTTTCTACATGTCCTCCATCAGGAGAAAAATGCCACAAGCACATGTTAAAAACACCAAAAACATGATTTTCATTGGAGTGGGTCAGAAAAATTGTGTAAATTCACATCCTCTAATCAGAAGTTTTGAGCTTTTCACTTGTTGTTGAATACTATTGATATCTTTTTGAGTTTGAATTTTCTCCAAATCAGCTGGAATAAAACACATTGAAATGTATCAAATGAAAGCATGTGATTTTCATTTTAGCTGTTTACACTTCTTCTATTGGTATTTCAATCAGAACATGCAGGAAGAATTTTGCCAGGAACTGTGCGCAAATGTTGACGGTTCGGCAAAGCTTCCAGCTGTGGGTTAAAAAAGCGAAAGAGGGTTTGGTACAAACAAGCAGGTTACAGGTTGTCACAACACAGCTGACATGTTTGAGATGGCTGCAGATGTGCTAATGCGTTCTAAGCAGGACTATACCGCCAAACTGAAATGTTCTTAATGACTATGACATACGTGCTACTATTATGACAAGGCCCAATATTAAATAGTTTTCACAAGCAGTCACTTTTAAACTGACGGAAGCCTTGATTTCACTAAAAATGTGTTGAAAAGCGCTCATATCTGCTTATGGCCCTCTTCTGTTTCCCCTGAGCCATTTGTCTGAGCTGTGACTGCTTTGTTGGAAGAGGCCAACACTACTGTGCTAATGTGTCTCCCTCTGGCTTGGACACACATTTATTCAGCCAACTGACTGTTGATTCAGAAAAAAGTAATCATGCTGACAGTCTTTTTCAGCTCCTTCACTATTTATATAATTAAGGACTGTGGTTGTACATCTTCTACAAACTGATGAGGTCAATTCTTCCTATATAACTGCATAATTATCTCAACAGCACTGTCGTCCACCACCCCATCTATCCTGCTGTCACGGCAACCTGGTGTGATTTTTGTACAAGATCGATTCATGTGTTCCTTCCTCACTGTGCAATGTGTGTTATTGATCTCAAGACTCTTCATCAGAAGGAAGAAAAGGCCACAGAGATCAACTTGAGAGAGCAATGACTGATGGGGGGTTGTAAGGACAAGATGACAGGAATTACATTAACAAACTAGGTTTTCATTTGAGTCACTAATTTTCCTCATGGCAGCATCAAAGAGTAACGAATCACCAAGAAAAATTCCCCCAAATCCTGAAGATTATTTCTCTAAGACTTTAGATGTTTTCCAAACAACTAAACCAAAATGGGAGGCAGAGCCTTCAGCTACAGAGCTCCTCTCTGGTGGAACTAACTCTGCTTTAGACTTGAAGGCACTCTCTGTCTCAAAGGATTGACTTGTTGGTAGGACTAGCGTGGATGACCCTGAGCCGTGGTGATATTTCTGTTTCTATAGAAACTGCAGGGGGTCTCGTTAGGATGCAATGGGTGTACATTCTCTCTTTCAACACTGTACACCTTCCCTTAGTCACATGCACTCGAGGGGTTGCACACCATGCAGGTGTGGCTCGTTTTTGGGTTGGATCGTGGACTGAAGCATGCACTGAAGCACAGGTGTCTCTTAGAGTTCCATTGAGGCTTGTACGGCCACCTCAAAGGATGCCATGAAAATGGAACATACCATTGTCTGCAACAAATGGTAGGGCTCTAGCACAAAAAAAAATAAAGATTTAGATTTCAGGTTTTGGTCTGGATCACCAGAGATGAATGTTTCCACAATGAATAAGCTCAGAAATACCAAGAGACTGGAGTACATCCTGCAGCTGACAGCTGCTGTGTGATGGCACATGCACGCTAGCAAAGCCAATGTGTACTCTGACCTTTCAACAGACTTATTAAATTCAGACGTAACTGTTCAGTTAAGTCACGTGTTTTAGCTCTCTCAGCTTAATATATTAATCTAACTATTTCCTACAAATTTTAGGGTGGAAAAAAGAAATGTGCGTGGCTTAAAGACCCACTCCAACAAAATCGTGTTTTTATCATTTTCTTGTAGCCTTTTTTTCATTATGGGGGAGATGTATAAAATAATTAAAGATGAAAACTGCGTTTCTGAGTATTTCTTTGTTTAAATTGTGTTGGATCAGGTGCAGATGAAAACCGGAGGTTTGAAAAAGCTTGTGTTTGTGACGCATCAACTGCCATGGGTGGGCCAAAGTCTCCCTGCTCCGCTACAATACTAAATCATCCACTTGTAGACAATAGATCCATTAACGTCTTCATTTTCCTTGTCTGAGCTGGCATCTGGCTCAAAATTGTACAGCTGGATAGCTCTGATATTGTTTGCTTTTTTTTTTGCTACGCTAAAGTTAGCTTGGACTTGTGAGGTGCTTTAAGTTAGCCAGAGAGAGTGTAAACAAATGCATGCTGAGAAATTAGTGTTGGCTGACTTCCGCGTCAACAGTCACGCTCAAAAACTTATTTCTAATGAGCTCCTGCTGCTCTGGAGAAAATATGTCTGAACGAAACAACAGGCTTTTGAATAAAAAAAGCATCTCTGTATTCATAATTACAAGACCACAGGAGGTAATTTACAATAGAAAAAAAATGGAGTAGGATAGAAACACAGTGAAAAATCATGTGATCATACAAATTTACGGTGATTTTAAACTGTTCATTCTTTACATTTAATGTAAATTTTGATGATGACTTTATGTCTAATATCGTATTTATTCCAAAAATCTTGGTAATGTTTTGCAAACATCAGGCTTTCATTTGACCCCAGAAGCCGTCAATTCATGATTTTTCTTTTTTGCACACATAGGCATTGACATATTAATCATACCACAAACATCCGTCATGTTGTTTTTGCAGTATGGAAATGATGGATCACTGACAGTCTTATTTAGACATGGAGGCAGGCCTTCAAAACCCGTCAGCATGTCTGCCAGACGTTAGCTAAAAAAAAGGACCTAAAATAACTCACTTAAATTCATTATGCGGCCCACTCGTTTACAATTTTGACTCTTTGATGGTGGCTGGGATTTTTTATGCAAACATCAATGGCTGGCAGCCATCTGCAGAGGGGTCATTGAATGCTTGACCTCCAGTCAAATTTTGTTGAGAGGCAAGGCTCTCATCATTTCAAACACTTATTTTCAGTCACTTATCTGGAAATGGGTTGCTGGGGCAGCAGTCTAAACAGAAATGCCCAGACCTCCCTCCACCCAGAAACTTCCTCCAGTTTTCCTGGGGGAGCACCAAGATGCTCGCAAGCCGACCAAAAGCCATAGTCCCGCCAGTGTGTCATAATTCTTCTATGGGGCCTCCTGCTAGTCGGACATGCCTGGAATACCTCCCTAAGGAGGTGAACAGGAGGAATCCGAAGGAGATCCATAAACCCCCTCAGTGTGGAGGAGCAGTGGCTCTACTCTGGGTGACAGAGCTCCTGACCCTGTTTCAAAGGGAGGATCCAGTCACCCCACAGAGGAAATTGATTTTGGGTGCCTGCATATCTTATCCTTTTGGCAATGAACCAAAGATCATAACCAAAAGGTGAAGGCAGGAACCTAGACTGACCAGTAAACTGAAAGCGTAGTTTTTATGGCCTCCAACTTGTGAGGTCATAATTCTCATTCCAGTCTCAAGTGCATATTGAATGGTCTGTAAAAGTGCGAGATGAAACCCTCTAGCCCTCAAACTGGACTCCCTTGCTTCACATAAAAATTCTGTCCATGAAAATAATGATCAGATGTGATGACGAAGGGCATCCCTGCCAGAGTCCTACATACAATCGGATCCCTGTCAGCTGCCATAAAGGTCCAACAAGCCTCAATGGAACTCCTTCTTCAGACTGACAGTAGTCTTTACCTCAAATTCCCACCACTGACCTTTCAGATTCCTTCCTAAAAGCTAACATAGACATTTTGGCCGTAACTTCTGATATCAGTGTTAATAACAGAGGTGGTGGAGCTCGGATGCATTCTCCCTTGGTACCTAGTTGTGAAAAAACCTTGACAGTGGACTCAGTCGGATGTTCCCATCAGATTCTCACAATATGTTTTGACCTGCTGAGTCTGTCCAACATCCTCCTCCGCTAGTGAATCCACCACCAGATAGATAAAACCCTCTCAAATGATTGTTGGCTGACCGTGGCAGAAGTTGTGGTAGAGCTGGGTGTGGATTTGTCTAAAAATGAGTAACCCTTTAAAATCTAAGGCTCTCTAAATTGATCATTCTTCTCCTGCCTAAGGTGTTTACAATGCTTTACTTTAAGTGATTTTCCTTTTGTCTTTAACTGAAATACATTAAGTTTCTATTATCTTCATTGTGTTTTCCTAAATGTAGCTCAGTAAATTAATTTATAATTTTCTTATTCATTGTTTTACCATCTTTCATACTTTTTTAACTATGCTTTTTGTGGCGCAATGGGATGAATTACACCTAATTAATCTGCTCTTGCTAATTTACTTACCCTACAATTTGTCAATTCCGAGTCGCATGAAACAAAACAGAACAAAAGCCTGTGAACAGAAGTCAGCTTTTAATTTATGATGCTGTTAAGGCTCCTTTTCCTCCATAATCAAAGCTGTACATCATGTTCTAATGATACAGAACAGCTAAACAGTTGTGGTAAAACTGGCCCAGATCAATGCAGCATGCATGCTAAATGTTACTGAATGAACAAACAGTGTAGGCTCGGAAATGAGGAAGAACAATCTGTAAGCCCAAAAGAAGGACATTTTAAAGAGCTGTCCTCCCCCTTTCTCCTGCTTTAAGAAAACAATCATGTCGAACAGAAAAAAAAATGCCCAAAGGTAATCACGGTTTGCACATAAGTTAGTCCTTAAAATGAGAAACTTCAGACTTTTATCTGCTGTGGTCATTAGAAAGATTTATAAACTTCTCAGTTCTGCTGACATTTTTATCACATCAGAAAAATGCCTCTTGCTGAATAAAAAGTTGGGACTTTTAATGAACACCTGACAGTATAAAATTCAAAAGTTCACAATCTATAAATTAAAACCTGCACTAGCTTTTAGTCACTACTTTCCTTCCAAATGTTTCAAATATGTGTCTTAGATTTTAATCAGTGACGGCAAAAGCACCTTTATAGTTTGGAGCGTCAGACTACTTTACCCACCTTTCATTTGATTTGCTTTCACGCTGAAGGCCAAACATGAAAATGCCACACAAATGCAGCAGCTCCTCATTTGTGATATTACAACCAGAAAGGGAAAAAAAGCAAGAAGAAAGCAGGTAGTGACTTTAATGTTCTAGTAAGTGCCTCCTTGCTACATTTAGAGCAAAATCTTTTCTAATCTTTTTGTGATTTACTCTTTTTCAGATAGGAGCTGTCAGCTGTACACTTAAAATGCAAGACTGCCCTTCTCGTCTCTGAGGTCGTCCGGTTCCAACATGGAAATGGAAATTTTGTGGAAAAATGGAAACTGAATTGACTTAATTTGGTTGGAAATGGAAGTAAGTCATTTTCTATGGATGACATCACACTCACTAAGTACAGTTCTCCTTTACAGTCAGTGAGATTCACCTGCAAGCTTTTGATTTTGGTGAACCAAAGTTCACTGGTTTGTTTAACATCAGAGTTTAGCATGACTGTTACAGGTCCCAAACAAAATGAAATAAACGTCAGTCCACATAAAAAGAGCCTTAAATCTCCCGAGGAGCGAATGTGGAGGAGTGCCGTTTTGTGTTTCCTAAGGTGACCTTTCCAGTGTACACCGTGCAACAGGATAAAAAACAAATGAGAGAGAACTTATTTTTTAGCCAATTTGATGAATGACTATTAGTACTGTATTGGATCAAGTGAAAGAGGCAAGAAAATGCAGGTACATATCTGAAACTTGCAGTTTAATAACAATGTTTTACACTTTAGTGGTAGACAACTTAGTATCTCAAGACCTCCTTGAGTCTTCTATGTGTATGCTGGAAAAAAGAAGAATAAATCATCTAATTTTGTTAAGTTGGAATTCTCTAATAGTGCCACTAATATAAATAAATGAGTGTGCCTGTTAAAGAAAGAAAGGATTTAGTTTCCTTTGCACCTGCTCAGGCCACGGCTGCCAATTTGGTTCTCTATTCTCAAAAACAACCAACCAAGAAGGCTGTTGTTTACAGTTTCACGATGACCTCAGCGTAAAGTCAGGAGGACAGCTGGAGAAGGAATTTCCAAGAAATTAATTACTGCAACCTCAGTGGATGCCTGGGCTTTTGTCCACACATTTCTTGCAGGCATGACTCCTGACAGAAATTGCAACTGTGTGGATAAGTTAGTAGAATTTATTAAAAATGAATGTATTTACAAAGTGATTTTAAACATTTGTTGCACTTGAAAAAAAAATAGATGAAAAAGGAATCTATCTAGAGGCAGTTATCATAGTAAAGCCTAACTTAGATGTTTTCTGTCGATGGGTGCCAGGTGGCAAACAGTAAAACACTTTGATGCTATCATCAAAAGGTCAGCCCTCTCACAGAAACACTCTAGTGGGTTTGAACCGTTTTGCTTCCCCTCAAAATGCCGTGGCCTGTCAAAGTTTTGTGGTCTGAGGTATTGCATGAAAAGCACTTGCTCTAGGGTGTACTTGTTCTTTGTCAGGACCACTTTGGTGGGGAAAGTGAGACTGGACATGAGACAAAAAAACACAAAGCAACAAAGGCAGAGATGTAAGACCCACAGAAAGAAAAAAAAAACCTAAACATCTTATTTAGGGATCTGCCGGCACAGCTCATAACTCTGCTGGAACATGTTTGTGTGTGTGCAACATTAGAAGGCATCTCCTTTAACAGGAGCTTCAGTTGTAATATGTTGTGTTTACAAGTGTACATGGTAAACAGTTAAGTTTCAAATTTTAACATTTGCTCCTTGATTTTTAATTTAACAAACAAGAATACTCAAATGCCTCACATTTAGCTGATTAATTTTGAGAAACACTCACCGGCCACTTTATTAAGTACACCTTGCTAGTACCGGGTTGGACCCCTTTTGCCTTCAGAACTGCCTTAATCCTTGGTGGCGTAGATTCAACAAGTTACTGGAAACATTCCTCAGAGTTTGGTCCAGATTAACATGACAGCATCACACAGTTGCTGCAGATTTGTCAGCTGCACATTCATGATGCCAATCTCTCGTTCCACCAAATCCAAAGGTGTTCTATTGGATTGAGATGTGGTGACTGTGGAGGCCATTTGAGTCCAGTTGTCATGTTCAAGAAACCAGTCTGAGATGATTCCAGCTTTTTGACATGGCGCCTTATCCTGCTGGAAGTAGCATCAGAAGATGGTACACTGTGGTCATTAAGGAATGGACGTGGTCAGCAACAATACTCTGGTAGGCTGTGGTGTGGTAGCCATGCTCAGCTGGTACCAAGGGGCCCCACACCATTACATTACCACCACCAGCCTGAACTGTTGATACAAGGCAGGATGTATCCATGCTTTTGCTGATGCCAAATTCTGACTCTACCAACTGAATATTGAATGCAGAAATGGAGACTCATTAGACCACCCAACATTTTTCCAATCTTCTATTGTGTAATTTTGGTGAGCCTGGATTTTAGCCTCAGTTTCCTGTTCTTAGCTGACAGAAGTGGCACCTGGTGTGGTCTTCTGCTGCTGTAGTCCATCTGCCTCAAGTTTGGACGTGTTGTGCATTCAGAGATGCTCTTCTGCAAACCTCGGTTGTAACCAGCGCTTATTTGAGTTCCTGTTTCCTTTCTATGAGCTGAAATCCATCTGACCATTCTTCTCAGACCTCTGGCATCAACATGGGGGTTCCGCCCACAGAACTGCCGGTCACTGGACATCTTCTCCTTTTCAGACCATTCTCTGTAAACCCTAGAGATGGTTGTGGGTGAAAATCCCTGTAGATCAGCAGTGTCTGAAATACTCAGACCAGCCTGTCTGGCACAAACAACCATGCCACGTTCAAAATCACCTAAATCGCCTTTCTTTACCATTCTGATGCTCGGATTAAAATGCACCAGATTGTTTTGACCATGTCTAAATGCATTGTGTTTGCGTGTACAGGTGTACATTATTAAGTGGCCAGTGAATGTGGATTTTAGTTGTGCAAACAACCAGCTGGTTTCAATACATTTCTTTATAAATATGCTACCATTCTGCAATGTCATTCTTATGGCATATTGATTTTAAAAGTACTAGCTGTCAGATTAAAGCCTTTAAAATGAAACACTGGCCCTGACACCAAAACAACCATAACTCATGAAAGACTTTCAAAAGCCAGGTTTTAACCATATATGGCAATCTTAAAACTCCTGTAAAAGACTAGAATTTGATTGAAATAATTCTCAGTGGGGGCTAAATTAAATGTTCGTATCTTCTTGCTAAAGACAACAGTGGGAAGCCTGCGTGGGGAGTCAGACACATGTAGACAGGCATGTAGCTGTACGCCATCAGCCCAGATGAACCTTAGCTTTTGTTGAGCAAAGCCAAACCGCTGCTCCTGCTGTGCTCAGGATGTGAAGCATAATGCAGGCAGTGTGATGGGTTCCTCTGCTAGGAAATCACATTATCTTCTTTCAACATGTTGAGACACCATAAACTGCTGAACTTTCATGCCCCGTGGTAGTTATTCATGTTGACAGTTTTCACATGTCAGGAAAGTTTCTCCTTTTTTTTTTTGGAACAAATCTGTATATGTCAGATATATGTTAGAACAAACCACATCGACGTTACACATGTGTTCAAGTTCAAAAGTTCAAGGTTTTGAAATAACATGTGCTGTTTAATTTGATCTTGTTCATAAAAGCCTTTGCTGTAGCATACATTGTAAACTGATCCTGTTTATTTTCCCTCATGTCCTCTTCTTTTTAGGATGTGCAATTTGAGAAGCTGCTTCGTTTTTGGGATGGATCACTTCTGATAAAATTCACAGTACACAGGCAGGTGGCAGTGCTTATTTGTGTTTGGTCTGCAGTTTATGTACAGTTTTAAAATAAAGCACATTTTCACCTTCCTCCCTGCATGTTCATCCAGTCACAGATTTCTGCTTTAGCCCTCAGTCATGTGCACCTATACAGGGGCTTGACCTATACGGGTTCTGTGGGTTTTTGGGTTGTCCGGGCCCTTTGAGAGTTGTAGAGGAAGTAAGCCATCTTGAAGGGAGCACAAGTGTGTCTTGCAGTTGCTTTGAGGTTCATGCATAAAAATAGAACATAATGTAGGATTGTTGTGAGTGTGGTAATTGTATCGGCAAGTATTTGATAAAATTTAGGAAATTAGGAAGTCAGGCTCTGTGCAAATAGCATGAACTTGTCACTTAACAGGACTAACAAGCTGAAAAAAACACTATACAACACGCCTACTTCACCCTTACATGTTGTATAAGTGTTTGCTATAGTATGTACCAGAGAAAAATATGTGTAACATATAACATTTTTGCTCTGCAGGCTTCTAATGCCCCAAACAAGTCTAACTATTTTTCTACAGACAGCTTGTATCTACCCATAAAGAAGTTGTGACTGAGACTTTAACTATAGAAAACACAAATACAGTACAAGCAGACTCTGTTTTTTCCTGGGCAGTTATAACACTCCTTGTTCAGAAAGCAGCAACAGAGAGTCTGCACTAAACTGATACTTGTTTCAAAAACTGTCCTCTGTGAAGTATTACAAGAAAACTTAACCCAAGGAAAAACCAACTGCATCCACTGCTGCCTGTTATAAAATATATTTAGGAAAGTATTGATATCTTCTACAGCCAAAAACATACTTCCTGAGTATCATGATATATCTAAGAAGTTGAGGAATAATTCATTTTAAGCAGCCCAGCAGACATGATTATTAATTTTACTAGGTGAATGCAGAGACAAACACCTCCTCTGTCTGCTTCACCACACCTTCACCTGCGGCCTACTTTAGTCATTGTGGTCCAAGTATGTCACAACATTCAAATTAAACAGTTTTTTTCTTAACGGTCTAAACGGTTTCAACCATTAAACTGCTCATCTATGCTTCACTTTATGATTTCTTCAATGGCTTTTTTCACTAAGGACCCAAAACATAGACTCCACAGTTGAGTAACAAGCGGTCAGCCGTCTTCTGTGCAACAACTCCACTGAGAGACCCTGATGCTGTCATCTTAACATACCAGGCACCTACTGGTCTGTGTCAGGCTCATATTGTATGCGACAATGAGTGAGATCCGGCATAAACATCAAATCGGCTATACTAGAGAAATAACTGGAAGGAGAGTGCAGGAAGCAGCATGTGAGAAGGATTATCGCTGGACAGATTAACTTCAAAGAGAATTGCATCCTGAAATGAACTTCACTGAACTTGCAGCCTGTTGCTGCTGAACCTGACTGTTAAAATAAGAAATGTATCCCAGGATAAGCCTAAAAGGAAAATATCATGGGAAAAGTATATACCAGTATTTTCTGTCCTTGAAATCCGAGACAATATTTTAACTATCAACTGTTAAACTTTAAAACATAAAGCAAACAAAACCATAACAAATAATTCCAACACATCTATGAAAGGTAACTTTTTTGCTTGGTTTACATTTATTTTCTGTCAAGAAGATGTGCAGAACATGATAACCTTGATTGTATTGTACCCCCAGCATGTTAGAGATTTTATTAATAGAAAACTGTGAGAGCCTTTAAAAAATAACGTCTTTTACTATTTTTTTTCATGCATTTAATTGTATGGACTGCATGAGGGAGCCACTCTCTGCTCCTACAACTTTCTGTTCCGTTGACAAAGCCACTAAGCCATTTTAAAAAGTCCAGAATAGTGAGTGTCTAAACATACAAATGAAACAATTATTTTGAGAGAGTAGTGACCAATTTTGAAGAGCCAGAACACGCTGGATCTATTTGATTGAAACTTAGGATCTGTTTCCTGGATGGTTAATTATACAAGTTGTAGGATTTTGTTTCAAAACTGTTCTTGGAAAAATATTGGTGTGACTGTATACAGCTCTTGCATTTTAGTTTATTATCCCTGAGGGTATTTAGGTTATTTTTTTCTTAGTTTGTCAGTGTCATGTTTGCTGTTTAGCTGCTTCTTGTTTACTCTGTCAGACTGTTATTGGAATGTCACATTTAGGTACACAATCTGGTTTGAAAGTCATGCTCAAGTTAATTTCGTATAAAAAAAAACAGTCAATAAGCTCATTCAGTTCAGAGACTTTCTCTGCTGTGAATATCTTTAATTTCTTACCACAACTGGCCAGCACATTATGTCAAGCCAGGTCAAAGTTACCAAGGACGTTCCTTTTGCCTCCCCATTTGAAAGGTATTTGCTAGAGAAACTGTTCTTATCTTATACCTATTTGATCTAAGAAGTCGCAAAGGACACTCCTCTTTGAGTGTTGCTAAGCTGCCCTTTTCTGTCTGCCTGTTCTGATGGGGTTCTGGGGAACCCTCAATGCAGTGACTTGTGTCTTCAGGAAGGACCACCTATTTGGTAGGACCCCAAAGCCACTGTCCCCGGACCTAATTATTGCTTGGGACACTAGATCTAATTTTACCGACATGATTACCAAAGCCATTGGATTTTTTTCCCACAAAATTTGCCCCAAATCCTTCTTCCCCTATTCTGCCCCACGTTTCTGCAATCACCAAAATTGGGTTTCAATTTAAGTTTTTTGAATCTATCATCCCTGTCATGAAACTGTGTAAACTTAATCACCAATTTAAATTAACTGCTAACTGTTACATACATTTCACCTGCTTATTTTTCTATCTCAGGTTTACATAAGCTTGAAAAAACAACAATCATAAAAGCTTAAACTGATCTAATGATGATAAACCCTCTTTCTGTTGCTCTGTTGCTCAGCAGAATCAACAGAGGAGGAGCCTTTAACCTAACTGTGGTCTACAAATCGTTAGTTGTGAATAAAAAAATGCTTGTTGCCCTTTACTGAAGCCCAAAGGGCACCATCCTTGTTGCTTTAAACATCCCACGTCTTTTGCCTCTGACCTTTTCAAAGTCTCTAGACAGATTTTGGACATAAACTTGACGTTCTGGCAGAACGGAACAAATCTCCCAGACAAGAAGATGCCAGTGAGATTACTGAGAGATGCAAGACATGACAACCCAGGCAGAACACAGTGATCGTTGGGAGTAAAGGAGATCTGAAGCCATGATGAAGGACAATGAGAACGCATGAGAGGAGCTTAACTGCGGCAGGCTTCATTAAGCAGTGGCCTCATTGTCTCTGAGCCCATTGAACTCGGTGTGATGCTTCAGCCTTCTCAAGAACCTTCTGAGCTCCTTCCTGGACGAAAAGGGGCAAGAATCTGGGCTGTGAGGACTGAGCATGAATAATGCAGGAACCCGGTGATGCCACAGCATGCTGGTAAACAGGAAGGGGATGGGGGAGGCAGTCAGTGGCATGCTGCTGACACATACAGGGCAGGACAAAAACTCCAGCCGCCACTGCCGTTGCTGCCCCTCCTTATCTGCCACCCCCTGATTCCACCCCCAGCATCTATTCACAGCAGCTCTTTTCAGCAGGTCATTCAGAGGGCCAATAAAGAAGTGAACTCACTCTGTTCTCTCTGAAATGTGCACTGTCAGAAAGAGCAGGAATGGTGGGGGTGGACTTCCAAGATATCTCACCACCATTTTGTGTCTGAGCACAACTTATTTCATAATTTCTAGTTTCCAAACAGTCAGCTGAAGGAAAAGGGTTTGTGGGATTCCCTTCCAGATGCAGCATAAACATCAACAAAAATACTCCTAAAAAAGGAATCTCAGCTGTTATTATAAAACATAAGACATGATGTAAATATGTCAGGCATTTTTACATACTTAAAATTATACGTTGAAACTATTCCTATTTAATTATCTCTCAGTGCATGAATTTAAATCAACTGTCAGCAACTGATCTGATGCTAAACCAAACTAAGTAGAGCTGTAGCTGTTACAGACATTAATCAAAACCAGGACATTCTTTTGTGGAGAAAAGTTCGGAGTGAAAGAGGGCAAAATGAGCTGCACTTTATCCTTTAAGATGGGTGCAGCTGTGACCCTTGAATAGCAAATTCCGATTAACCAGCTCTTTCTTGTTTCCAATATTTTTCATGTGTAGTCTCTTATATCTAATTTTCTACATCCTAAACATGTGTACCTTATTTTGTTTATTTTGATCTTTTAGCAAATATTGTTTTTATGTGAGATTTGCATTTTCTCTGAAAATTGTAGGTTTTTTTCTGCATTTTACACAATATTAAAGTCTCACTCTAAACATCTTTTGAGTTATTTTAAAAGCCCTCTTAATGATCTTTCATTGATGTTTTTAAGCAAAACCAAAAAAAAAAAAGAAAAAAAAAACATGTCTGACACGTTCTGCTTGTTTTGTTTTGTTTGGGATTTTCACTTCCTGATCTTATGCACGTCCCTTGCTGCTCCAACCCGCTCACCAATGTTTCCTGCTGAAGGTGTTCACAGCTGCATTATGTTGGTTGATTGTGTTGCCTATTTAAGTCACCGTGTTTTACTTCTCTATGTTGGAGTGTTCTGTGAGCTTTGGATTGGCAAGGCATGTTGCGCACACACACTGCGCTTTAGGTCTGCTTTTTGACTCGTCCCTTTTTACTTCTTGTGAAGTGATTTCTTTGTTTCTGGCATTGAACAAGCTTCAACTTGTCCTTTTGCATCCAAGCCTTCTCTGCATCTGGGTACTTGAACTCTTATCTGAAACAGTTTCGTTTTCTAGGACATAATTTTCTGCAGAGTGGCAGTAGTTCATTAGAAATTCACCTCTGAGTTGTGGACGGGAACTGTTGGCGAGTAGTAAGCCTGCCCCTGCTTCCCGACAACTATCTGTTTACCCTCTGTGCCATTAGCTTACAGCTACTCACACCCCCACTCTAACATTACTAATGCAACAAAATGGTGAGCAATATTGGAGCTATCCAACCATACAGTTTCAAGCCAGATGTAGGATGTACATGGATCTATTTTCTACAAGTGGATGTATCAGAATGGCGCACAGTAGGGAGCGTGTGGCTTGCCGTAGCTTCTATATCACATCTACTAGCTTTTTCCAACAGCGTTTTTGCATCTGCTCTTGATCTACAACAATTTGAATAAAGCAATGCTGAGGAATGCAATTTATGCTTAATTTTCTTTATATATATATTCTCTTCATGAGAAAAACGTCACAAGAACACAAAAAAACAACAAAAAACACAATTTTCATTGGAGTGGATCTTTAAGAAATTTTCTGCAAACATCTCAGAATCAGTATCTGTCATTATTAGTTGCTGATTTCCCTGTTATTTTGCTCATAATTTCTTAATCCATCAAATGAAACTGTGTCCTGGTTGTAAAATCATCTAAACTGTGGGAAAGAGTATCTTTTGATGAACTCCTCCTTGAGCTCATGCAGGTAATCTACTGCAAACAGACTCAAAAGATCGTGAGCACTTTTCTGAGCCAGTCAACATGCTTGCCTACTGCACACTCTGTTGAGGTTGTGTTTTTGTATGCCTGCCGAGGCAGCTCTTGGCACTGTGATTGATGAATTACAGCAAGCTGGAGACATCCAGAACCTTTGGACAGCCTCAACTCCCAGCATCCATGACACAAAGAAACTCCAAACACAACCTCAGTCTTAACACATTAACAACTTTCAGCCAGACTTTTAAAAAGAGACCACATCCTTACATGAGCGTCCCATCGCACATGTTCTCCAGACTCTTTTTCCACTCAAATTATCAAAAGAAAAAAAAAATCTGAGAGTGCCACTGCTCAGTCTGGAGCGCAACAGAGCCACAAACTGAAAGCTTGAATAGTTCACTCACAGGATGCTGTGTAATTTCACCCAGATGTTCTCCACGTCATATCTAACTAATACATTCAAGAATGGAAAGTGATTCTGCACATTCAAAATTCCACTGAAGATGCTTTCATTCATTCATTCATTTTCCAAGCCGCTTTATCCCTTTCGGGGTCACGGGGTTGCCGGAGCCTAACCCGGCTACTCATGGGCGAAGGCAGGGTACACCCCTGGACTGGTCGCCAGTCTGTCGCAGGGGCCACAATCATACACCCATATTCACACCTAGGGACAATTTCGAGTAACCAATTAACCTATGAAGCATGTTTTTGGACGGTGGGAGGAAGCCGGAGTACCCGGAGAAAACCCACGCATGCACGGAGAGAACATGCCAACTCCACACAGAAAGGTCCACCAGCCAGGGCTTGAACTGGGAACCTTCTTGCTGTGAGGCGGGAGCGCTAACCACTGCACCACCGTGCAGCCCTGAAGATGCTTTGACACCTTAAAAGAGACTATCTCTGGTTTTTCCTGTCTGAGAATGATGCCTTGTGTGTCCCCAGTGGAGTCCCCCGACAGTGGGAAAAGTCTCCCTCTATTATTATAGCCCATCTGAGTAAAGATGGGGACTTCTGCTTCCACCAGCACAGCAGTTTAGGTCACCAATAAATCTAAAAATACTGTCCTACATACACACACTTAAACTCCAGCACAAACCAAGAGAGGTGTTTTTGTGAATGATGGCACTGAGGAGATTTTCTCTTTATAACAAAAAGCATTCTGGTATTTATGGGAGTCACAGGATGCAACTGCCTGAATGCAAATGTGTTCAAGTGCTCAGTGATGGTTGTGCACATGACATTCCTGTACGAGTTTGTGGATTTCATTTGCAGTTCTCCCATCCGCACAGGAGCATTTCTGCAACTGCTACCTGATACTTCAGGAAAATTCAGTGCCGGAAAACAAAAGAGCAGAAAAACAACAGCTCCTCTGTGTCAGCAGAGCACATGTACCAATACTGTCAGAGTGTGATGGACAAAAGAGATGAAAGATTAGAGCTTTCACTTTCCATGAATTGTTTTAAAAAAGAAGGAAAAAGCTGAAAGCACCTGTAGCTTTTTAGCAGAAAGTGTTTTTTAAAGTTTGGAAGCAGCTCTTCTGTCTAATAATCTTAAAATCTTAAATACAAACCACCAGGGCTTCTGTTTGAAATATTGCATGCTGGACAGTCAGTCTGGAGACAGGGGATAAGGCAATGAGGAGGAAGAGAAGCTTTAACGTTTTTTTTTTAATGTTTAAAAAGGCAGATTACTTAGTAATTACAGACATTTTTATCCCTTTTTCTGTCTTAATCTTTGCTTCGTGCACACAAGATAAATGACTTTTGCTGCAACTTACAGTAAATAAAAGTTGTTCTTATGCGTAAAGGAGCCAGCCATGTTTATTTTTCCTGTATCTGCATCGGAATAGAAGAGAAAATGTTGCAAATGTTTTTGAGATGCTTACCTTTACCAGCCACTTGCATAGTCCCAAAGCACTGCAAAACTAAAACAACTCCAATCAGCAGGTCGAGCGTCTTTCCAGGCGCCATATCCAAGTTGTGCAGATTTCTCCTCACTTCTCCCCGCTGTGATTCTCCTTCAGCCACCGTGCTCCTCCCGGAGAGGACTCCGTTTGCTCGCCTGCAGCTCCTGACGCTTTTAAAAACGCAGACCTGCCCTCCCTCAGGGATGTTGTTTTCGCTTCCGCGCTGTGCGCTCCTGGACTCAAGACGCGCACTCCGCCTCCAAGAGGTCTCAATCAAAAAAAGACAAAGAGAGAATTCGCTGCGTAAAGACGCATCCCAGCCTCACGTTAGGGTCTCATCCTTCTGGTTCGAGGTGCAGCGCGCATGTGAGGGAGAAGTGGAACGCGCTCTCTCAGAATAAAGTGCGCTCCCCACTGGCATCAGCAACTCACAGCCAATGAAATGTGAACAGACACTCAATTTGGAACTAATTGGTTCACGGTCATGATGGGTTATATGTGTCTTTACCACGGCAAATGTGTAAATGTTTAGTCAAAAGAAAAATTCAGAAAATGTTATTGTTTTCCCAAATCCAATAATTTCTAAATAAGAGCGCCCCCTTCAGGGAAGACCTGAGGTCACGCAGAAAAGTTCCTTTTTTATGCAATCCCCAAAACATGTTTAAGAAGACAGTTGTTTGTATGCATTATCACTGGCAAAGCAGCTTTGCAAATATTTTTTTCACACAACCATTCTGACCTGCAGACGCAGAAGTCTCAGATGGATTTATAATGACTCCTAAAGTATTAACAAATACACAGCAGTACATCATTAAATTTTTGGTCAGCAGTCAATACAATATTTTGGAATTAAATGATTATTGCAGGCGGTGGCGCAGTGGTTAGCGCTCTTGCTTCACAGCAAGAAGACCCTGGTTCCAATTCTGGTTGGAACCTTTCTGTGTGGAGTTTGCATGTTCTCCAAGTGCAGGCTTAGGTTTTTTCCGGGCACTCCAGCTTCCTCCCACAGTCCAAAAACAAGCTACATTGGTTGATTACTTGCTCGAGTGTTCCTATGTGTGAGTGTGTGGTGGAGTGATTGTTTGCCCTACGACTGATTAGCGGCCTGTTCAGGTGTACCCCGCTCTCGCCCAACAGCAGCCGGGGACAGGCTTCAGCAACCTTGTGACCCCAAAAAGGGATATAGAGGATTAAGAAAACGGATGGACGGATTGCAGTCAGTTAAAGTTAATTAAAAAGAGAAATCTTTACTAAAGCTGCAGGTTTATGTTGCAAGTGTAGCCCAAATGCTTCATACTACCATTAAAGTCAACCACTGTATTTGGTGAAATAAAAGTTTACTTCTTTTTTTTTTTGTTTGTTTCCCATGAACTGTCAAGACAATAATTGTGTTCCTTCTGTGATTTTCATATTGCTAAAGGCGGGGAATTTTGATCTCTCATGTGAGGCAAGATTTCGGTACTGTTTCTTCACTCAGGACAACCTGCCACATTATTTTTCTCTTGTTGCTGCTTAGTTGGCCCATGTATCCAGGCAGGATAACTTGAACCATATGCTTGTTCCAATTAGGTTTGCACTCATTACTATGTGGCTTCAGGGGCTGCAGATCAGTCATGGAAAGATAATGCTTATTTTGTAATATTCCTGGCAGGTGTTTGGTTTTAAAATCGTGTAAGCAAAGTCTAGATGCCTTGAATGATTTTTTTATGACAAAAATGTAATAAATGTCATTAAATACATGTAAAAAAAACACATTTAGTGAATGCCTTACCACTAGTTTCATTATAATGAATAAATTAACCATGATAGTTGTCTTCCTTCCTTTGCTGTAAGGAAAAGTGAATACCAGAGATTGTGGGAAGCTTTTCTGAGGACAAAACACAAAAGACCACATTCAGAAACAGAGGAAAAGAATATAAAAAGGTTTTATTGTCACTTTTTTTTGCGGAGAAATTTTGATTTTAACTGAACTGATACGTCTGCAAAGCAAACCTGAATTTTCCCACTCCCACAGAATGACTTGCTTTTGGTCATGCATTTCAACATTAAAGGATGTTATTGCTGACAGATGATTTATGGCCACCCTGTCATGTGATATTCCTCACTTTGCATCTCCAACCAGGCAGTCTAATCATCACATATGTGGAGAGCGGTGCTCTTGTGCACATCAGCGAGAAGGAGTGCAGATCTTCCTGCTTGATGACCACTTCAATACACTTCCCAGAGCACGCCGCTGCAACATTTCACTAAACCCTTTTTTTATGCTCTTGCTGTGTGACATCATGCATTCAGTCGCAGACACTGTGAACTGCAGACCACACAGCCTCCCTGAGGTGAATTCAAAGAGCGTCAAAATGTGAAAGACATCGTAATCGAACATAATTTCAGAAACATCAAGGTCTTTAGCGTGGCATTGGTGAGTGGAACTTTCCTAAAGCCCAATGTTGTGTCACTGCAGCATTTATATTGCAGAGACACCCAATAAACAGAACAAAGAGACCGTCTGGCAGTCGGGAACTGAAAAACTGAGGAGAATAAGGTGCACTCTGTCTTGGTTTTTCTATTAAAGCTTTGGTCATTATTGCCTTTCCCACCTTGAAACAGCTTTAATGAGACCTCAAAAGCGTGTTTGTTCTACTGCTTTTCAATCTGATGGGACCTGTAATATAGAAAGGGCCAAACAGCCTTGCCTGTGGCATAAACAAACTGTAAATGAACGAATTGAATGAACGAACGAATGAATGAAGCATATTTCAAGTTTATTAAGCATGAATTTATATATGGTATGTTTTCTTTAATGATATATTTATCCACACTTCTTTGCATGTTCTCCTAGTGGAGCACCAACCGACATAGTAGAGTGACCTTCAGCTTTGGCCTGTCTCATGTCAGCTACAATCATGTCACTTTTAATCTCCCAAATAAAAGCTGGAAATCCATTTAAAAAATAGCTGTGCATGCACAAAAATGTTTGTATTTCATGCAGTTATAACAGCCATCCACAGGTTACATCACAGAAAATAAAGCGTGTGGTTTTGGTGAGCAAGGAGATAAAGAAAGATGTAAGTGGGGACTGCAGTGAATCCAACTATTGATTTTAAAAAGTTGCCCAAATGAGCAATGAAATACAGCTTTCCATGTTAAGACAAACACAAAAGGCAGGAGTGGGTATTTAAATGACTCCTTACCACAGGAAAAAAAAAAAAAAAAACACAAGTCTACAGCAGATTTAAAGGAAGATGTTGGAGGTCTGATAAAGTATCAACTCCTCCTGCATCCTGCTTGGTTAGGACATACGTCGTCTTATGCTGGTGTAAGTCCTGTACATTAAAATGAATTTAAAACTTTAATTGGTATTTCCTCATGGCTTTTGAAAGCAAAGAAATAAAAAGACAGCATCATTACTTTATAACAAAACTGGTCTTAAATAAATTGATAAATCCAAATGATCCTTAATAAAAATACAGCACTGCTTCAACAAACTGATTATTTGATTTTATGTTAAAGCATTTTTTGGGGGTTATTTTAATTGTTTTTTTTTTACCACATTAAACCTGAAAGGCATTGAAATTATTTCAAATTATTTATACAGTGCCTTTGAATGTCCACAGTCAAAAAAGGTTGTAAACATTACGAGCTCAACAGTAAAACAATCATTAAAATAACAAATAAATAGGTAAACACATACAGATGAAAAATGAAAACAAAAGCATATCATGCACTACGTAATATGGGACTGACTTGGCCTTTAAAGCTATATGTCCTAAAGACCCACTCCAATGAAAATGATTTTTTTGTTGTTTTTAATATGTTCTTGCAGCATTTTTTTCATGATGGAATACATTAATAAAGATTATTACGATTTAAACTCTGTATTTGAGAAAGTCTTTATTCAAATCATTATGAATCAGGAGTAGACAAAAAATATTGTTGGAAAAAGCTTGTAGTTGTTACATACAAACTACAATCGGCAGGCCATAAGCTCCATGCTCTGCCCCATTTTGATGCATCCACTTGTAGACGACTAGATACATGTGTCTTCATCCGAGCAGCCATCTGACTCAAAACAGCTGGCTAGCCCTAATATTGCTCATCATTTTTGTTGCACTGCTAATGTTAGCTTGGGGTTGTGAGGGGCCGTAAGCTAGGAGAGAGTGAAGAAAGTGCAAAAAAAAAAAAAAAGGAGGACATGGGGAAATGCTTGCCAACAATACCGCCCACAACCCAAAGGCAAATTTCTGATGAACTCCCAGAAACTATGTCCAAGAAAACAACACAAGTTTTAAAAAAGTTGGCAAAAGATGATATAATCACTAAAGACCACTGGAAACACTTTAAAAACATATCAAAAATGATTGGAGTGAGTCTTTAATATTAATGGAAAAGTAATCATGTAATTCATTCATTCATTTTCCAATCCGCTTTATCCCTTTCGGGGTCACGGGGTTGCCGGAGCCTAACCCGGCTACTCATGGGCGAAGGCAGGGTACACCCCTGGACTGGTCGCCAGTCTGTCGCAGGGGCCACAATCACACACCCATGCACACTCACATTCACACCTAGGGACAATTTAGAGTGACCAATTAACCTATGAAGCATGTTTTTGGACGGTGGGAGGAAGCCGGAGTACCCGGAGAAAACCCACGCATGCACGGGGAGAACATGCAAACTCCACACAGAAAGGTCCCCCAGCCAGGACTTGAACCGGGAACCTTCTTGCTGTGAGGCAGGAGCGCTAACCACTGCGCCACCGTGCAGCCCTAATCATGTAATATTATTACAAATTCAAATATTGTGCAGGGGTTGTTCATTTGCAGACATGGTGTGTCAGTAATTCAGCTCCAAATCGCCATTTTATGTTGTTTTTTTTATGTAGATCACGAGCAAATGAGATATAATAAGCATACAAATGGCATTAATTTAGCAAGACTTGATGATGCATTGGCTTTATTGTGCTGTTCACTGCAGCTTAATCAACCATCTGAAGGTGAAATGTAGCAGAGTATAAAGCCAGTCAATATTTATATTGGAATGAGCTACACAAAGTATAGAAAATAACCTCCACGGTTTCTCATTGAACCATCACTGTAAAAAAAAAACATTCTTTAAAAAAAAAAAAAGAACATGCACACCTCTAAAAGACACCGAAGATCAAAACTAAAGAAGACAGTTGATTTTCTCTAAATAACTCTTCAGCACACAATCTCAACAGTGTCAAGATTTTTGTATTCAAAATAATAGGAGTGGATTTAAAAACTCATGTCCATGATGAGAGTTTTCAGGAAGTACAGGTGTTTAGGCTGCAAGGGTAAGTTTTTATTTTTCAAATTTGGACCAAACGAGTCCTGTTTTCCAGGAGTCCTTTAAAGTAGATTGGTACACAAACAAAGCAGTGACCTTTACATGGATTCTGCCAGGTGATTAACAAAACTGTGACAATACCTTCACAGGAAAAAGCTGACTAATGTTGCCTCACCAACAACACAAAGGCTGGCGGCATGCAGCTGCTCCATTCAACTGCTCAAAGGATGAAGCTTCCAGAGAGTTTTGCTTGAACAAAAACATGGAGCAGTCAGCGGGGGATCATATAAGCTGGACAAGGCAAATGGAAGGCAGCATTGTGGTTTATGTGGTGCTGATAAAAGGTGAAATAATGAATGCTCTTTGGTAAGACAACAGGTGTTATGAATACAAAATGCTTTTTTTCATATAGTTGAACTGTTATTGCATTCTATAGTCGGTTTAGTTTTTTTTAAATGATAAAACACTGTGTCTATTTTCTCAACAAGGCTCAAAAAGGCAAGATGCTGTGTCCGATTAAAAGGGAAAAAAAGGAGCCATCTCTTATAGTGCAGGAAAAAGACAGATGTGATAAAAAAAAGAGAAACCACTCAGACTAAAATTGATCCTGTGCTCCTTTGATAGATCTGTGACCCAGAATCCATGTAGACTCACCGGAGGCTCAGAAATGGAGGCAAACTTTAATGACTAGAGTGTAGTTATTGCACAGCCAAAATATTTCCACTACATTTATTTTACATATTTCTCATAAAGTAATGGCAGTAGCTTTAGAGGTGCATGGATTCAACTCCTGAGATCCACAAACAGCCTTCTTAATGTTCTCTTGGTGCAATAAATTCCTGTTTTCCATGAGATAAAGTTTTATATGTCGTCTATTCATGTTACTGTGATAAAACGTGTCTGGAATTGTACTCCCATTGAGCTCTAATGCTGGAAATTCATAAAGAATCTTAATAGAAAACTTGGAATTTACAAATGCTTTCAAGAACTCACAACCAAAAGGAGCTTTTTCAGATTCCTGGCATTTCTGTGAGGATTGTGCATTTTGGCTTTACTTTTGTAGTGACATTTCTTTAAGACCGTGTCACATTGTACTTCTTCCATGGTTTAAATGTGGTACATTTGTGATAAATCTGTGAAAATTTCACGTGAAAGACTACAACTTGTCTCACTTTTTCTACCTATATTCACATATGACCAATTTTCATTCGTGCAATGTGTGCAAATTGTACGTAGCAAGCGCAGCAGTGTGACACCTCCTTTAGTTCTTGTCATGTTCTGTTTTCAACTTTTCCTTGTCAGTCACACCAGGCTTACATTGCCTATCGTCCACAGCTGTCTTCATTCGTGGTAATGACCCTCAGTGTGTTTAAGTCTCTGGTTTCCAGTTGGGTCATCTGCTTTGTCATCTCACGTTTCTTGGAACGTTTAGTTTATTTAGTTCCTGTTTAAGTTTCTGCCATGTTGCCACAGGTGTGTTCAGTGAAATGAACGTTTTCGAGCGTTTGTGACTGTTTGCTCACTGAACGACAAGTTTGCGGCGCACACTCGCGAACGTTTGCATTGCTCGGCGAGCATCCTTGGGAGGTGGTACGCCCCGCGAACTCACGTCTCAAACATGGTGGACACCCACTTCAAATGCAACATTTTGGTCGCCATGTTTTTTTAGTTCGTGCCATGCATGTGCGTATTTTGTTTGCGAAGACATTGTTCAGCCCACTTAGCTAACATTTGTGGCGAATAACAAATACTGTTTGCTTTCACTGAACACACCTCTGGTCTCCATTTTGGGTCTCATGCTGCCAGTTTCTGTCAATTTCACTGTTTTTTTTTTTTGTTTTTTTTTTATTCTTTCAACCCTTTTAGCACAATTTAATGTTTACCCCAAAGTTATCTTTAAATTCCCTAACTCTTAAAACTATCTAGTGAGGAAAATATTTTTTTGCCCTGGCTTTTAAAAGCAATTCAGACACCATGGTAAAATTAATTTTGCATTTCAACCTCGGTTCTGCCCTCAAACAAGCTTCTAGCTGTGTGTATCTTCATTGGCTCTCTTGTTTCCCTTTTCTGTTTTAGACAAAAAAGAACATGTTTTACAATCATAATTTATTAAAATAGAAATCTTTTAGAATCTAGTTGCACCGTTATTAGATATTTGGAATAAATATTTAAAATGTCCCCAGCTTTGAGATGTGATGCTGGACTTGCAGGATCTCTGACACAGACTTCTTTTGTGCATGTCAACAATACAATCCTCTTCAGGGAGAATGTCCCAGAAACGAATCAAAAGTTTATTGATTTTTATGCCTCTGAGCTTTTACAGTCAGCACCATTTAAATCAAGAGAGTAATTGTACACTGGATTAGAGAAAGACATCCTTGTATCCTTCCAGTTCAAATCCTGTTGTGAAAGAAAACAGTTAAAGATTGGGTCACTCTCCCATGCACACACAAGAGGCTGAAAGCCTGACTTCAGACACTTCACCTCATTTTGCCTTTGCCAGGGGTAGACGCTGATTGAGAGCCCGGGAATAAAATTTCTTTTTGAGTTAACGACAGGACAACCGGCTCGCCTTCCATCCACCAATGGGAGCTGGAGGGGAGGAGAATAAAACGAGTATAAATTTGTGAAAGCACATCAAATTGCAAATCAAATAAAAATCAAATTGACTTCTCACGCATTTATAATTGCTTCCATAACCTAGAGAAAATATTAATCATCTATTTTATTCTGCGATTTAAAGTGCAGGTTGAGCTGGTGGAGATACCACTTCACACCTACACCTGCCTATTTATAGCTGCAAACAAGCACCGGCCTGCCAATTCTAATATAGAATATACACAAATACTTTACATCCTGTATTTGATTTATAGCATATTATAAAAGTACTTTGACCTTTCACTATAAAAAGTACTGCACCTTTTTAAAATGTAATTGCACAAGTCAAGTTTTAAGGTTCGGCAACAGCAATAAGACAAATGAAAAAGCTGGGAATGCATCATCTGCTGTGCTGGGCCTTTCTCTGTCAGAGCAGGAGTGGCATTTGCTAGGAACAAAAATGATAATAAAAAACTTTGTTATGTACCCCCAGTTCTGTTTCTGTTGGTCGCTCTGTTGTGCAAATAATATAAACAGATCACTCAATGAAAAAATACATTATTGTTCACGATAATTAAAAAAGCATAATAAAAATACATTACTGTTGGAAATCAAAACAAAATTGCGGAAACCAAAATGATTTTTTTTTTTAAGTTTCCTTTTTATTTTGGTTCTTTTGTGTGCATGCACAAACAAAATTGTGTTTTTTTTTTTTGGAATTACATTTTGGTTTCGGGAATTCAGCTTTGATTTCTAAACTATAATTTCTTTTTTTTTTTACTAATGGTTTTGCTTTTTAATTGTTGTTGTGATCCTTAAAATGTTTTGGCACTGACTAATTTGTGATTTGGATTTCAGGGGTGCCGTGCTTTCTAGTAGAAATGCAACAATCCACTTTCCCCATGCTTCTGTTCAAATCTTGATTTTTTTGGGTTACAATTTCATTTCGAGTATTTATAAAACAATAACAAAAAACAAAATATTCTGAAAAATCCTTTTTTAACTTTGCTAATAAGCAAGAAAGAGGGATGTAAAACATTTTAAGCCTGGTGTAATGTGATAAAACAATAAATAATGAATACCTCTTAAATTTACCACAGCATGTGTTTGACACTCTAAAAACACTGGTATGAAGTGAAGATGCAACAATTTACTTTCCCCACAATTTGGTTCAATGGTGCAAATGGTTCGGTTTTCGATCCAGAACTGTGGCATCTATTGTTTTTATTAATTGTCCTCATCATTAAAATCTAACAATTCTTACATTTCGGTCTTATTCAGCTTGGTTTTGACTTTGAAGTCTTTTTTTGCATTAATCCACTGAAGACAAAGACACTCGCTCATAGAATGCAAGCTCAGTAATTTTTAAATCTGAAATCTAATTTAGCAGAACGCACCTTCTGGCCTACTTTAATGTGGGTGGGATCCACTTACTGCATAAGTGTGAGCAAAAAACAGTAAAAAATGTGATTTGTGTGGCCAAGAAAGCCACACAAAATGTATTTGCTGGTGATTGATTAGACATTTCTGTCAGCTGACCTCTGCTCTCCCCTCAAAGACAGGGTCACTTGTCACCCCATAGCCCATTGGGTTGCATTTTCTGTGTGGCAAATAAAAACATCATCACCTTTACTGTGAGCAACATCACATTACACAAAAAAAACCAAAACATGTAATCGCCATAACATAACTCACTTTGTGTGGCATTTTTTCCTGCACAAAGCGAGAACACAAACAGCAACTCCAGCTGAAAGCAGCAGGAGCCTGATGGCGATGCTGGCATATACTGAATCTAAACAAGGAAACGTAGTTATTTCAAAGGGATAATTAAAATCAGCTGACATTTAAATAAAGCTGGGAGGAGAGGAGAGGAGAGGAGAGGAGAGGAGAGTTTTGTAATTACCCTGCTGTATGTCTTCTGTTGTTGGTAGAGAGGTGGTGAAGGATGGTTTCTCCTTCACATGGCAGCGGTTTCCTGTCCATCCTGGCTGACACCTGCAGGCAGACAAAGAAAAAACTTGAGTATAATCAGCAGAGGTTGTAGAAATACAGCAAGCTGTCAGTAGCTACATATTATTAGAAAGCAAGTCTGAATTTCCTAACAACAAAACCTGTTTAATTTACTTTTTCTTTACAGAAGCATTACATCTCTGGAACATATTACGATCTCAGCTAATATGTATTAATTCGCAATTGAAACTTATCCAGAAAAAAGTAAACTGTACTCCTTTTTTTTAAATAAATGTCTGAAGGTACAGTCACACTCACCTCATGCTCAAGTGGCCACTTTCCATGGAAAGTCTATGTCAACTCAATCTTAGGCTTCCACGTCCAGAACACTAGCATTTACTCTACGCAAGTTTTTGAATCCAGTCGTGGGTTATATGTACAAACTGGGCATTCAACCAGTTGAACTTCTTGACTGCTAAATCGTGAAAACATTTCACTTTAACCATTCAGAGACTGGGATTTGGCAGTGACGTGTGGGTAGCATCCTTTCCAAAACACGGAAGTGCCAGATTGTTTGTAAAGATCAACATGGAGGAGAAATTAATAATTGTCGTTTCTCTACCTGGCCAGTATTATATGAGTTATACAAGTCTTTCTTACATTGAAATAAAGCTGCGAAAGAAAAAAACCTAGAGCAAGATTTGTGGGGATTTGCATCACTTTGACTTTTTGCACCAAGCCTCTAACAACAGGAGGCAGACAGGTGCTAATAAACAGAAAAGAAACAAAAGAAGAAGCCCCTCCCAATGCTCCCTGCTTGTTCCATGTGTGAACACCACTTCATGCAATAGCTTATAGCACCTTCTTAGAGCATGCAACACATGCCCTGTGTAAACGTAGTTTTTTTTTTTTCTTTTTCTACTGTTTACTAGTGCATGTCCACCACCATGGCAGAGGCTTATAGTGAAATGTCAAAGCAGTGCAAATCTCACAAATCTTGGTCAGGCTTTTTCTTTCACTGCTCTATTCCGAAAAATGAAATATTCCTGCAACCAAATAATTCCTGCAACCAAAATCACAATTATTAATTTCTTTGACATGAATTCATAAATGGTTGGTACTTTCATGAATTAAAAAGGATGCTTACCACATGTATCTACCAAATCAGAGTCCCTGATTGGTCAAAGTTTGATCTGGTTTAAATTTCTACGCACATTCAATGGCTGTCTAGGTTTTGTACATAGAACCTTGCTTTTAGACATACTTGACAGAAGTTAGTGTTCTCAAATAAATATTTTGTAAATCCAGAAATCTTTAGAGAAACAAACATAAGATTTTAAACATGTCTGACATGTACAGAGCAAGCTCAAAGAAAAAAACAAATTAATTAAAATATTTCACTTTGAATACTTTGTTTTGAAGAGATCTGTTAGGGGCTGTTTGTTTGATGTGCTTCCTCTCAGGGTAAAAGAGTTTCTCTTCTCGTAATCAGTCAACATCTGGTCAATGTCAACATGATTTCCCAGCAACACTGACCCTCTAATATGCAGCTCTGAGCAAAGCCAGATTGTGTCACCATCGTTCAGAGTGGTCGCATTCACATTGTGAGGCGGTCTAGCTGTGGCAGTAAGCTGTTCCTGGCTCGCTTCCCTGGGGGATTCTGCTCAGCAGAGAGGAGACGTGAATGGAGGAGGTTCTGCTGCTGCTGTCAGAGCTGGAACCGTTTCAGGAGCTCCATACCACTGCTAGCAGCGAATGCCAGGGCAAAGTCCTGTTGCATAATGAGAGGAGGCAGTGGTGGCAACGCAGCAATAAGGGAATGTTGGACAGGGACATTAATGGGAACGGAAATGAAATATGAAGAGGCTGATGGGGTGAAAGAGCCAGGATTTGTGTAACACAAAGCGCTTATATATATGATCCATTGTTATCATTAAATAAGGAAAAATGTGTTTGTGCTAAGAGCAGAATCTTTGTTTTTCTTTTTTTTTCAAGGATAAGCTGGACTGATAGCAGCTGACAGGCTAAGCTGTGGCTCAGAAATTGAAGCCAAAAACAATTTAAAAAATCTGCCTACATGTCAGGTACAGGCAGACATGTTTTTAATTCAAGGGTTACAACCCGGCACCACCATCTGTCTGTGTATTTGCAAGCACAAATATATATAAATGTAAGTTCAGCTGTCATAGCGCCAAGATGCTGTTTCTGAGCAAAAGTTAAAAAAAGTCCCACATATTTTTAAATCTATTTTCAAAGCCTTCCCAGTGGTCTTTTAATTACAATTATGCCTTTTTTTGGGCCCAAATCTAAAAACCTGTGTTGTTTCTTTCCTAAGACATAGCTTATGCAGAAGGGCAAAATTTCGCTAGATACTTTCCTCTGAGTTGTGTGGAGGATCGTTAGGGTGGAGCAACCCCGCCCCCTTTCTCTCATCATCATTGAGAGCTCAGAGCAGAGAGCTTGAGGCTTGCCCAGCATATTTTCAACATCATAAATTAGCTCCTTCAAACACTTTTTTGTCTGCTCCTGACTCACAACAATATAAATAAAGAAATTCTCTGAAATGCAATTTTGATCTTAATTTTCTCAACGTATGCTCTCCCTCATTAGAAAACCCCCCAAAAACATTTTTTTTTAATGGGAGTGGGTCTTAATATGTTCTGTCAGTGCATTTACAATGTATTTTGATCATCTATTTATCAGTTGAATTCCTTGTTCTACAGTAAAATTTCTCAAAAAAATTGTAGTTACAAAAAAACATATAGATATAAAATGGAGCGCATAGTCCGTGCATTAATTTTAAAAGCTAAAATTTAGTCTCCTAACAGATTTTTTCTTTGTATTGCCTGTTCAAGACCATTGGCACCAGAGACCAAGTTTAAATATTGATCAAGAGAATAAGAGAAGGAAATCCAATGTTTTCCATAACCAGCCTGTTTAATCTGGAGGGGATAAGCAGATTCCCACATGGTTCAGAGAGCATGTCTTTTTCAAGGAAAAAGGCCAAGACTGATTAGATCTCCGTCTCTGAATTCTCACAAGGAGAAATAAAGTGTGACAAGTAGAGTGAGAAGAGCAAGTGTGATACCCATCTCTCATCCCTGACAATCTTCAAGAACAGACATTTTTTTTAAATCAGTGTAAGAGAACATATGAAGATTTTTCTGCTTTCATCTATATTTTTCTTGTTTGAAAGTGATATTTAATTATAGATGTACAACTCTAATTTGTGCTTCTGTTGTTTTTCTGTAGAGCACTTTGAATTCCATTATGTAGAGATTGTGCTAAACAAAATAAAACCCAACAGGCTTTGCACGATTGCATTGTTGTGGATGACAGTCAACTTACCTACAGTGAGGCCCATGTTTCTCTGCAACACACAGACCACGATCCAGACAAAAGTTGGCAGGGCATTCTGAGAGTAAAAGAAGCAACATTAGCCTTCAATGAATGCTTAATTCAAACTATATGTAACTATTTTTAAAAAATGTCTGCAAAAAGCTTGACGACAGAAGAAAAATAGACTAAGCTAAATCAACATTAAAAGTCAAAGTCAAGTAAAAAGGTCAAAAAGAATTAATCTCAACTTATATCTGCATTTTTTTAAATAAAAAAAAAATCAAGCCCGTTAAACTTCAAACTTCACGAATGAAACACGAAGCAAAAATGACCCACTTGTTAGGAAAAAAAACAGGAATATGATTTTAGAAGTAATTATAAAATTACATATTTAAGTTGTTGCACAAAAAAATGGTGTCCTTAGTCACGGGCAGGTTGTGATTGGGCTGTAAAGAGTGGACTAACACATTGCAAGAATAGAAATAAGTCAAAAACTTAAAATTAGAAGAATTGTTTTTAAACAAATAGGTCTGCCAATGAGGTAAGAAAACTATCTTACCAAGAGTTCTCATTTAAAGGAAAAAGTTCTAGTCACTAAGATATAGGTGCATTCACATCAAATGCGATTCGTGTGGCCCGCCCCCTCTTGCCGCAAATTCGTTGCTCACCGCGTGGTCAAAAATGCGTTCCCTGAGCTCGCTGCGTCATTCGTGTGTGGGAGGAGTTAGCAGCTAATGTTATTAATCACTACATGAAGATTTGTCTGTATTTCATTTACAATGCATGGAAGACACAGATGATGTTTAGAGATCAGTTTTTTTTCTTTTTCGAAGAGCTCTCCAAAAACATCTGTGATCATGTCTCCATGTAGATCGCTGGCCATCAAAAATAAATTAACAAATACATTAGTCTTCTACCCACGAAGAAAAAAGTAAAGTCTGGATCAAGTCCTTGCGTCACAACCTTGTGTTTGGTCTGTATTCAGAATGATGTCTAATGGAAATTCCTGCTCTGATCTAAACCTTGTAAACAAAACCACATGACTTAAGATCACGCTTTGAAATCCTTGTTGGGGTAGTTAACTTATTCTACCTTTATATTTTGCTGACCAGTTTTGAACATCTGTATCAACGTGAGGCACAACAACACTTTTTACTTGCTTCTTTGGTACAGTGGAGGCATGCTGAAAGGCTGTTGCTGAGGAGGCAATGGCTAAGAAGGTACGCTGGTGCGCGTTTATGACATAGAGACTGTCAGGAAAACAGTGAGAAGCAATAAATGTCATGTTAGCTGTTTTAATGAGCTTGCATTTATCCGACCATTTTTGAATGAGTTGCCGATGCATCTTTGCTCCATGTTTGTCCACAGCTTTCTGTTTCCCATAATGCCCGGCTACTGCGGCCATTTTGGTTCAGTTCTTCCTCTCTGAGCAAGGAGCCTATTCAGACTGAAGAAACTCAGAGCAAAGCGGAGCTCAGTCCGATTGGAAATTAACTCAAACCACCTCGAAAAATTGGTTCGAGAGTGGGTCGTTGGGTGTGTTCAGACTGAAAATTTGTTCCGGAAAATCAGGGAAATGAATTGTGATTTACTATGAGTGAGCCAAATGTATCCAGTCTGAATTTACCCTGAAACTAAGATTATTTTGCCATTAAAAACCTTTTCTATGAGATTAATTTTTTTCAAGACAGAAAAAAAACACTTTCTTGAAACAAGGGTTTGTTTTGTAACCTTGGAACTAAGGGTTTTTTTACTTTCGAAAGTTTTCGTTTTTGCAGTGTTGTCATTGGTGCGTATTTAGAATGCCAAGAAATAATGTATTTTTTATAGCTTAGCAAAACAGACAGCTTCTTTTTATTTCTTTTCAGAATGAAACTGTTCATTTGCTTTGTTTTGTTTTTTCTTCTAGCTATTTTTTTTTTTTTTTTTTTTTTTTTTGCTTTTTCTTGTGTCATACATTTTTACAATTAATTCCTTGATAAACACATTTGTTTGTGTCTCATCTAGTATAGTAATACACTTTATTGCAACTGTTTCATATTTTAGCCTCTAAATACATACACAATTTCTGAGTATGTATTTTCATCTCTACAGTATGTGTCCTGTCACTTGTTATAGTCTCTTTATGTTAACAGAGTATCCTGGTTACTTGTAGCACAAGTATTTTGAAACACTGATACTGTGTCACATCCTCGGTTTAGCGGCTGTGGCTTGGCAGTGATTGCAGACCAGCAGAGAGTTTAATGGACGGAGTTTTGGAAACCTGCACTACCCTGGGAGGTGTGATTTGAAGACTAAACAGCCAGACTTCAACATGTCAGGAGAGCCTGTGTTCACTGCAGGCTGCAGTGAGTAGAAAAATAGTGGAGTTTGGCAGCACCTAAATTAGAACTGACTGACATCTCCAGAGCATTTGAAGCAGAGGAGACAGAGACAAAGGCATGGCACAAAATTAAAACTGAAATCCGTGCAGCTTAAACAGATACATTATACTCCATTTACAAAAATATTTTTGAAAAACTGGCACTAAGTTAATCCACATATGGAAATGTAAATTCCACTTTAAAGGTGAAATGTTGTCATTTTCACCTTCATCCTGCATTGGTTAGAGGAGCCAACGTGATTAAAATGCAACGTGGGTCCTGTCAGGAAATTATGATATACAAAGTAGTTAGCAGAAAAAAAAAGATGTTTAAGTAGAAATATGTTACCATAGCAGCTGGATTCATCCGAATGGAACGGCAGACAGTCTGAAAAGCCATCACATCGCTTAAAAAGTGGGATACAACCAGGGGAGCTTTCACACACCAGTTCTCCCGGCTCACACTTCAGCAGCGCTGGTAAAAAGACAATGAAACACAAAGAAAGGCTGCTAAATTCCCATCTACCATTAACATAAAATCAAAGGCTTTTAAAGGTATCCAACGACAGCCTGTGTTTTAGTTCATCATTTCCCTGCCAAACATGACTCATCATAATTCAGGTTATTTATGCAGACTCTTGCAATTTAATTGCTGATTTCAATTAAGAACATTGAGAAGGAGGCTTTTTTAAAATGCTGACTAAAATGAAAACAACACAAATATAGTTAGGTTGTAAAAGTAATAATAAGAGCAACTTTAAAGCTTCAAAAGCCCTGAAACACAAATGTAATAAAGAGCTCCCGGTCAGACAGGAATGTGGCTCTTGAGTAAAACTGGAGGAAATTGGAACAAGATGTTAGAAATGGAAACTGATTAATCATCAAACTACGGTAATAGCCAAGCTCATTCCTGAATATACTCTGCAGAAGTGCAGAGGCCGTCTCTTGTTTTTCTTGTTCCTGATTCTTAAAGGATGTGACATGTTTTAAGAGAATATATAGTTAAAAATGTTATAGTTGAACTAAGAAGAAGGTGCAGTGCAGTTATTGTTTTGGTCATGAAACAGCTGATCAGCTCTGCAGTATGCCTTACGCAAAACTACTTGACGTTTCATTTGGAGAGCATCTAATCCAGATGTGTTATGGACTTAGATAAAGAGTTCGATCTTGACCCTCGCATGTGTTCTGTGTGAAGTGATCTGGGAATATGGGATTCGAGATCCCTCACTAAAACTGTTTGGCCTCTGTACACCCAGAGCAAGAGGTTGGTTCTGATTGTCAGCAGTTCGTCGAATCTATAGTGCAAGTTCAACTCAGGAAGGGATGCCTTTTGTTACTGCTTCTGTTCTTAGTTTTTATGGATAGAATTTCTTGGGGCAGCCATGGGCCATGGAGAGTCCGGTTAGGATTTCATCTCTCTTTTTTTGCAGATGATGTAGTTCTGTTGGCTTCATCAAACATGAACTATCAGTGTGCACTTAGGCGGTTTAATGTATAGTGTAAGGCAGCTGGAATGAGAATTAGCTTTTCCAAGTCAGGGGCCATGGTTTTCAACCCTAAGAAGGTGGTTTGCCCTCTCTGGGTGGGTGGAGGGCTCCTGACCAAGAGGAGGAATTTAAGTATTTTCTTGTTCACAATGAGGGAAGAATGGAAAGTGAGATTGACCACAATTCAGACAAAATCAATTATTTCATTTTTTGTTTAATTTAGCTAAATCACCAAAATTTAGCACCAATATAATCAATGTTTCTTAGTATATTAAACCTAATTTTATACAAGATCCTTCTCTTTATTCCTTTGAATCAAAGTGTAACTTACGGCAGAGATGCTCATCCTCTCCGTCAGGACAATCCAGAATGCCATCACAGCGCAGGATGGAGGGGATGCAGAGACCATTTAAACACTGATAATGCCCAGGGGGGCAGTCACCCTGAGGAGGAAGAGTTCCAGGTACCACTGTGGGGCAGTGCTCTTCATCTGAGTAATCCAAACAGTCGGGTTCTCCATCACACCACCAGCTCTCTGAGATACACTGAAAAGAGTATGTGCACTGGAACTGATCCACAGCGCAGGTCAGGGGATGTGGAGTAACTGGACCTAAAGATGCAAACAGATAAAGCCAAATTCTAACACAAGCGATTATGATCATTTATGAGGAAGCTTTATGATAAATATTTTTGGAGAGAAATTGTGTTTCTGAGTTCTGCCCCTTTGGAATTTCAGACAAAGAAGTAAAGGGATGAAAAGAAGATTGAAGAAAAGGAAGCAACACAATACAACGTAATTGCTTTTCTTCCCCATTACCCTCAGACCTGTTTCTCTCACATTGACCCAGTCTCCGCAAGGAATTTATTTAGACCTACAGGGCAACAGGCTCCATTAACTCACTATACCTTTTCCCAGGGGCCCACAGTGTTTGGAAATGGAAAGTATCAGAATCGCTGCAGCACAGCAAAAGAATTTGACATTGGAACAGTTGAAAGCCAGGAGGATTGAAAGGTAGGGAGGAACAAAACATTGGAAAAGGGATTTTTTTTTTACTCCTTACCTGCAACCATACACTCTGTAGTGTACGAGATGTCATCCAGGGCAATGTCTGTCCACATGTCCCCACCCACCTCTGCCTGAAAGGTCACTTTGAAAGGTGCTGTGTTGGACAGGATGACATTTGCATATGTCCACTGGTTGCCATGGTTTCCAGTGGCTGCCCACATCAGCAAAGGTGTTCCACTGGGTCCTGCAGTGTAGACCTGGTGATATTAATCAACATCCTGATGTTAAAGAAGTATTCTTGTTCTTGGGTAAACA
This sequence comes from Adrianichthys oophorus, assembly GCA_036245035.1. Lineage (NCBI taxonomy): Eukaryota > Metazoa > Chordata > Actinopteri > Beloniformes > Adrianichthyidae > Adrianichthys > Adrianichthys oophorus. Next base: position 31,825,226 of record BSAI01000108.1, read on the forward strand.
GTTAATAATATCAAGACACAACATTAAACACATCACAAAGTCCTTCAAAGAATGATGCACAAGAAATGTTTTAAACAACATCAACTATAATATAAATGGATATTACTTCAGCTGATGGGCACTTGTTCCACCTCAACACTGAGACTTGAACCAGCCGCCCTCCAAGTAAAAACGATGGAATACACTGACAAGGACCACATTAAATAAACGTTTTCCTTACATTTTCAACTAAATCCTGTAGCTACATCAACCTATTTATTTTATATTAAAAAAAGAAAAAATGTGAAACCTTAAAGGCCATCTCCAATGAAAATCATGTTTTTAGTGTTTTTAACATGTAGCAAATTTTCTGATGATGGAGGACGTAAAAATGCAGTTTGAAAAAGATTGTATTTGTGACATAAGAAATACGCAGGGCGGGCCACAAGCTCCCTGCATCGCTCTGCTCTTCAATAGGGAGAAGGGAAAGGGGGTTGCTCCATGCCAACGGTGTTGCCCACAACCCAGATGGGAATTTCTAATGAACTCCTGCCACTCTGCAGAAACTATGTCCTAGAAAACTACAGGTTTTTTTGGGTTAAAAATGTCATAGTCATAATTCAAAAACCACTGGGAACGCTTTAAAACTATCTTAAAAGATGACCAAGGTGAGTCTTTAAAGAGACTCATCATCAGCCAGATTCAAAACCTATCAACTCAATTTATATGGTTTAGCTGTTTCTTTGTGAGTGTGCTTGTTTTTTATTTTTACTTTCTTTTTTTTTGTTTGAAGTTAGCCTAACAAGGGAAATACCTAAATATAACATAGAATAAATTAATGGTTTGTTTTAAAGTCAAAAACGTTATTGTGCTTTGATTGATCTTTAAGACACGAGACAAGAAAATGCATTTTTTTTTTACAAATTTGATTAAAAATCCTTTAAACGGAAAATATGTCCTTGGATAGCAAAAAATACATTAACCTTACTAGGTGTTTGCTGTATAATGAAAAGGTGTGAGTTTGGTGACCTTAAGTGTTCCCATCTTGTCAGAGCCATGCATGAAGAACCAGAAACGGACATGGCACACACCAATACTGGCAGGAAACCGATTCCTTGTTGTCACCTTGACAACATCACCCTCTCTTTGGGGGGCTGAGTGCATGTACAAGAAACTCCCTCCACCTCCTATAGAGAGAAAAAAAATGCAGCATGTGGCACATTAGTGCAACATCTTACTTATTGCAAAGATTGATGATGAACAAAAGTAATCCACAGCTCAGGCATCCAATTTCAGCTTCAGAGAAGGAAAGAAATTCAATAACTTTCCTCTGTTGCTCCCTGTATAGAAAATGCTTGGACTGAACTTGGCTGCTGAGAAATGTTCAAACCTGCTGCCAAAAGCTGCAGAATGTCTTCAATTTGTCCAGACTTGGACAGGAGACAACATCACTGCAAAGCCAAAAAGGAGTCTTCCACATGAGTTACGGAGGATTTCGGCTCATTACAATCCACCGCATGCATCAGTGACACACTATTCTTTGACTCACTGTCTCTATACAACCAACGGTACACGGATGCAGCTTCGTCATTCTGATGCTCTGACCTATGTTTGTGTTGCAGAATCCTTAGACTGTTGTAGTCTGTTGCATTAAATCTGGTTTATTGATTGACTCTGTTGTAAGATCATAAGCCCTGTCCTCTACTGAACGACCATATTTATCTCTTCGATCGATAAACTCAACTGGCCTAGAAGAGGTGAAAGTACTGACTTAGGAACAATTAAAGTAACATCTCACAAGAGGAGACTTCTAGTCACCCATGAAAAAAACTACTTTTCTCCAAAGTGTTAAGACATAGGAATAGTTGTGAATCATTGGTTTGCGTTAAGTCAAAGAGCATCAATCTACTGTGTTCTGAATCAGTCTCTATGATAGACATCCAGCATAAGACAATAATTACATTATTCTGAGCAGTGCATTGTTTGATTACACACACAAAAATATATTTATATGAATCTCAATTATAATTTCACATTCAGGCACGTCCCTTCTGCTAAGCTCAGTCTGACTTAGACTGACATTCATCTTAATGTTTTATTAACCCCACTTTCACATGGAGCTCCTGTTTCCCAGCTGTCAAGCTGCAACTACAAAGGAACTGCACTGAGCTGTCAGTGAGCTGAAACTTGAAGCTGTTTCTTCTTAGTTTTGAAAGATTATTTGGTTGACGGCTTTATTAATGTTTTAATAAAAAACATGAGAGCGCAAACAAGAAATCTGTGCATTAAACCCCACAGCCAAAGCTAATTTGCAGATTGATGTGAGACTCTTGCGCTGAGAAAAAGACAAATGCCCATGACTTAAAAGACACAAAAATCAAAGTTTAGAATCTTTGATTGCTGTTAAAGTTTAGCAGTCCTGTAAGGATATTTCTTTTTTGCAGCATGCTTTTTTGGAACAATGCAGTAAGTTTGGTTTCAGTATGTTGAACATACTGTTGTGCGTTTGATAATCTTATGAAAATCAAGCAGCCCAAAATGTGATTATGAGAACAAATAGGGCCGAAGTAACCAAGTAAAATAATCAGATTTTGTGTTTAGGAGTGAAATAAATCCACAATTTATTTGTGACACAAAAAAGAAAGGAAAAATACCTGAAGAAGTTTTCAAAAATACCAAAACCCTTGCCACTATAACACAGATAAATTGCTTTGATTGTCTTTTCTATTCTATTTGTCAAATTTATACTTTATTTTAAGTCAACAATATAGAATTTTTTTTTTTGTTATAGGCAATGTCACACAGCCACTGCATACATTTTGCATGAATGAAAATGGGTTGTGAATATAAGTAGGAAAAGTGAGAAAAGTTGTGTTTTTAAGTGAAATTTTCCCAGATGTATCCTGAATAAACCATGTTAAAACCACAGAAGAAGTACAAATAAACCACGCAAAGAACACAGAAATCAATGTAACAAATCTGGCCCAAAATTCGTGTGTTAGTGACATAATATTTTATGTGATATGTGTGCCGTATATTAAATATATTGATGGTACATGCTTAAAAAGTCAGTTAGACATACCTGGAACAGTCGTGGAAAGCCACAAATTTGCATATGCATCTCTCAAAAATAATAATTGCATATCAACTACGTAAAATACACATAAACTATATAATTCTCACATGACCCAAATTTTTGAACAGCTCAAAATCAAATTCACATAATGACCCATCGACCGTAACGGCCAAAACCCTTAACAGACATCTGCACGCAAGAAAAATTTATGAATGACAAAAACCACGCATGTATCACAAAAGATCAAACTTTCATACGTGGAAAATGTGCAAAATGTAAATAGTGGCTGTGTAACATCGCCTTAAATTAGCACAAAAGTTGCATTGTACATTTTTTCCAGTCTGCCTATTGTTTTTCACTCTTTTGTCATTTATCCAAACTTCACAAAAATCTTTTTTAGGTATGCAAGAAAAAGAAACACTGGAACATTTTATTTTCTCTATGTTTTTTCAATGTGAACTCCGTAAATAGTTAACATTTTAATGCTGGAAGAACTGAATTCCTAATTGCACACTGAGGACACTAAAGGCTTTAGTTCTTCTACTAACTGGTATCTTCACGGTACTTAATCATTAGTCTTCCAACGGCTAATTAGCAAAATGCAACTAGAAGGTCCTGGCAGGACAATTAAAAAAAAAAAAAGCATGACAATTTTCTGTAGTTGACAGTTTATCAATCTTTTGTTGTTTTCATGATGCAGACTTTGACTGATCTTCCAAAGATGAATATACTGTGATTGTTGACTAAAAAAAAAAAAAAAACACTTTAAACTTTGGATGACACAGCAACAAACCTGCACTGTGATCAGTCTGCGGTCCCGCTCCTGGAGTTTCTGTCCTCTGACTGATCCTCCAATCAAAATCATCATTTGCATCTTGATAAATCTGACACCTCTCCTCCCACTCATCTTCCTCCATGTTGAAATTGCAAGCACCTGGTAAGTCATGTATGTAACCTAAAATGAATGAAAACCCACATTAAAAGCCAAAAGTAAAAAAGAACTTCATTAATTAATAATAGTTTGTTTTTGTTTTCTTACCACAGTTCATTTCATCAGATTGATCAGTGCAGTCGGGCTTGTTGTCGCACACCAGGTGGGACTCAATGCAGTGGCCGCTTTGGCAGACAAAGTCTGTGACTACAGGACAACTACCTGGTTTACCAGCCCCTATAAATATGAGCACAACATAACTGTTTTCTAGGACTTGAACCAAGATCAAATTTTTTTTTAATAAAAATATAGCTTCAAATAGTTTGCACAAAGCAACAGCCGCAGCTTTCATGATAAACAAGGGAGTTGTTAGGAAAACCACGGCTTACGTCCTCTGATCTTCTCTGAATTTTGACAGAACAGCAAAAAACAAAGATTTCATGGATAAGAGATTGAATAAATTAGGCAAAATTTAAACTTACAGTGTTAAATAAAAGTGGATATTCAAATTATAAAAGAGGTAGAGATTGGTTAGAGGGACAAATGTCTTCAGAGAGTTTTTGTGTCTCCTTTTCCGCCTGTAGGTCAGTGTTTATGTCTCCATCTGTGACTGTGTTTATATTTGTGTGATTGTGAAGGAAACAGCCTCTGCAGAACAGGGACTCTTTGCACATGTTTAGCCCAGTACCAGGTCCTGCTTAATTTGTAGCATCTGTTGCAGACGTGAACATGCAACATCAAGTCAGACAATGTCATCTCGCAGAAATGATGTCTCTGCCTTCAAGTCTGTGAGCAGATATGAAGGAAGAGTTCACTCTGAGTTTTCCAGTGACAGAATCCATTTCAAACCGAAACTATCAGATGGAAAGACCAGGAAATAATTTCACAGAATAATCATCTTTGCCTGTGAAGATCATTACTTTGATAAAAGAAGGAATGAAGGAAAGCCAGACAAAGATGTCTGTATTTTATCCAGGATTTCAGGCTGAACCAAGGTTACGCTTTTCATTTATTTCTAAATATTCTTGATGGAATTGATAAAGATATAATATGTTGGTTCTTTATAAAATAGTCACTGTACCATTAATCCTTACTCTCACCGGTGAATTTGACAATCAGATCTGTGGTTTACAATGATGCCAGAATGACACTAAGCCGTCAGTAGAAGAGTTTTCATTCAAAATTTAACCTGAAGGTTTCCATAAGGCTATTTGCTTTAAAATTTTTATTTAAAAAAAAAGGCAAACTATAAAAATGGACTACTCAGGGTTAAACAAATTGTACAAGTGCCAACCAGTCAAGGTACAGCAATTACACATAAATTCAAACAATTAGTAGGTAATCAATCAGTCAACAAATCAATCAATCATGAAAATAATCAATAGCAATAGAAATATTTTACACTATTAAACTCATCATCTGTCTATTTTTGTTTCAAATCTCATGAAACAATGTTTTTTTATTATTATTTAGAGTGGTTATGACTGTTGAACAAAAACTGAATGAAACAAGAAAAGAAAAAAAAAAGGCTTTAACACTTCAAAAAAGAAGTTTAAAATGTTTAAAATGTCTTTTAGATTGAAATGAAAGAAGCCATGGGTTCATGCATTCTCTCAGAGCTGCAAGCATTTATTTATTAGTTAAATTTTGCTGTATTCCAGCCAATGATGATTTAACCAAGTGGGAAGTTTTCAATGCAACGCCCATCTTTTCCATTGTTGTTATTATTTCAATTGTAACAGTTATAGGATTTAGTTTTAAATGTAACATGTTGTCCCTATGCAGATACAGAGAGCAAAAACAGAACCAGTAATTAATGGTGAAGGGAGCTGAAAGTTGCTTGATCTGAGAAAATGGTACAAAATACAGCAGCAGCACCCAAATGAATGACTTATTTCTCACAAAACTCTGAGGTGAAAGGTCAAACTGTGTGCAACATCACTGTATGTGACCTACTTGGAGCACAGTCAATGAACTCCAGGTCATCAAGAGCGGCTCCTCCACTTACGTCCCTCGCCCGGATCCCCTCAAATATCACCTCAAAGTTCCTCAAATTCCTCAGAGGGACCTCAGCGTGGTTCCACTTGTTCCCCTGGTGTCCCGTTTTGTTCCACACCTCCCTTAAGTCATTCTCTGTCTGTAGAGATGAGAAGCCAAAACAACAACCATGTGCTTTCACTTAACATGGAAGTGCATTCGAAGCTGCAGAAGAAATAACTGTCAAAAATTAGCTTTTTAACATCTTGATTCATGTCAACAAAATGCAGCTTCAACAAGTACTGATGGAAATCGAGTTCTGGTTGAAATGCTACCAGAAAAGGTTGGTTGAATTCCACAAGAGAGGAGTCATTAAACTCTCATTAGCATAACATGCCAGTAATAAGTTCCCTGCCTGGAGACCTGCTTTTCAGACTGCTCTTTTTGAGTTATGGTAATGGATATCTCTCCTGCTACATATGAAACGTATTAGAACACAAACCCCGGCGTATTTCTCTTGAGATCCACTTTGCCTTTCCCATGGTATTTTCCAGTCACTTAATCATCACTAATAAAGTTTAAAAGTAGCAAATTTAGTTCTGAAAGGAGCTTTGTGTACTTTTTACTCAATGAGCCAGCAATGTGACCTGATATTTAATTATTACTTCATTGTCACCACATTTATCCTGGAAGTACAGAGATGCACTAGAGATAGCCAAAGAGAAATACCAAGAATATTATTTAAAGACACAATCCAATGAAAATTTTGTTTTTTGTGTTCTTGAAGGTTTTTTTTTTTTTTTTTTTTTTTTTTTTGATGATGAAAGACTTTTTGTTAAGAGAAATATGCTAAAAGTTGCATTTCTGAGAATTTCTTTCTTCAAGTTGTTGTGAATCAGGAGCAGACGAAAACAGGCCTATTTAAAAAAAAATGTATTTGTTATGAAGAAACTACACTGGGCAGGCCACAACCTCCATGCTCTGCTCCATTCTGATGCATTCACTTGTAGATCACAAATAGATCCACATACGGCTTTGTTTTCCTTGTCTGAGTTGACATCTGGCTTAAAACTGTACGACTGGATAACTCTAATATTGCTCGCCATTTTTGATACACCAGTAATGTTAGGTTGGGGGTGTGAGGCGATATAAGCTAGCTTGGGAGTGTGTGAACATGGAGCTCTTGGTAAGCAGGAGAAGAAGTGGGGCGGGGTTGCTCTGCACCAACAGTTCCGCCCACAATTCAGAGGCAAGTTTCTGATAAACTTCTGCCTTTCTGCAGAAATTTTGTAAAAAAAAAACAACTTTTGTCTAATATTTTGAAACAATTTTGTCTAAAATACTCACACTCATAATTAAAAGATCACTGGGAATGCTTTGAAAATAGATAAAAATATTATTATAGTGTGTCTGATAAAGCAGTAATTTAAAAAAAAAACACTAGCAAGAATTGAAAATCACAAAGGGCTGAAAGAAACAGAAAAATGCAATGCACTTTAATGAGACAAAGTTTTCAAATACAAATAAAAAAAAGACTATTGCTCAAGTTGCTAAATACAATCAAAATAGTATTTTTTAAAGTTTGAAATACATTTTATATAGGGGTGTAACAAATAATTGATAAATTAATTCATCGATTTCTATTCCTATGGTCCAACCAGATCGATCTATCTGAGGCAGAATCGAAGCAGATCAACCTATGCCATTAAAAAAACTTGAGATAAATTGATAATCAAATTGATATTGGAAAATACTTCATAGATTGAGACATGGTAGGCTTATTTCACTATCATGTAAAAACAACCAAGTGCATAGAAGCAGATAACAGTGATGGCGGTGAATCGGATTGTTCAAAATGAACCAAAATCGGAAGTGAATCGAATTCGCAACCACAAATACTCAATCGAATCAAATTCTTGTTAAAATGAATTATTATAGCCCTAATTTTAAATCTTTTCTATACACTTTTCAAAGTGCAAAGACATCAGCCCCTCTGGCGAATGCTTTGGACAGACGCATCAAAATATGAGCATTAATGAGAAGAAATACAAAAAGGACTGATAAAAGAAATCCTTATAGTTAATTGTGATAAGTGCTCAAGCAGCATGGGGTGAACATGTTTTATTGTAGCTTGAAAAGCTACAATATAATACTAGAGCTAGACTTTGTAGTTCTTTTTAAAACTGTTATAGTAATTGCAAGAGATTTTTAGAAAACACAAAGAATAAAATCAATCAATAAAATCAACTTGGTTTTAAAGAATAATGCTGAGATTTATTTCAGCTGAACATGATCTTCCTTATTTAGCAAAAGCACAATGTATAGTGTTTTTTAGTAATACAAAATGTAGAGGGCTGCAAGGTGGCCCAATGGTTAGCATTCACACATGATAGCAAGAAAACCCTTGGTTTGAAACCCTGACTGGGACCGTTCTGTGTGCAGTTTGCATGTTCTCCTCATGCTTTTTTCTCCCACCATCCAACAACATGCTTCATATATTAGTTGGTGACTAAAATGTTCTTAGGTGTGTGTGTGGGAGGGATTGTGTTACTCTGCAACAGACTGGTGACCTGTCCAGAGTGTACTCCACCTTCATCCGACAGTAGTCAAGTCAGGCTTATATAATAGTGAGTTAAGAAAATGGATGGATGGATTAACTGTAGGTCTTTGATTTCTCATTGTTGGTGTCCCTTTTTGTAATTGACTCGATCAAGGTAAAGGTAACAACAAATATCAAAAATGTATTTAAAAAGATCTCACACTTAATCAACTTGATAATGTAAGACTGTGACCAGAAGCTAAACTGCAGTGAGAACAATTCTAGTCTAATATACTGAAAACTGGAGGACAACCAATGTCACTTTACTCCACTGTTGAAAGCCTATTAAAGTACACCCTAGGGGTGAGGCAGGCACACGCGGTCTCTTCTGCTGCTTCAGCTCAGGCTTAAAATAATCCCGTTACTGTTAGAACATAGATTACTAGAAATCAGTGCAGCAGGATTTATCCATTTTATGTAATAGAGTAAAAACTCAATCTGCAAAAGCATCCACAGAGAATCAACTTTATGCACATAACAACATCTGCAGATTTCAGTTTAGTTTATCTTTTGAGCATTTCCTTGATCAAGCTAAAGCTTTAGTCTTGTTGACATGACTTTCAAACATAGAATTTAGTTTCATTTTATTACCTTAAAAGGAAAAAGAACAAATTTGCAATCAAAATAAAATGCATTTTTTATTGGACTTTAAAAAACCCAAACATTTAACCGCATATTGAATGTTCTGTCAAAATGAAATCCAATTTAGTGTCTATTAGTGGACTTTTTAATTTTACTTAAGTTCCAAAAGATTTTATCTGCAGACTCTTCTTGCCTTTATAATGAATGTGCTTTTTCTTGTTTCAAATGCTACTACAAAAAAGGGTAACTTTGTTTTTGTGACAGAACTACACTTTTAACGTATTAAAAAAATCAGATCAGCTTTTTCACATCAAATATGAGTCATAATAGTACAGTTAAACATTTAATGGGAAGTATATCGATAAAGCATACTGATAGATCAATATTTTAGGCGTCCATTAACATTTTGTCAAGAAATGCAAGCCCAAGATTTGCATATTTTCATTTACTAGTTAATAATAATAGTCTGAAATATGTGGTTTCAGACTTACATGTGTGTATTTGGGCCAGATATTTTAAATCAATCCACTTTTTATGATCTTGTAGAAAAGAATAATAATACTTAAACATTATGGGAGTGTTTACAATTGTTGCAAATCTAGTGTCTTCCTAATGCAATAGTCCAGATAAACAACTATGTGGACATCAGATATTATAAAGCCATGAAAACCTGTTTAAAACAATAATCTTTAAGTGCTAATGCCTTTGAACCTGCCAGGTCATGCATGCCCCATAAGTCATGTGTAGTGAGAAGCTGTAACAGCACATAACAGCACTCAGTTATTGATTTTTCTCCAACTCTTATAATCGCACGCTTGGATAAAAAGCCAAGAACGATCATCTCTGAACTCCTCTGTTTCAAAGGGAAAATGATTTGCTGCCTTAATATAATGTTTATGAACGGCTTTGGACACAGAGAGACTTTCATCAAAGTAGCTTTGAAATGCCTGTCTAGAATAGTGTTGTGCTGGAGTAGCTCTGCAATATTACTAGCAATTTTGATATTTTTTAGAGTTTCATCCCTTGTTTTTTGTTTTGTTTTGTTTTGTTTTTGGACAAGGTATTCTGAATATAATCATGTATTTCCTGTTGAAGGGACAGAAAGAAAAAAATAAATAAAAGAGGAAAGAGAGGAAGTCAAACACCAACATATTTTGTCGTCTTTGATTTTTCAAGAGTTTCAAAGTACCTGGATTTAAAACTGATAGTATGACTTTAACTATAAGGATGAGTTTATAGAAATGCAACAAGAATATGCTGTAAATTCTCATTAGCTACTGTTATTCCAGATTTGGTTTAGATCCTGTCAAAAAGGTCAATTTCATCCTTTTACCCTGTAAAAATGCTTCAACAATTTGCAGTCTAAAACAAATGCATATTTTCAAAATAAAATTAAGTAATTGTTCAGAATCAATAACCATTGTCTCTTTTATTCAAAAACTTGCACAGGAAAAAAACATCCTAATCTTTTGACTATTTCTTTCTGTGGTTTGCTTTTTTAACGGGTTACAGCAATCACGTCTCCTTTTGAAAGCATATTTTGTGCATTTAGTGTTGTAGTCTGAAGAATAAAAAACACTTTCAAAAGTCCTGTTTGATCATTTCTAACATTTTCTGAGTCTGTTTCTCCATCACTCAAGGACACGGGAAATGTCCTGCTCTGCTATGCTACACATTCCCATAAGGAAGGATGGTTCAAAGCCTGCATGCTGACCTTCAGTTAAACCGGTTAAAGTCAAAGGATGGCATGAGAACACATGCCTACAAGGTAGAATATGAAGGTTTTAGACCCTGCGTTCAGCAACATTTACTAAACCTAGACGCCTAACCAATACAAACATTTCTGACAGCTGGAAAAAGAGCAGTTGCTGTGGGTGACAGGTAACTGTTAAACCTAAAAAGTCTCATGAATTCAACACCAAGATAAAATCAAGTCAGATGAAATAAAATGATATGCTGATAACTCAGAGTTTAAGCTAATATGATTAAAATGGCGAGACATCATATTAAAATGATAAGAGAGGTTTTACCTTGATTAGCAACCGAAAAGTTCCAGATGCCTTATGGGAAATGTAGTACCAAAAGGAGAGTTTGCAGATGGCACTAGATTCTTTCCAAACTGAGCTTCTAATGTGGGCTTTGTCACCTTTTAGCCCAACTGGAGTTGTCTCCAGATAGAGGAAGTGTCCTGAAAGAGATAAAGAAAAACATGTATTCATTTACAAACAAAGACAATTCATCATAAAAGCATGAGAACATTGGTTAAAAAGAGTAAACATCTATGAATCTTTTTACCTTTGCCATGTGTCTCGTGGAGTTAATTTTGAGATGTTTAAAGAAAAAAAGTACTTTTTTAAAATTCATAGTATTTCTACATTTACTTTTAGCTTTTTCGCAGCTGCCTAATTTAAAATCTTAGATGATTTTGCTTTTTACGACATTTGTAAGATTACTTGACCACATAAATTTGTTTTTTTGTTAAATTCAACCTGTGAATGCATTTCTCTCAAAAGCCTTTTTTAAGGAAACTTGCTCTTATGGGTTTGTGCATATGGCATTTTACCACCAACTTTGCACAATGGAAATCATGCTTGCATCAATCACCCATTCTCTCCCGTTCAGGTGCTGCACATTCACTCACTGTGAAAAAGCTAATTGATTTTGTCCGAGCCCTGAATTAAATACTGCAGTGTGCTAACATAGCAGTTTAGGTCTTAATAGTGAGGGTTTTTTTTCTGTTGACAATATTTCTTTCTGAATTCACTAATATTTGCATAATAATTTATTTAATGATAATGCAGATTAAAATAACATTACAGCTTAAACTGAAGATAATACTTTAAGCATTTTTCTTTTTTACAGTGTAGCATAAGACAAACAAACCATTGTCACTCATCAGTGTGTGATCATAAGGAGGCCGTATGCTTTGGACAGATCCAGTTCCCAGCACCCAGTCGAAATTATCAGCCAGTGAGCTCTTCCAGCCACACCGGCCATTCTCAAAGGAGCAGGAAGTCCCACAATTCCTTTCATCTGTGCCTTCTGAACAGTTTTCTGTGAAGTCGCAAATTTGCTCTGGAGTGTAACACCCTTCTTTTTCACAAACAATGTGGCCTGGAGGACAAAAGCCTGGAAATGAAATACAATATCACTCAATTTAAGAACACTTAATTTGTGATTTATCAAAAAAAGGGCTGGTTCTTTAGCAGCACTGAGGCTACTTGATGGAGTTTCTGATAAGATTTCTCAAAGTAGAGTTTGAAAGTCTAAAAGCCTGAGTGCATTAATGCAGACAGACTCATTATGTGATACAATAAATGAGCCCAAAATCTCTTGTTGAAGGACATTGACCTTTTAGTCTGCTGGCATACATCTGCATTAACAGCAATTTACTCAGGAGAAAGATGGACCTCTGGGGCAGAAATTCGACACATGAGAGATTACACTTTTAAAGATTAATTTAACATTTTGGTATGTGTGGCCAGAAAAGTATTCTGATAATGTTGTTTCTATGCTAAATGTGAAGCTGAAATCTCAGGAGCTGTCTGTTCCTGCTTAGCATAAAGTCACAAAACAAGGACAAACAGACTATTTGGCTTTACGTCTGCTCCTCATTGACCTACAAACAGTTTTAAAGAACAGCAAATTCTGGACAAATTCCTATGGTAAATGGCGTATACTTGTATAGTGCTTTTCTACCTCCCTTGAAGGTCCAAAGCACTTTACAGTCACAGTCCCATTCACACACACATTTACACACTGATGGTGGCTCTGCTGCCGAATACTGGCGCCAGACTTCCACCAGAGGCAATGTGGGGTTCAGTGTCTTGCCCAAGGGCATATCGACAGATGGGTGGGCACGGCGGGAATCAAACCTCCAATCTTGCGATCAGAGCCCGACCGCACTAATGCTGCTCCACAGCCACCCTATAAACAAATATTTTAAGTTTTCTATTTTGCTAAATACAAGTTTATAAATGAAGTTTTAAAAATGTATGTTTTTTTTTATTGTCTGTTCATAGGTGACTGTGGAGGTTCTGTTAGAATTTTTTTATGTAAATTTTTTCCCCAGATTTTGAGACCAAATGCCACATTACTGACCATACACCAGAAAATTGGAAGTCAAGTTGAGATTTAAATTTGAGTTGCACTTAAATCTCACAAGAAGAGACTTGACCTCAAGGAAGTCCCACTCCGATCATCATTTGATCTATTTTCAAAACGTTCCCAGTGGTCTTTTATTTATGATTACACCCTTTCAGCCAAGAATTTAAAAAAAGACTTTACTGAGACATTGTTTCTGCAGAGCGGCAGTAGTTCATCAGAAAATCCCCCCTGGCTTGTGGGCAAGACTGTTGGCACAGAACAACCCCGCTCAGCTTCCCCTTCTCTTTTACTGAGAGCTCTCTGTTTACATGCTACCTCTATAGCCCCTCACACCCTCAACCTAACATTACTGGTGGAACAAATATGTCAAGCATTATTGGAGCTATCCAGCTGTGCAGTTCTGAGCCAGATGCCAGCTCAGATGAGGAAAATGAAGATGTCCATGAATATAGTCGTCTGCAAGTAGATACATCAGAATGAACAGAGCAGGGAGCTTTCGGCCAGCACAATGTATTTTTTTATATTACATTACATTAAATTTTTAAATGGCATTTTTTCTTCCACTTCTGATTCATAATGATTTGGAAGAAATTCTCAGAAAAGTTATCAGAAAAATACCAAAAACACAATTTCCATTGAAGTGGGTCTTTAGAACCTGAGGTTTGGAACATTGAACAATGTTTATTCTTATGTTTATTCTTATGTTTTAGCTCAAGGACATCAATGTAAGGGTCAAAAATGAAAGGTTTCTGTTCAGTAATTTTACCCTAAAATTAATTAACACAAACTGCCTATTGTGTCTCCACAAATTGTTTAAAATCAGAGTGATCACAATTTGTAAAAAATAAAAATATGCATCTTAGTTTCAAGACTTGGTTTTTTGATTTGCAAAAATGGGACCTGTAAGTGTCATGCTAATCTATGATTATAATCAATGAGCACCTAATCTTTGTTACTTGATAAATTATCTGCAATTGAAGAACTTAAAATAGATGTTAATAACTAGATTATGGCAACAACAAAAAAAAAGTTATGTAAAGTGGGGTGGGGTAGTATAGGTTTATTTCTTCCCACTCCCTTTTAAGCAATTCATCAAATTATATTTGATAATCAATATATTTAATAGATTGACAATTGCTTGGAATAAACAAATCAATAAACCCAAAATTAATTAGTGCAAGAAAGCAAACGTTCGTGCTTCCACCTGCAGAATCTTCTATTTAAAATTGCAGTGTCAAACTATGCAAAATACTCAAGCAAATTTAAAGCTGGTCAAACTAACGCAGATTTGTTTTTCAACAGCTCAGTAAGACTAAAGCATTAACTTCAAATTAGGAATAGAAAAACCATCTGAATGCTGCATTAGGGTCTCTTTAAGAGGCTTAGGGAGACAAAGACAGTTGGGGCTGTAAACTCTTATTACTGTATAATTGGTAGCAATGCTGGTGGGGTGGGGGGTGAGGGGTGGGGGCTCTGCTTCTTTTAGAGCTGAGCATTCCAGTGGGGTCAGTGCTTATCTTTGGGGGTGTTAGAACGGGAGTTGAAGCATGATGAAGAAGGGTGGTCACTGTAATTAAAAGGAAAGAAAGCAGTATAAGTCCCCCCTAATCCTTTGTTCCTCTTCAAATGCACAGGACCAGAACCAATGCGCCCCAACAAAAGAGCATAGGAAGCAAGGAAGCCACAGTTCCTGCTGCCTCACTGCTGCACTGAAGGTGTAAGTGGATTAGTTTTAATGAAAAACTCATTTCTGATGTGCCTGGCATCCCACTTCTCTAATAACAATTGCAATCCTCAGCGTCCATTACTCTAGATATGTCAGTTAATTAATCTAGCTTTCACTAAATTGTATATCTGTTTTATTACAAAGGGGACTTTCAGATGTACTGCAGTAACTACAGCTGTCCAGAATTCATGTAAATGAGGACTGCCCCCTGGTGCACAGATGCACATTTGAATTCATATTCACAGAAGTCCAAAGAATTAAACAAAATATATGAGTTTTTTCCCACTTTTGTTAGGTTATTTTTTTCCTTCTCTGGTACTTAAATGTAAAATTAAAATAGGAAGTAAATAGACACACTCCAAGGAAAATTGTGTTTTTAACATGTTCTCGTGGCCTTTTTCTGATGATGGAAGGATTACGTAAAGAAAATTAAAATTGCATTTCTCAGTATTTCTTCATTCAAATTATTGTGCATCAGCAGCACAAAAAAATGCAGTTGGAAAAAACTTGTTGCAATGATGTATAGTCGACGGGCTGCAAGCTCCCTACTCTGATAAATTCTGATGCATCCACTTGAGGATGACTAGATCCATGTACATCTTAGTTTTCCTCGTCTGAGCTGGCATCTGGATCAAAACTGTACAGCTGGATTGCTCCAATATTGCTCGACATTTTTGTCGCACCGGTAATGTAAGATTTATGGGTGTGAGGAGCTGTCAGCTAGTGGGAGAGAGGGTAAAAAAATGGATCATGGGAAGTCAGGGCAGGCTTACTCCGCACAGAGAGTTTTGCTCACAACGCGTGGGTGAATTTGTAATGCCCTACTGTCGCTCTGCAGAAACTGTTCTAGAAAATGGGTAAAAATGACATACATAAAAGACCACTGGGAATGCTTTTAAAAAAGGAACGAAAGATGACTGGATTGGGTCATTGAAACAGGTTTTTCTAATTTTGTGAAAATTGCCTTTCTTCCCTTTTTTGCTTAATTATTATTGGTAAATTAAAATCATATGAACACAAATAATGATGAAAACATAAGTGAACAAGTTGGTCTAAATAAAAAGTAGACTGATAGATAATCAGCAGGAACATAAAATATTTTTATAACTCTTCACCAATACTCAGCCATCAGCCCCATCATGGGTTTCTGTATGGATGAAAGCTGTCTAAGAATAAACCCCTGAGGTGCAGTACATAAGCAGTACATAATTACATTTCCTGCTGTCTGTGCTCTCATCAGTGTTACTGTTCTTCTGGAGCCTGCAGCTGCCATGACACTAAAAGAACAGATTTTATCCTTCTCACTTTCCTGGATCTTTAATGGGAGAATCATCCCCACTTTACTGCAAGACTTAACCTTCAAGTCATGTTTCATATCCTTTCGGTCACTGGGTGCATTTACCCAGCTTAGCACGTTACCTAAGAAATTTGCTTTTAAAAAAATATTTAGAAAAACTTAGATTTATGTTCTATTGCACTTGACACTCTTATCACAGGCAGAAAAAAAGTGGATATAAATGACATGAAGAACAAAAAGCTCCTATGATATTTTTTTGCTGTTTTTTACAAAAAATTATCAGAGGAGCATTTTTGCAACAAGCAAAAGTAAATTCTGGGGCAAAAAATGGGTTTTGCTGGTCACTGTAGTGATTTTTTTAAACCTCAGTCATCATCTCTCAAAATATCTACTCAACATCAGTGTCTACATTCAGCTGAGCAAAGTCTAATGGGATAAGCTGTTGGTCAGACAATTCTGGTAATTAACTGCAGCGAGGAATCATCATTAGCATGCATTACTGCATGAGATATGACACAACACTATTTCTACTGTACACGGCTGAATAATTAGTATCCCCACAGGAGTTTTTCCAGTGGAGTCGAGCCAATTGCCCTGAATGCTAATGCAACACAGACAAATGTAGACAGTCAACAAGGGACAACAAGGGAAAAGTAGCAATAAGAAGTTGTGCACATCACACTTAAAACGCCATCAACTTTAACCCAAGTAATTTTTAATAACTTGTTGTTAAGTGATATCGTGATGCAAAGTGCGTACACATGCAGGACATTGTGCTTATGCACATGCGGCAAATTTGGTGTGACATTGTTTAATTATCATATTAATAACATTTTAATACAATGGTTTGTAAGCAATTCATCTTGCTGTTTTGCTGACATCTTAAAATGTCAGCAAAGCAGCTGTAATTCCCAAGTCATTGTTGTAAATAAGAACATGTTATTCATAGCTTATCTGGTTGAATAAAGGTTAAATAAAATAAAATGTATTCTTTAATTCAGTCTGCAGAGCAAATTATTCTGATGAAAGTAATCAAAACAGCACTTACTAACTTAGAAACTCTTTCTAAAACTAGAAAATTAATAAGCCAAAGTCCTTTATTACGTTTAAAGGGCCTATACCATGAAAAATTCACTTTTTGAGCTTTTAAGTGTATTATACTGTTCTTTCCTCACTATAAAGAACCCCAAAGTGGTATTTTGATCCATTCATGCATTTTTGAGTAATCCTCTAAAAACCACAACTCTCAGCCCCAGCGCCTCCCATTCCAACAAAAACGAGCCGGTTCTCACTGTGTGAAGTAAACTAGTGAGAACCAATGAGAACACCCCCTACCAGGAAGAGTCTGCGCTGCAAGCCCCGCCCCCAGGCTATTGCAAACACACACACACTTTCCCCACGAATCTAGCAGTGATCAGTAAAACGACTTCTTGAAGAAGTGCTTCATTTTGATCTGCAGAAAAATGAAGGCTATTTTTTTATCTTTTTACAATGCAATGTCCTTTAAGTGGAGAAAATGTTTTTAAGACTGTGAGAGATTTTGGTGTTTGTCCAGCCTTACCAAAGAAAAGCCTGCTCATTGAAAATGATTGGAGTTTATCTTCAAGAGCATGTAACAGACCGGCAAGCAACTTTTTGTCTGTGACCGCCACTTGACGGTGACGATGATTATTTTGTTAACCTTGGCCTGTATCAAAGTGAATTGTCCGGGAGACTGATCCTCAGAGTTGGCGCCATTCCTACAATCAAACCTGATGAAAATGCCAGACCTGTAAGTAAACCAAACAACTAGCTGAAATTACGCAGCATAAGTATATAATGCACCAGCTAATGGTACATTTCCACACACGTTGAAATTCTGGATCGGACTGTGGGTCAAGAGTGTAAGGCTCCACAACATGCACATCCATCTTTTAAGAAGAACTGTGTTGTTTGTTTTCATGAGCGGACACACAAAGACACGCTGCTGAGGCATGACATGCTGCTCTAGGTTGACGTCATGATTTGGGCATCACCCACAAGAAGCAAAAGGCGGTGCCTCAGCGATTGAGTCGTTTTACTTCTGGGCGTGAAAAAGAGTCCGCAAAAATAATTCATATTTCATAAATTGTTTGTTCTTTAGTGTGTCAAAGGTAATATATGATCATATTCATGGATATTGTTTACTATAAAAGGCTTATGAAAAACATGGAATAGGTCCTTTAATAAAAAATAAAAAAACTGTCCTAAGAACTAAAACACAGTTCCCAGCAAATCTATGCCATTAAATGCAATTAAGCAGCCACGTTGTGTAGAATTGATAATTAAAGCTAAAATGCTTCTGTTTCATTTCTAATTTTTTTTTTTCTTACTAGAATCATTTTATCTATGTGACTCTCTGACTGTCTGACTGTGAGGTTAAGCTCTTAGATTTACTCTGAAGCTGTCAAAGGTTGCTGCCGTTATCTGGTAACATTAAACACACCCTGTCTCTCACTTGATTTTATAGAGCCATAGAAACTGTGCACTATCTTGGCGGTAAACATTTTTCATCTGTCGTGTTTCAGAAAACACAGTTGGTTCATTTCCATTAAGAGAGATAATAAATCAAGCCATATGGACTAAAAGGGGTGCAGTAACCATCCATGCACTGGTGCATTTCCTGCTGGATCATTAATAGAAAAAAATCCAATCAGAAAGGACAACAACTACCTGACTATCTGATCCATAAAGAGATTTGAAGTTGTTCTGGCTCCTTTTAGAGACCATGGCAGTACATAATTTTTTAAAGCTTGATTTACATGTCTGTGTCCAAACCAGCAAATTTACATCACAGTATGAATTTAATATTGTTATTCATCTTTAATTTGCATTTAAAATCTTAACCACCAATTATAGATAGCACCACAGTAGCTTTTAGACCAGTTGTAACAAAAACACTCAACAGAAGTTGTCATCCAAAAAGATCCAAACATCATTGGACTTAAAGATGCATTCAGACCAGGATACCTGCAGAGTCACATTTGGTTGGAGATCACTAACATTCACAGTAAAGCTTTTGGTGCAATTTTAATAAGGAACATCTACCTCACCTTTTGTTTTGTTTGGTTCTATTTCCTGACTCCTGAACGCCAGAGGCAGTGCTTCAAGCACTGAATGCCCCTTCTTGCACATGCGTAGTTCAAGAATTTAATGACAACAAAGTCGCCTGTGACCTCCTGGTGAACCCACGTGAAGCTATAAAGTCATGTGGCACCAGGAGCACGGTCCCAACACTTCGTAAGAACGCAAGGAACCCGGGGGACTGGGAACTTTGGCGGTCATCCAGGATTCATAGAACCGTATTTAGATACATAACTGTAGTTTCAACTCCAAATGGAAACTTGAAGTAAATTTTCCTCCAATTCCACTTCTTGATCCACTGGAAAAGGTCATGTTTTTCTTGTTTGACTAGTTTTTCGTCAGGGTTTCTTTGCAGGCTGGCTGTGACTCCACTCATTCACCACTGGATCCTGACTAGAGCAGTCACAACTGCATGATCTTTGCTTAACAAACCACTCAACATTTAAGAAACTCTCTTCCAGATTTCAGTGTCGGCTCGTTTTGCGTTCCTGGGCGAAGGCAGGGGACACCCCTAGACAAGTTGCCAGTCTGTCGCAGGGGCCACAATCACACACCCATGCAAACTCGCATCAACACCTAGGGACAATTTAGAGTAACCAATTGACCTATGAAGCATGTTTTTGGATGGTGGGAGGAAGCCGGAGTCCTTGGAGAAAACCCCCGCATGCAAACTCCCCAAAGAAAGGTCCCCCATTGGTGACACTGTTTTAAGTCCCCCAGCCAGGACTTGAACCAGGGGCCTTCTTGCTGTGAGGCAAGAGTGCTAACCACTGCCCCACCTTGCAGCCAAAAGTTATACAATAACGTTATACAATTTTATAAAATGTACTATTATTGTTGAATTTCTAATGCATTGAATCCTACCTGGTGGAGGTTGAGATGTGCTTTCAGTGGATACCTCAGAGCCCAGAAGGCATTCGGGAGAGAAGATGATATCGTCCAAGCAGATGTCACCCTTTTCACTGTGACCTACCTTGCCCTCAAACACCACCTGGAAATCTTTGGAATGACTAAGTGGGATCTCCCTCATCTGCCAGTAGTTTCCCTGATCCCCTGTCAACTCCAGCAGGAGATCCAGAAGTCCATCAGATTTGATGAACACGCTCAGAGTTCCGATGCCATCTCCAGACATATGAACAAAGAAACGCATCTGAATAAAAAAGATAGTCATTTCATAAGTGCTTTAAAAAAATATGTTTATCTTATAATTTTAATAAAGCAATGTTTTTTTTCCTGCCATGGTTTGCTTTTTGCCAGATTAGGTTTTGTCATTACAAATTAAAAAGGAAAACATCAAAATAATTTATGTTTCATCCAGTCAGTCGGTCATAAGATTGATTGATTCTTCAGTCCTCTTCAGTCATCTCCTCTTCTATCCTTCCACTTTAATTGACTGACAGATCTGGTTAGAGCTAAAACTGACAGAAATTTTCAACAGTCAGCAGGACAAACAATATTAGTGCATACTGTTTCTAGTTGCCTTTTCTTTTTTTTTTAGAAAACAGTTTTATCTGTAGGTACAAGCTAAATGTGTCAGCCTCTCATTAAAATCTCTCTCCCAAAGATGGAAAACTGCAAACAGTTGGAGTAATAATAAATCCCCCGTCTTACTGGTATAAAAATATCATATTACTCTCATGTAATCAGCAGCTGGTTAGTTTGGCTTCATGGAAAAACTGGAAACATGCTGATTAAAATGTTAGGTAATGTTTATATAATATTGCATGCACCTCTTTTTGAAATTGTGAAATTGCATTTGTGTGACCTTTCCTACGGGATTAAACAAAAAGGATTTTGTCCCTGTAGGTTGGTAGTTTTGTTCTTAGTTCAGTCTAAAATAAGTTATCAAATTCATGATTTGATTATGTAAAACATTACTTTAAATTTGTATCCTAATCCATAGTTAGGATTAAAATATTAAAATAGTTGACTGTCAGCAGAACAGTGTGACTTTTAACCCTTTAAGGACATTATAAGATGTGCAGTTGCTCTAAAAAACACAAAACCTAAATGAAAACATAATTTCTTAATTTCAATAGGGGTCTTTAAAATAGGAATAGAACTCAGTTGTGTGTGCTATAGAAATCACTGTGTAAAACCAGCAATAAGTTGACCTACAGCAAAGCTTCTCTTTATAGTAACTTACTATATATATGTATTGTTTTAGGTTAGTAATTGAACTCAGGCAGCCTGGAAAAACAGAGGATTGTGTTTTGGATAAGGTTCAGTAAAATTAAAAGTTGAAAAACTACAAAACAGTGGACACAAATGTGATAATTAAAGAAAACTATCACAGCAAAAAAAAAAAAAAAAAAAATCTTTTATATTGTTTTTCTGGAGCCAAAAGTGCATGAATACAACTGCTCGGCTTCCAGATTGGGACTTATTGTGTTTTCCAAACACACCACCTCTGTTTGACTTGAATAATACTCTTAGAGTTAGAATACTGAATGTAAGAAGAAAGTACAGTAGATATGCAGCAGCAGCCTGACACTACCAGACATTTAAATTAATTGCTGATTTAATATAAAAATAATGAAAATTGACATAAAATGACAAAAAGCGTAATGGAAATATTTTTGAAATGCAGGAATGGATGTGCACCGATTAAGGAAGTGAAGTTCCTGCTGACTGCAGTGCAATAAAAGTCAAAGTAGCTATAATGCAGCCCAATTCAGATTTCACTCACATAGTTGGGTTGCAATGCTCTGTAAGTGGCTTCAGTTGTTTTAATTTAGCAGATCTTTTTGTGCTGAATTTTAAGAAGTTTTCACATTTGAATAATATCTGTTTGATGCTTTGTTGTCTTTGAATGTGTCATTCAAATAAGCCTCAGTCCTTCTGTGAGCCTTTTGGTGTTGGTCTGACCTTGCAATGGGAGCTCCTGCTGCTCAGTAAGGGTCCGATTATGCGGGCGGTGTCATTGATTGTTTGTGGAAAAGAGCTCTCCAGGTAGAGGTAGTGTCCAGACGGGTCTCTGAGGGTGTGGTCATTAGATGGCCCGGTTCCAACTGTTGGGGTGCTGCCTGCCTTTATCAGCCAGTCAAAGTCATCCTCCCGGCACTGGCGCCAGGAGCAGAGATCAAACTCAAAGTTGCAGCGTCCACCGAAGCCCTCTGTAAGATTGTAATACACACAAAAAGAAAACATTGGTTGAGGCTATTCATTTGTGTTCATCATTAATTAAGACTCATGAGTGAGAGGATCTCACTGCAGATGTTGGGGTCCTCATCTGAATTGTCCCCACAGTGGTTGATGAAGTCACACAAGTTGTCCTGAGGGATACAGTGACCATTTGCACAGGCGTACTGCTCTGGTGAGCATGGCTGGTTCGAGGGAAGAGGAGGGGAGCAATTCTGGAAGCTGACATCGTCTATCACCACATCACCCATATAGCTGATCCCTCGCTTTGCCCGGAATATCACCTGAAAAGAACAAACAACGGGGGTCAGCCATCAAACAAATTTGTAAACATAGTGAGAAGAAACAAGACAGAAATTCTAATAAGGACAAATTCTTTGTAGTGTTACTGATTATTTATGCTTTTTAAAATATTTCGTTTTAGATGATAATGCATTTCTCTGTGAAAAAAAAAAAAAAAAAACAGACACACCTGAATGTTGTTTTGTAATCCCAAAAACACCACCCCTTGTCTCCATTTGTTGCCTTGGTTACCAGACTGGGACCAAACTAAATGCGAGATGTTTCTGTGCCTCAATACAACCTAAATATAACAGAAAATCGTTCAGTCTTGGGATTTGTGTCAAAAGATGCACCCGGTGAGAAAATCTTCTACTCCTACCTGAAGGGAACCCACAGTGAACCCGCTCATGTGGTACCAGAAGGTCAAGATGCACTGTGGCCCAGTGGAAGAGATGATAGACGTCTGGAGGTCGGTGCTTTGACCGTACGCACCATTGGAACTGTCTGCAAACATGTACCAACCCTCAGAGTTGTTTCTATTTGAGAAACAGAGAGAAAAATAAAATGTTATTTACTTTGTTTCGTCAGCTCAAGGTCTCAAACTGAGCCAAGAAATAATTACATGGTAATTGAGTCATTAGTTTTCCTTTTCTGACAGATTTACAGGTGAAGTGTTTTTGCTTACTGTCAACTAAAGAGACTGAATTTGGAATGATTTTTTCTTTTTTGAGGGAACTTTGAAGCAACAGAAATGTGTTTAAAAAGCTGGTTTCAACCCATTTAGACTAAATGCAAATTGTTTGATTTTGTTAGTATTGCAACTTACAGTTGTGTGAATCTAAAGAGAACACAGCTTAACTTCTAGCTTCTAATCGCTTACTTTAGTGCTGGACAGTACAATAAAAAACAAATAAATAAATATGTTTGCTATATATTGAACACATTAGGCCCCCACCACACAAAAGGCCTCATTTAATGTCTACATTTTATTTCTTTGGTATCATTTCAGTGTTCAAAACATATCAGTGTTCAAATCAGCCTCATGGCTTTCTGTTCCACTTATTCAGCCACCAGAGCATTTTGTATTCAGACTGAGGAATCTCAGAGCGAACCGAACCTCAGTTCGATTGGAAACGAACCGAGACCACCTCGAAAGATAGGTCAGAGAGCGGTAACTGGTCCAGGTCGTATTGGCACGTATTCAGACTGAACATTTCTTCTGCGTTATCGGAGGAAACTAATTCTGGTTCCCTTGAAGCAGACCAAATGTGTCCAGTGTGAATACACCCTGAAATAAAATAAAAAGCTTATGGAAGAATATTGTCTCAGTAGATTTGCCTTCTAAGGAGTAGATATAATAATTGTTACCTTTGACCATGTGCTTAATAGCTATCAGCATACCTAACAGTATATGCATTAATGGTTTTCTTTTTCCTCAAGCTTCTCTGCTTGTTCGTGTCTCTGTTTTTTTTAATCCCCATTACAGATCTGGCTCCCATGGGATTAAACTAGACAGAAAATCCTCCTTCGATTTCACTGCTCTGTACAAATAAGCTGCTGTGCGAATGAGACGAAGAAGCTCCAGGCATATAATGGGTAGAGAAAAAGATAATGTCTGCAATTTGACACAAGGGAAGAAATTACTTAAATTGCAGTGATCAGAAGCTGCTGCTATTGTCTGCTCCATTAAACGAAGCCAAGATATGACAGTCAGATCAGCATGAGGATGGCTTATGCCATTCTGGAAATGTTTTTGTTTTCTTGCCTAAAGTGAAAAATAAAACAATAAAAACTGGTTGGTTATATAATTGCTTTCCCTTGTTTGGGATTTTTATACATTTGAGCTGATTGTGAGGCTGAAAGGTTTGGAAGTTTAAGTTAATATTTTATAATAGTGAAATGTTCATATTATGATATAGTTTTGCATGCACTTACAGGGTGTGGTCAATGGCTGGACGATGGTTCTGCTCTCCATAATGAATAGTTTTCCCTTGATTGGCTGCCCAGTGAAAGGCGTGATTTAAGACTATAGCATAGGTGATGATTTTCCAACCACATGTGTTTCCACCTTCAAAATCACACATTCCATTCACTGAGGAAACATAAAGTAAAATAAATACAGCAGAATACACAATAATGAGAAAAAAAAAACTTTTAAAAAAGAAGGGATAAATGTGTTACCACAGTTGGTTTCATCTGATCCATCAGAGCAATCATGTTTGAAGTCACACACTTGGCTCAGAGGGACACACTCCCTGTGGATCCCACACACAAACTCCCCTTCAGAGCAGCTGTGGGGCAGGACCGTCGTGGCAGGAGTAGTCACGGCTGGCATGATCATGGGAGGCAGTTTTCCTAGCAGAAAACGTAGCGGGAGAATGCAATAAATTATTCAAATTAAAAAAAGTAAAAACTACTTTTACCAAAAACAATCAAGCATGTGTGTTATATTGTTTACCATCATAGGGTTCACAGTCGAGGAAGGAAAGGTCGTCAATCGCGATGTCTCCATTAAAATCATCTCCAACTGTTCCTACAATCAAAATCTGAAAGTACAAAAAATAGTATTTTTTGTTGCCATTTGTTTTAATTTTTTTCAGTTTCTCAATGATAAATCAGATCATTTTTCATCTGAATTCCTGAAGCCACTGCTTATTTCCCAGCATTCTTATCATTTCCTCTATCGGCATCTTACATTTTATTCAGTCAGACAGTATAAAAAAAGTCTCTGTCAAATCAAACTGTTTGAAGACCATCAACGACCTAATATTTATCAATAATCTTTGGTGCTGAGCAGAGAAGCTTCTGAAAGGACTTTTATCTCACAATAAAAACAGACTCTACAAACACTGCTCACTGCTACAATGTTGTGTTCAGCTAAAGCTTGATGTCAATCTTTTACAACACGCTAAGGCTGATAACTAACAATACACAGCAGGAGGTGATCAACAGGCAACATCTTGACTTTCTGCTTAAAGCACATTTGCAGAAGAAAGCAACTGGAGGTAGGTGAGAATATCAGGTAAACTTTAGATGGCTTTTTACACAAATAAAAAGTAAAACGTGCATTTTCAAAGATTTTAAAAAGTAACCACTGACAATGTTTGCTTCAGTAGCTATTTTAATACTCGTAAGGATCAGTGGTTTAGTTTTGAACTTCTTTCATTTTTTTAAAATAGCATTTGGGAAAAAAAAAAAAAAAAGCAAAAAAAAATGGTTAATACTAATAAAACGTTTTCTACCTTCTTAGAAGGCCGAAAGCGCTGTCAGTCCCGGTCCCATTCACACACACATTCACACACTGATGTCGGATCTGTTACCAAACATTGTCACCAACAGTTAACCACCATGAGCAATGTGGGGTTCAGTGTCTTGCCAAGGACACTTCAACACATGGGCACACAGGGTGGGAATCAAACTTGCAATTTTGTGATCAGAGGTCAGCTGCTCTACCTATGCACTAAGACCACCAGAAAAAGTTAAAACATCTCCTCAAAATTAGTGTGTTGTGATAGTGATATTGATTTAATTTGAATTGACAATATTTAATTATTATAATAATAATTCAGTTTCTCCACTAAAATGCAATTTATAATATGGAATTTAAAAAAACATATTATTAACCCATATTATTATTAAATTAAAAATCAAGTTTCCATTCCACATTTTTATTTGTGGAATTGAAAAACAGTTCCACATGATTAGTGAAACACACAAAACTAAAGAATGGATTTTTTTGCCTGAAAACAGGTATACTTTAAAGGAAAAAAATGATGACTAGCTTTAATCAATCAATTTTCGTTTTTAAACCTTGCTCTAACTTGTAACTAATTTAAATGTAATTTTATGCACATTAACATTGTATTTTTTATATCTAGATATTGATTTGGTTTGATTTAATATGATATGAAATTGTATTTCTGATTTTGTTCAAATACCTGGAACGGTTTGGTGCTCCAGAGGTACAACGTCTCCCTGTGCCACAGGTTTCCTTGATGTCCATATTTTTCCCAGAGCATTACACCGAGGCCTGTAGCCGTGGTCCTCAGATATACAGCTAGGCTGAACACTTGCAAGCCAAACATGTGGTAATGGAAGCGAAAAAAACATTTCTTCTGAGGTGAAGCCGGGCTTTTGTCAGGCTGGTAGGTGGGTTGAAACACTTGACTCAGCAGCACAGCTGTGTCCTTGAACTCCTGGGGTAAAGAGGACTCTATGTAGAGATAGTGGCCGTTGCTGGTGCCCAGTGTGTGGTCCCTCAGGGGGCCCGTGTTCAAGGTTGGAGTTGGGCCACTGATAAGAGCCCAATCAAAGACATCTCCTCCACTCTGTTCCTGTTCCCAATTGCACAGCCCTTTTTCAAAGTCACACTGCAGCTCTGGAGCTGTGGGGCAGCAAGAATCAAACCAAAACAGATGTCACTTTTTCTCCTGATGCGTTCAAACAAAAGTATAAGAAATTCTTGTAATTTATCATTTTTTATTTGTGTTAAAAATGCTGGAGACACTTACAGCACTCCTTTTCGTCTGATCCATCCCCACAATCATCTACAAGATCACAAAGCTGCAGACGTTCCACACATGCCCTTGTGTGCACACAATGAAAATGTGTGTCAGCAGGGCACTCTGTTGCTGCAGGAGGCAGCGAGCAGTTGTCAAAGCTGATGTCATCTAAAGCAGAGATGCCATCGAATACCCCGAGACTGATTTTAGCCAGACTGATCTGGAAGGGCTGGGTAATGCGTCCCAGCTGCACAGTGACCTGGTTCCAGCGTCTGCCTTGATCATACAGCGTTGTCCAGACGACATGGTGATTTTGATCTCCCTCAAATCGAAGATACATGTCAGCTGCTCCAACCGAAATACCTGAGTTATAATGCCTGAAAGGACATTAAAGAGACAAAAATTAAAACTTCTCTAATATTAGTTTTCTCTGGGAAAGAAAAATTGATATAATGCAAAATACAAAGTTTTATAAGCACAAAAATATATATATGTCTTTTTTTATCTTTCATTCATTCATTTTTTTCATTCATTAATTCATTCATTTTCCAATCCGCTTTATCCCTTTCGGGGTCACGGGGTTGCCGGAGCCTAACCCGGCTCCTCATGGGCGAAGGCAGGGGACACCCCTGGACTGGTCCCCAGTCTGTCGTAGGGGCCACAATCACACACCCATGCACACTCACATTCACACCTAGGGACCATTTAGAGAAACCAATTAACCTATGAAGCATGTTTTGGATGGTGGGAGGAAGCAAGAGTACCCAGTTAAAACCCACGCATGCACGGGGAGAACATGCAAACTCCACACACACCATCGGTGACATTGTTTCAAGTATTCCAGCCAGGACTTGAACCGGGAACCTTCTTGCTGTGAAGCAAGAGCGCTAACCACTGTGCCACCGTGCAGCTCTTTTTTTAATCTGTTTGGGTAAACTAATCAAGGTACATATCAGGTAATGTCAAGTACATACAAAAATCATTTGTTTATCTTCAAATCAGGTCAAAAAATCCATGATTAGCTTTGTTAAATAACAGTAGTAATTAATACTTTCTCTTTTACAATACGATTCTTGCTCTTTATGTGTCTGCATGTGTGTGTTAAGGCAATGGAAAAATGTGTGTTAGCTCATCTTGTTTGACCCTTCAGGACAAGACTCACTGTGACTGCAAATGATCAGTTAACAAGAGAGAGCAGTAATGATGATAAGAAAATCAACTGTAGGAACAGAAACAAAAAGTTATATGTGATTATTAAAATTGAACAGAGTAAAACTGAAACCAGAAAAGCAGAGGTGAGAAACAGATCTTAACACAGAGATAAATTTGACCTTTCATGTAAAGACATTTTACAAAAACTAAGTTAGTTATTGGACTTACCAGAATGTAAAAGTGCAGCCAGAAGCTGTTTGCTGAAACCAGGGCCCCATGAGAAGAGCAATTTGGTGAAGACTGCTACTGTTTCTCAGAATAACCATAAAATGGCCTGCAGTTGAACATATTAAAATAAACAGTCAAACCATTCTGACTATTAGCAACTTTCTTGCAAATTCTCCCTGTGCAGTGAAACCCAGTCTTAATACTTATTTAAATATTTATTTTAGGATTTATTGTATAAAAATGATATTATTGGAAAAAATATAGCAAAATAGTCACAAAAATTAGAAATACAGTTCATTCAAACTGTCATAGTAACAAGAGACTTAAAAGTTTAAGGTAAATCTGAATTCAATTAAATTGTCTTCATGATTTAATCAAAGCATAGATTTATTTTTACTACACATCGACTTAAATATAAAGACTTGCTTTTATAAACCATGTTTAAATACAAAGACAATTTTTTTCAATGTGTCCCCATATTAGTCAACTCACAGATAATAATTTGTCTTAAATGAATCTTCCTGTCATAACAGAATTTGAATTATTTAAACAATAAAAGATCATGTACAGATTCAGAAAAAAGTCAGTGTGTTAAGGGTACAGGCGATAATTTGATGGTACTACAAATCAATCTGCTCTGTCAGAGGGTCCTCTAACCCTTAAACGACCCATCCAAGGAAAAAAATCATATAAAACATGATGTATTGTTTTTTTTCTGGCTACATAAAACACACAATTGATGCTTATTTTATTTTTTTAAAAGGGTAATTTACTTATATAAATTCAAGTAGATTCTATGAATACACCATTTCACAGAATTTGGAGGTGTCTTTGCACTTTCTAAATTCAAACTTAACAAGATTTTCTTTTTTTGCACAATGATCACACACCATTGAAATATATGAAAAAAAAAAAAGCAGATGAAGCTTGAATAGTCACCCAGGAACAAGATAGTGTGTTAAATCCCTGCCTTGAGGAGTCTATGCAGGAATCTCCTTCTAAAATAGTGAGAAAACTGAACTGGTTGCATTTTTTTTTTTTATTCACATAAAGTGCTTATCTCTCAGAAACACACATATTGGTGATAATGTTCAACGAGAAGCAGATTGAAGCTGCAGATGTGGGGATCTTATCTTTCTTTCCAGTTGTTTTTTGCTAGACTCTGGATACGAACATATATAGCTGCATTTGTGGTACATTTGTTTTCCCCACCTTCAGTTGTGTTGGTTGTGTGGTCAGCTAGAGCTGGGTGGCTGTAATAGTCTGCGGGTACATCTGCAAAGAAGCCTCTGACCCAATCAAAGCCATCTCCAAGGGTAAGCTCGTACCAGCCACATGGACCAGTCTCAAAGTCACAACTTGAAGCTGAGTAAAGAAAAAAAGAAAAAGATGCATTTAAGTTAACTGAACGTTAATTCTTAAAAAAGAAAATTTGTCTTTATGCCAACTTTTGTACCATAAATAAATTAGGGTTGATGTTCTTGGACGGTTTATTCTCATCAGACTAATCTACTGAACAACTTGGAATTTTCTTGAAAACTAAGAATTCTGAGAGGTACTTTGATAACTGAATGAAGTCCATCTACTGAAGATCAATTTTCTTTGAGAAAATATTCACCATTTTTTTAAAATACCTGTATGTTGGCATTTTCAGAAATGTAACTTAAATAGAAACTATGAGTTTAAAGTTTTCATCAGATAAATCCATGAACTATTCAGCCAATATAACAAGTGAAGTATGTGAAAGAGTGAGTTTGGTATCAAGGCTCTTACGGCAGCTGGCTTCATCCTCTCCGTGGGTACAGTGTGGGGTGAAGTCACACACTTTTTTTGGCTCAATACACTCTCCATTATCACAGGCAAACCACGACGGTGGGCAGGCTGGAGGTATTGGCAGTACTCTCTTTTCTAAATACAAAAAGTTGGAAAAACACATAAATAAAACAGTTGGGGCAGTAGTAATCAGATGAAAGAGGATCTTTGGAGGCAAGAGGACATTGAAGTGAGTAGTAATGGGTTAAAAAAAGTGAAAATCCATATCTATTTGTTAACAAACCACTAATAAAGTGTGTAAACAAAAGGGATATTTTTTTAAATCTATTTATTGATTTATTTTCTCCAACTGCTTTGTATAGTACTTCCTGGATAGACCCATACAATCACAGAATCACAGCTACAGGCCAACAACAACATATGTGCATTTCTGAATCAATCAAACATTCATTGAACTTTAAGAGGAAGCTGAAGATCAAAGGGAAAACACACATGCACAAGCTGTGTACACTGAATTTAGCCGTTGTTTTGCTGTTTTATAGTCATTTTAAAGAAAGAAAAGTTAATCTTACAGTGTTACTCATGTACCAGTTGGACAAAATTCAATCTGTGTTTTGTGTCTCATTTTGGTGTCTTATAAAGGGCAAAGAGCTGGAGCCAAATTGCTCAAACAGGGACACCAGGGGGTGTGCAGGAAAGCTGATCTATATTGGGTCATTTATCGGAGATGCTCTGAAGAAAGACCCAGAAAAACAAGCCTTTTCTTTAACAAAAACTATGTTTGATCAGCATGTGACATTGTGCTTGATAACGATCTTAACAAAAGTGCATGTGGAGCAAGGTGTTTGGAAGCTGAAGACCTCAGGCTGTGGAATAAGCAATTGAATCTATTAAACAGCCTGAAATGCCATTTATTTTATGGACAGAGAGCAGGAACAGAATCCAGTATTGGGTGACTTATCCAAGTAGTAAAAGTTTCTGAATTTGTTGAGGCAACTGCTACTTGTTTGACCTTTGATGTATCTTAGCAAGAACTTAATCTGCAACAGACTCAGACACACACGGGTGTTGACAGCTCTGTATTTAGAGCAAAAAAGTGAATAATTTTAATAATCCGGGGATTCTGTTATAAGTCATCCTGAGAGTTTTAATGCTTGAGCTCCCATTTATCATTATTTGACTAAGTTCCTGCAGCTCTGTTTATGTGTGCTGATATTTCAAAATGTCAACATCTGAACTATTCTGCACGGTGAGATGTTATTAAGGCTGCAGTACCGAGAGTCACGCAGCCAGGGCTGAAAGATAGGTCATCAATGGCCAAGAACTCAGAGGATTCACTGTCAGCAGATAGTTCCCCTTGAATTGCCACCTGGTAGAAAAATGGAAAAAGTCAAGAGCCATCACAGAGAGGACAATTTTTTATTTTATTTTTTTTTTTAGCTCAGCTGAAAGTCTGTTGGTCATGCAGAACATCTACCCCTGAGCTCAGGATGCTCTTAGATGAACAGGATGACCGGATTCATGGAAAAATATTAAATAAATATTAAATAATAAAGGTTTTTCTCAAAATGGAGGCTTTTCTGTTGGCTTTAGAGAATTAGAGTTAGAGAGTTAGATATGTCGCTCTATGAAGAAGACAGAGGCTCCTCATCAGCTGAGAGTAGAACCAGCAGTCTGAAAGTAACTTCAAACTTCGGTTAAATGTTCAAAGTTCCGGTGAATGGGTTTTAAATGTTCACCATCAAGCCGTGATCATAAAATACATGATAGAGTTTTGTGAGTTCTGGGTGTTTGGTGTTTCAGGAAGGCAAACTTTGCATTTTTGGATGTCTGCAGCTCCCCATTCTGCAAGGGGATGGATCAAATATGGAGAACACGTTTCACGCACCTAGTTGCGTGACAGCTAATGGGACTTTAACTTTAAGCATAATTTTAAATACGTGCAACCAACAACAAAATCCAGCCTTGGATGAACTTAAAATACGTGCGGGCAAAGCAGCAATGTGCATTTTTGCTACACATATTACATGTGGCCAACGTGAAATTCCATCACTATTTATGCTTGTCACACATAAATAAGTGTGAATTACATCAGCCATGTAAGAAATAACCAAAATTAGACAATACCAGGGATACCAAATAGAGATTTGCTATGTCGATGCATACAGTTAGCCACAACCGTAAATAAAAAAGGGATCTTATTTTTAACCGGAACTACGTTACACAACTCGGTGCAGAGAGCGCATTACTTATCAATATCAAATCAATAACTTAAATTGGCAAAGACTTAAATTTCCCTGCACTACAAACCACAATCTCCCATATCTAGGATGACATAAGAATAATGCTGCTGCCACACTGTTCAAAGTCCTAAAATTTAAAGCATTTGATATTTATTTTACAACTAGCAACAGATAACCAGAGATAGATTAGATGGATTAGGAACTTTGTGAAGGTGGCTGAGAACATATTTTGAGGGATTAATTTTAATTTCAAATATAAAATAAGAAGCTTCTGCGTCCTGTTTGCTTTGGAAATTAAAAATGTATTCTTTGAACAAAAAAATCTTTCCTAACTCAAATTTACATCTCTAATCAGCTATACTGTTTCAGTGTTCCTCTTAAAAGAGGAAGTAGTTTACACAAGAGTAAGTTGAATGTAGGAAGCACAGCCTCTCATTGCCACCAAGTAACCACATCGCAAAACCACAAAATAGACTCACAGTAGGCAGAGAAGGTGAGGAAGTAAAATGTCCTCAAATTTGGAGAGCTCTGAAGGGCGAGTTACATCAAACTCCAGATGGTCTTCAGGGTCTCAAAGGTCAAGTTGTGTCAGTGCCTTCCTCCTGCATATGAATAGCTTCTGCGGTGAAGCTCATTCTGCAGTGTATTTAAAGCTTCCAGGAACTACTTATTTGGTTTCCAATGCTGCATTACCCATTACTGAGTTTTATGTGAGTGTTTTTTTTTTGTTTTTTTTTTCTTTTCATATTTCTTAGCCAGTTATTAGGAGTTGTGTTACTAATGACATCTCCAAATAGGACCTGAGTGTTCCCAAAACTGCAGCTTAATCCAAAAGTAATCTCCTCTGAAAAAAATGGTATAATGGTTTCACATTATCATTGTAATGATTCCAAAATGGAGAAAGAAAATAAATCACAGTGAGAACATTTTATAATACGCTTATAAGCTTTTTTTTTTCTTTTAATTTCCTAGAACAAATAAAAAGGGAGAAAAAATATCTCATCTGTTCATAAAACTGAGTTTGAACAAATATGATGTAATTGCTTCATAACCAATAGAATTTATTTAAACCTTTAATCTATAAACAAAAGTTAGTGGTTCTATTTTCCTGCTTTTGCCACAACAGATTCTGCTAAATCATTACAAACCTGAAAACTCCTGCTGCTGGTTATTTCAAATCCCGTCTGCAGCCACGTTTCTGCCCGCTGAAGTGCATCAAGTTTCCATGTTTCTTTCATCTGAGTCTCTGAACCATGTTGAACCAGGACTTGAAGATGTCCGTGTGCTCCCCGAACAAAAAGATAGAAATTAATCTGGGGGGGGGGGGATCATTGCAGATTGTTGAATTTATACAACAGCTACAATATCAGTTTGCTGAGTTACCTGGCAGCTTTTAGTAGGTAGGAAGACAAGACTGCTTAGAGTTGCAGAGGTTGTGATTCCTTTCACAGGTAAAAGGGTCAGAAAATACCCTGTGGAGGTAAATGAACACATAAAAAACAAGTTTTCCTGTATTGTCCACTTCTAAGAGAGTGAGTTGTGCTTACCTGGCTTGTTTGCGTGGTCCCTGTTAAGTCCTGTGGCTTCATTTGTTCTGGTCCATTTAGAGATGATGTTCAAGTTTTGAAAAAAGTTGCAAAAACCCTCTTCAAAGTCGCACCTTGTATAAGTGGAGCCTATAAAAAAACATTTATGTTCTTATTTTACTCCAGTCAGTTGATCTGACATAAATTTTTTTTAAATCACAATTTCTCGGAATGTTTTGCATTTTGTATCTCTCTGTAAAGATGTCCTTTTCACACATCATTTATCAGTTGTAACATGTTTTTCATATTTCTGGAAAATGTCGAATAAAAGCAACTTTTATTCTACCAAGGATATTTTTAAATGACAGACATCTACCAAATTTAAAAAGGTAATGTGCAAAAGTCATGGTTATACATAGAAAGAAATATTCCTTAGCTTTTGTTCAAAGTCCCACTCCGATCTTCTTTTAATCTTTTTTGTCTTTTATTTATGATTATGCTGTTTTTAGACAAAATCGAAAAACCTCTGATGTTTTCTAAGATATAGTTTCTGCTGAGCGGCAGTAACTCATTAGAAATTTGCCTCTGAGTTATAGGTGGGTCTTTTGGCTGAAAGTAAGCCTGCCCCTACTTCCCAACATAACCTCTTGTTTAAACTTTTTCCAGCCCCTCACACCACCGCCCTAACATTACCAGCGCAACACAATCGAGAGCAATATAGGAGCTATCCAGCTGTTATGATCCAGATGCCAGCTCGGACAACAAAAATGAAGACGTACATGGATCTATTGGTCTGCAAGTGGATGCATCAAAATGGAGCGGAGCAGAGAGCTTGTGGCCTGTCAATTGTAGCACCTAGATCACAACATTTTTGTCTGCTCCTGATTCACAATGATTTGAATAAAAAATACTAAGAAATGCAACTTTAAGCTTAATTTTCTTAATATATGTCCTCCATTATGAGAACAATGACACAAGAACATGCTAAAAAAAAACATTTTCAGTGGAGTGGGTCTTTAAATTTAAACAAAATATGACATGTCCTGAATATTTCATACCCTTTCCAAACTGCCATGGTCTAAACAAACACTGTTTCAGATAATCCGGCCTGTTCTAAAGTCTCCATATTATTGAAAAAGGTCTTTCGATCAACTCAGCAGGTGAAAAACTGCATCTATTTGCAGCTAGTTTGTGGAAATGTAAGACAAACAAGCTTATCAATGGATTTGTAGCTGCACATTGTGACTTCTGACACCCACACATATATATGAACACAAACACGTTTGCTTGGATTTCTATCTTTATTCCCCAACAGTTTTCATAAATGATGTGCTCAGTTAAATTTTGTTTAATTTGTTCTGGAAACCCCACCAAAGGATATTCATATTTTGATCCTTATTTTTTTAATGCAACACTGGTCTAAATTCCCGTCTATTAAAGTGTATAAGGGTTCACCTAAACAACCTCATATACCATGACAATTGTGAAAGAAAAATTAGTGTTGGCAACTTGGAATACTTGAATCCATATTTACTTCCTATTTCAATAAGAAAAGAGAAATAAATGTTTCTCTGTGACACAATCTTAAAATAAACCTTTATTTATTTGCTTCATAACAGCCTATAAATGATTTTTAAATCAAATGAATGCTTAAAACTTACAGTTTACGTTGTTGTTGCTGTCCTCAGAGTCATCTGTGAAGTCGGACACTTGAGCGACACACAATCCCTCACTGCAGGTGAACTCCCCATCTGAACCGGAGGCGACGCTCACCTGCTTCAACGCCACAGCGAAGGCCAACGACAGCCATAGAGAGAAGCAAAGAAACCCCATCAGGAAATCTTTCTTGATGCTCTGCTCATGTTTAAAATCCTGATTTTCAGATGCTCAGCTGAGGTCTATACTTTTCTTACTATCTTCAGCTTACATAAGTATGACTGATGCAGTGCCTGTTTGAGTTGTTGAAGGAGGTTAAAGTGCAATAAAGGGTTTTTATGGCTGTTGCTCAATAAAGTCCCTTTGCCAGGTTATGTTTCTACGTTTGAATGGAATCATGTGATCATTCCAGGTGAGCTCCAGCTGCTTTTTTCTGAAATAGCTCTGAGATTTTAATTAAATTCCCCTTGGGATGAGAATTAAGCATTTTATATTTTATTTTTAATTTTATCCATTTACATCAAAGACAGTAAAGAAATGAGCCTTTCTTGTTGGTATGAGTGGCCTGTTTTTTCAATAAATGTTGGGAAAATACATATTTCTTCAACATAAAAAAAATATCTCTTCTTAAATGTTTAATTGTGTCTTCATTAAAGTGATGGTAAAATCTTCCTAAACTTATTTTAAGATCAAAGGATTTTTGTGTGAGTAATTTTCTATAAAGGACAAAAATTAAATAAGACTTTTAGGTAAAATAATTTAAACAAACTCTTTACAATTATTTTATAAACATAAGAATTAAAAAATGGCATAAAAATTAAATTATTTTAACTAATAGTAATGTCCATCTTATAAAATCTGTTTGTTTGTTTTTTGACATCTTGCAATTGTTGGATTTTAAATCTAGTGACAAGGACACAGAAAATACACATTTTATGTATTCACTTATTTCTCAGATTGAATCAAATAACAAAAAAAAAAATGATGTTCACAAAAGCCTAAAGACCTCCTTATTCTCAACAAAATGTATTATGAAGCTTAATAAAAACATATAAAGACTGAAATTTTGACCAGCTAGAAAAGAAATGAGGTGGGATTTTACGACGTGCTATAAGGGACTTAATTAAAAGTCACAAAAAACTCAGGGTTACACCTTCACAGTAAGGAGTCATTTTATTTAATGATGACCAATATAGACAGAACCTGAAATGATGAGCAGCGGGTCTAAATTAAATTAACCTTGAAAGAAAGGTGAGTAGGAGGGTTTTTTGACAATAGAATGTCTGTTAAAAATTGAGACAAAAAGGAAATATTTCATTCCAAGCTTTATGATATTTCGCAGTGAAAAAAAAGTTCCACCTTGTAGCTGAAGACAATAATAGCGTTTATTGATTTAACATTCAAAATCAAGACGATTTAGATAGAATTTTATATTAAATTTTATTTTATATAGTCTATAGTACAGTTTTGTTCCATAAAAATCTTTAATATTGGTCACAAAACAACTCAGCAATCAAAAACAGTTACACCTTAGCACAGAAACTCGTGAAGATTTACATTTTCATTTTATCATTTATTTGGGATTTACAAGACCATCTAATATGTATTCTGTTGTATGTAAGTGTTTGCTCCTCAGTTAAACATAGTCAGGTTCCTTCATTTCATTCATTCATTCATCTTCTATACCGTTTTGTCCTTTTTGGGGTCAGGGGGCTGCCGGAGCCTAACCGGTGGACAGGTCTCTGGTCTGTCGCAGGGGCCACAGGCCACAATCAGACACCCATGCGCACTTGCATCCATACCTAGGAACAATTTAGAGTGACCAATTAACCTACGAAGGTTGGTTGTCAGGTTGTTTGCTTTAAACCTCCTTTTATATATATTTTTGGGTTATATTTGGCTTATGTTATTGATTATTTAAGCTTCTCAAGCCGAGTTACCTGCAGTTATGGGTCCTTAATCACCAGATCTTTACAAAGAGCTGATAGGTTGTCTACCAGCCCAAAAAGAAGCTTTACCTTTCTGCTTATCTGATACCTGATAAATTGTTCGAATCTTTGATGATTCTTGTCACCTTTGTGAGTGTAGCAGAGGTCTCCAGAGATGCGCGACAAGTAATTAAAATTGGAGAAATTTATCAAAAATGATGTACAATGATGACTTCATTTAACAAGTCATTTGCAGTTCTTTTACATTTTTCATTAAAACTTGTTTTTCGCCACAGACTGATCAGAGATTTCCCCGCCTTTTGTTCTTGCTGAGCCATTAGAAGTGATTGGATGTTTCTTTGATGTTTCTTTGAATGAGCAGCAGGCACATTCTGTCAGATGACCTGCTGTTTTACAGCTTTTCAAAGACATACTGACTGATTGCTCGCAGGAAAACTTAGAAATGAGACGTAAAACACTGAACAGACAGAAAAAAAATCACGCTCCATTTGTCTTCATAGCGGCTTTTCTCTGACCTTGTCACTTTCAACACTTTCTTAATTAAGACATATTGAGAGGCTTCTTGTGTTGCAGCTTGAAAGCAACCAATCTGTTTCCACAATCTCATTCAAGCGATGGCGCTTGCACGGCACACAACTGCTAATCTTACTCCAGCTGAATCAAGTGATTCACTGCTGATTGAACTGATCAGAGCAGCCAGGGTTTAACCTGAACATTTTACCAGCAGGAGATGCTTCAGCGTCCATTTCCAGGATGAAAAATAAGATCCTGCAGAGTTATGAGATGGAAGTGTGTGAACAGCAGCCAGTAAAGAGAAGAAAAAAAGAGTTTAAGAGCTACAGAGGCCCAGAGGGCTTTTAATGTATTTTTTTTTGTCAGATTCTTATTTAATGTATATCAATGTATATCCATCGTTACTTTTTTTTGCTGAAACAAAGTTTAAGTCAGTATTACTGATCACTTGTAATTATACTTAACTTAGTATTTATTACCAGTTTCAAAACATTTAATCCCTTATTTCTATGTTTTAAAGCAACATGACAGTTCAAACAATGTATTTTTTGTTTTTACTTTTTTATCTTCAGCCATTTTTAATTCTTTAGCTTGGCTTTTTTGACTGAATCATATTTTCTACTATTCCATGGCCCAAAGCATTTTTCTAGAACAAGATGTAAAATCAAACCTGCAGTTTGTGTTTTGTCTAAGTCGTGTAATTTTAAAATAATTCTATCTAATAATTCTTTTGTTTTTAGAACCATAAAGGTTTCATATTTGAACAATGTGTTTTTATTTATTTTCTAGTTATTTTTAGTTTATTTCAGTAGACTAAAGTTTAATTAAATTTGGCAGCCTCTCCACCTTTTTCTTGAAAAAGTGTAGGTTCATTTCCATTATATGCCTTGGAATGTATTTAATGTGCTGTCTAATATGAATAGATACAAAATATCTTCACAGATATTGTTAAAGAAATCACTCATCCTCAAAAGAAAATTGTAACTGCTCTACTAATCCATCCATTTCCTCTGCACCAAACCATTTACTTTGTCTCTCCCATCCCACTTGGGTCTCTAAGCTAAAGCAAACTCACCAAATCCTGAGAAATATCTGTTCCAAAAAACCCACACGGCCTGGTCAAATTTAGATGTACTGGTTACTTTGGCTAATTAAACCATCCAGGTTTATTTGATTACATGTTTTTTAGACTTTAGAAAAACAGCAACAGTTGTTGGACTATCATCACTTAATCAGTTTTTGTATGATCAAGTCATGGTCCTTTAGTGCCATCTACTGTTGCATATTTTGCCTGTTTTTGAACAGGTAGAAATGTTAAATATTTTGGGATGTAACAATTATTCAATGAATTGATTTCTATTCCTATAATCCAACCAGACTGATCTGTCTGAGGCAAGTTAGTAATTGAATTGAATCAAACTGAAATTGAAAACTCGTTTCAAAATGAGATAAATCTATTTTGG
Organism: Adrianichthys oophorus; assembly: GCA_036245035.1. Lineage (NCBI taxonomy): Eukaryota > Metazoa > Chordata > Actinopteri > Beloniformes > Adrianichthyidae > Adrianichthys > Adrianichthys oophorus. The sequence continues at coordinate 31,865,030 of BSAI01000108.1, forward strand.
AAAATATCATTTAGAATGAGACATGGTAGATTTATTTTACTATATTGTACAATCGACTAAGTGCCATCACAGTGGACAACACATGTGATGGTAGCAAAAAACACTCAACCATCATTACAGTCCAATGTGTGGAATTGGATCTTTCAAAATGAACAAATGGCAATATGAATCGTATCAGTAAACACAACACATGATGAATATATGAATATGAATCGAACCGTTGTTAAAAACAAACATTACACCCCTAGTATGTTCTTACTGGGCTAGTTTTTCTACTATTCCTTCTAAAGCAAAAAGCAAACAAACAAATGAGAAAAACGTTGAGAGCTTTCCTCACTGCTTCACCAACCCATTTTTAAAAATAATAATTCTGAAAGAGAAGAATATAAAATAACATGGAAGATGTCAGATATTGTCTATACAAATGACAGAACTATAACATGACAATGTTGGGTGGGTCTTTTGGTAATTTATTAATTAACTAAAAAAAATGTGTTTTAAAATTGTAGGATTTTCCCTTTGTTATTCTTTTCTTAAACATCAGTGAAGGGCAGCAATGATATCAAGGTGTATACCTGTTTTTGTTCTTGAATGTATTGCGTTACCCTTTAAGAAAGAATTTGTTTTCCATGTGAGCTCTACCCGCCATTACTCCATCGTCATCCGCCATTTTTGCTGCAGCTCGGTACTCTTCTCTCTTTTCGTTGTATTTATTTATTTTATTTTTTTTAACTTTGCAATTTAAAAACTTTTTGTTTAGCATATATTTTCGAAAACATTTCAACTTTGAAAATAATACATTTATCATTGTTGAAGACCAAGCTTTGGTTTGAGAATAATAAAAATAATAATAATTATTTTCAAAGTGTGAAAACACCATTTTTAAAAGGATTTCGTCGCATTTGTTACGTCATTCGCCTGCGACGAAGTAGTGAAAACACTTATACAGCATCAAGCTAGCCAACTGGAGCGGTAATAAAGAGAGCTTCTATTGCTGAAGCTGTTTCTATTTTTGTACCAACTGAGGATATCAGATGGTGTTATAAACGCTCGTCGGCACTTTCACATTTGCACCAGACTGCCTTTATAAAGCAGATTTAGTGGCGGGCGGCTTCAGACGAGCTAGCTGACTCTGATGTTTTGATCAAGGTTTGTTTTTTAAAAGTCAATCATCCTCGTCCAGGGTGACCATGGTGCATTGTTTGGTGAGCCTTTGTGCCAGAGAGGTGGTCAGAAACCACAACTCATCTCCCAGCTGGCTTGGGTGGGTTCCCAGAGAGCTGTACCGACCACTACTGGAGGCCGCCTTCGCCAGCTGCAGACCGCTCACTGTCGGCGAGCTGGCGCAGTGGTGGCCCGAACGCACGCTGAGCGTTGGAGGACCAAAAACACAGGGGAACCTCTCACCCAATCGTCTCTGCGTTCAGGCCCTGCTGCTTGCAGTGGTCAGAGGTCTGGCTGACCATAGGTCAGAAAGATTTGCTTCCATAGATAATGTTTTGATTGTTTATCAATGTGAAGTTTCATTGGACCTTAAAAACACACTCATCCTATTTGTATTGTGACACTGATCAGGTGTGTGCTGCAAGTCCTGGACCTGTGCGGACTTCACGGGGATGAGGGAGGAACAGGGGACTCGATGGGAGGCTGGTCTCTGACTGTGGCTGTCTGCACCATGGTCGTTCAGGCCAAAGCTGGTGTTAAGAGGACAAAGAAGAAGGACGGAGACCGAGAAAGAAAACAAATCTCAGCTCTCGAAAGAGAAATGGACTTAAAAAGAGAGCGAGCACAAAAGAATGGTTCTGTGAAACCAAACATTGGTGATGCAACCAGCAGAGGCATCACTGGATTTTCAGGTTTTGTGAGTGAACAGGATTTAACTAAAGGAGTCAGGAGAAGAATGGAGATAGAGAGGAAAAAAGGGACTACTAGGACAGGTTTAGAAGACAGTAAAATAGAGGAAAAAGCGGACAATAGTGATGTGTTGGTGCACGTACGAGCAGATCTTTTTGTCAACGCCCGATCTTGGGAACGTGTTCGTGCTGCCCTGACCACATCTGGGCCCCTAAAGCTTCAGTGCAGATACCTCCGCGTGGAGGAGATTTCCGTGTCAAGCATCAAAACCCTCTTGAGCCTCCTGCCCCGTCTGGGTCTTCTGGGCGTTGACATTCGCTACAGCAGCCTTGGGGTGGCAGGTTTGGCTGAACTGCTGCCTCTTCTCTCGTCCTTTCCTTCGCTGAACTCCCTGCGCCTGCATTATTGTAACCTAGACTTTAGAAGAGATCAGTTTGGGCAGGAGGATACTTTAAGAAACCTTTCACAAGGGCTGGCGTGTTTGCAGGAGCTGCGAAGGCTCAGTTTGACTGCTTTGCGACTGCCCGGACAGCTGCGTGTTTTACTCAGGTATGCCCAGTTTTTTTTTTCTTTCCAAACCTCATTAATTAATACATGTTTTTCCTGTAACAATGTAATGTAATAACTGATTTATGTAATGCAATGTAATGACTGTAAGAAATAATTTTAAAGTAAGACTGTTTTTGTTACCCCTGGTAGCAAACATTTCCTGTTCTTTCTTCTCTATGAAACTATCAAACATCCAAGCACTTGTTTATTTTGTTTTATTTTGACTTTATATAACTAAGCTACATATTTAACAGCTTTAAAAAATGGCAATGTTTCTATTAATTTATCATTAGACAACTTTTGACCTTTTTTCTTTCAGCTCTTTGCCTCAACCTCTTGAGATTCTGGAGTTGCCTTATTTGAGCCTCAGTCCATCTGACCTGGCCTACCTGTCCTGTAGCCATCATGCCTCTGCATTGCAGCAGCTGGATTTGAGTGAGAACCGTCTGGATGACAGCACCCTCCCTTCAATTCGAAGGCTCCTCTCCCAGGCCTCCAGCAGCCTGCAGCATCTGTCTCTAAGTGGTTGTGGTTTAACTGACAGTGTGGTTGGACTCTTGCTACCTTCCTTCGGGTGCTGCCGGGCACTCAAGAGCTTGGCTTTGGCCCTAAACCCACTGTCCATGGCAGGTCTTCTGGACCTGGTCCAGATGGCAGTGAGACTCCCTAACTTACGCCAGTTACTCTACCCAAACCCACTGGAGGACTACCAACCAGGCCTCCCTGATCTGCCGTCTAGTGCTCAGCTGCTGGACTGGCCTCTGGATGAAACTACTGACATCAACATGACCAGCAGCCAGCTTAACAGGGTGCTATTAGACAGCGGACGCACCGACCTGCTTCTCACCTGCGACCTCCTAAATTATGATAAAGACTTGGTGGTCTAAAGCTAAGCACAGGTGTGCTTATCCAGGGCAGTGGGACAGGAGGATCAGTAATGTTAGCATCTGCATTAACCACTAAAGAACATTCCTCCACCTGCTTTCTTAGCTGGGTTAAACAAACACTGTTCAGAAGTGGTGGAGATCACATTTGCACGTGCGTTTCTGTTTCCAAAATGAACGTGATGCTTGTCGAGGTGACTCTTAAAAGATCAGGTACATCTGCTTTAATTGAATTAGATTTTGTCTGTGTGTGGAGTAATCTGACACTAAAGAACACTTTTAAAAAGGATTAGCGCCTACTATATGTACCATCCGATTCAAATGCAAAGCATCCAAAATGTTTCTGCTCAGTCCAGTCAGCATATGAATTTTACTTCAAACTTAAACTAGCATCTTAAGAAAACAACATAAATTGATCAATCAAAAGATTTGCCTTTTTCTAACTTAGCGTTTTCTTCTAACATTTAACTTGTGGTTTTACTCCCTTCGCTGTTTCTTAAAAAATGCTTTTTGTTCACCTGGAAAAAAGAATCAGAAAAACCTCAGAAGTTCATTTTTTTACATGGATTGTGAATTTGTGATGGAAACATGTTCTAATTATAAAAGAAGTATTTACTGCCTATTTTGTTGTATTGTATACAAAATGAATTCTCAATTTAAAAAAATCATTGAGTCAAAGTCCTGTCTGTCCTGGTTGGATATCTGAAACTTGATTATTGTCTGTCCTACACAAAGGATCATTTGAAAAACAACCTTATATTTTTATAAATAACAAGTCAAATAGACATTAAAATATCTAGTTGTGTAAAGACGATTGAGCAAAAATATCACTAAATGTGGAAAATACCAATTACACGTTGACAAGTAGATCAGCTGCTGAAAACACCCAGTTTGATTCATTTTAAAGACTCATTCTGATGTAAATTATTTTTAAGTAGTTGTAACATGTTCTGGTGGCCTTTTTCTTAAGATAATTAAGCTCAAATCTGCATTTCTGATCATTTCTTTATTCAAAATAGTTGTGAATCAGAAGCAGATGACAATTCCATTTTAAAAAGATCTTATTTGTGACGTAGAAAGTACGTTGGGCGAGCCACAAGTTCCCCCCTTTGCTCCTATGAAGCATCCACAAATAGATCCGTGTATGTCTTGATTTTACTTGTCTGAACTGGAATCTGGCTCAAAACTGTAAACTCAGCAGTTCTAATGAACTCTTGCCACTCTGCAGAAATGTCTTCATGTCTTAGAAAATGACATAAGTTTTAAAAATGTATTTCAGCTCAAAACAGCATACACATAAACACAAGACCATTGGGACCACTTTTAAAATAGATTAAAAGATGATAAGAGAAGGTCTTTAAAGGGCAGAATAAGCCACAGGTGAAGAGCTTCTCAGGTTTCACACATAGGTTCTTTAGTCCTCTGATGGATGGTATGATCCAAATTACAGAGGATGTATATCAGGGATGGGCAACTCCAGGCCTCGAGGGCCGCATTCCTGCGTGTTTTCCAACATACCATGCTCTGTAATGTACTATTAGCTGGACACACCTGAACCAGGTAATCAGTCATGAGTAGAGCTTGGATAGCTGGAAATAATGCAGACACTGGCCCTCGGGGCCTGGAGTTGCCTTTCCCTAATGTCTATATTCTTTCTCTGGTATTAAAAGAATGTAAGGTTTGTCTAACATGTACAAAAGGTTGGGTTTTTTTCTGTGTAGATTCACTTCACTTGCTTTTTTTTCTTTTAAACTCAAGAAACTGATAAAGGCACTTTAACCCACATGCTATGGAACTATCCCAATGTTCAGAGCTTCTGGATGGAAATTCATTGATATGTCACCCACATTGTTAAGCACAATGTACCAATCTCTGGTGCTTTTTATTTTGGGTTGACCCATCACTTCTTGACAACCTTCCATCAAATGATGCTGAATAGGTCTAAATAGCGTTAATGTTGGGTCGTAAACTCATTGTTTCACAGTGAAAATCCCACTTCCCCCCCTCTGTTTCCTTTTGGCACAATCACCTTGGTAAACTAGCTCCACTTGAATGTCTTTCTTACAAACTAGTAGATAAGAAGGATGACTTTCATCTGAAATGGGACACATATCTTTCCATCTTAAATGGGACAATTTATGGTAATTTCTTTTTTGTGTGTGCTTTTGTTTTCTGTGAAGTGGTAAGACTGTATTTAAATCTTCGTATACGAGAATTCAAACAGGATTGGTGACCTTCGTGCAAGTATGTTTTATTACTAAAAGACTGCAGAACAAAATAACTTTATTTAAAACTTTTACAGAAATATGGTATCATAAAAGTAAAAATGTCTTTATTAACATATGTACATGTAATTATTTTTAAACTTTAAACAGCAAATACTTTGATCCTATATAGAGCATAATAAAACAAAGGTAGCATTTGATTCATTACTGTCACATTTTCTTCATGTGTGTTATAAGGTAAAGAAATATAAACATCTATGTTAAACATACAGATAAATTGGAATTTATGCTCATCTAGAGTGAAATTGTTTCAGAAAAGCAGCTTTAGAAGATTTTGGTTTTTAAACATCATTCATTAAACTATCCAGCTTTTCCGTCTCTCCAGAGCAGCACTCGGTTAAACTTTTTGTAAAATACAGCAGCTCTATCTTTCCTGACTCACGTGCTAAAGCTATTCCTGAATATATGTTTTGTTGACCCGAGTCCCCGAACACGGAGACAGCTGTCACCCTAAACGCCAACAAACCAGAGAAGAAAACACAAGAAATCAGGGCTCAAACAGAGACACAAGAGGAATATGCTCTCATTGATTGACTCACCTATCATCAGTCATTCTCTCTGAGATCACAGGCTTCGCCTCATTTTTCAATAGATCCCAAATGTGAAGGTTTGACCCAGCATCCAGAACGCAGAATACTGTGGGTCTGGTCTGAGCCCACTGCACTGACACTACCGGTTCTCCACTCCACTCGGCGACAGGATGCTCTTGGCTGACCATGTGCATCCTAATGCTGCCATCCCCACAACCCACCTGGGCAAGAGAAACAACACGTCTTCTAGGAAACATGATGTTCAGGAATGTCTAACACTTCAAAATACTTTTTTAAAAATAAGAGATTGAGATAAAATATTTCAGGAAAAAGAAGAAACTCCTATGACAATTCTGTTTTTTTTTAAAGATGTTCTTGTAGTATTTTTCTAATAATGGAGGACATATATTGAGAAAATTGGGCTAAATGAAACTGCATTTCTGAGTATTTCTTTATTCAAATTGTGATGCATTAAGAGCAGACCAAAAAAAAAAAGCTGCTTGAAAAAGATCATATTTGTTACCCAGAAAATACGTTGAGCCATATACGTCTCTGCTTTCCTCGTCCAGACTGGCACTGGTAATGTTAGGTTGAGGGTGTGAGGGGCTGTAAGCTAGCGTGAGAGCGCGTAAACGGAGAGCTCTCAGTTATGCTTGACAGGAAGGGGATGCAGGGTTGCTCTGTGCAAAAGTCCCAAACCCAACTCAGAGGTGAATTTCTAATGAACTACTGCTGTTCTGAAGATGTCTTTTTCTATGTCTTAGAAAATGACACATTTTTTTTTAATTTAGGCTAAAAGGGCATAATAAAAAAACCACTAGGAACGCTTTGAAAATAGCTCAAAAGATAATTGAAGTGGGTCATAAAGAAAAATCTAATAACAATGGATGCCAAGCGTAGCTAACTTACTTCTGGGTCCAGGTTGAAAAAGGGACATTGACTGTGTATTTTCCAAAAAAAAAACCAACACATTTTTTAAGCACTCCTACCAGGAAACAGTTGGGTCTGAAGGGAGAGAAGTGGATTGAGCACACATCAACAGGCCGCTCTTCAACCTCCTGAAACCTGTAAAACTTTGGTGAAGCCTTCAAACCATAACTTGTTCCATGGCTGACCAGACCCTGGAAAGAAATTTAGATGAGGAGCCTTTCTAAGAAGTGTAAATCTCACCAAGTGGTACTTACCAGATTTGTGCCAAGAAAGAAGTGATTGGAGTCTGTTGGGAGGAATTTTAAAAGAAGTGTCTGTAAAAGCTCCCTTTTTACGGTTTTGTGCTGCGTTGACCTGAGAGATGTAAGTAAAAGAAGACAAAAGCACAAGTCAGTGGTTGGACCATTCACAGCCAAAAATAAACTGCAAAAGTGGAACATGGTACTTCATTCTATTCCTGCTGCAGCATCAGAATGTAGTTATGTTCTCATGACACGTTGAGGTGACAAAAAGGGAGCCAGCTGTGTGCAAAGGGATATTTGAAGTCCAGTAGCTGGTGGTGTCAAAAGCTGTTTATGCATCTCACCTCTTAGAAGTCAGGATGGCTGAGCTGTGAAGCAGCTTTACTTTGCCCCCAGGCCGGAGACCTGCAAACAGGACATATGAAACCGGGTAACGGCTCGGGCACATGGGTGAGATAAATGAGAACATGAGGAAAGAGGAGGAGGCTTCAAAACGTGACCTAGATCTGTTGGAGAGCCGGCTTCACTGCCTTTTGGGAGCTCCACCACCACCTAAAGGACACAAACGGAAAACATGAAACATCTACATGCTTCAAAATCCTTCAAGTCCAACAGGGACTGATTATATTGAGGAGTTGGAAGCACAACTTGCAGAAATTTTTTAATTATTATTATTATTTGTTTGCCCTATTTTTGTTCTTGACTAAACCCAGATTCAATAAAAGATAAAATGTTAATTAAAATACAAATTAGTGACCTTTAATCTTATCAGTAGATTGAAAACCTCAACTCCCCACATTCTCTAGTTAGATCCTGGCTTCCCTCCCTGTTCCCATCATCATTCCCCACTCACCCCTCAATGTGTTCCCATGTGTCTTAAAACTGAAGCTGTACTAAAAAATAAATAAATAAAAATACTAAATTCTGATAATGTTAATAATCTAGGCCATATCTTTAAGTAACAATTGGCCCCCAATTTTCTTGAAAAAAGAAATCCTCAGCCATTCTGCTCCCAGACTGTAGAATGCCTCCCACACGTCAATAACATTGACATTGGAATTTTCTAAACTCGTGTTTAATCATCACACTCAACCTAACTCACTGTTCTGTTGCCCTAAATTAATTGCTGTCTCTTGTTGTTTTTTTTACAGAGCCCTGAACATGACATAAAAAAATGTTCCCTTAAATTAATAATTTGTGGCCATAAATTTAACTTTTGTGTAAACAAATTGTCATTTAGTGCACCCAAATGAGTGTTTTGTGGGCACAAAAACTGATACTAAAATACTAATTTGTGCGAACCAGTTCTAATTTGTGCACATTTTGTGCACACAAAATGCTGATTTGAGATCACAAGATACTAATTTCTGCTTACAAATACTAAATTTGAAAACATTAATTTCTGCACACAAAATACCTAATTGTAGGTACAAATTATTAGTTTGAATGTTTTTTGAATGTCATGTTCAGGACTGTGTAGTTTTTCACGTGGATTTTTAATCTATTTATTTTTATGTTAATCTTGAATATTTCAGGATTAACGTCTTTGTTTTTATTTAAGGAGCTTATAAAAAACATTGATATAAAAAATATATATCTTTTAAGCTCAAATTGATTAAAAAAAAAAGCAAAGACATATAGTAAATCAATTGGTTGCTAGTGAAAATAAAATGTATTTTTAAGCTTGCCATCAATTATTTTTAAATTTGTTTATCTAGTTATCCCATCCTTGTTTAACAGTGTCCTGTTAGCTTTTGAAATAAACATTTTAGATATTATTTGATGCGTTTTTCTTATATATTTAGAGTTTATAATACAGTTACATTTTGGTCATAGTTGCATTGCACCAGATCAAAGTAGAAGTCATCGAATTGAAGGATTGCTTTATTATTTATATAAAGTGACTGTACCAAATCTACAGCAGGCCAGACTTGGTCTGTCAGGGCAAATAGTTTCTGAAAAGCAGCATGGTGATCATTCATCCAGCTTGTTCTGCAGTTGTCAGACTAAAGCAAAGTAAAACATGTCTGAGAGGGGCTTGAATGATTGACAGTGACATGCCTGTAAGGGATACTGTGTCTAAAAATATTTCAACCATGAATACATGTGCAGAACAGACAGTGATGACCACAAAAACAAGTGAGGTGTATCTTTCTTATGTCCTTTACTTAAAATATTTGTTTGTTTTTATTGTTTAATATTGAGATTTTTTTGTTGTTGTTTATCTTACCCAGAAATTTAACAGCCCACTTTCATCCAGAGAAGCCAGTTGGCATGTCAATCCTGTGGACTCTGGGTTACAAAACAAAAAAATAAAATAAAAATAAAAAACAGTGACCACAAGAAAACAGAGACAATTTGTCTAGAAATATAAGCATATTTTTCTAACGATACAGTTTTCATACCATCGTCAGGTGACAAAAAAGAACCTGCTCCTGCCACAATGGAGGGAACGACCTCAACAGAGGTCACAGGTGAGAGGTGACCTGTCTCTGCCATGACTGCATCTGTGATAGCGAGATGACAAAGGAAATTTCAGCAATTTACCAGCTGTGATCTCAAACTTCTGAAGCTGAAGTAGTACTAAGTACTCATACTCTGATGTTTAGCACCTGATAAGGACAAAAGCTCAAGCTCACTCAGCTCACCAGTGGAAAAGGTAGGCTGCCTGATGGTCCACTCATTCTCTCCTGTCTTTAGGCTGTAATGATTACTGGCATGCTCCCTCAGGTCCCACAACACCACAGAGCCAACTGACGTCCCTGCAAACACTAGGATGGCCTTTCCAGGACTAAAGCAGCAACACTGTATCTGAAAAAAATAAAAAAATACACTTTTTAAAAATTCCTCCTTTTTCTGTGGGGGACTTTTGCTTCAAAAGAATTACTGGTATTTCTGGGCAGCTTTTCTTTCACTTTGCATTCATTTAAATCCTTTTTTCCCCCCTACATTTTCATTACTAAAAATGTCTTTATCATCTACAACCAACCTAAAAAAGAAATCTGGACAATAATTGTACGTTTTTAAGAAATATTTAATCCTTTTTTTCTGGATTATAATATCATAACAGGGGAAGTATCACCTCAGATTCATAGAGCAGAATCTTCTGAGGTCTGGACGGCTCCCAGATGTTCCAGATGCAGATGACGGTGTTGCTGTCAAGATGTACGGAGCTTGGCTTTGGCATGTGGACTGATAGCATGGTGTGTCTTTGAACTTGAGAAAAGTGCACTATGCTAACTTGTCGGCCTGCAAATATTAAAAGGGAAAGTGACTTTCAAATTGATGCAGGAGTCTGAACTGCTCAGCTCAGATAGAAAATCTAGCTAAAGATTTAAGGAGGTCTACCATCAAGAAAAGGCAACTTGGTGTTGATCTGCAAGCTCCCATCACTGAAAGACAACGAGTCTGGTATAGTCTTTAGCTTTATTTGGGACTTCCTCTCAGCTTGTTCCTCTTCCAACAGGACGAGCATGACCTTTATTAAGTCACATAAGATAATAAGTTACCATAGATGGTTGACACTAATCTTAAACTCAAAAATGATGACTCATTTGAAAACCTGTGAGGCTGATTGCAGAAAGGATGTCAGACGCTGAGAATCAAAGTTCAAATCACTTGCAGTTCTTTCTTGTGCTCCTTGAGTGAGGTTTGGATCTGCCAACACACAAAAAACACAATGGCTAAACCTAAACGCTCATGCACATCAAATATCAGGGATTTATCTTCATGTTGCTTCACCTCCACAGGCTCCACTGTGCTGTGATGGATGCTGTGTCCATTTCTCGCACATTTCTATTTCCTCTGTCTGGATGTCTCGCTCTGCATTGTCCTCATTGCATTGAGTGTATGCCTAACAGGGAACATATTCTGAACTGGGATGCAAAAAGCTAAAGAGTTCTTGTAGAATAAAAAAAAAGAATGCTGACCTGTTTGGTGTTTGCATTTCCAAAGTTTCTGATGTAAAGCTCATATTCACTGACTGGTGGAAGGTCCAAGAGGGAGAATGTCACAGAGAAATCCAGATCAATTAAACGGAGCAAGTCTGTGCTGCGTTTCCTGCAGTCAGAAATATTTTTGTTTTAATCTAGTCACTGTTTGTCAATTTTACCAATTTTTTCCGAACCTACATTTGTTTAACAGTATCTTTCTTGCTGACTTCACGCCGCTTTGCAGCCACAAAGTCAATGAATTTTCCACGTTGAGAGGCTGAAATCTGGCTCTCTTCAGAGTCTGTAAAAAGCAGTAAAGACACATCCTATTTACTGTAACACTAAACCAGGCACTAGAACACACTGGATCATTTTTAGGAAGATTTAAACCTTTGTTCTTCTTTGACCTGTCGTCAGCCTCTTTGCTCACAGGTTGTCTGGACTGAACTGTTCCAGCTCTCTTGTTCTCTTCAGCAATGGCTCTTTGAATCGCCTCGATTTCTTTTCGTTCTTGAAGTGTTAGCTCTTCTTTTTCTTCTGGTTTCAGTGGTTCCTTCTCCTTCTTGTCTTCATCTGCACTCTCCTCCTCAAAATCCTCTTCATAATCCTGAGAGGGGAAAAACAAACATTATTATTTAGCAAATAAAATACACAAAGAACCAAAACAAACAGAAAATAGGAGAGCTAACGTCTAAGCTTAAGCTCTGAATACTCACCAGTTTCTTAGAATGTAAAATGATTTAGGCATGCAAAACATAAGCAAATACATTTTTCTTAATTGTAAGAAAACAAAATGTGTTTTTTCTTTATACTTTCACAACTTTACCTCAAAATCATCTTCATAGTATTGTTCTGCTAATATCTCCTCGTCAACCTGAAAGTATGAAAATAATCATGAAAAACCATCAAAGTTACTTAAACTACAACAATTTATGAAAGAATACCAAATCAAAAACCAAAAAACAAATCTGCACAGTAAAGTTTCAAATCGAGTGAAATAATAATGCTGAAGAACATTAAAACAAAAACATCCAGCTTGTAAAAAATAATCAGTGTATTAAGTTTTGGAGATTTCTTTATGTTTGTTTATTTTGTGAAAGTAAATTTGATTTTATGATTGTTTTATACTATTTGTTAGTTTTGTGCAGAATAATTTCTGGATTTAGTTTTCTTGCAACTCAAATTTCTTGAGTTTTATTGAGCTTTGCTTACTATTTTATTATTTACTATTACAGTATGTTTAAATTCTTCTTATTGTATCTTGAAGTTTGTATCTAATTTCTGATAATGATGTTAACATGTAGTTAAATTGTTATTTTTAACTCTTTTTTTTTTTTTTTTTTTTACAATTGATTCATTTGGTTTTAAAGTAGGAAAATGCTTCAATCTTACATTGCTAATTTCACAAAAACAGTTTTGGATTTTTTGGCTTAGTTTAAGCGGTAAGATGTTTTTCTGTTTGTGTCATATAGTCTAAATATCATGGACAGAGAAAAAGTTGTCAAATTAAAGCAAAAGCTCACTCAGAAGTTCAATGACGATCACCTTATGAGATGCTATATTATCTGCAGGTAAGTTAAAGGAAGTTTGCTTTCACATAATCACAAAAAAATTCTAGGGAAAAAAAGAAGTGTCTCAGATATGTGAAAAGTTCTTAGCCAAACATCTTACAGTCTCTTTTGCATCATCCTCATCTTTCACTTCAGCAGCCCACTGGTCAGACAGTACATCGTAGTTCTAGATTTATAAAAATTGTAGCAACAGAGAAAAAAAAAGGCATAAAATGTTTCACAAAATTTGCAATAACTGATCATTGATTTGCAGAGCAATATAAATCTGCACAAACCTCTGCCTCTGTTGTTTTCTTTGCATGTTTGTCAGAGGATTTCTTGAAAAAAGCTCTGTCTTTGTGAACATTTTCTTCATCTCTGTCTCTTCTGTCTTTGTATTTTCTCCCATCCTCCTCTTCATTTTTCCCTCTTTTCTCTTTGTGTTTCTCCCTTTCTCCTCGCTCTCTTTCACTTTGGTAAAACTTGATCTTTTCACCAGATCCTTTTGAGTCATGATATTCCTTAGATTCACTTGCATGCTTTTGTTTCCCATCCTGCATGGCAAAAAGTCCCCACAAAAGGGCCAATGTACCCATTATCCAAACAGAAAAACATATTTTATGGTACATGTTAGTTCAATATGAGTTTTAATGCTGAAACCTACATAATACCCTTCCCCTTTGTGCCTCTTTTCTCTCTCGTCTTTATGTTTTCTGTGTTCCTCTTTATACGCTGAAATCAAAAAGATATGAGGGCATAACATCAGCACCAAAATATAAAAAGAAATGTTAATTTCTGTATACACACCTTTTTCCTCTCTTTGTTTTCTGTGTTCCTCTTTATAATCTGAAATCAGAAAATGCAAATGTTTGTTCTCCAAAAACACAAATTTTAATAAACATGTTAACTGAGTCATACACACCTCTTTCTTCTTTTCTTTCAGAATGTTCTTTCCGGCTTTCGTGTCTCTCTTGAATGTCTCTGTGTTTTGTCTTGCCTTCATCGTCATTTCTGTGCTGACCATCCTTCTCCTCTTTGTTCTGGTTATCAGTGTGGACCCTTTTCCTCTCCCCACTTTCCTCGTATCGTCTTTGTCTCTCTTTCCTTTTCTCTCTGTCTCGCTCCTCCCATTTTCTGACTTTGTCTCCCTCTTGCCTTATTTTCTCTCTGTCCTCATCAGTATGTCTTTCTCTGTGCCTAACTTCCTCTTTCTCCCAATCCCTGTTCTGGTCTTCCCCATCTCCTCTTCTGCTCCTTCTTTCCCTGTCCCTGTTTGCATGTCTCCTCTTCTCTCTGTCTTTCTCATCTTTTTTGTCTCCTTCCCTGTGCCGTGAACTCCTTCGTTCAGCATGCATCTCCCTTTCCCTGGTCAGGTGTCTCTCCTTAGTGGACTCCTCTGAGTCTCTGGGATGCCTCTCTGTGGACTCTCCACCACGTCGTTTCCTTTCTCTGTCCTCTTTCCTTTTGACATTGTGATCACTTTGGTCTCTGTGGTCACTAGTCTCCTAAAATGAGAAAACTGATTGAGTCACCACTCATCAGTACTATTGTTATTTTCCTAATTTCTCAGCAATTTACCCTGATGTGTCTTCTTAAATCAGCAGGTCTCCACGTGTCTTCTTTGGTTATTTTCTAAACAAATATATATATATTATTATGCGAAACTCATAACCATGATTATTCAATCAACACAAACACCACGTCATAAGATCTAAACAAACGGAAAATAAGCTTCATCGCCCAGATAAAAGCACAAAAAGAACAAAAATAATACACAGGAATCGTAGCTAGTCAGTAAAATCCACCTACCTTGTCGCTGTGCATTTTTTAAAATATTTTTTTTCTGTAGTTTTCGAGGTTTTCAGCGTCCTAAAATTAGCCGCTACTTCTGTGGAGACGCCATGTTGGAAAATATATACTGCGCTTGCGCAGTTTGCAGAAACCATGGAGAACGCGTCAGGTTCGCTTGACAACAGACAGTTTCAATCGAAAGGAGAACAATCGCTGAAACCAACAGGGGTTGCCATGGCAGCATTAGAGACGTCCACATAGTTGTTAGTATTTTTACAATTTTTTACCGAACCCAATCGTATATTTAAATACACTATTCCAATCTTAACGTATGCAATTGACTCTTGGGCGTGTTTAGACTAACTTTGAAGTCAATTCTGAATGAACAAAATCAACGATCGATTTATCTGTGCTCCCAAGACTTAAATTCCATGTTGTGGATCAGAAAGTGCCACAGGTTATGACAGACTAAAAGGGAAATGCTAACATGTTTCAAGTTAAAAACAGACAGTATGCACAACATCTTTTCTAAATGAATGCATGTATTAAAAAAAAACCTCAATCCAGTAACCTTGATTTTACAAAAAAATATTTTTACGAAATTTCTTTACAACTCACCACAAAAATGAAAAAATAAGCAGAGATTTGCAACATTTTGTTCAATTTAAGTTTTAATTTAATTATATTTTAACTGTAAATTTGTGTAGATGGTTGCTGAGCGTCTGCATTACAAAATTTGACCACTCATTAATGTTTATAAGTCTGTATTTTTTTTTTTTTTTTTAATCAAAGCAAAACTGTATCAGGCATCAAATTCATGTGGAAATCGCAGTAAAATCAAAGGTGTGACCTGGGTTTGTAGTAGTGAATTCATTTTAACAAATGCTCATGCGACTCACAAAATTTAGCCTAATTTTGTGAGTGCACAATACTTATTTCTGTTGGTTTAGTCTAATAAAACGCACACTTTGATCACCCCTCGTCTGTCTCAACTGATTTGTTTTGTTGGTCAGTGATAATTTTGTATCTCCTGACTGTTTTGCATCTCCCATTCCATTTGCATTAAATCCTTTGCATATCTCTGAGCAGAGGCCTGTCTTTATTAGGATCTCAAAAAGAGAGTTAATGACTGTATTTACCTATTTTTTGAATTTTTTTGCCAAAAATGAAAGAAATAATACATTTTTTAAGGGAGTTCAATCAAAGTTGCAACACATTTTAACAGCAATTACATTTTTTGACAAATATTTCATTTTATAGTGGTTGAAATGATGAAAATAAAACTTAAAATATGTAACCGTAGTGGCTGTCAATGACCACCAGGTGGCGAAATATGTCAGCTGCTGGTTCGCGTGCGTTCTTGGAAGCGATCATTCCCACCCTGTTCAGGCAGGGCGACTGCGCACCGCTCCTCCTCCTCCTCGCAGACCTGTTTTCTCAATGAATTGCAGTCTGGAGCGGCTGTCCGTATCGGAAACACGAGCGGCAGATGACGGTGAAGCCTCGGAATGCGATGGGCAGGTGCGCATGTGAGCCGCCGTGACAGCAGGCTCCCCGTGGAAGGCGCTCCGCACATGGGAGCTGTGTAGCTCGACGCCCCCGCCGCGTTTTGACAGTTCGAGGATTCACCACGAGGCACCGAGACATGTCGAGAGACAGCATGACAGCTGTAAGAGGAGCCCAGTCGCAGAGCGCGAGCCCCGCTGCGCCCAAGGAGAACGGACACACCGCGGCGAACGCCGCGCAGCCCAACTTTCCTCCGCCGTCACCGGCGAGCGCACTTGACGATGCGCCTCTGTCCTCAGCGGGAGAGCTGACTCAGACATGGGTTCACTTCGCTAAAACATTCGTGCTGATTTTCCCCGTTTATGCACTGGGCTACTTTGAATTTAGTTTCAGTTGGCTGCTGATTGGACTGGTGATCTTTTTCTGGTGGAGGAGAAACACAGGAGGGAAGCACAGCCGGCTGAGCAGAGCTTTGGCTTTCTTTGACCAAGAGGAACCAATTGCAAAGCAGGGGCTTACGACCTCTGATCTACCACCATGGGTAAGACAAACAACAGATTTTGGTTTGGACAACTATTCTTGTGCCTTCTAAACAATCATCAGCTGACCACATCAGGTGATGCAGCATTAAGCTGTAAAGCCAGCTGTCCCCCAGAAGTCCCAGTCTAAATACAGAAGGGTACAATGGTAAACCAGACACCACGCTGGGAGGGAAACATCATGCCTGCAGGGTCTCTGTTATTTTGGGATTCAAATTCTCCCCTGAAGAAATTCTATTTCTGCATGCTTTATTAAAGGAAAATGTTGAGCTGAGGTGCACACTTGTTTGCAGTGTTTACAGGCTTCAATATCATCAAAGTTTAAATCAAACGTGCACATAATAGATTATAACGCAATAACACTCTGTGTAAGTACTTTTTCTACATTTGTATTGATTATTAAAAATATATTTGTGTTTATACTTATTCATTTACTTGTTTACACTATCTACAGGATTCTATATGATCAAATATTTAATCAAACTTGCACATATTAGATTATAATGCAATAATTTGTACATTTTCTACATTTTTATTGAATTAAAAAACATTTTTGTGCTTATTCACTTTGTCATTTACATCTGAACTGGATGTTTTTCATAAGTGCCTATTGAGGTTTATGTAAATTCTCCCAAAACAAATAATAATATTTTCAGAAAGGATCCTCCTTTTACTTCTAGAGAATAAATTGATGGTGCTGAGCATCCTTCAGGTTCAGTAAGCTTTCTGTCTCCTTAGAGACAATAGTTTCACAGTCCAGAAATGTGACTAATGGCTGACTCATCACTTTTCCATTTAGAGTTTTTTTGTGAAAGTTGTTCAAAACAAACTTTTAGTTGTTTCCAATTTGCATTTTTACGATATAAACACAGCTATACAAGAATAAAAAAAAAATGTGATAAAATATACAGTCTATTCATATCATGAACTTTCTTATTTTTTGAAAACACGTTTGCAAAACTAAAGTTTTTCTTGAAACAGTGGAAATTTAACGACCTAGTCCGATGACAATCGCGTTTTTTTGTGTTTTGTTTTTTCTCTTGTGGCATTTTTATGGTGATGGAGTACATTTATTAAGAAAATTAACTTTAAAAGTGCATTTCGGAGTATCTTTTAATACAAATTGTTGTGAATCAGGAGCAGATGAAAAAACATCTGTGACTAAGAAAACACACTCCCTGCTCTGCTCCATTCTGATGTATCCACTTGCAGACAAAAAGATCCATGTATGGATCTTCATTTTTCTCATCCGAGCATCTGGATCAAAACAGCTGGATAGCTCCCATATTGCTCGCCATTTTTGTTGTGCTTGTAATGTTAGACTGGTGGTGTGAGGGGGCGTAAGCTAGTGGGAGCATGTGTAAACAGAGGATGACGAGAAGTGGGGTGAATTTTTAATGGACTACTGCCGCTCTGCAGAAATTATGTCCAAGAAAATGAAAAAGGTTTTTGATTTTGGCTCAAAACGACATAATCAGAATTAAAAGACAACTGGAAAGCTGTAAAAATAGATCAAAAGATGATCAGATTCAGTCTTTAAGGTGTATTTCAGTTAATTTAACTGCTTTATGAACTCACCATCTTTATTTTGTGACTACTTAGTCATTTACTTAAAATGAGTAAATAAGCAGATCGTGTGAAGGAAATCTGTCTTTTTGCCAAATTTGAATTTTGATAACAACATTTTTGTATATGAGGTTGTCTGGATGAGAAAATAAGAGTTTTAACTGTTGTCTAAGTTGCATAAAATACAGATTTGAAAAGGAACAAACTTCAGTTACATACGTTTTTTTTTTTTTTTTAGCAATAAAATATATTGATTCACACAGTTTGGCTTTCTTTCAGGGTGATAAGTTTAAAATCTTTTGATTCACTGTTTTGAAGCTGTGGGTTATCTCCACATTTGATGTTACTTTGATGTATGACTTTTCTTTTGTCTGACGTCTTTTAAAGAGACTCGTGAGACTTAACTGACTGCACCAGGGGGAGGAGAGATGTGGAAGTGAATTGCTTTGCCAATGACAGAACTCTTTCCTTAATGAAGGTTGAGTTAGACATACATTTAGAGTTGAAGAGGCAGTTCTTGTTTTTTTCCCTTTAAGAAATTGGTACAAAATTGAGAGTTTTTCCCTCATTAAAGTCTTTTTAGGGCACCAAAGTGTCCTGCGGGTCCAGCTTATCTCACTCAGTTGATTACTAATCCTGAAAATACATCCTAAATGAGCTGTAAATTAAGGTCAGCCTCAAAGCTTGGCTCCACACAAATCAAAGTTTTATATGGAGTCCCTGACTCTGTCCGTTCACTGTCGGATGCATTGCTGCAGCCTCATGTTGAAAACTGTAAGGAGCACATTCTGCTGACTAGTACCTTACAGTCCACGGAGACTATTAAATGTGGGTGGGAATAGAACAGCCCACTTAAAGGGCTTAAAAGACATTGTTAAACATTAAAGCCACTTTGGCTTTCAGTAACATAAAGGGCGTACCTGCATGAGAAATCTGATCACGCCCGTCAGTGCTTCCCAGCATGCACCAGACTGACAGACAGATATGAGCATATCAACATTGAAATACAGCTTAATGGCTTCAAATTTGGGCTCATTTCAGTTTGTCCACGTACCGTTGGAGCAAACCTCACCACAGATGGAGCTGCTTTTATAATATGCTGAAGCGCCTTTCTTTGTCTTTTTAATTTATATCCTTGGCTCAATTTGTTGAGTGAGCTGGTGGCTCTTGGGTGCAGAAGCCCTTTATTAAATCATAAAAGTCTCTGGATTTTCTTCATACAGCTTTTATTTGCAGTGCTCCTCAAAAGTCCACACACCTATAAATAAAGATAAGAAAAACTAAAAGCAACCAAAACTTCCATCATAATTTTCCTGTTTTATCATAGGCCAATTTTCACACAGTCCCTTTTTTAAAAACATGCCAAAATAAATGCTGGACGCTTAGAGGCTGCAGAAAAGAAAGTTGCTGCTCCAAACCTGTTTTTAATCTGCCTCATGTTTTTTTTAAAGACTCATTTCAATGAAAATGATATTTTTGGTGTTTTTAAGATGTTCTTTTAGCATTTTTCTCATGATGGAGGTCATTTATTAAGACATTAAGATTAAAACTGTGGTTGTGAGTATTTCTTTATTCAAATCTGTGTGAATCAAGAGCAGACAAAAAAAAAAAATCCTATTCAAATAAGCTTGTAGTTGTTTTTTACAAGCTACAGTCAGCTGGCCACAAGCTCCCTGCTCCGCTCCGTTCTGAAGCATCCACCTGCATACAAATAGATCTATGTTTGCCTTCATCCGAGTTGGCTGACTGTACGGCTGGATAGCTCCTATATTTCTCACCATTTTTGTTGGACTGGTAATGTTAGGTTGGGATTGTGAGGGGTTGTAAACTAGTGGGAGAGTGTAAACAAAGGGATGGTGGGAAATTACTCTGCTCCAACAGTCCCACCCACAACTCAGGTGAGTGCAGACTCAAATATACATCCATCTAATTGGCAGATAGCCACTCAACCCACTGAGCTACAGCCACCCCTTTGAACGATCTTTAGGACAACTTTTATTCATTTTGCAGCTGATTTGATCTCCCTTCACTTAATTTGATTTTGTGTATTTGGTCCGTTTCTCACATAAATTGAATAATTTTCTTTTAGAAATTTCTTTTCAGTTGTCAAATTCCACTTTACTTGGGGTTTTTATGCACCTTTTATAAAATGATTAGAAGCTCAACAATGCAGTTACGCTGTGGTTTCTGTGTTTGGGAAGCCTGTGTCGTATAAAGAATGAGGCAAACGCAGAAAGCTGCAGAAGCATTGAACCTGAGAGCTGAGTGGAGCACAACAGCACTTTATTTCAGCCCATCACATTCACCTCCGGAAGATTTATGTCATTCTTCAGGTAATATAACTCGGCCAGATCAGTTTGTTTAAACACCAGAGGATAAACTTGACTAAAAAAAAACATTCTAACAGTTAATCTGTCACTTTGGTTTGAATTGCCCATTCGCTGTCATCCCGCTCTTCTCATTGCTTTATCCTGCGCTCTGACATAAATGCTGCAGAGGCACTTTAGCTGGCTGATAAAAAGGAGAGCAGTCTCTTGATGCTCTTGTGTCTTGTGTCATGTCTCAGCAATCCCAGCCAGTTGGGTTGCTTCATCTTTCTTTTGGGATTACAGCATCCAGTTTGGAAGAGGCTCTATTAGTTATTTACTATTCGGGGGGTTTCATCACTGAACATCACCATTTTGATCTTACTTCTAGTTTTCTTTAATCTCATGCTAACTTAGTGCCTGATTCAATACAAATGTGTTTAATTTTATGTATAAAAAAAAGATCCTAAGTTAGGTGATCAATTCTTAGATTTTAAACATATTTCTTCATGTTTTACAGGTAGGCCACTTGACATTGGAGTGAGTAGGGGTTGTTTTTCTTGTGTAATCCGTTGTCACAAGGTGAACTAACTTAACTCTAGTTTTGTAATGAAAGCTGGCTCAAGGTGGAAGCGAAAACAGGATCCAGAATTCAAAAAACATCATTATCTAGCTTTTAAGCTCTGCGGAAAAACAAATACAACAGAACAGCTGGTTCAGGCTGTCTTATTTTGAAGATCCAGAAGTTGCTTTTTCTTGTCAACAACCTTTTTTCCATAATTAATTGTAATACAAATAATTTTAAACAAAAGGGACTTTATAAAGAAAGTCAGTTGAAATCACCCTGTATACTCATCCTGCTTCACATTCAGCTGTACAGTTCTTCCTTAGATTCACCTAAAGCCACTGAGCTGCTCCTCTGGAGGGTTTTGGGGTCAAGGGCACCACAGCGAGGCATCAAGGGTGATACAAACACTGCATGAATCCACAACCCTCCATCCTATGGTCTATGTCATTAACCACTCAGCCACCACTTCCTATAACCACAGTTTGTTTCTCTTTGCTACAGCTTTTAGACCATGGGAAAGTTTGCATAGTCAAAAAGATTTTGTTCACGCCAACAGTACGTGCTTGAAACACAATATGCCCTTCAGATGTTCACTTCCTTAACTTATTGGCCTCTTTATGCAACAATTTATGATCAGTTCCCCTCCCTTTACAATGACTGTAAATAAAGATGAAGTTGTGGTTGTGTTACTCACTGGTTTCTGTAGAACTTATTAAAATATTTCCAAAGTATGGCCCTATAAAAGGTTTTCCAAGAAAAATAATAAAATAAAACTTAAAAAACAAAATTAACAGTTTCTAAAACATACTCAATTTTGACATCAAATACAATATAAAGTTATTTTTATGTACAACAACATCTAGAAAATTAACAAAATAAGCTTTGGAAGCCAGACATTTAGTTTATTTTTAGTGTAAGCTTGGATTGCATAATGTTGCATCTGCTTCATTTACTTTAAGCCTTTAAAAATTTTATTGTAATAAAATTTCTTCCCCCGACCCGCCCTCACTATCTGAACGGCTACTACACATGCCTTATTCTCCACCTCTTCCCCAACCCCAGCCACCCTGGTCAGAGCTTCAACTTCATGAAAGAAAACATGTCTTTTAAATCAAAATTTCTGCTTTTCTGTTGGCTTTATCTCCAAAGCAACCATTTTATTGTTTTGCCACCTGAAGGTGATGAACATGTCTATGCAATTTTTAGAAGAATATGCAAAAGTAAACTCTTTGATTTCCTTGGACACATGTTTTTTTGTTAACCACACTCACTATTCTAATATGTTCATGTTGTATGTTTTATAGTTCCATTAATCTTGAGCCATAGTTTTTTGTATTCAATTTCACAATATCCCAGTTAAAAATGTGCGGGAAATGTTGTTTTGGCAGATGGCAACCTCTTTCCGAGGTCAAAAGTCAACAAAACCTGGGTTGTGGTTGTAGACTTAACCTGTTGGCATGTGTGTGAAACTGTTAACGTTTTTTTTTTTCCCATATTGTGGATGGAAAAATTTGACAATCGCCAAATTTCACATTTTACCACAAAAATGCTGCCAAGTTGTAAGTCCTGTGGCAATCCCATAATAATTCTTTTGGAGTTGTTTGGTTGTTTTGTGTTTGGTTTCCTCAATAAATTTTGAAATATTTGTCCCATAAGAGACTCTGACCTCATTCATTTTTGAGTATTTGGCTGGGAAAAATCTTTGTTAAAAAAAAAAAAA
>BSAI01000108.1:31887881-31963423 GCA_036245035.1 Adrianichthys oophorus
ATTTTTTTTTTTCCATTCCCTTCTTTCCCTTTCCTTTTTTTATTCTAAAGAATTACTCTAATTTGATGCCTATTTCCCAGCTGCTTACTCTCCTCCTTCCACTGGGAACACCACACTGCAGCACATTTGTCTTTAGCATGCAGCCTTGTGTCTGCAGCAGTGTGAAACGCAGTAACCCTTGTAAATCCCCATGGCAACAACCAGGATGTGCATTCAGAGTCACTCATGCGTATATGTTCAAAAGGTTGAGGATAGGAGAAAGATAAAAAATGCATGTGATTCTGTCTATGTTTGATAAGAATCGCTCTGACTGAATGTTCTTTAAATAGAACTACGTTCTGAATATTTTAGACACGCCATTCATGGTTCAGACTGAAACCAGATTGCAAAGATAAAAAAAAAACTTGATGTAGGGATTTTCAGCATGCATAAATGCATTAATTTCCAAACTTTTTCGCATAGACGGTGAAACAGATGTGGCCATACATTTGCCAGTTTGTGGAAAAACTGTTCCGTGAGACCATTGAGCCAGCGGTGAAAGAGTCCCACACCCACCTCAGCACCTTTTGCTTCATAAAGATTGATATAGGCGACAAGGTGAGCATGTTGCTGCTGGTTTTCCGCTAAAATGTTATCATGTGTTATTCCAGGAGGGACAAAACAGACCACCAGTAGCAGGTGGCATGGGACAGCTGGAAAGGGGCGGAGTTTGAGCTTGAGCACACTGTATACAGAGGTCACTGACACACATTCTTGTTGCACAAATAGTTTCCACGAGTGGTCGGGACAGAGATTGACCTCGTGAGGTTGGGAGGGGGTATAGGGTGGTCTGGAGTGCAAAAGTTGCCATGATGTTTCTGCCTGTTTTTTGTAGCCCCTCAGGATCAATGGGGTCAAAGTTTACACGGAAAATGTGGATAAGCGACAAATCATCATGGACCTGCAGATCAGGTGAGCTTTAGTCCTTTATCACTGTGTTTTCATGATCCTCTAAGATTTTGACCTCAGCTTCTCAAATATGCATGAGTTTTACTCCAAAAACTCTAACTCACCATTTATATTTGTCTAATTTCTCATCAAAATCACCTATTTTACTTGACATTCAACAAAAAGACAAAAAAAACAGGTTTTACACAGATAGATTTACTAGTTTTTAGCAAAACTATTCTAAATATTATAAATATTGTTATTAATCATAAAAATCTACAAACATATATTAATAAAAAATATATTCTATATAATTTTCCATATTTATGATGTGTTCTTCCTCAGTGAGGGAAAGTCATTTAAAAATCAAAATAAATTAATTTAGCTAAGTATATATAGGAATAAAATTCCTCCAGAGCTTTGTATTATATCACATCTAACGAGATTTAAATGTCAGTTAAAGACCTATTTTTTAGAATAGATTTGATCAATCAGTAGTTGGTGGCATCTTTTTTTCTTTACTTGTCTGTCTTTTTATGTATTTTATTGCTTTCTGTAATTTGATGCTGTTGTGTTTTAAATTTTTTTACAACTAATTTGATTACCTTAACTTATTTTATTTATTTTTTAACACACTTTTTAAAAAACACTTTGGCACCCTGACGGCATTGTAAAGTGCTATCTATATAAATATTCATTCATTCATTCATTCATTCATTCATTCGCTTGTTTGTTTGTTCGTTTCCTGCATTCATTCATTCATTCATAGAGAGATTTACATTTTTCTGACCGGCCTTTTTTTATTCATGTAATTGTAATATTTTTGTGTTCTGTTGTTATATTTTGCTAACTGAATCTCCTGTGAGACTATTTACAAAAACAAACGTCCTCTGCTACAAATCCTATTTTCTAACCCTTTTCATCCCCTTTAATCGTAGTTTTAAATAATTTTGATGACAAAACAATAGTCTTCTCATAATTAAAACAAAAATAGAATTCAATTAATGATATTTTATTTTAGTTTTTAATGAGGTTTGAAATATTTAAGACTTGGAAAACTTTGAACCACATTTTGTCGTTTTTATCTCTCAGCTTTGTTGGCAACACTGAGATTGATGTGGATATCAAGCGCTACTACTGCAAAGCTGGCATAAAAAGCATCCAGGTGAGTCCAATCCATATTGTTTGATTTATTTTACATCTTTGTGGAGTCACTTTCTCTTGGCACGGGGCAGCTTTGGACTTTGAGGCATTAGACACTGAAATGAAAGTGAGTCTTCAGGTAAAACTCTGTCCTCTTAGCTGTAAGTTGTGAGTTTTCATTTCCAGGCGAACAGCCAAATTCTCTTTTGTACAGATTACAGTTAAAACAGAAAATAAATGATGTAGGAACAAGGAACAGCCACTTTATTCCTTTTGTCAAATGTTGCAGTGGAAGAAGCAACACTAATTATGCTTTTGAAAATGTAAAATCCCACAATAGTTTCATTGATTTAGACTGTTATATTGTTTTTGTTGTTCCTTTGCTTGACTCCCTTTGGTTGGTCTGAAGTCTGAAATTAGAAACAAGGTGCAAAATAAACCAGAAAAGGTTCATTTCAGCCTCTTTAGTGGCTGATCAGTTCAGAAAAGAATCCTTGTAATCTCAAGCTGCACTAAAATGAAGTCACTTTCATTTAATGAATGGATGCATTACCAAAAATCCATTTGTTTCTCGTTTAGTGACATATAGCTTCCCCTGCTTTTAAGCCATTGATGCTTGGCAAGGCAGTTTTGTCAATGCTTTGATAAAAGCATCTCAGCAGATAAATGAGGTGTGAAATGTAGCACTGACTTGAGAAACTGAATGTTTGTGCGATTTCGGAGCTTCTGAACCATCATAGTCCCTGACTTTTAGCCTTCAAAATCTAAACTCGTATATTTATTTTAGAACCCAAGCCCCCTGTTGCTTGCAGCACCTGGGATGTCCATGTGACTTAAACAAAGAGCTTCCAGCACTATGATCCCAGTGTTTGTTCAATGCTGTGGAGAAAGTTCCAGGATGACACCGGTGGGTGTGAACTCGGGCAGTTATTGAGTTTCCAACCTGCCACATGTTTCAGCTTAAACAGCTTCACCACGGAATGCCAAGGGCCAACAGGCTGCAAGCTCTGTACAGCAGTCATTTTGTGACTCTCTGTGTCATTGTGTTCATCTTGTGTTTCCATAGATCCACGGCGTGTTGAGAGTGGTGATGGAACCGTTGCTAGGAGAAATGCCTCTTATTGGAGCTCTGTCTCTGTTTTTCCTCAAGAAGCCAGTAAGTGCAGATTCTCAGATCAGGGCCTTGAATAATTCAAATCAACACGTTGAACAGATAAAGACCTTAAATTTATAATGGGGCTGGATGAAAACTGTGATAAAAGCAGAAGCTATAAAACCAGGATGAAGCATAAATAGAGTATAAATGTTCTGGATGGTTTATTTCAATGCATTTTCACAGTTGACGTTGCTTTAAAAGCACACATCAGTATCTATTTCCCTAAATTATTGCACCTCAAAAACAGCATTCCATGCTGATAGCAGAAATGGATCCATCCTGAATGATGGGGACTCTTCACAAATTATTTTTTTCCTGTTGAAACTAATTGAATGTTCAAATCAGATGATTTATCCTTTATGACTTTATGATGTGTCCAACAATTTGCAGTCGCTATTTTCAGCATCATTTCACTTAATTTCCATTCATTATGAATGCTTATTGTCTGTGCTCTTACAATAATACAGTCACTTGCCATGATTTGCACCCGGACATATTTTCCAGAGCATGTTCCATCGACTCTGAAACCTGTGTTGAGTCACTTCTGCAATTGTTTGACTGATTTAACAAATGGATTCAGTGGAAACACAGCAGGGCTTCAGATAGCTGCAGATCAACTCAGACCTAGTTAGGAAAATTATGCCACCAGAGGCATTAAGTAAAGCTGAAGGAGAAAAATATTGCTGCAGAACAAGACCTTGGTTTACTGGGAAACAAATGAACTTGGTCACAAAAGCATTTTTTTCTGAATAAAAATGCATTAAACCACAACGTTGTCAGTCCTGGACCTGAAATAAGTCATTTTGTCTTTGTGCTGCTTAAAGGCATCAAGTGAACAAAAACAGAGGGGCATGGGCACATCTAGACCAATGAGAAGCAGAGCACTAAAAGTAAACTGATGCAATGCTGTAAAGAGATTTTATTACTGCTGCTGGATGATACAACAGTTTATGCAATGGAATGAAGCAGATCTATAAGTGTCTACAATACAGAAAAGATACACATTTCAACAAAAAAAAGCAAAAATTTTAATTATAGTGAACCTGTAGTTGAATATTTTGCTGTGGTGACACCATTAGACGTCACACTGCAGTGGTTTCACACATTTTTTTTCTTTTTTTTGTAATTTTGTTCTTAAATGTAAAGAATAGTTTCTTTATTAGAGGAAAAACAGTAACAGAAAGTCAGAAATGAATCCCTTAGAGGGTTATTATATGCATTACAAGAAGCTCAACAGCTGAGATGCACAATCTTAAAAGCACACATCTATTCTATGAGAATCTAACAAATTCCTTACCCTAACCCGGAACTATAAAAATACATATTCAAACTTACCATTGCTTATTTTTTTGATTTTCTTTTAGCTCTAAGCTTTAGACAGAAACAATCTGGCTTCAACTTTAGTTAAACTAACCAGCTGGAGGCAGTAGCTCCAGGATGCACTTGCATCTCAGTGGGAAAGCATTATTGCTTTTAGTTTTTATTTAAAGTCTGCCTGTCGTATTTACTTTGGAAATAGCCACTTTTAGGAAAGGACTTTTTCCCTTGTTATCTGGGATAACGACTGTCTCCACCAGAGCCCAGAAACTGTTGACCTAAGGCACACAGTCACTAGAATACAGCTGAGGGGTTTCAGGGTTGGCTGCACAGAGAAGGGTATTGATTTGACTCTGACACAGAAGAAATAAACAAATGTTGCTTCAATCCAACTGTTTAAAAAAGCTTATTTATTAGATCAACAACAAAATTAAAAAGGGGGAACAAAACCAATGAATCACCCCACTTAATACACAAAACATTTAAAAAAATAATTGAGCGTTTATTTCCAGTGGACTCTTGAACCTTGAAACAACAGCACGTCTCCCAACCATGACTGCCAGTCCTGCAGTGCCCCCTCCTCCCTGCAGAGCTTCGTCCTTGTGCTGCAGTGTAAGCAGGCCAGGCTGAGATAAAGGCTGAGAAAGGCTCATTAAAAAAACACATCTCCTTGAGCATGCAAGCAGAAACAGATCCAAGTCTCCTGAGATGATGGATCTTCCTGCATGTCTCCTCTTCCACTCATGCTATTCACACCTCTCCCTGATTATTCTCCACTCCTGTCCCCTTTTCACATTTGATTTTGGACAAAAACACACAAAAGCAGCAGCGAACTTCTGCTGGCTGTTTAATTCTGAACTCTAATGAGAGCTGCTGCTTTAATGAAAATATCAATAATCGGGTACTTTTTTATTCATGTCACCTCTGAGTTGTGGGTTAGTGCGGAGCAACCCTGCACCTCCTTACTCTTGCTGTTTTTGAGAGCTTTCTGTTTACACCAGGGGGGAGCAAACTACAGCCCTGGGGCCATATACGGCCCGTTAAAATTTTTAATATGGCCTGCCAAACTAAAATGAATTATATTGAAAATCTTAGCTGTTGTTTTATTTTCCCTGTATTTCTGGTTCCTCCCCATAAATTATGCTCTACAGAAATATTGACCTTTGTTTAGGTGCAGACATGCACGCTGCATTTATGTAGTGTTGGAAGATTTGTTGTTGTTCTGACGTTCATGGGTGTTTTCTGAGTCGGACAGGCATTTTCCTGAACATTCCAAAACCACATAAATTCAGTATTTCTCTGAGTTTGTCTTTTTTTGCTGAGGGAAAGCAACCCATTGGTGGAACTGGCACTAAAATGAGAACAAAAGCCACAGTTTTGAAATAAAAACTCCATGATGTTCTGTTGCATGTTTTCATCCCAATTCTATGTTATTTATTTCTCTTATGAGTTGGATTACAAAAAACCATTTACACATCTGCTTGTGTTTGGCCTGAAGATTAACGCATGTTTTCTTGCTCGTAGCGCACAGACATCATTTTAATCAACTCTAGTGCGTGCCTCATAAATGTGTCTAATATTTTCTAGGTAAACACTCCATTCATTGCAGTATATCAACTCTCTAACTTTAAACTTTCAGTTATCATTAATGTTTCAGTACGTGTAGCTTGGGCTGATGTGTGTTTGAATATCTTTCACTCTTTAACAAAAGAACCGCTGTGAGCTGCAGGCATTTGCGTTAGGATGCAGGGATGTACCAGTCTCAGTCTCAGAACGCCTCTTCTTTTGGGTACTGTGCAACACGCTGAGTTATTTTACTGTGAATCACAAAAACAAATTTGGGATACTGGAGTTAGTGAAATATTTGGACCTTCAATAAAACTTTATGGATGATTTAAAAACAGCACTTTTGGTCTACCGGCAACAACGAATCAATAAATCCATTGATGTAGTGTATACACTGTAATTGGTTTGCGGCTATGTGGGAGGCACACTGCTGTTATTAATCAGTTGGGTCTGTCTGGCAAAAATTACGTTTCAGATGTAACTCAGTGTTAAAAGCAGCTATGTTTGGATTTATTTTAAGCCATTTGTACTTTGATAGTTCTATCTTTGATCCTGTTCTCATTTTTGTTCAGCTGCTGGACATAAACTGGACTGGCCTAACCAACATACTGGACATTCCTGGACTCAAGTAAGTCACCAAATCCCCTTTTTTGGTCATTTTTAAAACATTAATAAAAAAGTTTGCATATGTAGTAGATTTCTCTTCACTATATCAGTGGCTCCAAAGAGAAGTTGTGATGCCTCAACATTGCAGCTAGAGTTTTACCCAGGATTGTGTTTGATACTGTTTTTTTTTTTTGTTTTTTTTGCCCTTTCTCATTTCACTTAACTTTCTCTTTTTAACGTGATGTATTTGGAAACATTTTGTACACGGACCGTAACAGGTCAGACTGGGGCTTTTTGTTTGCCAACAGTCTTCTACATTCCTGTTTGCTTGGTCAGTAAACATTACACAACCTTTTCCCTCATTTGGTAACTGCAGAAGAGCTTTCACATTCCAGCAAATTTCCCTTTTGGCATCTGGAAAGTCTTTCACACTTTTGGCATCATAAGCAAAGTATTACTGTGACCATTGGTAGTTGTTTTGTAGGATTGCAGCTTCACGTTGAACATCAAGGTCGTGTTTAAAGATAATTACCAACTTGTAGACATTTTTTTAGTCTTTTTTCATCTGTCAGCAGGGATTTCATAAACTTATGAATGTTGCATTCACTGGTGTGTGCTGTTCCATTAATACCATAAAAGCACAAGTCCTGATGAGGAAATTGTAGCTGCAGAGAGTTGAAATAAAGCTTCCATGCTTTGTTATCAGCTGGAAGCAGATTCAATGCTTCTCAACTCATAAGCTAATTGTATAAAAGAGTCAACATTCATCATTTTTTGGCTTTTTTTCCTCCTTTTTTGTTCTACACTTCTAATCCATCCATTTTTCAGACATGTTTAATCACTTTCAGTGTCATGGGGTTGGTGGAGCCTATCCCAGCAACCCTTGGGCAAAGGGAGGGTACACCCTGGACAGGTCAAAAGTTAACACACACTGACGTCATCCAAAAATAACTTGAAGAATGCTACAGACCCTGTTTTTCTAGAAAACTATGAGATTACTGTAAAATTAACATAAGCAACAGAGCAACACCTTTTCTTGATAAACTGTGGAATTGTATCTGATAATCTGAGGTAAAGACTGCAGATAATATTTTTTCATTCATTCATCTTCTATACTGGTTTTTTTGCGGGGCTACCGGAGCCTAACCCGGCTACTCGTGGGCAAAGGCAGGGGACACCCCTGCACTGTTTTTTTTTCTACACACCCACACCTAGGGACAATTTAGAGTGACCAATTAACCTATGAAGCATGTTTTTGGATGGTGGGAGGAAGCCAGAGAAAACCCATGCATACACGGTGAGAACATGCAAACTCCACACAGAAAGGTCCCCCATTGGTGACACTGTTTCAAGTCCCCAGCTGGGATTTGAACCGGAAACATTCTTGCTGTGAGGCAAAAGCGCTAACCACTGCTCTGCCATGCAGTCCTACATTTTAAGCCATGCGTCTTAAAAGAGAAATTAATTACATTGTTGTAAAGAGCTGCAAATAACAGCCAACAGGAAGTTCTTATAATTGCTCTTTTCTATCAAAATAAAGCTGAACTAATTAAAAACTACAAATGAATCTATTAAGATCAGCAAAACAAGACATAGCCAACGTGTAGGTATGAATTTTATTATTTTTGAGTATTTTTTATAACTTACTATTAAAGAAAAAGGAAGAAAAAGTTCATTACTAAGAAACATGCAGCCACATAATACAAAAAAAAATGCTTAAATATGTCTTTACTCAGGATTCATGGGTGTTTTGAAAAAAATCTAGCAAGTAGTATTCTGGTGTAATGTTTCCATGTAATATTTTATATTCAATCTACATGCAGTTTATTTCCTTTTTTAAATTTGTTAATAAAATATTTAAGCTTAATCAGAATATGTTGTTTTACAAAAAATCATAAATAAAATAAATGTCCATTTTAAAATAAAACTTTATAAATAAAGTTTATCCTGAATTAAACACAATCTCAGTGTTAAAATTACTGTATTGCCTTTCCTGACATTTCTCCCAATAAGCCACAAATTCCAAATTGGCCTTTCTTTCAATGGGAAGTAAATTTAGCAGTTTTCCTGTTGGACTCAGGATTATTTGTGGGGACCTAATGCATGTGTCGATTGATTAGGCAATATACAAGTTTTATAGCTGAAGAGACAATGTCTACCTGCCAATTGTTGTGCTTGAGAGAAAAACAAGATAGAGAGGGGAAGCATTTCATTAAAACAAAGAAATTATGGAAACCCAAAAACTGTGTGGCATGCTGGTAATCATTCACTCCACTCTTTTTACTCTCTCTTTCCCTGCACACAAACACATGTTTACGCATTCAAATATCCACAAAGGACCAGGAGCATGCTATGACAATGACCCTTATGGTGCTACAGCTGCAAGAATCCCTCAGCCAAAAAACTTTCCTCCAGTGTAATTTTTTCTACTTTTGCACTTAAGAAAATTATCAAACCAGTACTCTTGGCTTCTTTGTAATATTACCAAAAGTACATTTGTTTCATGTATTTTTAACAATTTTTTCTATTTGTTTTTGTTAGAAAAACCATGTTACATTTAAGGGATTTTACAGTTCAAAAGTAGGTGCACTACTAAGGCATACCTGTTCATATAAAAATACAGTACTATTTATTTATTTTTTGTTCAAATAGATTTATTACTTTGAAATTTGTTTTTATAGTTCAAGTCCCACTCCAACTATATTTTCCTTCTTTTGTAAAATTGTTCCTATTGTTTTTTTTGAATTATGATTATGTTGGGGTTTTTTTCCCTGATGATGATTATGTCGTTTTTAGCCCAAATCAAAAAGCCTGCGTCATTTTTTAAGGTGTAGTTTTCGCAGCACGGCAGGAGTTCATTAGAACTTTGCCTCTGAGTTGTGGGCAGGACCTTTGGTGCCTAAAGTGTTATAAAGGTTTTTATATTTATTACAGACACACATAAATCTGTGAGATAGAAAGTATTCAATTAAATTTTTAAAATATAAAATTTTCTGTTCTTGATGATACTCATATTTGTAACTTGCTATGGAGATGTCTCTACATAATCCCAATTAAGTTTTCCCTGTAAGTAATATCTTTTGCAGTATTAAAACAGACTTTAATTGTTTTTTGCCTTGTGGAGAGGTGGGATGATTTTTCTCTCATGGGATTTTTGTTTTTCTGACCAGAAGACACACTAAAAGCAGATGTTAGCAGGTCCCAGTTTATTGTAGTGTAACTGTTATTTTTTCGCACATGTTTTAGTGGTTTAAGGGATTTCTTTTCACAAGGCATCGATAACGCAATAATTTATACAAACAAATATTTTAGCATCCATTTCATCAAAGCAAGTTACTATAAAAAGCTCATATTGAAATCTTTCATGTGTGTACGTTTTTTTTTTTTTTTTTTTTAGACAACATGTGACCTGTTTAGGTGTCGCTTATGCTTACCAGTAAATGGTTATTTTCTGCTGGTGCAAATTTCCTTTAAAGATGTAACAGCATCTCTGACATGTCATGATTAACGGCTTCTTGTGCTGCAATTACACCTATCTGTCTTAAATGGGCAGATGGAGATAAAGCAAACAGTGATTAATTTCCATTATAATTCAATTTTCTAAACACCAATTGCAATTTTCCAGTGCAGCCATTTAGCAGCTTAATGTATTCACGGTTAGTCACATTACTTTTTCGCACTGTTCCAGTCTTATTGCTGAATAATTAGTGGATCAGACAAACAGCAACATCCTACTCACTGCAACAGTTTTTCTGCTTCACTGTGTAGAACGTTCAAAATGCTTTTTATAGCATAAATGTGAACTTTTTACAGTCTTAAAAAAATTAATTGCTTCCATTCATCCTTGTCTGCTTCTGTTCTACTAGCACTCTCTCTTGTTTTTACAGTGGCTTCTCTGACAGCCTAATTCAAGACATAATCTGCAGCTACCTGGTTTTACCGAACCGCGTTACCGTCCCACTGGTCAGCGAAATGGAACTGGCCAAGCTTCGCTTTCCGGTGCCAAAGGTGCAAATGCAGTTTTGAATGTTTTCAGTGGAAAATGACCTGCTGTTCTGTGCCTCTGCTTTCTTCAGAAGCAGCCAGGGGAAAACATGGTTACAACATCAAAGCCCCTTATAGTGTTAAATTCTCTTGGGGTGGCATGTTGAGGTGTACTTTCTTTCATCCTTTCCTTGAAAAAAGAAAAAAAAAAAAGTTCCTTGTCCCTGTGCTGAAACTTTATAAAAGAAGGTACTGGGTTAAGGACATATCACTTAAACTCATATCCATAGTAACAATAACATATAAATGGCATTTTGACCAACTAAAAGGGCTGTTCTAATTGATATATATTAAAAGGGAGAGTTTTCATAATCACTTGTGTTTTGAAGTGCATTGTGAAAGTTTTTGCCTTAACAATGACGTAGGAATGACACTGACCCACCACAAGTATAGTTTTAATTCTAAATTGACATAAGGCATTTTTTAAAAAGTTATTAGCCTTGACATTTTAGGTTTAGAAACAAATAAAAGAGTTATGACACATAAATGTTATACCCCTTGGAATAAATTCTTGGAACATTTTGTGTAGTGGAAGTTCACTTGTTTTTTTTAAAAAACATTTTTCCCATTGATTTGATCATGTCTTTACCTTTTCTTTTGGTTTCATAGAATGTTCTTTTATCCATACAATTTAAATCTTTGTTATAAAAAAATAAAAGTTGTTTTTATTTATTTTTGTTACTTTCACAGTAAAGTAAAAGACAACATTTACTACTTGGAATTGAGATATTCGTATAGTTTCAGGGTTACTATGGAATTATTGTGAAATATACTGAAAAAATATCAGTAAAAAAAGAAGCTCGGGTTGTACAAAAAAGATGAATATCAAGTATTGCAACAAAAAAAACATTTGAAAGGTAGACTACTGGAGCAAATTGTAAATTAGCATTAAGACACTACTAAAGGTTAAAACTCAAAATGAACTCAAATAAAAATTATTGAATCAGATTTATTTGACTCTATTTATACATATCAGGGACCTTTTAATTTATACCAATTTATGCCAGACAAAATTTTTATTTTAAAAAAAGTTTCATGCTGAAAAAGTTATTTACCACTAACATAATAGAATCATTTCAATCACTGTTTGCGTTTTTGGTGTTTTTAACATTTTCTAGTGGTATTTTTCTTATGATGGAGGGCCTAAATAAAGAAAATAAGCTTAAAATTGCATTTCTGAGTATTTCTTTATTGAAATAAAAGTGAATCAGGAGTAGACAAAAAAAGGCTGTTTGAAAAAGCTTGTAGCAGTAATGTCGGTGCTAAAATCAGTAAGCCATAAGCTCCCTGCTCTACTCCATTCAGATGCATCCACTTGTAGACAAATGGATCCACGCTTGTCTTAGTTTTCCTTGTATGAGCTGGTATCTGGCTCAAAACTGTATGGCTTGATATCTCTGATTATGTTATGTTTGGGTTGTAAGGAGACTAGAAGAAGATCGTGTGAAATGATGGATGATGGGAAATGGGGGAGGCTTACTCTGTGCCAAGAATTCCGCCCACACCTCAGATGCAAATTACTAATGAACTACTGCCACAGAAACTATGTCCTAGAAAACGAGACAGGATGCTTTTATTTTGTCTAAAAACGGCAAAATCATAATTAAAAAACAACTGACAACACTTTGAAAAAAGATCAAAGTATGATCGGAGTTGGACTTTCAGAAAAAAAAGGTTGGATTATACCATCTGACTGCATTATAAGTGTGAGCTATGTCAAAGTTCATCCTCTGTTATACATGTTTCTATAGGGAGTCCTGAGGATTCACTTCCTAGAGGCTCAGGATCTGGAAGGGAAAGATAAATTTCTGGGAGGACTGATCATGGGAAAATCTGACCCCTATGGCATCCTGCAGATCGGCAACCAGCTGTTTCAGAGCAAGACTGTTAAGCAGACTCTCAATCCTAAGTGGAACGAAGTCTATGAGGTGATGAGTTTGGGTTTTCTATCATGACAAAGCGAGCATTGCTCAATTAACTTTTATCAGTAAAAAAGGGGGGATATGTTTGTCTCAAAATATTTTTCTTTAGCATTTTTTAAGATTGAGTTCCTTGTTTTATCTGAGTGTGTATGAGAGCTCTTAAGCTTTTGGATATTTTCAAATATGCTTATGCATGTCCAAACATATATTTTTTATTGTGTTCTTGTGTTCATTAGGCTCTGGTGTACGAACACTCAGGCGAACACCTTGAAATCGAGCTGTTTGACGAAGATCCAGACAAAGATGATTTCCTGGGGAGGTGAGTTTCTCTTATTTCCTGGCCTGCAGGGATGTTATCACCTCTTCCAGGAAAATTGTGTTCTGTTGCACCTCAGCAGTGTGACTGACGGAAAAGAATCCGTAATCAGTTGAGAGCTGCATGTGGAGCAGTACCACATTGCTGGAAGGCTATTAACCCTGTTAATGTTACAGATGTTTAGCCCAAGGCAAAAACACAATGGATTACACAGCAGCAAATCACTGTCAAGTACAAGTCCCTCTGCTGTGTCTAAAAAGTCTGACTGGTCCACTTACTTCTCGTTTACTTCATTGCTCTAATTATCTGCCTTTTTTTGCAGCCTCATGATTGATTTAGCCGAGCTGCTCAAACAGCAGAGGGTTGATGAGGTAACACATTTTTTTATGTGTTTATTACACGTTTGTAAGTACGGGTTTAATGTTTGAAATTATTGGTTTGAGGGGATAGTGAGAAATTAAACTGTTTGGCAAAGCATACAATGGAGGCAGTTAGACCTGTTCAAAAAACAGCCAATTCCAGCAGCTAAATGCTCACAGATGAGGGCGCTGGTCTTGCATTTTAGTCGCTGCATCTATTCTTCCCTTGACACCAAGTTAAGCTGAGTTGCAGTATAGAGAAGTGCTAGAAGACATATTTTTGGTGCTGTATCTCTGACTATCCAAGCAGAGTGTTGAACAAAATTTTTTTAAAAAGGAAGAAAAAGCATTTTTGTATTGCAGGAAGAATAAATTCTCTCAAGACAAGGTTAATTTGTGTCTAGATTTTGGAAATAGACGGTTCAAAACACGTCTGTTTTTCATATCTTCCCCATCACCGCAGTGGTTTGAATTAGAAGAAGCCCCTACAGGGAAACTTCACCTTAAACTG
Organism: Adrianichthys oophorus; assembly: GCA_036245035.1. Taxonomy (NCBI): domain Eukaryota; kingdom Metazoa; phylum Chordata; class Actinopteri; order Beloniformes; family Adrianichthyidae; genus Adrianichthys; species Adrianichthys oophorus. The sequence continues at coordinate 31,901,749 of BSAI01000108.1, forward strand.
GAGTGGCTGTCACTTTTCTCCTCTCCTGAAAAGCTGGACCAGGTAGAAAAAAGAAAAAAAAAGATTTATCACAGGAATCATTGCTCCAGTGATAATGCATCTGCTACTGTTAATCAGGTGCTGCGAAGCGTGCGTGCGGACCGGAGTTTGGCCAATGAGGGACTGTCGTCAGCTCTGCTGGTGGTTTATCTGGACTCAGCCAAGAACCTGCCAGTACGTTCTGATGTTTTTTAATTTGCTAAAATATGACCCTGCACAATACATAAACATTAACTGAACAAATTAAATGAGAAATTTGTTTGAACAGAAATGATTCTTCCGGGGATCACCGGCACTTTATATCACTGTTGCATAATTATCTTGCAGGAATAACAACTGGGTCAGACTGCTTTTAGCTGTGACCTCCTGTTTAAATAGAGGATGACAGTCTTTGATTTGAAGCCGGCCTCAATTGTTTTAGAAATATGTCAAATTAGTTCTTTTTTCTAAACATTTCTGTCTATTTAGTGGCCAGAAACTAGGCCTGGGTTTAAAAAATTAAAGAAACGATTCATAAAATCCAAGATTTTATTTTATAGTTCTTGTATTTTTTTAGAAAACAGTTGCTTTTTTTTTTGCTAGTTTTTGATGTAAGAACTCCTAAGTTGTTCACTTGTTATTACTCTTTTTTCAAAAAAGTTTATTATTCATAGAACCCCCCCCCCCTCCCCCCTCTTTTATCTTCAATGAAGTGCGTCTTCTCAGGCAGCTTCGGATGTGGAAACTTGAGTGAGAGGAGAGCGTCTGGCCTCGTCTTTTATGAGGACAATACGTCTGAGTGTAGAACTGTATTTGTGAGTCCACGAGTGTTTCTGCATCTATTAGCATCAACAGCGTGCAATGATGTGGTCTGAAAATTAACAGCAGCATTCAAAGACCTCATTAATATTATGATTGATAACATGACGCTTTAAAAACACAGAATGCAGCCATGGAAACAGCAATATTTTTTTAATAAGTTCTTAATACATGAGTGGATTTTATAGATTTTGTGTAAGGCGTGCAGAGCTTTCCTAGCTGTTAGAGTCAGTGTGGAGTTATACTGAAAAGTTTTATGATGTCTCAAGGGAGTAACTACAATCATCCTTGCAGGGTAATAGTCAGCTGTGGCTCTTTATACATTTTTACATTCAGCTTTTTGCATTTTTTCTGGGTTTTTCTCTTTAACCTTGCTAACCCACTCCAACTAACTATGGATGTGTTTCTCTTCCCCACTTCTCTTGTGGCTTAAAGAGCAACTTGTCAGATTTCAGCTATGAAGGGCTGAAGCAAGTCTCAGTCTTTAAGGCCTTGAAGGTAACATGAGAAATTGATCTGCATGCACAGATCACAGCCCTGTGTCTCACCTGTGCTGGCTCTCCAGTGCACCATCCAGTGTCAAGTTTTTGTACTGATTATTGGACATGTGAAATGTGCATGAAGGTGTGTTATGCCTTGATTGTTTCTGTGCACTCTTTTTCTCTTGAGTGATGTATTGTTTTCACAGCCCGTGCCCCATGCATGCAGAAGTTTAATATTACTTTTGGAAATGTTTTTATGAGGCAAAACTGTCTCTTTGAATTTCTCACTGATTGTTGTTTGCTCAAGCCCTTCACGGATCATTTCACTTCTCAGTTTCAAAAGTTTGTGAACAGATTTTGTTTTTCGGAGAGAACTTTTCATGTACAACTAGACAGTTGCTTCTCTTCCTTGTGGGTTTCCACAGGGCTCAATCCTAGGACCTCTATATTTTATCTCTAAGACCTTATCTAATTTTAATTTTCTAGATCCATTGCTGTTTCATTGATATGTAGATAAATGAATGTGCTAGAAAAAGTTAAAAAAAAAGGCTGGATGTTCCTAATGTCCTCAGTTTTAACCTTACTCTTCTCCACTTGTCTTTTAGCTCCCACACATTAACTCCTTGGCAAATGTAAATTAACTTTGCATCATCACACCAGTCAATCCTGCATTTCTACCTCTTGGAAAGTGAAGCAACCTTACTAAATTTTTTGTTTAATAGAAAGAGGCTTTATCTAACTTCCAGCAGACACATTTCCAAGGAGTCGTGTCTTCCATTGTTTTGATAATTCATAGAATGAGGGAGTGGTACTCCTTAGTCTAGCACATGCTATTGTTTGTGTGAGAAGAAAAAAGACACATTGCATCATCAGTCTTACGTCATCTGATTTTAATCTTTATCTGTATAGTGCAGCAGATGTTTAGATTCTTTTCTTACACAGTTAAGTTTCTGATACGCAAAGCAGTTTCATTGTGCACCTGTTGCTATTCATTAAAAAAATGTCTGTAATCATGTAGAGATATCTAAAAAATAAAATATATAATTATTTTATGTATGTTTTGACATCACAATACATCAGTATTTTTCTAACCTAGTTAAGTTTAATTAACCTATTGTTTAAAAACATTTTTTTTTCAAAATAAATAATCCCCTCACTCCTAACAAGAAGTTGTACTTTTCCCTGTTTTTCATGGAAAAGACCAGCTTCTCTTTCACAAAGAGAAAAATCCTGCCAGAGCAGATTTTTAGGTTTTTTGTATTTTTTTCCACCTGGAAAGTCCAACAAGATTCCCTCCAGACGCATGAATACATTTTTATGCACCAGTTTCAAGCTAGTTCTGAATCTGAAACCTTATTATTTAACTCAACCATCAAGTAGTACAACCTAGTATTGAAATATAGATTTGGTTATTTGAATAGTGCTATATTTAAGCCATACTTCTGTTATGTGGTACCCAAACAAAGGATGGATTCAAAGTCCAGGATCTTCTTGTCAGTAAACTTTAAAGCAAAAGAATAATTATAAAAACATTTTTTATTTATGCATTTGATTGTAATTTATGACACCATCAAAGTAATGAATTTAAAAACAAGTGTATAATATAGTAAATGGAAGGAAAAAAAAAGATCTTACAATTTATTTTTTGATTTTGTTGGAAATGATTGAGTGACATGTCTGCTTTAAACAAGAAACAATGATCTTGTCTCGTTTTTGAGTGACAAACTCTTTCAACGATTTGTGCCTAATAGAGTCGGCAAAAGTGTGTTGAGTGACTGTTATTGAACTGTGTGTCACAGTGAGTGTGATCCCTTCACACTTCTATTTCTGAATATCTTGTAGTCGGCCAAGAAGAACATCAGTGAACCCAGTCCTTATGTCCAGTTCACAGTTGGGCACAAAACAATTGAGAGTAAGGTAAGTGTTTGTTTGACTTGTACTGGTTTCTTTTTTAGTTTATTATTTTTTGAACCAAAAAAAAAACTATTATTAAAGCATTTGACAGCTTCTGTGCAATTAAATCTTTACTTGTTTGTATTCTAATGCACAACACAGTATCCCAAGTCATGATAGAAAACTAATGATAGGCTGCATAAATTGAAACAGGAAAAGAGGACAGTCTTTAAGAAAACAAGGTCAAAGTATTTTAAGCTATAATAGGAAGGTAAGGAAAATTATAGAAAGGAAGGTTCAATTGATATTTCGCTGTCAAAAGATTAAAACTAATGAAAAAAAATTGTAATAGTAACATTGTATGTTATTGCATTTAATATACAGGACATTTGAATTAAAAAAAACAAAAAGAATAAAAAGCGTAATTTGTTAGAAACATAGATGGTTTGCTAAAATAACAAATCTTGGGGTTTTTTTGTCTAACATTTAAGCAAAAACTGATGCCTTGAGGAACGTGGGCAGGACAATACATATAGAAATAATGAAAAAAAAAAAAAAAAAGTTCAAATTTAATTCAAAATTCAAGTTCACAATAAAAAGGTTTCAGGTTAAAAATAATGGCGATCGGAAGGTTAAAAAAACTATAAAGTAGATCTGAATAAAATTGCAAATGTTTGAGATGTTTCCTACTTATTAAATAGAATACTTTAACATGTAGAGGTGTAGCACAAATGCAAGACAGGTATTTCTTTTAGTTTACAGTTGATGCATTTACACTGAAGAAATCCAACAGTTTAAAGACCTACTCTGATGAAAATAGAGTTTTAACATATTCTTGTTGCATTTTTCTGAAGGAGTACATGTATAAAAGAAATTAAGCCTAAAATTCAATTTCGCAGTATTTCTTTATTTAAATCACTGTGAATCAGGAGCAGACGAAAAAAGGCCACTTAAAAAACTCAGTATTTGTGATGTTGAAAATACACCGGGCGGGCCACAAGCTCCCTTCTCCGCTCCACGCTGAATTCATTTTCCTCGTCTGAGCTGGTATCTGGCTCAAAACTGGATAACTCCAGTTTTGCTCAACGTTTTTGTTGCACCAGTAATGTTAGGTTGGGAGTGTGGGGGGCTGTAAGCTAGTAGGAGTGCGTGTAATAACCAGATAGCTCTTAACTTAGGAAGTTATGGGTGATTGGGGGAGGGGTGTTCCTGCACCAACCCACCCACATCTCAGAGGCAAGTTTCAAATGAACTACTGCTGCTCTGCAGAAAGTATGTCCTAGAAGACAACACTTAATTTTTTTTTTTCTTTTAGCTAAATATGGCATACACATTCTTCAAAGATCACTGGGAGCACTTTTACACAGATCTGGATAACTGGAGTGGGTCTTTATTCCTTGTTTTTTGTGAAGTTAAATTAACCTTTTATCTGTTTATTTATTTTTGCTTTACTTATCTGTGCAACAGTTTTATCTTTTTGCCACATCATCATGTTTTGGTGTCATCTGAGAGAGTATGTCTGTCTGTTTACTAAAACATAGCAGAGCTTTAAGAGAGTGGAAAGCACAGATCCATTCCCCAACATATTAAAAACGATAACTCACTGCAGACGGGAGCAAAATAAGACAACATCACCCCTAGACTGGTAAAATTCTGCTGCAAAAAGTCAGACATGTCCTCAATTATATTGTTGTGGTGAAGATAAAAAACAGTTCCATTTTTGTTGAAAGAACATAGTTTTTTTTCTTACTTTTGTAATCAAAGCTGCAGAAAGGCTGCTCTCCTGAGAAACCTTCAAAACTTTTCATCATCTTTTGTCTTTGATTTGATTAAAATGTTGGTTGTTTGCTACATCAAACTACTGAGAGATGGGACTAAAAAACCATAAAGATTGTAACAAATTTTGTTCATAAAGGTTCGCTACAAAACCAAGGAGCCCCTGTGGGAAGATTGTTTCTCATTCCTCGTCCACAATCCCAAAAGGCAGGAGCTGGAAGTGGAGGTAACATCAGGTTTTTACACAGTTCTAGCTCAACTTAGTTAAAGTAGATTCATTCAAAAGTATCCAACTGGTGTGGAAACTGATTTTCTCTTGTTTCCATACAGGTAAAAGATGGAAAGCAAAAATGCACTCTTGGAAACTTGACTGTGCCTTTGAGCTCGCTGCTGTCGGAGGAAGACATGACGCTGACTCAGTGCTTTCCTCTCAAGAACTCTGGGCCCAGCTCCACCGTCAAACTCAAGATGGCTCTAAGGGTAAAAACAAACTTTATAGCTTCCTGTTTATGTGCATCATTGATGCACAAGCTTCTTCTTTCAGTCATATAAGATGCCATAAACATGTAGATTTATACTGGCATTCTTTACTTTGAGCTTTAAAGATGGACGCAGTCTGAGCTGTTCTCAAAAATTGGCTCAAATACTTTCACACTTCATGTTATTTTATACTGAATAAGTAAATTCTGATTTGAAAATGAAGATCAGATCTCATTTCTAACATGACTTACTAATGATTGTTGCTGCACTTAGAGTTGCTTAACCCGGGAGTGGTACTAGAGAGCTGTTCAAGGCCCTTGCAGGCATTTTTTTTTTAAGTTCCTTCATTGCTTGTAGCACTTAAACCAAACATTTGGCTTAGATTGACAACTTCTTATACATCTGTAAGTTCAAAGCTCAATAAAAAAAGCATTTGAAGATGCAAAGATGCTTGTTTAGAAAAAACAAAAAATAGTGAGCTTCGTAAAGCTGCAAAGTGTCATATATTACTGTGAGAAAATAAACTTTTTGCTATTGTTGAAGATATATTTGATCTGTTAAAGCCTAAAACATGAGACAGTAAATTGCATTGGCTTTCGTGGCACAAAGACTGATGCATTTCCTAACATTGATTTCCTGCTAATCTCATAAAGCAGTAAATGCAGTGACCAAACACTGTCCAGCCCTAAAATAGTATTCCTGAAAAGGAACAAATTCAACAAAAAATCTAAAAGATCTTGTAAATCTCAATTTGCTTTTTAAAGTCAATGGGTTTCCAGTGGTAATTTAATTATGATTATGCAACTTTTAGCCTAAATCAAAAAACCTGTGTCATTTTCTAGGACATAATTTCTGCAGAGCGACAGCATTTCATTAGAAATGTACCTCTAAGTCGAGACTGTTGGGGTGGAGCGACCAAGCCCCACCCTCTTTCCATTATTGAGAGCTCTCTGTTTACACGCTCACCCACTAACTTACTTAAAAATTTGATATTAACCGGTGCAACAAAAATGGTGAGCAATATCGGAGATATCCAGCCATACAGTTTTAAGCCATATGTGAGCTCGGACGAGGAAAACAAAGACGGTAGTACTAGTTGTTGTCAACCAGTGGATGTATCAGAATGGAGCAGAGCAGGGAGCTTGTGGCTCACTCGCCTTATTTTTTTTTTGTCACAAATAAGCTTTTTTGCAAATGGTATTTTTCGTTATTCACAACAATTTGAATAAAGACATCCTCAGAACTGCATTTTTGAGCTTAATTTTCTTAATTTATGCCTTCTATTATCAGAAATCTGCCACAAAAACATGTTAAAAGCACCAAAAACACAATTTTCATCCAAATGGGTCCTTAATAATGGTATTTGGACATAAATAGCATGTGTAGTTTGGAAAGCCTCCAAACTTTATAAAATGACATACCTTATTTATTAAAATAGCACCTTTAGTTCTAATGCTGTCCTCCTTAGATTCTATCTCTGGAGAAGAACGTGTTCTCAGACCTTCCCTCGTCGGTCCAAGTCAGGAAATCAAGTATCCCTCAGCCCGTCACAGCCCCCTCCCTGAGACCGTCAGTCTCAGACTCCCTGCTCCCAACAATGCCTCAGCATCCCACAAAGAGCTCCACTTTCACGCTCCACCACGAGGATGGCGAGCCTTACTCAGCCAGCCCCTGCTGCAGCACCTCAAACCTGAGCACCTGTATTTCTGGTTCTCAAAAACACCTGCCTCACAAGGAGTCCACCCCCAGCCTGGCCTCTGACATCTCGCTACCTATCGCCACCCTGGAGCTTCAGCAAAGACTTCGGCAACTCCAGAAGTAAATGCCAGAAATATTTTGATTTTAAATGTTGACCTCCTTGCATGTTCGGTCTGCTTTGATAATGTAACGTCACACCACAGAGTGGAAGTAACTCACTGTGGGATCTTTGCAGTGGCTCAGCTCCAGGCCAGTTCCCCCTGGGTGAGGTTCAGCTGACCGTTCGGCACAGCTCTCAAAGGAACAAGCTGATTGTGGTGGTGCACGCCTGTCGGTGCGATCCAAACTGGAACAATGCTCTAAATCTGAGAACTTTTTCTTTTTTCTGTTAGTTAGCAGTTGTGAAAATACATAAAAGTTTCTTTAATTTGTTTTTGAATATTGGAATTTAGTCAATAACTTCGAGTTTTCCTGAAAATCCTAAATTATTGTGTGTTTGGTCACTCTACAGGAACCATTATCCGTGTAACACGGCATTTAAACACCATTGTCCTGTGTTTCTTTAGTAACTTGATAGCCTTCACCAAAGATGGCTCCGATCCCTTCATACGTTTGTATCTGCTGCCTGACAAGAGCCGGACAGGGAGGAGAAGGACGAGCACCATGAAGAAGACTCTGAACCCTGTTTACGATCAAACGTGGGTTGCACCGTCCACTCACACTTTCTATTGTTGTTCCAAAATTGAAATGAAGTCATAAATATGTTTGTATTTATTCTTTAGAAAAATAATCTCCTTGCTCTGGTAAAAATTGTTTTCTTAGGTTTGAATTCAGCGTTTCTATGGTGGAGCTCCACAGGAGAACTCTGGATGTAGCGGTTAAGAACGGAGGGAGCATACTGTCCAAACACAAAGGCCTTTTGGGAAAGGTAAGCTTAAACTTGTTTATTTTTCTTATTCAGATTTTACAACATTAAAGAAAATAAACAACACACAAAAAAAGCTCAAATAGAGGGTAACAACACTGTATTTGAAACAACACAAGTTTTAAGATCAAAGATCAATACATTTTGGATTTAGATTTAAAAAAATAATAACATGGAAATCAAAAACATTTCAGTATGAAGAATTTTCTGTAAAATAGATTTTTTTTTAAAGATTTCAATAAATGAAATCTGGTTTATAAACAGTCCACTAACCTAAAGTTAAAAAAAATGCAGGTATGAGATAAAAAGAAACGGATAAAGAACAAATTCATCAGTGTGTCAAAACACAGATAAACTGACACAAACACAAACTGGAAAACTGACAAAGACCCTCCAACAGCAAAGAAAATTACTGAATTTTGGACATTTTAGAATATAAAACCATACTTTTACTTAACGGGAAGGAAGAAAAGAAGAAATCAAGACCAAAAACTTCAAGGATCTATACCCAAATGAAAAATTGAAAAATGCAAATTCAAATAATTCAGTCTTAAAAAAGTAAAAAAAAAAAAAAAATGCTGTGATGCTTCTACTCCTCAATTTCATCATCAAAAAATATGTTTTTGTCCTAATTTTCACCCCAAATTTTAGGTATTGGTCGATTTAAGTGGGGACGACATACAAAAAGGATGCACACAGTGGTAAGCTGCTCTCCTGGCACACTTGTGAAAGTTGATTATATTGCTTTTTGCTTTATTGTTGTTTGTTATTGCAGGTACAACCTCAGTGAGGACGGTTTGTCATCTGAACTCAGAAGAAGCAGCCAAGAGCCTGTCTTTTCATAAGGAAATTTCCTGTTGGCTGTAAAATACCATGAAATGACAGGAAATAGGTCCTGCGGTTGTGTTTATATATGTTTCTATGAAGTTAACTGTAATAATTTCAGCATGTTAGGCAATTTTTAAGACATTTCCAGTTAACTTTATTTCTTTTTTGTCATGATTGGAAAATATTTTATCCACTACCTGTCTTCTCTTTCTGTTTTCAGTGATTTAATTAATAAAACGTGTATTAGATACACAATAACAAGAATTTTATATGAGTTTTAGTGGCATTATATTTCCAAAAATTTGATTTTTAAAGGAAAATCTGCTGAAATTCATAATTATTTTTGCCCTGTTTCGCAAAATGTGTAAAACAAAATTAAAGTTATGTTATGGAATCTAACCAAAGGAACAGAAAGGAAGGCTGAAGTAGCAGTCTTTGTTTGCTGTTGTCAGTCAATGTTGTTTTGTTTACTTCTTCTTGTTCTTGCTAGATTTAAAACATTGGATGCACAAACTGTATGCAAATGATACACTGTTTGTTCCATATATTTCAGGAGATTTGTGCATTATGGGTGGAAAAAAAATATGTTTTAGGGCTATGAACAAATGTTGTACATTACAAACGCTGCAAAAAGGGTTTGCTTGCTCAAAGATTGTGCCGGTTGGAGAAAGTCAATGACAACAAAAATTATTGAGAAAGCTGAGAATGCAACTGTCTTTGCCTGTACCTGTTTTGCTATGTTGTTATAACTGTTTGAAATTTTGAATACATTTCTTGTTATCTATCCCGTGCCTTAAAAATCCACAGTTTTTTTTTTTTTTGCTTTCTTTAATATTATCAATTTAAATGATATAATGCCCTGTGGCTTTTGAATAAATCGTTTACTCTTGTGAAGCCTGCTGGGATTACACACACACACACACACAGACACACACACACACATTTTTCTAAAAAGATAAAACAAAAAGTTTGTGGAATTTCCTAAAAAAATGAAGGAAAGGATTTTCTCAAAAACAATGCAGTATTTGGTGCAAATTGAAGAGAATCAGCACATCTGTAGCAGTTTGTCGCCATCGTGTGGCTTAAGACGAAATTGCAGGTCCCCTTGTTCCCGAGCCTGTAGATTCAAATGACGTCATCACGTAGAAACGAATAAAAATTTGGCTTCAAATATTATTGATGTAAACGTGAAACTTAGTAGAGCTGAGTTGAAAGGTTTTATCAAAGAGACTGCGAATCCAATATGGCAGAAACGATAGGAGGAAAAATAACGGGGAGGCTGCAAAAGACAGTGGGTTCACGTGGTATATAGCCTAGGGAGGAACAGTTGGGAAGATAAGATAATATCCATTCTCGGATTTGGCCATACATCTCAAAACAAGCAGCTCTTCGTGATCGAAAAACACGCAAATGCGAAATGTGACTATTGTGGTGTAGATGAAACTGTAGAACGCGATCATGCAATGTGTGATGCATAATAGATAAGGGACGTTTTAACAGACCATAATAGATTCGAGATACAAATGAATTTGCACAGCCTACTGGGAAGTTGTGCCGCTTATGATTTTTGTAATTTTGTTTTTGAGAACGACCAAGTTAGTGGGCAGAATTAACTGATGTACTACATCAGATTATGAGACAGCATAGTTTCCTTGATCCACACTCCAGACCAGGTGGTGGCGGTAATGTACCAATCTGTTGTTTGCTCATCGCCATTAAACATCCATGAGAAGAAGAAGGACGAATCCAAATTTGCGCGGGGTTTGCTGCCGTAATGGTCGGCTGTCACTTCTTGGTTGTCGACTCTCAAAACCAATTATAAAAAGGTAATAAGAGAAAATAAAACTATTAGCAGTTATATGTTTATGAATTTAAACAATATTTGAACATATTTCAAGACGTAGAAAGGTTTTTGTTCATAACTAATTTAGTAAATGCTAAAGAAAAGCAGACGGACATATTTGTTTTTGATCTATGTTTACCATTCGAGCCGCTAAAACTACCTTTAACAGTGTTTTTGTTTTACTAGAAATCTTCTTTTCGGGATCAATCATGTCTAAACGAGAGGCGTTTTTAGAAGCTGCTGGCAAAGAAGATGTGGACGACTTCCTCCACTTTATTAAGCTCCACGTGAGTAAACAGAAGTATAAAGTCTTCATGTAATGTTTTGTATGAGAATTTTGTTGTGATGCTTTTTTGGTTTCTACGGAGCCCCTAAAGGTACATAGACGAAAAAAAGGTACTGGTTTTGGTTTCTCTGTAATGTGATTACATTAATGATATATTTTGCTTGGTTACTAGTTAGAATTTTAATTTGACTTTTAAGTCTTAAATTTTAACTTAAGTCCTAAGAAACGTTTACTTTATGTTTCTTTTCAGTTTTAAAATCACAGTTTGAGCTATGACTGTATTTGTGTTTATTAAAAAAAAAAAAAAAAAAACCCATTTGTTTAAAAAAATTCAAAATAGCCAATTATATACAAAAATATTTTATTTTAGTATAATAATATAATCTACATGTATTTAATTCAAATGCCAGGCATATAGTTTGCTTTTGTGTGACAAAGGTTTTACTTTTAATTATATCTTTTTTAGAGAGTTCATTCATTCATTCATTCATTCATTCATTTTCCAATCCGCGGGGTCACGGGGTTGCCGGAGCCTAACCCGGCTACTCATGGGCGAAGGCAGGGTACACCCCTGGACTGGTCGCCAGTCTGTCGCAGGGGCCACAATCACACACCCATGCACACTCACATTCACACCTAGGGACAATTTAGATTAACCAATTAACCATGTTGGGGAGAACATGCAAACTCCACACAGAAGGGTTTGGAGTAAAAGGATATGAAACAAGTTTCTTTTCTTGTCTTTTTTTTCTCGATTTTAATGGTATTGGAGGATAATGTCATCCCATTGAGTACAACTTTCTGACCGTGTTTTGTTTATATGTTGCTGTAATAAATTGGCGGATGTTAAATAACTGTCAAATATAATCTGGGCCGTTCTTCCTACTTCTGAGCAGAGAGACACAGCTGAGCCTTTTGACATTGAGGAGGTGGTGCAGGAAATGTCCAGTAACCAGAGAGAGGTTTTGTGGGGGAGGCTGGAGTCTCACCTTCAGAACATACTAAAGGAGTTGCCTCCACAGCAATTGGAGGAGCAGGACATGGAGCAAGACTCAGCTCCAGTGCAGGTGACTTCTCATCAACAGTTGCAGCAATTTACCCATCAGAAAGGATTTTCTTTTAGCTCAAAAGTATTTTTGTGCTTAAAGTTAATCTTATTGTTGTTAAAAAGAAACTTTAACGTGTTTGTAACAGTACATGTGTTCTTTTATACAGAATCAAAGTGAGCGACAGGAATTTTCTTTCTGAAAATCTGTTGACGTTTAACTGTGTTTAACCTTCTCGTAAACTTTTATGCATCAGTCCAACAACTTGTCTTTCAGAACCATGCCAGTTCTATTGTGGATGCAGTGACACTGGTGGCTGCAGTGTCTGTAAAGACTTTACAGGACGGGGACACCTATAAAGAACTTCTAAAAACTGCTCACAGTCTTCATAGTAAGGTTTTTTTTTATATATAAAACTACTCATTTTTTTTTGTTTTATTTAGCCATAATCTACCCTGTGGTAGATTATTGCATAGACATTGGGTATTCAAATCAGCACTATATGCTAACAAAAACGAACTAACAGATTGTGTTACAGGGAACAAACAAACAGTTCCTCTTTCTTCTTGATTGTTGAGCAAATGTCATTTTTGTGGCACTTACACTTGGTTGCATTATTAACCTTTTCACCTGATTTGAAGCTGAATTGTTATCCTCTTTCCCCTGATGCTCTTTCACCTTCTGGACTATAAGTATTAGCCTATATAAATAAATTTTCCCCCTTTTTATTTCTTGCGTTTTTACTCAGAAGCATCTCATCTAAATATTTTTATAAATAGAAATATTTAAGTATTTGTTAAAGGTGTCCATTTTGCTAGTTTTCAAGCATACAGCTAGATGGCACAGTTGTCATAGTGACCTATCTGGGGCTAAAAACATTATTGTCCCTTTAGTTTCTTTACAGGTTTCATAGCAGAGGAGACTCATCTATATAACCTTGACCTTCAACCCACTCTTGATAAAACTCTGAGGAAAAAATTGTGATTACCAATTGAAAGCAAAAGTGGCTAAAAACTGTGTCCTTGAAAACACTTGAGTGAATCTCAGTAAAAATGTTCTGCTTGGGTTCTTTCCTCAGAACTCCTGGAGTTGCCTCGTGAGTTTGGGGTTTCTCTGCAGGTCTTCATACAGCCTCTGTTTGAGGCATGGTGGAAAAAGGGCCTGCAGGACAAAGAAAAGTTTGGTCGCGCTGCTTTCCTCATCTCTCTGCAGAAGAGCTTAACTGCAAAAAAAACAGTCAGTATCAACTCACAGGAAGTTTAGCATTCTCTGGAATATGAGATCCAAGACAAAACAGAGGCATTGTTTTAAAAATACAAGCATGAGGACTGGGTTGCTGCATCATTTTTGTTCTTTTTCTACCAGGGGATTGAAATTCGGAGAGTCTGGAGCCTCCACGATGTGCTTCTGAGTTTGGATTACATGTCAGAGGACAACAAGCAGATTGAAGACTTGTTGCTTCAGTGCTTTCAGCGTCCTGCTTACATTAGAAGCGATGATGTGAGTCCACTGATGTTTAGTCACTTTGTTTCTGTTATTCACAGCTAATCATTATTGTGGCTGTAGCTTCCTCCTTGAGCTGTCAGACTTATGATGAGTGCTTTGTTACAGGGAAAGCGATTCCTGGTGTTTCTTTTCAGCTGGAACCAGAACTTCATCTGGGCTATTCATGGCACCATTAAAAATGAGCTGGAATTTTGTAACAAGTAAGACGAATGCTTGATCCTCGTGAAGGCTGGTCTGATTTATGCTCAGGTATTTACTTAGTAATTATTGTGTTCAGGAGCTTGACCACTCATATCACAGATATCTACTTCAGAGCGTGGAAGAAAGCAAGTGGGGATTTCTTGGAGAAGATTGAAAGCTTATGCATACAGGATTTAATGCAGAACGCCATCTTTCTGCACAGAACGTCACCTGTTTATAGCAAAGTTCGAGAGGTATTCTGCAGAAGCTGACATTTGTTTTTTGTTTTTTTTAGAACTCTTTGCATAGTTTGTAAGCCGACTGTGGTGTTCTGCTTTCTCATTCAGATTGTGAGCTATTTTCACACGAAGAAGCGTTCTCCCAACGTAGACAAGATGCTCCATGACCTCTACAAGCCAATACTCTGGAAAGCTCTCAATGTATACACACGTTGATGTTGCATTCATGTTGGTGTTCTTGTATTTTGCAATGTTCTAATGTTTTTAGTTTTGTGTTTTGTTTTGTTTAGGCTGCCAATTTTGAGGTGCGAGCAAATGCGACGTTTCTTTTTACTGAAGCTTTTCCGGTCCATGACCCCGACGAAAGCAAAGAGAACATAGACATGAACATTCAGAAGCAGCTGGACACTGCAATGGTGAGACATCAAAATGAGAATATTTGACATTTTTACTATTTTAGGAAGGTTAAAAAATAGATTTAAAAAAAAGTGCATCCTTTCTCAGGGTTTGCTTGATGACCCTCACCCCACCGTGCGCTCTATCGCTACTTTGGGTGCCTGTAAAATCCTGGCAAAGTACTGGGAGCTCCTCCCTCCAGCGATCATCACAGACTTCCTGAAGAGGCTGGTGATGGAGCTTGCCGCTGACAGCAGCTCCCCGGATGTCCGCTGCTCAGTATTCAAGGTGGACAACATCCCCCGACTAGTTCTCCTCACAAGTTGTCTTAAAAACAATAATTATGGCAGCCCATGTGAAGTCAAAATGCAAATTTCTTTGTTTGAATCCCAAATATTAGGGCTAATCTGCCACCACAGTTTCTTGGTGATATGGAATATTTCAGGAGTTCAGTTTAGAAATAAAACTTTAAAGTTTAAATCTGTGGACAAAAAAAAAAATAATTAATGAAATTAACAAGATAAAAGCCCATCAAAAATAAATAAAAGGAATACCTTTATTTATTTTCATTGAAATTATTTCATTTGTACTTATTTTACTTTGTTTGGGCAATTAAATAAATTCATTGCTAAAATATTAATATTTAGCAAAAATACCTGTGTTGATAAGAAAATAATGAGGTGCAACAGTGGATTTATTGCTGTTAATCATTATAAACTGATGCTTTTTTGTCCTCTTAATATACAGAGTAAATATTAAAATATTTAGGAAAAACTAATAATAAATAACTTACTATTTATTATTTTTGCACTGTGTACCAATAACTACTTATTTGTTTGCTTATTCCTAATAAACCCATGTGGTTTAACCAACATTAAAATTCAAAGGCGTTTTAGTTTTTGTGAAAAATGCCATAAAATAAAGATGTAACAGTTACATTTTGTTTGTTCCTCAGTGTCTTCCTTTAGTGCTGGACAATCCTCTTAGTCACCCCCTTCTGGAAAAACTCCTGCCAACTGCCAAGTACAGCCTCCATGACAACTCAGAAAAAGTCCGTTTAGCTTTCCTTGACATGCTCATTAAGGTTAAAGCTGTCCGTGCTGCCAAGGTACTGTTTTTGCTGTCTTCTAGCTGTTACCTGTAAACTACCATTTTTACATTACTTTGAATAAATAAAAGAATACTCTGATTAGAGGCTGAAAAACACGAAAAAACCTCTTTCCACTTATCCAGTTCTGGGACGTGTGCAGTATGGACCACCTGATGGCCCGCCTTGCCATAGACTCTCAGTCTGTGTCCAAACGGATTGTGGACTTGCTCTTTAAGTCCTTTTTCCCCGTCAACGAATCAGAAAAAGAGTGGTGCAGCAGGTGCATCACCCTCATCCAGATGAACCCCATGGCTGCCAGGAAGTTCTACCAGTTTGCTTACAAACACACAGCCCCCACTAATATAAGTAAGGACCTCCAGAATAGATGGTGTTTTTCATTTAAAGTTTGTTCTCCATCTGGTGCTTCTTTTTTTTAGTAAAGCTGATGCTGGTCATTCGGCGTTTTCTGAACAGCTGCATTCAGATCAACTGTGACATGGACATCAATGACAGCAACAAAGAGAACAGCATGGTAAGATCTGGAGACAGTTAAATAAAAGACACATTTCTATTGACATTTCTGTTTCCTATCTGTTGCCTTGTAAAAACTGTAATTGCACAATGAGTTTGTTTACCTCAAATGTATTTTTAGAAAGAAGTTTTACACTTATAAATCTATGTAGACTTGGACAAGTGAAACTCTTTGAAAGTATTGTAGTATTAGGTTGTAAAAAATAAAATGTACCTGGAGAAAAATATTATTTATTTAAACTACGACGCATAGCACAACCAAAACAAATTTGCTGTAAGTTAAATGTTTTATTTATCTATGATTGTAAAGTCATCTCTATTATTGACCAGGTTTTTAAATGTCCACAAAGTCCACAAAGACTTGAGAATGCGCTACCCTTAGTTAAACAAAGCTCATGTACGTCTGTGGAGGCAGCTTTCCTGTTTAAACCTCCTGAGGACCTGATGGGTTCAGTTTTGTTTAATATGTAGCAATCCATTCCATTGTTTTGCATATTTATTACTTTTTCATAAATGGGGGGAATAAATGCCAAAAATATTTTGTACAGGGTAAAAGGCCAAGTAAAAAGGCAACTTCAATGAAAACAGTTACCACAAAGTGGCGTCAAAATGGCAACAAAAAAAAGAAAAATTGCGGTCAACAAAAATAAACAGCCCTAGCTTTCCTCTCCTCAATATCGAGTGTAGGTTTTCACAATCTTTTATATGTGTTTGTGATGGTAAAAGTCCAAAGTAAGCTTTTATTTTGCAGGCTCCCCCTGTTCATATAGGTCAGGATATGGCTCTTGTGGCAGGGCTACTGGAAGTTGTGGTCGTCCTCTGGAGAAGCGTTGAGAAGGCGCTGAAACACAATGAAGAGGCGTACAAGTACACATCAGCCAAGTTTGGGAATTCTATGTCCAAGTATTTCCAAGCCTTTGAGGTATTTCATCTGTAGTGTTTTGTTTTTTCACTTTTAAATGAGGTGATCATTGATCATACTTTACTGTTCTTCAGGATGAGCGAGCCACAGCTCCTCTGATAAAACTGGCATCATTTCTGCCTCCAGCTGCAGTTCCAACATTTAGGTAAGCCTCAGATGAATTATTTGTGGTAGCTTTTTCTATTATTGGCTTCACTCAGCTCAGTGACCTGGTCAAAAGGTTGTGAGTTCAAATCCAGGCTAAGTCATACCAAAGACTCCAAAAAATGGGACCCAGTGCCTCCCTACTTGACACTCAACATTAAGGGATTGAACTGAGGGTTAAACCACCAAATGTCTCCCGAGCGCAACTGTGTCTGCAGCTCACTACTCCCCCAGGGGATGGTTCAAATGCAGAGAACAAATTTCAGTGACCTAATGGGACTTTTTCTTCTGCGTCTATTGTTTTCTCATCCTAGCTGTGGAGTCCTGTCAAGACTCAGGAAGATGGACTCAGAAACTGCTCTGGCACAGTACAGCCAGCTGCTGGACTGCATCTGTAGCTGGGGACAAGCTGCTGATATCCTTGAGCTGATTATGGACTGGCTCAGCACATCTCTTCCCAAACAAGTGGTCAGTCACTGGAGTCATCAAAAAGCTTTGACTTTGACTGAAGAGCTTTTTGGTTAAAAAAAAATCTTACTAACATCAGGGCAAGGAGACTTCCCGCAGAAAGGTTTGTATTCAAGAAAGTGTGAAGGCCAAACCGGACCTGGCTCTATTGTACTTGGAGGACCTTTTCAGCCACACGCCAACACGAGATAAAGTCCTCGCTCTTGGTGAAAAACCTCTGAAGCAGCTCCACACGGTGCTAGGCAATTGGAAGGTACCAACAACGGGTTATCTAAATTTAGCTTTGTTTTTCCTCTTATATTGTCAATTTAATCTCTGTGTTTTCTCCACGCAGTCAGTGTTGTATAGTCACCTCGGTTCCACCACAGAAATCCAGGAATGTCCCAGCGTGGAGACGGCACTGAAAGCATTTATATTTCATGGTCGGCTTGGTGCTCATTTACAACATAATGTATGTTTGAAAATATTTTTTTAAATTGTATATCTATGTCTTTAACCAGCACCATCTTAATAATGCATATGCAATGTTATAGGACCTTCCTTCCACTGTTTTTATTTTACTGAAAATGTAAATACAGGTGGGAGCTAACCTCAGTAAAAATGAAAATATTGGCTAAAAAAATATTTTCAAGTAACAAAACCACACTCAAAGCTCCAGAATGTAAATATTTTAACTATTTTTTGAAGCTGTGCGACTAAATTTACCAGCATGACTTGAATCTCTGACCCGTGCTTTTATTTTTATCTTGCACTCATGAAGCACAGCAGGAGAGAGAGAATTTGGTGTTTCCAATGAGTAGGAGAAATGATACAGAGGGCTGTCAACCTTCATATTAACAGCAGGAGAGAACAACAGCATGCAGACTGTCATCTCATGTCTTTCCATTTTCTCTTTCTGTTTTTCAGAAGAAAAAAATCCTTTTGCGTCAAAACTGCTTTAAAGGCCCACTCCAATGAAAAATTCGCTCTTGGTGTTATTAACATGTTCTTGTGGCATTTTTCTTATGATGGCGGACATACATAAAGAAAACTAAGCTCAAAATTACATTTCTGACAATTTCTTTATTCAAATTGTTGTGAATCAGGAGCAGACAATGAGGGAAATGCCATTTGGAAATGAGCTTATTTGTGATGTAGAAAATATGCTGGCTGGGCCACAAGATCCCTTCTCTGAGCTCTCAGTAACAAGGATGAGGAAGAGTAGGTGGGGTTGCTCTGTGTCAACTAGAAACTATATTCTAGAAAATGACAGGTTTTTATTTTGGACTAAAAACACCATAATTAAGATCACTGGGAACACTTTTAGAACAAATCAAAAGAAGATTGGAGTGAGACGTTAAATTTCTTACACTTATAATAAACCCTCGGATTTGGTTTGGGAGAAAGATTTTATCCCTCAACAAGGAAATAAATCAAAAAATAATTAGCATATTGGCACAACAAATGATATCCAGTCTATGTTATCTTGGCCATGAAACAACATTTTTTAAAAATAATTTGAAGCTTACTATAAACTATAAAACAAGATTTTTGAAAATGTTTTAAATATCATTGATGTTTTAAAAACAGGTTATACAATGGGGTGCAACAATTCATTATAACAATTCAATTTAAGTTGTATTTTGTGGTTGACAGTACGATTAATAGTCGATATTGGTTCATTTTGAACGATCTGATTCGATTTAATTCACTGACCTACAATCGATCCAGGACATCTTTAACCAAAACTTTAACTTTAATTCCTTTTTTTTCTTTCAAAATAGTCAAGTGTAAATTAAATATGTGTCAGAACAAACAAGAGTTAATGGCAAATCCATTCACATTTTAGTTTCATTTACTAAATGAAATAGTTTCATAAAAACTTTAGTTTCTGTGAAACAGAGTTTCATAAAGTTCCGCCCATTGTTTTTCCAAATCAAAATAATACAAAGGGAACATTATTAGAGCATTATACCACACAGTATGGTCACATGTCTTTGCTAAATTCAAAGTGTTTCCACACATTGGACTGTACTGATTTTTTGTATAGTCTGCTGTGATGGCACTTGGTTGTTTATTAAATAAACTTGCCATGCCTCAGTCTAGATGGTATTTTCCAAAATGAAAAGTTAGGCCTTATTGCTACAAAGCAACTTCTTTATTTGAAAAATGTGTTTATTTTGGTGACCAAAGAGAAAAACTTTTTTAGTGGTGAACAAAAAGGGAAAAAAAACACTTGCTGCTTTTACATTTTCTGTTTGTGCTTCTAAATCTTGAAGAATTTATACTAAAAAGTCTCTTTAACTCTTGTGTTTGCAGACGATAATCTGCTGATTTATAAATAACAAAAACACACACACAAAAAAAAAAAAAATTTTTTATCTCGTTTCCTGTCTTCAACACCTTCTGGAGCAGTTTCTACTTCACACATTTCACCAGCTGACTGCTTTAACAGCCAGTTTCTTCCTGGCCAGGAGCCTGTTCCTTCTGCTTTGCTGTAAGAAAAGTTACTGTAGAAAATAAACTCAAGGCTTTGCTTTATTTCCTAGCTGACAGAAGGCCGGGACTACCTGGTCTCCCTGGAGCATGTGGCAGCCTGGGTAGCAGACAGGGTGCTGCCCTTTTTGACTAAACAAACCGGCAGCGACCAGGAGGATTCAGACAAGCCACAGTTGCTGGCTGCACAAATAAATGAGGTAAAATCTTTTTTTCCTTTTTTTTAACACAGACCCAGCAAGCTGGATAATATTTTGCAGGATTTTAGTGTCGATCTTCACGAGATTTATTCAGAAAATGAAGCCTGTTCTTCAAGAATCAAGTGTTTTGTCTGTCAAGCAGAGAAAATGTCTCATAATGGGATGATGAAGCTGTGTTTGTGTCACACAGAGATGTGGTTTAAGATTGCATAGTAAATAACAGAATGTGTCGTGTGTGTAAGAGCAGCCGTGCCTTTACCCTCAGAATGACATCAGCAGGAGGCCTGTCGCTTTAATAAACGCCTGTTCGCTCTCTGTTTACAACAGTCGGAAGCCTATGCAATTCGAGGACACGCCTGTGCAGCTGCAGGGTTTTTTTTCTTTTCATAAAGAAAGAGGAAAATGCGAGTAAATGCTGTCGCATTTTAGCAAGGTTATTTATGCAGATTATAGTCAAACCATGTGATGTGATTTCCCAGCAGAGAGATTCAATCAAATGGTTTTGTTCACACAACTTGGATTTCTGCCTTCCTTTTGGAACAGCACATATTCCCTGGAGATAAAATTGTTTTTGTACAGAATTTTGTCTTTTTAACCTCCTCTTTCCACATCTTGCAGTTCTGCTGAGTGAATTTAGACTCCTGATCGATTGATCTGCTTCACTCCACACTCACTATGCACAAAACTCACCCTTTTATACTAAATCCACTTTATTTTTTATTATTCTCCATTTCTCAGCACAATGTTTCTCCGGTCTGACTTGAAATGGGTATTTGAACATGAAATATCTTTACAACTTCTCACTTTTTTCCCCCCAGAGCTTCTTAACTGTGTGTTGTGATGTTATTCTGGTGGACTTGGGTGATGAGAAGTTCTACAATGAAATCCTCCACCTGTGCTCAGTCATCCTTCTCTCAGGTGAGGGTTTTAAATACGCCAGTTCAGGGTCAGAACCCTGCCAGAAAATCTGGTGAACCATTCTGCTTGAATAAAAGTAAAAAAAAAAAAAAACTTTTTCCACGTACAGAGGGAGGCTATCGTTGCATCCCTGCTGTGCTGCAGATTTTAAAGGAAGTAGCAAACAGCAAAGTACCCGAGGACAACAACCAGAATCAGGAAAACAAGAAAGATGCAACTGCTGTCATTCTGGGTGTGGTGGCCAATATTTTCCAGAAGATTATCGAGGTTTTGGCAAAGAGGCTTCGCAAGGATCCAGAGGGTGGAAAACAGGCATGTTGTTCTTTTTCATTTTCATGCCTTTTGTGACAAAATAAATATATCCTATATCCTTTCACTTTAAAACAGCGTTACATTTCTTTGAGATAGCTGTTCTTTGTGTCTCTTGGTTTAGCTGTGTCTGTCAATGGTCACTGGTATGAGAGACTTCCTCCAAGTGGCACAAACCTGGGATGAAGAACCTCTCAGCGGAGTCCTCTCTACAATCTTTGCCATCATCATTGTGGAGAAGAGACGCATACTCAAAAAGGTTTGCAATAACACAAAAAAGACTGCTAAAATAAAAATTGCAATTGAAGTTAATGAGAGCAATAGCTCTTTGAAGCGTCAGTATTTGTATTTTTGTCAGATTGCTCTTCCTGAAGAAGTAATCGCCCCACAGTCAGTAGATGAGATGCCTCCTTTGTCCAGCACATTGCTGTCGGTAATTCTAAAGTCACCCCAGATTACAAAGTATGTGCTTAATATTAAAAAAAAAACATTCATTAAAAACATTTCATAGATGCTGAGATGCTTCCTTTTTTCTCTTAGGTCATTTCTGATAGAGGTCGGCTCATCTTTGGACTCTGAGGCCATAAGCAGTCTCACTGAACTGGCTGCTGTCCTGCATGTCTTAGTAGTTATCAAGGGAGGTGAGTTGTGTCACCAGAATATTTATTTTTAATATGAAGCTCCTGTTAAAAAAAATAATTAAAAAATCTGTTGTATTTGTCCATCTTTAGCTAAAGGCTCTGACGCTGGGCTGAAAAGTGCAGCTGTTTCCATCCAGCAGCAGATCCACAAACATGCCATCTCTGATGAAGACAGTGGAGATATCCAGAGGTGAAAAACAGGAAAAAATATTTTATTCTACTTGTAATTCCTCAATGACTAATTTCAATCCTTTTCTTGATGCAGGGCCATCTATGAATCTTCAGTGAAAACTTTGAACGATATCCTGCATTTATAACTTCAGTTTGTTGCCATGGTGAACAGGAGGATATTTTCTCGTCAATGTTTTTTTTTCACATTTGTGTTTGTAATTAGAAGCAAAAAGTCACAACATCGAATGAACTTGAGAGAAAATAAGCACATAATGTTACAGTTTCCCTAAATTGATTTAAAAAAAATATGCAATATAAATGAAAGCTTTTGTATTTCCTTCTTACTGGCTTCTTTTCTCTGTTTACTTGTCTCCTCATGCACACATTACTCAAGTCTTTTTGGTGGGTTTTTGCTTTGACAATGCTCAAAAATAATGAATTAAGTAAGCAGAAATATATATCTATGTATATTCCTCCACAATCCTAATTTACATTTTCTTATAAATTAATGATTCAATGTATGTTTATATATCTAGTTTGTAAGCTTTCTAATATTAAACGAGATGAGTCTGTAAGATAACTACCAAAGCTTTCACCCCTGTAGAGTCCTATTCATAAATTGTTCATGTGTTATATTTTTATGTGTTGATTGTGCATGTCTTTGTTCATTAAATGAAGCAAAAACAACACAATTGTCATGCCTGTAGCAGGTATAGTAATCCGTTTTTTTTTTTAAATTATTATTTTCTTTTAAAACGTTTTTTGAGGTGTCTTTTGACGTGATGCGTTCACTCCCCCTGGTAAAAACCATTCAGAATGCTCTCCTCATCTCATGTGTCTGTTTGACGTCAGTAACTTAGGCGGGGCTCCTCCGTGAGGCTGGTTGTTTGTGGTGCTGAAACAACGCCGGTGTTATTACCCCCACACATACCTAAAAAAATAATAATGCCTCTTTAAGACCCCCAAACCGAGCAGCAGACCCCCGCGTGCCTCCAACTGGAAACATGCCGTTTTAGCGAGCGATGGATTCGGGTTTGGCTTAAGCAGGAGCGGCATGGATTCGCGGTGGTGTCCCATCTTCTTTACTGCATTGGCTGTCAGCCTCTGCTCCTCATCTGCCCTCGCCGACAGAAAATTCGGTAAGTAAATATTACATGTCCCCTGCGACAGACTGGCGAACAGTCCAGGGGTGTCCCCTGCCTTCGCCCATGAGTAGCCGGGTTAGGCTCCGGCGGCCCCGTGACCCCGAAAGGGATAAGGCGGATTGGAAGATGAATGAAAGAATATTACATGTTTTTCTTTGTATTATTTGTTGTTTTCTTCAATGCCAGTGTGTCTCGGGTTCGTTTCCGCCTCTGTCCATGGTGCTGAGTCTTCAAACTCGCTTCTCATGCGTGGAGGGATTAAAATGTTTCATCTCTGCAGAAAAGTTTAAAGAAATCCCACGTGAATTTAAATATCTGTTTTAAATCCGCTGAAAGTTGAGAACGAGAGGTTTCCTGTAGTGGGAAAAAAAATGAAGACCTATCCGGAAAAGTTACGCAATCTTTCAGGCGCGTAAGCACAAAACGTTTCTTCCAAGACTTTTTCTTTCTTATAAAACGTGCCGTACAAGTAATATTAATTATATTAAGCTGAATTGTAATTGCTTTATAAAACCATTACAATGGTATACCTGTACAGGAAAAGCGACATTTCAAGTTGCCTGGTCATGAACCTTTGTTGGTTCCACCTGCATTGTTTTAAATGGAGGAAAAACATGAATGACACTGTGGTAGTTAGAAAAATGGAAATCCACCTCACAGCTTTGGTCTGCCAGTTGAAATCCGATTTCCCATCAGTTTGCTGTGAATGTAGCACTTCTTTACTCACCTTCTGGTCTACAATACGCAGCCAGAACACTACAGCACAAACTTTATTATGAGCCAGAGGCAAATATAGATTTCCGGCTGACTGATGATTCATATAGCCACTGCATACCATTCTGTATATTTAGAACAACAGAACATTCCACTTCTTTCTTTCAATCTTTCTTGTTGTTTTCTGCTCACAAGTTGTCTCATTTGTCCTCCAAAAAAAAATCATTCTTATTCAGAGTGCATATCTTCTCATTAAATTGTCCCATTTTGAAAGCTTGAAATCTCATTGTTCTGATTCAATAAAAGAATGTATCTGAAGAATCACTGCTGTAGACATTTTTTCTGGCTGTGAGTTTAAAGTTAGACAAAGTTAATAGGTCCTCAGTTGTAGCATCGCTTGCAATGTTTGAAAAAAAAAAAAGTAGCTTCAACAAGTTTGTTTTCAAACACCCAGTCAGTCATTCATCCACATGGCTGAGGCCGCCTGTTGCAGCTCAAATCAACCCTTTAGACTGTGGTACTTAAACTGATTTAAGCGTCTGAGATGTGATTCTTGGTACAAGCCTTTACAAGCACTTTGGATGCCAACGTGGCTGCTGCTGGCCGAGTATTTACATTATTGGACCATTTTCTGCAAATGCTACAGATCAGGGGTGTCAAACTGTTTCCTTGTTTTGCTCTGTTTCCTTTCAACTGCTCCTTTCCTTGCAGCATCTTACCTTCAGAACACTGATCTAGATTATTTGAATTACTCAAGGCTGGGCCAACTGAATAAAACAAGCAGGAGATCGGCCCTCAAATATTAGAGTTCGACACCCCAAAGTATCAAAGCAGTCCTTGATATTTGTTGTGTCTAAATTTAGAGACCCTTGTGCAAAGGTTATAAACATGTGTATTTTGATGCTCTAACTTTTCCATCCCACAGTAGAGAGCTTAGAGAGAAGACAAAATAAAAATAACAGTTATGTGGCTTCTATGTTGGTGGCGTATTGGATGTTTTGGATGGGCTTAAAACAGATACCAGTAAACAAGTGTCACAATAAAACTATTAGATTGTGATACTTGATTATGTGTCTTCCTGTAGAGACTGTTTAAAATTGGCTGAAACAGAACAAATGAAAAGATAGTGTTATTTTGTTGTGACACTGCACTTTACTGCAGTTACAGTACTTTGCAAAACATGTGCACGTCACAAAGTCTGGTAAATAGAAACTATTTTGAAAACATTTCTTTTACAGCCACTAAAATCCCAATTTCACATTGATTTAAAAGAAATAAACCCAAAATACCTTCACTTCTCTCTAAGTACTTAAAGAGCCACATGCCTCCAATACACTTTGATTTACCAATTATTTACAGGTGTGGTCACCTGCTTAAAAGCAGGTGTTTGATTGTCTGAAGCTTAAAGTCAACTTCAAGAATAAGGGGCTTTTATGAGAGTTGGGAAGGAAAAGTAATATCCCACCGTAGACTTGGCCATACATTGCTCAACAAGCAGCTCTTCATGATAGGTAAACATGCAAGTGGGAAATGTGACTTTTGCAGTGTCAGTGATTCTAAAGAACATGTAATATTGCAGTGTGATAAATAACAAAGGCCCATTTTCATAGAAAAAAAAAAAATGTAACTGTTATTTATGAAGCATTTTGTGTTGTAACATGATTTTTTTAAATTTTATTTTTGAGAAAGACCAAGTTGTCAGGTAGAATTTAGGTGCAAGAATTAATAAGGTATATGGTGCAAAATATGGCATTTAGTATATAAATAAAGTCTCACGGTACTCCTGATCCACACTCTAGACCAGGTGGTGGTGATGTATGCACCAACCAGTTCATTGCCAACCACCAAAAAATGCTACGAAGAAGAAGGAAGGGGCTTATGAGACAATTTGTATTTGGTTTGACATCTATTTCATTGTGAGTAATCCCAAGATAAAATGCTAAAATAAAAGTAGGCAAAACCCAAGTTACACTTTATTTTCAGGAAGTTGAAAAATATAAAAATGTTCTTGTTTGAGAATAATTCAATTATTGTGGAATTGGATTACCCTTAAAATCATGCCTGCAAAAAGGGCTGTTTGGCTGGGTTGACTCCATTCTAATTAACCACGAGTTGTCATACAATACCCCCCCACCCATTAAACTTCCTGTGACAAGGCATTAACAATTTCTTAGATTCAACTTTACTTTAAGAGACAGAACAGAAGAGCTGATTTGGCCAGAAATCTGTTTAGCATCAAACAAGCATTGTGTGTTTTTTTTTTTTTTTTTTTTTTTTAATCTTAACTGCAGCTGGGGGCGGTCAATTTTCCACCAGTGTGTAAAGAATGAATCATATTGGTAAAGGGTCAAGGCTAACAGCAACCAGAAAAACCAGCCCTTTCACATTTTAATTAACAAGCCCTTGAAAACATACCGCATCACTTTTGATGACGACATTCTGTTATTCTCCTGGCACACCCGTCAACTCTCTCCATGAGAAGCTCAGAGCCGCTGCAGGTAAATCAGAAATCAATGATGAATAATTCAGAGAATCCCAGTGAATCTGGACCCTTCTGATCCCCTAAGATGACTTCAAAAACAGGCAAGTAAAAAAGACAAAGAAGAAGAAAAAATGGAACAAACAGCATCATTAGGTTTGAAGCATGTCACAAAGTAGCCTGTTGTTGCATTTTTTTTTTCAGGGTAAAGCAGTTTAAGGATTGGCAGCCATCCCTGTAAGCCTTTATTTAAAGGTTACTGTGAAGCTAAGACCTTGTTTGAACTAAGGCTGGAAAAACGCCATTTGAATAATGATTATATTGAATATCAAGTACTGTCTAGCCAATGGTAAATTTGCTGAAATTGATTTTGTTGTGCATCAACACTCCAGTGCTTTTCCCTCAGTATTGCTGTGGAGAGTGTTAAAATTCTGTTCAACGTCTCTTTTCTGTTTGCTGAGGTTTGGCAGTGCTCCGAATCCCAATACCAACTCCTGAAAATCCCACAGCTTGTTAAAGAAAGTCAATCTCCAGCTGCAAGGTCGTGTTCTGTTTTGCAAATTTAAGTAGAAGTACTGTGGAAATGTTAATCTATTAAAAAAAAAAAAAAAAAGTTGTGTGAAATTTTAGATTTCACTCATAACTTTTTTATGTGTGAAAGTATATTTATCTGAAAGCGAGACAGTCATTCAAGTCTAATGGGAACACAGAGATCAGACTGAGCCTGGAGTAATGCAGAAATGTAAGCTTTTACTGCTAAATATTGATAAGTTTGATCAAGACAAGCTTTAAAGGATTGTGTCTCAGCTTATTGAAGTTCAGCTGATTAAAAACAGGCCTCTTTGACTCACAAATATGGAAGCATAACTGGATGTTTTGATGGCCGAGATATAACATGACAAGGCTGCTTATCTCTAGTAAGCAGTCCAAGAAGAGATTGTACTCCTGGATCTTTTCATTACAGCTGGCTAAGAGTCATTTCCTAATATAGCCAGACAAGTTGAAAATGGTTGGTGTACCTCTTACCTCCATCCATTTTGCCTGGGGGCTCTGACACAGACCAGTTATCAGAATTGATGTTATTTCAAATAAATAGCTCTCTAAAGCAACTGAAAGGCCCTAGACATGCTGCAGTATGAGGACATGTATTTTACTGCAGTGCAGGGTGAATTTCTTCTCACTTAGAAAAGCAAAACAAATTAAATAATTTGTTTAGGCACATATATGGAAGCGTTTTGCATTCAATAAATAAGGGTAATTTTTGTTCTAATTTTTTCATATAAAAAAAAAAACAGGTAATCTTCATTATAAGTTTTACTTATTTAATGTATTGATTTTGTTTATTTTAAGTAATTTTAGCAGTTAAAACAAAGGGAAAGACGAGAGTACATAGATATTTAAAATCTAATTCCCATTTGATTCCCAGCTGCTCATATCAAAAATAGGACTGAATGATAATGCTTTTAGTCTCCTCTTCTTGGAGCTGTTTTTTTTTCTTCTCACATTTGAAACAACTTGTTTCATGTCAAAGCTTTTTTTTTTCCCCCTTAAAACTTGAGGTAAAAGAAAACATTAGTCTGACAGAATGGGGCTGTAAACACCTCTGGTGACAGAGAAACTGATCCAGATTCCAAACTTTACTCTTTATTCTTAACTTTTAAGACAGTGACCAAAGGGCTATAAAGCTTACAAAGAAACGATGCAACCTGATGAGGCAGTTTAAGAAATGGCCCCCTAGAAATAAATAAAAAATTCTTAAAATTTAAAGAAAAAAAAAACATTTGAAAAGCCAAAAATCTGCAAATAGGGTAGAAAAAATTGTCTTAGCAAGAATTCCTATATTAGGTAGAAAAAATTAGTCACTTAGACAAATTTTCTTATCCCATTAACTACCTGACCACCAGAGGAAAGAGTTCATTTAACAAAATTGTGTGCATTACTCAACCAAGGCAATAACAAATAGAATAAATAACATTTAAAAACATTTTTTCTTGATCGGGTTGTTAAAGGGTTAAACTAAGTTTATTTTCCTGTTGGAAAAACTTTTCATTGGCTATTTTGTTTTTTTCATTTTTTTCGTTTTTATTTTTTCATTTTTCTTGCAAGACTGAAAATTTTTCTGCTTCTCTGAGTTTGTCGAAAGTTGAAAAATATTTCTTCATATTTCTTGCTTTTATTTATTTTGTGTATATACTTGCAGCTAAACCTATCTTGTGAGTATTTTGCTTTCAGCTAATAAAATCCAAAATGTCCACTTTCAAATGAAATCAAATCAAATCACTACTAGTGATTCTACTTTATTTTTTTTATGTCTCCAGTTTTCTTCACTGTACACTCAAACCTTTCTTGGAGCTTTTCAGTTATAAAACCAAACATGTAATGCTTTTGTTTATGGGTTTACATTTTTAAATGACAAAACAAATTCATAAAAACTCTGGTTTTAACCAAAAGATGAATAAGATAATGCTTAATCAATATATATGTGCCAAACTAACTTAACCCCTGCCAATAAAGGTCACTCTTTGGCTGAGGAGCACCTTTAAAATGTACCAAAGTTTCCTTAAAGGCTTTCACTCAGCCATGACCTATTGACAGATTTCGTAGAGCAGCTCGTTCTCTCTGGGTGCACAGCATTGTGGGACAGCTGAACAAGCATTCGGTGTCTTATTTCCAAAACTTGTTTGCCTCAACATCTGCTGCATTCAGATAAATTGATCAGCATTGGTTTTGCGCTTTGTTATGATGTGATGTTAAATGAGCATCAAATACATTTAAAACATTTTTTTTAAGTCAGGTGAACTGTCAAGCAGCTCCAACAAACAGATTATCAGTTGGAAGAGATAACTGCCTTTGAAGTCCTGTTTTTGGATGCTGTCAACGCTGTTGTGACAGCAGGCCGAGTGCTCAGTTTCCTTTAACAGATGCTCAGAGAAGTGCGTTGGAAGTAAGCAGAGGAAAAAGCCAAAAACGGTGTCAACTATTGTGTTTAGGTAATCCATCTCACAGGGCTCTTTCCTGATTTGGTTCAAGGAAATTCCAGGAGATCTGGGTCAAGGAGGAGGAGTTCCAAACACATTTTTAGGGAGAAAATGTTATCTTCTACACCAGGGATGGGCAACTCCAGGCCTCGAGGGCCACATTCCTGCATATTTTCCAACATACCATGCTCTGACATGCTCTAATTGGCTGGACACACCTGAAACAGGTAATCAGTCATGAGTAGGGCTTGGATATCTGGAAATCATGCAGACACTGCGGCCCTCGAGGCCTGGAGTTGCCCATCCCTGTTCTACACTGTCAGTGTTATTTGCAATCATCAACAACATAAAGTTTTCAAGAGGAGTAAGTGACTTGATGCTCGGATAAATAGTCTAGCTGTAAACGTCACATCAGTACATGGGCGGGTCTCTGCTCTGCTGCTTACCTGCTATTCGTGGGGACTCCTTGCAGCATCCCTTTTCGTCTCATCTTTAAGCCAGTTTGGAAAACACCGACTGTAGCAATGATGGCCTGTCTATGTTTTGACTAATCCCCAGCTTTTTTTTTTTTATTAATGTCCATTTCATTTCATTCAACCAAGAGAAAATGTCAGAGCCTACCAAACCTAAGAAACAAAGTAACAAGGGTTTCTATGGTCCAGTAATTGTAACCAATTACTGAAATTTGAACTGTAATTCGTTACGCTACTCCGTTACTGACAAAAGTAATTAAATTACAAAAAGTTGTTACTTTGTAATCCATTACCCCAACATTGCTTAGTGGTTTATCTAAACTGTACCTATGTTAGTATTCTTATCAAACAAGCAGTTTTGGTTTAGTTAAGCAACAGACTTGCCCTTTTGAGTGCATTTTTGAGCAAAATATTAAAGAAAATGATAATTTTCATAAATGTTTACTCTCACCGTAGTCATCATGAATCTAACATCTAGCCAAAAAGATTTAGAAACCGGACTTTAAGTATCTTTTTTTTGTTTTATGAAGGTAGACAAATTGCCAAACTGTCTTGCAAATAAGTCCTTTAGTGGTCCTTCAGGCATTTGATTGATAGATTTGGTTGGTTCATATTGTGTGTGTGTACATATATATATACACACACATATATATATATATACACACACATATATATATGTGTGTGTATATATATATATATATATATATTTATAGGGCTGCACGGTGGCGCAGTGGTTAGCGCTCCTGCCTCACAGCAAGAAGGTTCCCGGTTCAAGTCCTGGCTGGGGGACCTTTCTGTGTGGAGTTTGCATGTTCTTCCCGTGCATGCGTGGGTTTTCTCCGGGTACTCTGGCTTCCTCCCACCATCCAAAAACATGCTTCATAGGTTAATTGATCACTGTAAATTGTCCCTAGGTGTGCATGGGTGTGTGTTTGTGGCCCCTGCGACAGACTGGCGACCAGTCCAGGGGTGTCCCCTGCCTTCGCCCATGAGTAGCCGGGTTAGGCTCCGGCAACCCCGTGACCCCGAAAGGGATAAAGCGGATTGGAAAATGAATGAATGAATATATATATAAATTATATCAAATCTATTCAAATAATTAATCACTCGATTGATTTTTTGATTTCACAATGTCTTCTTGACATAATTTCTCCTAATCATAGACATATTTCCACTAATGCATACAGTAGACACACAGTTAATCCATTAAGTGCTTTGATTGTCAAACAGAGTTGTTTGCTTTCCTTTTGAAGCAAGCTTCATCCCGGAAGTTTGTTGATTCACAGAAACAAGTTGGAGCATTTGCTGTTTGCATTTTAGGACCATCTTATTAAAGTCTGACCTACATGGTTTTACACCATCATCCTTGAGTTGTTTTTGGCTCTAATGCAGTTTATTGGTTCCTTACCTAAACTTTATTTGATATGGTCTTAAATGAACAAATTTGGTTCAAAATGGAATTTATTTAATTATAAAAGATTAAAAGATTAATTTCTTTTAGCCTATTTTTAATTTCTGGGTTATTTTATTTGTGAGTTGTTGTTGCATCTTAGCTAGCATAATTGAATGCATCTAGCTAAGATTTTCTGGTATATCCAGCTTTAAAGCGTAACACATGATTACAGCTTTGCTGGAACAGCACTTGTCTTTTCTAGCATATAGCAGCGGGAAAAAAAGATGCGTTTCGTTGGCGCTTCTGCATCTTCCTGAGATTCATCACCTTTTGACACGTGTGAAATCATCTTTGAAAAAGAGGAGGAGAAGAAGAAGGCAGGGCAGCTCTTTTTCACCTTCTCTCTGCCTCTCCAGAGTTCAAAATAAATGGTGTTTGGAAACGGGTCAGTCTGAAGGTCACCTCTATCTTGGCAGAGCCAAGTTTTGTAATGAGGACAACAACACAGCAATAAGGATTCAGAAAGCTGCAGCTTGAGCACAGGAGTTAATCAATACTATCTCAGCTGTGATTAAAGAAATAATGTGCCTGTTTTGTCGTTTGGGGCTGCTGATTTATACTCCATGCCGTTCTTAGTGCAGCAAGAAGGGAATTGGCTGTGAGAGGAAGCCAAAAGGGAGAAAAGGTTCTGAAAGTCTGTGAAATTAATATTTACCTCTTTTTGTTTGACTTTATGTGGCCAGGAATTCAAATAACAGTTTAAGGAACAGCTTTAACTACAAAATGCACAATTAATATGTTTTATTGTGGTAGCTTTAATTCCTTTTTCATTTGAGGCTGAGCTGGCACTCTGCAGATAAACTTTTATTCTCATGATGGTCAAAGTTCTGTTGGTTTGAGCTACTCAAAGCACCAGATAGTGAATGCTCAGACTCTTACTTCCTCTGATTCTGTACTTCAACGCTCACTCCCACCTCAAATAAAGGGGGAAAATCAAATGTCTGAATTACTCAGTGCAGGTCAGAGAAAAGGTCTGAGTCCTGCCTTGCCCACAGTGTTGCTGCTATCTTTAATTCATGGCCATCGTCTGGGCTGTCGCCTGGGCTGTCGCCAGGTGTTGAATGCTCTAACGTCAGGTCTATTCTTCTATTTTCTAGCACTGTGCATTAGCTCCTACTAATCCTATATTAAGTGCAAATAGATTTTTTTATTTTACATTTTTTTTGTTTTTGACCAAACAAACATGCGTCATGTTGCAACATTTTTGTTGTTTTGCCAAAGTTTATATCATGAAATAAAAGTGGTAACCAAGATAAAATGTAAACATTATGAATAATCAAATATTTTTTATTTTGATTGTCCTGTCCAACAACTGAGCAAACAGATAAGAGCAGAAGGCCTCTTGTGTTGAACAGATGTAACTGTTACAAAAACAGGAATATTTAGCTTTGGACACACAAGGTGTCTATTTGCATAAACCCCTTTTGTATTTCAATCTAAACTGTATTTTTATGTCTCATTCTTGGTTTGTCCAAACAAAGGTTATTTTATTTAGCAGTTGTAATGTTTCATCTCTACAAGTCAGTAAACTAAAACTTCCAAATAGGCTTCTTGTATGTATATGTTCTTTTATCTCCATTTGAAGCTGCATGACTGCGGAAGCAGTGTATTAGTCGTCATCAAAGTATTTGGTCGGATGTAAATGTAATAGTCGTCTCATTGTAAGCAAGGCCCTCCCGATATCTTGTTTGGTCTCTCAAAACACACAGTGTTTCAAAAAGATATGTATAACTTTCTACATTAGCACATTTTTTACATGACTGTCCACTTGGTCCAGATGATAAACTTTAATTTGTCCAACATTAATGAAATGTTGGACAATATCCAACATTTTCAAAAAGGAACTTTTTGCTAGTGTTTTTTAAATAAAACATTATTTTAAGCTAAACTCACAACTGTTTTTTGTGGTTTACTGATTTCTACATTTGTTACATTTATTACATCTATTTTTTAAAAATCCTAAATTTTAGTTAGTAAAAGAAAAAGAAAAATTATCCTTTCAATATAAAGGGAAAGTTAATGCTAATATTTGTATATAATCTGTTATTTGAAAAAAAATTAAGTTTCTTATTCTGTTCAAAATTATAGAATAGACTTTTATAGGTTTTAGCTTTTTTATGTTTTTCATCAAATTTTTTTTTGCTGTTTTTACTCAGAAATTCACCAAATATTTACTTTAACAACGATAAGTGGATACAAGATCATATAAAGACATAAGAAAAAAACCCTATAATGTTATAGTATTAAAAAATAAATTTCTGTAGACATTCTTCATCACGTGAAACCAAGAAATTCTTAGAGAAAAATCAGGGAATTTTTTAAAAATCTTTTTTAATTATTAATAACGTGTGTTCTAAAAAAAATTTTCACCAATGGAATAATATCTGTTTTTTATGTTAATTTTCCATAAACAGTTGTGCTAACACCAAATTTTTGTTGCAAATTTGTGACATTTATCTTTTGATGTGAACAGCCCTGCTGGAGCAAAAGAGCTTGAAGCCTTTTTTTTTTTTTAATTTTAGCAAAAAGGAGAGCTTTAATGACACAAGCTGCTTTAATTTGCAGACATGGTGTTAATCTAATGCTAATTTGCTTTCAGGTGATGCTATCCGCTGTTTCTGCTCCAGCTGCACTCCCCTTCCAAATCCCTTGTGCTTTTATTGGTGTTGTCAACCAATGCAATGTATTAAAATGGCTTTTTTGGCAGGTAGTAGAGGTGTGCGCCATTAGAAATGAGTCAAGCGTCCTTGGAAGTGGATTGTATTTATGGTAAAAGATACGCTGTTGGCCCCAGAGGGGGAATGAAATATGTCTTCATCTGCAGTGGGCTCTGGGAGGGGCCCAACACCCTGCCAGGCTTCCAGCATGCTCCGTGGCCTCTCAGACATTGCAGATGGTGCGATGGCACTGACCAGCTACATGTGACACAAAGTGGCACAGACCTCTTGCTCAGCCTTGGCTTTCGAATCATTGGGACATATTTAATGTTTCAGGCAAGGTCAGCCAATCACAGTCAGGTTGTTCAGACCTGAATCCATGCTGGGAACCATTATTAAAACATTGCAACACATGGGTAGGTGGTGACTGTGAGATCAATATGCTGGAATTATTTTCCAGTTAAAAGATCCAAGTCGCTTAAGTGTAACTGCTTTATTTTTTTCCAGAATGGCCTTTAAGAATTTTTCCCTACTCCATGATTAAATGCCCCTGAGGAGAGATCTTTGCGCCGTTTTATCCCTGACACGCTGTTAGATTTTAGCTGAAGGTTAAGAGTGCTTCAGTGTGTGTCTGTGCACTCGCCTCCTTGTAGAGCCGTGCTGCCCTCAGTTTGGCGTTTAAAGTGTTAAAGCCAGAAGGGAAGCGCTAGGGGGAGGAGTCATGCAGGAGTCAGTCTTTGGAAGAAGATGTGAGCCACTGGGATATAATCAAAATTCTGCTTACATTCATTGAAGAGCTTTTTCTCATTCCCTGTCACGTAGAGCTGTATTTGTTTCTGTCTTTACCTCGTACGCCACCGCAGTCACAGTGCTGATGAAAAACTGTCAGTGACTCACAGCATCCACCCAACTGATCCATCTGGATTTTCCATGTATTTGTAAAGTGGGTCAAACAGCATCTATTTTGGGAGGTGAACCTTCTGCCCGTTTGGAACACCTGCAGATTTCTCCCACTCAGTGAGACTGCTAACATTTATTTTTGTAATTGATTTATCCCATTATTACTGACCTGACAATCACATTAATGTCAGGAGATGACTTACAAGCATGACTGCAGTAAATTTACAATGCTAAGGCTCCTCTCTACCATCTTTACTAGGGACAACAGCATCCAATCCCTCCAGAAATTCTAAATCTCTATAATATTAGTTTTCGAATCATTTCCAAATAAATATTTAGTCAAGTAAAAATCACTTCAACTGAAGTGCGACTTGAGTATGACTTGAGTGTGAATTTTACAATGAATAAATAGCAGCAGCTGCAACATGAGTAACTGTAGTGAACCATACAAATATTTAGTCTATTTTGTCCTCTATTCTGTTATAATTATCTTTTCAAGATTAAATGTCTTTTCTTCTTCTTGTATTTTGTTAAATTTCTTCCAAATCTTTATCATGCATTTTTTGTACTGATTTTATAATAGAAAAAATAAAGTTGGAGTGGGATTTTAAATATAACAAAACTGTTAGAAGTTTTAAAAAAACATTAATTTGAACCTACACTAACTGGTTCCTTAAGTTTTGAGATTTATATATGTATCCTCAATGTTGACATGGCAACATGACCTCAGGTCTTTACGGTATTTAGCAAGAATATTATATGAACAACATTTATTTTCTTAAAGTCAAATGTTGCGATGCAGCTGTTCCTTTTGTACAAAAAAAAAAAAAAAATTTCATACACAAAGACGACATTCTTCTTCCTTTCTTTGCTTTTGCAGCTTTCTTCATTTTCTCCCCTCACACTTTTCTGCATTTCACAGCTCCCACTCTGATTGCGTTTAAATTAAAAGGTGCCATTTTAATAATCCAAAGAAAGGATGTGGTATTATCAGCACTATCTGGCTGCCTGTGATGCACTCATGAGCACACACGTGCACACTCAATTCCTGACCAACTATGCTTGAACTATGCTTTCAACAAAGGACCCATCCTTTGTTGAAAGTCATAATTAATATTGAGAGCTGACAAGGCTTTTCAGAGAAGCATTGAATTAAGCAGGGAAGTGATGAGAAGGTAACATTGAAAGGGTTGACACTAATTGCAGAGGGCAGAGATGCACAGTCAAGAGGGACCGTGTGAATCCCCGACCTCTGCTTCAAATGAGATCTTCACAAAGGTTTGGTCTCCTCATTGTACTCAACTTCCAGCTAAATTTAAATGTCCTGATCATTTAATAGCTGTTGAAAAAAAGAGTATTGCTTTTGCTGACTATTAATGCTGACTGAGAACTTAAAGTGGGACAAACTTATTTTCTCTGAAAAGGATATTGGACTTTTCACAAAAGCTAATACAACTGGCTGTTATTAACAAATGTGGTGGATAATATTTGAAAATGACGCTTCTGTACTTTTTATTTTGATCATTCATTTTTTATAAACTTAGAAACTGTCTCAAAACAGGGAATAATGTGCTTTCTTTAATTATAGCACAGTTGTAAAATTGAAAATTTTCTGTTTTGTAATATTTGCTGGTTTTAGATCTTTAGTCATAACTTGCAGGAAAAAAAACTTTTTAAAAGTGTGCTTTGTCAACTTTTAATTTACTAATTTAGCAATTACAATTTGAGCTGACATTTGTCTTTGGACACATTAACATAAACATAATCTAACTATTAATTTTATAGGGCCAATTTAAATCAGATGTTATTTAAAGTAAACTTTTACTAAGAATTCAAAGATTAAACATTTTCAATGAAATCAGTAAAAACTTTCAGAAATAATAGTTTTTTTTTTTTTGTTTTTTTTTTTGGTACTTCTAAACCCATCTTCTCCTATATTTTTTTTCCTTATTTTTGTGCAGCATTTGAATTCCAACCTAAACTTCAAAATAAATAAATAGACGAGTAAATAAAAATAAAAATATCACATTACAAAAATGAATAAATAAAACATTAGAAATGTGGAGAAACCAGCAGGTTAATGAGAACAGCTGTCATTTTCAGACAAATTTCCTGTTGAAGTAGAAAGCTTCCTGAAGGACGTTGGCTTCTTATTTCACTTACTTCAATGTTTTTTTTTCTTTTCAATAACAATTTATAAAGGATTGAGGATCCAAGGATTCACTGTGGCTCTTTGCCTTTTCTTATGCTTATGACACAACGCTGCTCCATCTCTTTGAATTTTATGCTTGAATCAATTCACAGGGCAATTTTAAGTGGCTGAATTAGAAGCAAGAAGTCATCAGTGAAAAAATTAAAGTTTTTGTTTTAAAATTTTAAACGAAAAAAAAATTCACAGGAGAAATGAGGAAAGACAGATTGGCTGCAGGGCTAATGCTATAAAAATGCAACAATTATGCATTTATTTTCAGTGCTTTGACTTTCAACTCCATTCTGTTGAAAAAAGCCAAAGCCTTAAAATCAAAGTTGTCATTCAAAACACCAATTTGTAATGACATGGATAGAACATAATTTTTTTTTATTCTAGAAGTGAGGAGGAATGTCCTTGAGAGGTTTTTAAAGAACAAAACAAATGTTGGTGCTTTGAAAGGATGATATTTGTTCTGAATAAGTACTTTTCTAGCTTTTCCTAACATATAAATATTGCAGGACACATGGTGAACTTGTCCAAATGTACAGTTGACCCATGCGCAATGTGACCCATGCTGAATGACAGTGTGATGTCACCCATAGAAAATGGCTCACATCCAGTTTTAATGAAATGAAGGCTTTGTCCAAATTCCCTCCCTACTCCTTAACTACTAAAAAATTATTGTACATAGTGCAGGACTATCTAGTGCTCTGGATTTAAAAAGCAATTCGAACAGCTGCTTTTTTTTCTGCAGCAAATGAGATGTCACCAATTTCCTGAACTAAAAACCCAATAAATATGAACATTTTACAAAGACTATTTATGAAAACTTAATGCTTTATAAAAAATAAACAAAAATACTTTTTTTCACATGAAGGACCGTCCAAACGCATTGCATTGTGGTCTATATTTGGCAATCTAGTGAGCATCAGTTTACACTGGTTTTTCACAGGAACTTTTGGGACATTTCTCAGGCACACGATTTGGAAGTGTAGATTTGGACAGCTCTATAATAGGAACCACACTATATAGTGCACTATGTAGCGAGTGAAGAAATTTGGACACAATTCTGTCACCAATGCTTTTGTAATATGGACATCACCGTGTTGGAACCAGAAATCGTCAGTAAGCAGTGATTTGTCCAAGTCAATCTAAGGATGTATTCGGACTCGACACATTTGGCTCGCTTCAGGGCAATCCTGATCCAGGACCAGGAACTGCTCTTGGACCTACCTGTTGAGGTTATCTTGATTTGTTTTCAATCAGACTGAGCTCCTGTTTGTTCTGAGTTTCCTCTATCTGAACAGGCTCCAAGTTTGGAGCAGAACAACTGGACATAGCAACCTCTGTAGCCAGACATTATGGGATGTAAACAAAGTAGAAAGGAAGCTGTGGACAAACCTGGAGCAACCACGAGACATAGCAACTCATTGAAAAAGTAGCAGTAAAAAGTGTTGTACCTGACTTTGATACAGAAGTTCACAATTGGTCAGCGAAATACAAAGTTTGAATAAGTAAGCTATCACAACAAGGATTTGAAAGCACAGGCTTTCGTCGCTGTTTTGCTCTGCCCTCATAATTCCCAGCCAATGACTGAAGAGATCTTTAGTCACATGGTTTTGTTTACAAGCTTTGGTTCAAAACAAATGTCCGGTTGAAGGCAGCCTGAATACAGAATAAGTACAAGGTTCAGGACTAGATCCGTACCAATTTAGGCGGACTCTGTCCAGACCAAGTCACTTTTCCAGTCTTAATACACCTTAAGTGGACGTTTCTTTGGCAACCAGTTTGCCAATCAGGAGTGATCTTGTTGGATCACTTGAAAGAAGGGCTACACAAAATCTTTTAAATATGTTTCAAACATTGGACGAGGAGCCAGCA
Organism: Adrianichthys oophorus; assembly: GCA_036245035.1. NCBI lineage: Eukaryota > Metazoa > Chordata > Actinopteri > Beloniformes > Adrianichthyidae > Adrianichthys > Adrianichthys oophorus. The sequence continues at coordinate 31,940,904 of BSAI01000108.1, forward strand.
GGCACCACCTACTTTTACTGAGGCATCTGATTGGTCAGTTTATTGCTTGAATAACTTGCACTACAGAAAAGATGTAAAGAAACAACATTAGGATTAGAAAAGACAAGTTAAAAAAGGTAGCAGAGCAAGTATGGTTATTCTGACAAATATAATGAATCAGTAATAGCTGTTTATTTCTCAAAAGAAATCTTGGGTTCTTGGAGCCAGTGGGTACTTCCTGTTTGGAACGTGAGAAGAGAGTGGTCACTCAGTCCAGTTCTCATATACAGTCAATAGTTCCAACATCTTGGGTGAATCTCATTGAGAAACACTGTTTTCATATTTTTCAGCTTTTATTTGACAAGCCTTTTATTGATTAATACAAAGAACACTTTTCAGGTACAATAAATAGCTGTTGTTGGTTTTGGAATAGCCAGGTGGCTTGTCTCCAGTTCAGGACATTCTGCTTTTGCTCCACAGAGTCGAATGACCTCACATTTCTGCGATGATGCTTTACTCTGCATCATTAAATAACAATTTTGCTGACATATTGAAGCCATTACCTCCAAAAAGAATGATGCCCTGAAATGTCCCCTCAGCTCCACAACACAATTACTTTTCATTGTGCCTGTATAATTAGGTTCCCGCGGTCTGTAGATCAGTCCTTGAAAGGAAAACAGAACAGAGTTGTCATGCAGAAAGTGTCACGAGAGAAAAGTTGGACCAGCATCGATGCTTAAAAACTTTCCCTCTTAGCCACACCTGTCCTGATAATGTTATTTCTGTGTCAATCGATCAAGAGACTCAACCTTCCAAACTCTCCTCATTATAAAGGAAGTCTGACAGTGCTTTCCTCCTACTCAGCCCGCTCCTTATTGACCGTCACGAGCGACTCATTTCTGTCTATCAAGGCCACTGAGCCAAGAGCACCACTCCTCATGAGAAGAAATGATGAAGACAAAAAACCTCTGCTGTTTGTAGTTTCTCTTTGAATGCGACCAGGAGACTAACAAATCTGTCCGAATGTTCTGTTCTGTTGGCTGTAATATCGTTCCTTCATTCCTTCAAAAGCCAATCACCTTTTCCTTCTTCTCTTAGTCAAAATATTATGAAATGTCTAAACGTGCAGAATCACCTATACTGATCTCCTAGCAGAACAAAGAGTCTTCTGTGGTTTGCTGCTAATCCCCCGAGTGAGATATGAAGGCAGGGAACAGTTGCTTATAATGTTCCTGCCATCTGTTCATTTATTAGTCTGGAACAGCCTTTCTTAGTCCAAGCGTAAAAGTTCATTAATATTCATGCAACATTCATATATGGAAACGTTGCCCATGGACTGGAGATATTAGTGACTGAGACTCCATAAGAAGAAGTTTCACTAATTGATGATTGATGGCTCAGCCATTAGCAGCGAGGCCCACAGCCAGAGTTAATGTACTACTGAGCTGTACTCTCATGGACTGATGACGTCTTGAAGAAATTGCGACATTTAGCTAATTTTGTGCAGCATTTTCTTACTTTTTCACAACTGGGCTGACATTACTGTGACAAGTGCAGCTGTAATTGGTTCTCCTCTCTTTTTTTCTGACCTCCAGGGTGTCTGTTTCAAGATGAGCTCTGCGCGCCTTACGAGTTCTGCGTCAATGGTAAGTCTTACTGAGAAAATCCATGTCCTCTCGTTTCTCCTCATGACATTGTAAATGTTCATTTACAGCCTCGGTTATTCAGCAAATTATGGTTAAACTCTAAGGGAAACTTTTAAAACACAAGTTGGAAATGTACAGACAGATCCATTTCTTGAACCCTGCTCTTTTAGTGCTTGGGATCGTTACTAAAAGTGTTAAATGTTTAGCACCAGACTGGAAGCTTTTTGTTCTTTGCATCTCAAGGGGGTCACGGTCTCTAGCATTATGTGCTTTAAATTGTATTTGTCTAACTATGTAAATGTTTTGTCCATAGTATGTACTTAATTTTAAGAGAAATAATCCAAAACAAATACACATCACACAGAATTTTCATTTATTTTTTATTTAAAAAAGCTGCAATCTGGATTGAATTTCTGACCTTTTTTAAACTTTCAATCTTTCCAAATTTGACAAAATATTTTTCATTTGTTTCTATTCTGATAACATATTGACAAATCAGAAAAGCCTTCACTGATCTCAGAAATATTGATCATAACTCTCCTCTCACCTTCCTTTACGTTTTACAACAATAAACAGATTTTGCAAAGTACTGTAACACACTGAGCTTGTTTTAGTGTGAGTAACTTTCTCCCTCACGGAGAAACTCACCATTTCTTTCATGCCTCTTCTCCTCTGCGCCATGTTGCAAAGTAAGAAAAGGGGTAAACTGTAGATTTAAGTATTTTTTTCACTTCAAGGGCCAGTTGCATAGAAGTTTCTGAATCTTTGAAGTCCCTTCCATACAAATCTGCTTTGATGCAACAGCCAGGATGACCTTGAATGCTTCACTGCATCTGTAACATACCTTAACATGTTTGTTTATCTGTTTGCACCTTTAAATTACCAAATCTTTTGCTGTTTTTACACACAACTGGAAGTTGTAACACCAACATTTGCTCACTGTTTAAATCGCTACTCTGAGTTCTGAGAATTCACAAACCTTTAATGTAAAAAGTGAAAATCTCAAATTAGTGATTTTGGTTTGAGCACATGTTTGGGAGTAATTACAGAGATTCATCCAGTCCTTTATTCCATAAATTAAAAAATATTGGAATTCAAAGATTAGTTGATCAAAGTATATTAGAATTAATGCATAAAGCAAATCAGAATTGTCTGCTACACAATATACAAAGATGATTTAATAAAGACAAAGTACTTGTAGTTTAAAATGATGTGAGATTTTCTCATTGCCATAATTTTGAACAAAAACAAAGGAAAGATGTTTCAATTCAAGGAGAGTCATGCATGATATGAAACAATCTAAGGCAATCAATTAAAGAAACCAAATCACAAATCACTATCAATAATCTTGTTTTAAAAAATTGCTTTAAAAATACAATAAATGAGCCATGTTGCTTAATTCCAGGTACCCAGAAATAAGACACAAACTTGCCACTGTTTTCGTTACTCTACACTGATGGCTTTGATGTAAACCCCAAGCATACTTATATGCTATATTCTAGAAATGTATCAATAAATGTAGAGTTCCTTTTTTTAATTACATTTTTTTCTCTTTTTTTTTTGCTCTCATCAAAGCATGTAAAAAGGACAAAAAATAAGTCTTCTTTCTTTTCCCATGTATTACAAGTCATGTAAGATCTTTCATTTCTGTTGTTTTATGGAAATAAAAAGGATTAAATAAGAAAAGAAAGCAAAAAGTCTGAAATGACTACTGAGCTATTGAATCATTGCATTTTCGAAAACCTTGTGCAACCCCACAGTTCAAATAGTTCAGCATGACATAAGATGTCTCAGAGTAAGTGCAAACAAAAATCAGCGCTTTAGAAGAAACAACATTTTGGTGCAAAACATGTGAACCCTGTGGATCATGCAAATAGCAATCTATTATTTTTTTTCTCATAAAATAAAAAAGAAAAACACCACCGTAGAATCTATTGCAACAGATATTTATTACAATGCAAATTGGCTTTCCTAATCCTTTCACTTATTTTCTTCTCTCTGCATTAAAATGCAGTTTACAGTTTAAAAAATAAATAAAGAAAACCAACCTCTTAAAATAAATTCAATGTCTTTATGCTTAAGGGAAATTCATTAGTAATCATAAGTAATCCTTAAAAGTTAAATAACATGATGGTGTTATTTATAATTAGCTTGTGTTGTAATTTAATTCCTTTAAACATAGAAATAGTACTATGCTTATATATTAATCTTTGCCATCTAAACTAAACTGAATAAACTATAAAAGCACGAATAAAATGTGTTGCCATTCAGAGATTTAAAGCAGGTGGTTGACCTGTAGGTCTGCTTTTCAGCTTTCTGCATGTTTCATCCAAACTATGAGTCATGTCAGAATAAATAACACAAATGGTATCAATCAATTAAGTGGAACATGTTCTCATTCATATGTCATGGTTTTCACCAGCCACAAATGATCATAACCCATCTTGTCATGAAAGATGGATTTTCCTGGCTCATAGGTTGCCATGACAACGTGCCACCTGATGAATCCAAGGGAAATGTCAGGCTCTTTCACCGGCATGGCATTCAGCAAAATGACAAAGTGGCCTGTAATTTTGAAGGGGATTGATAATTCATTGATATTGAAGATCTTCTTTATCACAGAGACATTGAGAAAAGGTTAATGGATTCTCCCACAGTATTACATTTCAGCTGGTGATACTACAGTTACATGTGTAGATGGGAAAACACTGCAGGCTTAGATAAAGACATAAAATATGTTTATGTTCTTTTTAGACCACTTCACAGTTTGAAGTGTACTCCAAAGTCTACATAACAGCTAAAATTAGTTTATTTAAGTTCAGTTTAAAATAGAATGATGGGTATTAAAAAAGTCAATACTACAATCCATAAAAGTTATTAAAACTACATTCCTAAATCATTGGGGCTCCATATTTGACATATCAAATTAAAATTGTAAGAAAACATGAGAGTTCATAAAAACAAAAAGTATTTATGTTGAAGAACCTTGTAGAAGATTGTTTTGGTCAATTTAATTTTTTTTCTTTCAAAAAAAAGTTTAGTGTAAAAGTTTGTTTTTTTCCTGGAAACTAAGATAAAAGTTTAAATATGTTTAAATCTTTGGCGCAAATTGAAGTCTGCAGCTGTTGAACATCTTTAGTTCTTAAAATCTCTGAAAAAATAACACAACCATTTCAGATCCTGAGACATAAATTTGAGCCTCACATTCTAAAATGGCTGTGAAATATGAATTTAATTTACTGGAAGCAAAGCTAGTTGTATTTTCACTAAATAGGGTTTGAAGATTTTTGAAGAGGTTTAAATTCTTGTGTGTTGTAGTTAGGAGTTAAAATGTGTTAATTAAACTATGAAATATCTCTTAACGTACATAGTTTTTAGTTAGTTACACACAGAATACCTACTTGCAATAATGAAGTTTCTTTTGCTAGACAATAAAAAGAAAAACAACATTAAATTCATTAGCAAAATAAAAAAAAATGTTTACAAGTCAAACCATCTCTGCAGTAATCATCATAAACTGAGTAGTGATGAACGTCCTGATGTTTCCACATCTGTTTGATTTTTATTGACTGATCATACCATGAATTTCATCAAAGCAAATCTTTTGTTTAGCCTAAGAAGACAGATGTGTTTTAAACTTTATTTGCATCAATAAAAATAAAAATTTCCCAAAAAGTTTGTCATTTTAAGGAAGTAACATATTCAACCTAAAGAGTTAGTATGAAGGGTTTGGATCTGCTGTGTATTAGATAAATAAATCCCGTATTTCCTCATTAACCCTGTTTCAGTGGAGCAAGGGAATAAGAAAGAGGCTCATAAAAGAGTTATAGAGAAACTGCTTTTCTCATTCAGGAAGAGTCGAAGGAAACTGCTGACAACTCCACAGATAAATATCTAAAAGGAGGAAAATCTTACTTAATCTGCATGATAGGTTGCAAATTAGGTCAAGCCTATATTATTATTTTCCTCTCCTTTTGTTTATTAATTCAAAGCCATTGCAGTTCTTTAGTACACGAAAACGTTTGGTGCAAGCCCTTTTTATTATCAAAATATTGCAATCTCAAGCTAATTGGTCTACATTGCCTGAAAAGTCTCCATTCTTCCTGTAAGTGTTACATTCTGTCTTTCTTTGGACTCCTGATAACTGGCAGCTACACCACAGACACAGGATGGGTGGGAGCGTGTGGGTCTGCCACTTTTTCTTTCTGCCATGTCCCTGAAGGAGTAACCTGGTTTATTCTGGGCTTGGCCTGCCATTTTCTCCTGTTGCCATGCAGGATGGCGAGGGGCAGGAAGGGGCTTGAAGGAGGAGCTTCTTTTGCCAGCCTGTTTGAAATTCTGTCGTTGAAATTACACTGAAAGCTTGCTCAAGCTTTAAACTCTAAATATGAAATGTGTTGTGATCATCACACAGAACACCTCCAGGGTAATGCTGGTAAAAATGAGGCAGCAACTATTAAAAAACACAGATTTTCCCACATGAGAACCAATAATTTTGAAAGAACGATTGTTTAACTTTATAAACTAACTCCATCCCTCCATAAGCCCCATATTTGATGCATCTTCTTTAGATCTTCAGGGGAATTCTCTAGTTTTTTTTTTTTTTCTCTAAAAGAACATGTAATTACCTGAAAAGGCATTTATAATTTTAAGCGGCTCTCCAGAGTTTATACCTTACTGGTTTAATAAGCAAAAGGCTTAAGTACACTGGATAAGTGCTGCCTGCTTCCCTCAGGGCACTGGTTGTTTCCTATTAAAAGTCTTAACTAAGAGTGTTGTATTGATCGCTGGTTATATTGCTTCTCCTGGTTTGGTGTCATCTAAATATAGTTCACATTGTGCCTAAAACTACAAAAATAAATAATGAAAGAAAATATTTAGATGCTTCTGCTATTGATTGGAAGAACACTTTGCAAAACAGAGCAGAAGAGACAAAATCCACAATTAATCAAAAAGGAAATGCTGAATAAATAAAGATTTTACATGGAAATGAGGGAAATCTTTTTAGAAAGAGGTAAAATTCCACTCATTTATAGTCAAAACTAGTAGGCAGGCTGTTTTGATGTATCTCTGTTTTATCTTTATTAATTCCTCCATTTAGATGTGCATGCATAAATATAATTACCATTTCAAAGGCACAGCTGACACGTTCTAAAGGCCAGATTAATCCGTAAACACTTCATTAATCATATCCTGATCACTTTTGCACCTTTCTTCATTAGCAGACTGCATCTGGCCGGTCTCGCTGTGTTGATTTGAGCCTATCCATTTTCATAAGTTGCTCAGCTAATACACCTGTTCCAATGCATCTTAATTTGTCTCCTGGGTCTGTCTGCCTCTCTCGATGTACAGTCTTTTAGAAATGCTTTGCTGTCGAGCTTTATTCTTGGCTCTTGTTATCCAAGAGCATTAGCTTTCACAGTTTAAACAGCTTTAGCGCAGCCAGGTGTCGCTCTATCCGTCACAGTGGGAGGAGAGACGGTGTCTGGATCTGGAGCTCTGCACCTTTTAAAGCTGAAAATCTTCTTTATTCCTGTCTACACGATGCCTATCCAAACACAGCTTTATAAGGTGACAATGTCATGGAATTGCAGAAATGTGTACTTGATGTTTAATGAAGTCATTGATTTTTTAGTTTTGCATTTATTTAGGTTTTAGGAAGGTATTTGATAATCAGAAAATCATTTTGCATTTTATATACTTTTTTATCCATCTCTAAAATAAAATATGGGTAAAACTGTTATTATCTGACCTCTCATCCTCACGATTTCTTGTTTTCATTGCCTCAGTATTGCAAGTACGCATAAAGATATATTAAAGTGCATTGTGATCCATCACTCTTGTTCCTCTGGATGGCTCAGCACCTCATCTTGATAAATCAATCAACTGTTACGTGTCTTGGGCTGTCTCGTTGCTAAGGGGAAAGTCCCTGGCAACAGAGAGGGAATTGTCGCAAATGAACAATTACAACACCGCTGACATCATTCGATGTGCACACCGCTGTAATGAAGAGTGTCTGTGGGCGGTGAGTCTTCTCTAGCTCTGTTTGAGATCCAAAAATAACTGCTGTGCATTGTACTCTGTTGTCAGAGTTAATTCTTCGCCAGCCGCAAGCTTTTTCTTCTATGGTGCTGTCATTTATTAGGTCACAAGAGGAGAGGAGAGGGGAGTTGAAAAGCATCTCATTTTAAAAAGACAAAAAATTGATACCCTTTTTGGGGATAAAATACAGGAGAATCATTTTGAAATGACTACTTAGCAGATAATAAATATTTAAAGATGTTTCCTTTGGTGTAAAGGTAGGATTTGACTCCATGTTGCTAAGTGTTACATAATCGAATTGATTTTTTTTTTTTTGAGAGCATATAAATCTTTGGGTCTATACTCATTTCTTTCACACTGGAGCTTATTGACAGAAAATTGTGGCATGTAATGCACATTAGCATTTGTGTACATTGTGGTTCCAGACATGTAAGTGAGCATCACTTGTATTGATGTCTGCTGTCACCGTCTGATATCTTGGGGCTAATTAATGGGAGGCTGCGGTGCATGACCAAGTGTTGATTCACATCATTACATCCCATCTAATCACTCTGGCGTCCCCTACGCTTACTCTCACGTGGCTGCATGCACAATAGCTCACATGCGTGCACACGGTGGAGGAAGCTCAGATTGAATCTGCAGGATTCTACTCTCAAGATCATCCTTAAAGCGTCATTTCATTTAGTGAGTTTAACCAACAAGACGCAAGAGAAACAGATAAAAACTGTCAACTTGGTTCATTTATATTTCAGGCCTTACGTTTGCACGCCGCTTTCTGACCTCCTGAGCCTCGGCATCCTTCAGAGCTCCAGCCCAGCCATTGAATTACGGGGCTGATGGGGAGACTGCGGTGTGGGTTGCCAAGCAACTCAGACAGGAGGCTTGCTAATAGACGGGTCTCTGATAAAGTCAATTGTGCTATGAATGTCTGCTTATCTCAGCACTGTCAGAGGAAAATTTTCAGCTTTTACCCCCCTGGGAAAAAAATAGCTGCACAAAACACTGCAGGTGGTTTACACCATTACTGGTTTTAATCTGAGTAAGAAGTTTTTTTTACATCAGAGGAGCCACAATATCAGGTTTGAGTCTTAGTTTGTGTGAGATTTTCTATTAACCTGCTGTTTTCATTTCTCTCTATTCCTTTTAGATGGAGTATTTGGAAGATGCCAGCAGCTGGCAGGTGCAGACCTGCACACGTACGATATGTCTGCCTCTACTCTGCAGCGCCTCAGGATCCTCCTACAAAAACTGGCTCAAAGAGGTGCAAACTGACTGTCTGTCTCTGCCTGGGTGTCTTTCTGTTCCGATCAGCATCAGCTGTGCGCAGGGCTTCCAGCAAATGCCATTGTGTGAAGCAAGCCAAATAAGCCAAGCAGTCTCTTTGGCTGGCACAGCACACCAGCACAGAGCTAGAACAGGTCATTTGACTCAGATTGGGCTATTGTTTTGCCATCATTGCCTCATTCCAGCAGTCAGTATTATTGGCTTAGGCACTAGTTGGGCATTTAGTGCTAATTTCTTGTTGGAGTAACTGTAATGTGTGCTCTGCACTCGCATTAGACAATCTCTTTGGCTCGGTGGGTGACGATAATATCCCTGTGTAACAGCAAATTACAATTTCAGGGTACTAGACCATGTTTACAATAGGAAATTACTATGCGTATTTGTATAAAATTGTTTCTTACCAGTAAATATTTATTTTGGTCTCAGACCTGCAGTGAAATTCATTTTAGGGAATACAAATACTTTGATTTTCTGTAGTTTTGTCCTTTTAATGCAAAAAAATAAATAAATAAATCTTGCACAAAATGTGTGTGATTTAAGGTCTGAAAAAAGTGTATTTTATGTGTTTTTAAAATATATTTGGGCAGAGTAAAAATCTTTCCACAAATCAAGCAGCCGTAATCCCACTTTTCTCCCACCAGGGGGCACAAGACACCTTCAACTTACACTGTGACCACACACATTAAACCTCCAAAAATAATTGACTTAGCAGGCCAGTCTGAGCTTAATGTCTTTTCACAGGCGTGAACCAGAGCTGAAAATCATTGAGTGTACAGAAATGAAATGAAAGGAATATATATATATATATGTAATGAATAAAAACAAGCAAGACCACACATTTATCTCAATAAGTGGAAAAAAACAAATTAGAGTGAAAAGAAAAATCTGCTGTGTGGAGTTCTCTTTAGTTTTTGTGCTTTCACTACGTTTCATGGCCATGTCATGCTTCTGGTTCAGGTCATCTCTATAGACCTGACATCATCACTCTGAACCCTTGCATTCTTTACTGTCTTGCAGTTTCACATCCACAGACAGCCTGTTATCTGTGGACAAATCCACAGCGCTCTGTGGAATCTTATTTTTATTAGACTTACAGGTATGAAAGTGTCATTTGACATGAGGGCCCAGGACTAGTTATTTTTTTTCTTTAGCAGAGGCCAGCTTACAGAGTCCATTGTGCTATAACCTAAATTCAAGAGTGGAATAAAATAAAAGGAGCAACATCAATGAAATCTATTTACAATCTTCTTTATCTTGCATCAGAGCAGGTGGAAATCACACAGACTTTGCTCACTGCATAACATCGCTGTTACTCAGATCGATACAAACTGACTCTGGTACAAAAGGGCTCGACTTGTCTGAAAGTATTCCTGCTTGGAGAGAACGTTATTTGCCAATACATTTTCAGGATGATACATGTGAAAGACACATTTATCCGCATAGAAAAAATATGTTTCTCCACCCCATCGTGCCAAAGAGTAACAACTGTCATTTTGTTGAAGTTTTTACAAAGCTTGTGAAAAATTCAGCTCTGCAATCATGTGGATTCATAAAAAAACATCTAATGAATAAGATATTAAACAAGTATTAAGTGATGATGAGAGTATGAGCAGAAATTTGAACTGAAAGATTTGATTTTATTTAATTTTTGCCTTTATATAAAACAAAGCAACAGAACTAAATGGAAAAAAAACAAACAAAACAAAGTTCCTAAACTGTAAATGTGTTGCAACAATTATAAACAGCGACAATGAATTGGTTCCATCAGGGATGGCACTCACTGAGTGGTGATTTGGACAGCATTTTTGGTTAACAAAGAAAATGAAAGAGAAAATAACTAAACAAATCATTGTTTTGACTTTTTTCAACAATACTTCTGTAGTAAAAATGTGAAAGTAGATTTAAAAAGGAATAAAGTCTGATGCAATAACTGATCTGTAAAATCAGGTCCTTTGTGCAATATTACACCTTGTGATTACCTTTACGTATTAACTCAATTAAGCTCAAAGGTTGATGGAGACACAAGAACACTGAGTCTGTTGTCAGACTTCTATGGTTGTGCTATGACATTAAACTCAAATTTTCCTTTAAATATTAAAACTATCCACAAAACAATGCCCCTTTTCAGGTTTATAGTCAAATGTTTGTTGGAAAAAGAAATTGAGTAATTTAACAAACTAAAAGACAAACACCTCAGCTCAGAATATCTGAGTTAAATATCTGAAATTCTGTTTAATCTAATGCAACATCAATGACATGAAGTTTTTTGAACTCTTTTGATTTAAGTTTCATACATGATCTTGATCTATTTGTATTTTGTTATTGAACCATGTTGCTGTTTTTTATAATCATGACTTAAATTGTGGCACAATTTATTAATCAATCAAATTAACATTTGAATATTTTTTGTCATTTTAATTAATTTGTTCTTACATTTAATGATCATTCATCTATTTGACAACAAACCAGTGTTTTTCCAAAAGCATTTTTAAAATTCTGCTAAAGGTTTACTCACCCTTGGTTTTACTAATTACCAGCTGTCATGTTTGTTTTAGAATTTTTGGTTAGTTTATTTTCATAGCAACAGTTGCTGGGAAGTGGGGCTAAGCACAGAAAATTTTGCCTGAAAGTTACAAAGATGTGGTAAATGAACCATGTTCACCTACAGTAAACTGCAGTCAGTTGTCCACCTGTCCCTGCGCACGCGGAGCAGCAGATGACGGAGAACATTTAAGTATGATGATACATTGTGATATTTGCATTAGCTCCGTTGACAGGAGTTGTCAGTCAGGGAGAATCATTGACCATAAAGTGACTTGATGTTCCAGCAGAGTTACTGAAATGGCGTGTTATTTATGGTCCTACATTTGCTCGTGCACAAAAGTGCTCACTGTGAAAGACGAACTGACAAACTGTTCTACCCTATTCTGATTTATCTGTTTCTTGGCGTGCAGCGAACTCACACTCACCTGCATGCATAGGAAACTTAAGCTGCTATAAATTGAAGAAAACATCTTCATTAAAAAAAAAAATTATTAAAGAGAGTCTCCTGTTAGTTTTTCAGAAAGAAAATGTTAAAGGACCATATGTAGCTATGATAAATCCAGGACAACCAGCTGACTAGTTTGCTGTCCCTGTCTCATTTTTATCATTAAAATTGCACAAATGTTTAAATACAATAAAAAACATCATTTTTTGTTTTGAATGATTAAAAAACTTAAATAATTTGCATTAACTGCACTGTGTACCTACATTATCAAAGCTATTTTCAAATAGATTTAATAAAATCAGAATTTAACATATGAGAACATCTAAAAAAAATACAACTGTTTGTTACAAGTACAAATACATATTTGCATTTAGTATGCATTCATATTTTGGCCATATCCTAGTTTACAAGTGCACTATTAGTTTAATTTGTGTCAAACTCAGAGTGACACATTTCATTTAATTATCTAATTAGATAGAAGTTGCCGCTGAATTATTCAGGCTTTTTTCCACTAATGCTTTTAAAACCAGTTGGACAGAAGTAAAGGAAAGGGGAAAATCTGCATTTCAAAACAACCAGATGAAACAAGAAGACATGTAGACAGGATCTCATCTAATAGGCTTTGAATATTTAGGAGATCCCCCCTCTTTGCCTCTCTCTCTCTCACAGAAAATATTGGAGGCCTGGAGAAATATCTCGTCTGTTTGAAAGCTATCAGACTAATGGCGAAGGCTTTAATTAACTGAGGCACTTGCCTGAGACAGGATGTTACTTTAAGAGGCAGAAAGTGGCAGGGATTGATGATGATGCCTGCAGTTTCTCTGGACTTACAGATGAATCTGCATGATGTTTAACTCCTTAGTGCCAGAATAATCAGCTGAGATCTTGATTGAGAGGATTCCAGCCATAAAGGCCCCACCTCCTTGACTTTTTGGTTTACAGAATGGCTCATTTTAACCCTGTATTTGTGTCAACACACCTTCTCCTTCAAATGCGCCCATACTCGCAAGCCATGGTATGTATGGAAATGAGTGTCTCCCCAAGAGACAGAGGAGAAAGAGGTGTCACAGTCGATGAAGGCAGCCTCATCCTGTTTGTGGCGCTGTCGCACATTCACTCTGAAACCGTTTAAGCAGCTGCAGTAAACTGCAGGTAGCATATGGATCGTTCAGGGATGACAACAGACCTTCGTTCCCCATCGCTAGTGATGATAGCACAAATGATCATCACCACGGTAACATATACCCAGTAGCACCCCACATTGGGTAAGCCAGGGGTAGTTAACAGTTATTGTTGTATGGATGGATGACTGAGCTGCGTTCCAGAACAGTGAGAGCATATGCTGTCTTTGTGCTCCATTCAGCGCTGCCAAGAATGAATGGAGGCATCTGTAGCTGCTCTGCAATGTTCAGATCCTCATCTGGTGCTTATGAATATCGAGGAGAGATTCTGGTGTCTGTGGATGAGAAACCAGGCTAATGAAGATATTATGATATGTTAATGCCTTTCATTTTTTCCAAAATTCCCTCCAAGTCTGCTGGTTTGTTGACATACACACTCCCATATCATTACAAGTGGCCCTTTCAGATGAATCCTGAAAATGTGAAGGGGTGAACATAGTTATTTGTTGTTGTGGTTGTTTTTTTTTTTTTTTTTTTTTTAAATACCCCAACCCTTTTGATATGTCTATAATCAGTGGAATGCTTTCTGAACTTCAAATGCCTTATAAGTTGGTGGGAGTGAGCATATTTTGGTATCTTTTGTTTCTTTTGCTTGGATGGCTCCATCTGGTCCTGGCATAACTGTACTTTGCCCCCGCCCAGGAGTTATGCACCTCAACTATCTGTTGGCAATTAGCAGAGTTGTTGGCATTGTGTCAGGCCATACTGTGACAGCCTCCCCTAGACGTGTTTACTGACTGCTGTTTGTGTGTGTCTAGGCCTGTCCCTGCTCAATAGGTCTACAGGGTAATTTTAGACCTCCTCATTCTCAGATGAAGCCTTGTTTGCTACTGCTGTGCGCGCTTCTGTCCTTCTGGGTACAAAATAGATTGTTTTACCACAAAAGCATCAACAGTCAACGTAGAGTTGGTGTTATCATGGTCTGGGCTTTTTCTTTGGACAAGACTTGTTCCATTGTAGTTGGGGAACTGAATAAAACATGTTATGCTCAATATTTTCAGAGTAGCTGAAATTGGGAAACGGAACACATTAGTGACCCTGAGAACAAAGGTTAAAAACAAACAAACAAAAAAGAAAATTTACTTTAAAAAAAATCAACAAAAGTAAATGAAGATAAACATTTTGTAAAATCAATAAAGGTTTTTTTTTTTTATTAGCCTTGTTTCATTGATTTTAGATACTGGTTGTCTATCTAAATGATTGAAATAAGACCAGCACACCAAAGAGTTAGATGAACCCATAAACGCAGCTTTCAGCTTTTTGGAAACCACTTGTTATAATTCTGCGACTTAAACTTTTATTGTGCGCACATCTCGTGCCAGACAGCTAACTTAAGTTAAATCAGAAAGCAAAAAGAGTTACAAAGAAAGAACAGTAATTTCAGAATGCCACAGTTGCACTGAACCTATTTGTGAAATCGTATCCCTGCTGGATATCTCATGGTTTGTGGTAAAAGGTATTTTAGAAAAGCAAAACCATCCACAGAGCAGTCTGAGGCATAGAGCAGGGTCAGCATGATTGCACTTCAGTGCAAAAAAGAAAGGTTTATTAAGAAATGGCTGCAAGAGCTGATTGTGGAAGAGCTTGACAGACATGTGGTGTCTCTGACCAGACCAGCTCAGTGACCTTGTGGAAGAGTGTCCGCCCTGAGACTGGAAGGTCGTGAGTTCAAATCCAGACTGAGTCATACCAAAGACTAAAAATGGGACCCAATGCCTCCCTGCTCGACACTCAGCATTATGGGGTTGGATGGGAGGGTTCAAACGATTCTTGCACATGGCTGGATCTGCAGCTCACCGCTCCCTAAGCGGATGGGTCAAATGCCGACTCAAATGGAGAACAAAATTCACGCCCCTAGGTGTGTGTGAACTAATGGGACTTTAACTCTGGTGTTTGACCTTGACCTTTGTGTTAAGCAGAAGAGATTTCAATAAAATCCTGGTCATCTAACATCAATGCTCTACAGGAGCAACCCTGAAACGGCTCAAGAAATGTCCCATTGCCTGTAGAGAAACAATACAATCTACTGTAAGATCTGTCCTAAAAAACAATATTTGCTGATTCCTTTTCTCGCTTTTGCTTTTTTCATCTTTCAGGTTTGAAATGGGAGGATGATACCACTCAGAAGGCCATCTCTATGGAGCTTTCCAAGTTGAGGAATGTCCCCTTTCACCACCAGAGCAATTCTCCAAGTTTCCTGGACGTTTACAGCAACTCTAAAGACAGGAAGCTGAAGCCTGATCAAACGGAACTCAACAGAAACTTCCAAAAGTACCTCACAGGGTTGAGCTTTCTGCAGCCACTGGACCATCAACCAAAAGTCCAACATGAGGGACCCAAGGTTCAGGTGAGCTTCTGTTGAAGTGCATGGTGCACGGCATGGTGTAAAATGCAGTACAATAGACCCAAACAAAAGAATAGACAGTTGGTTTGACATAAGAAAAATCCACGCTGCATGCAAAAATATTCTACAGCGACCTTTTTTGAAGAGGTGAAAATGTGTGAGAGACGATCAAGCGGCCTGCATTCTTTAAACCATTATAACAACATTAAATGCAATCTTTTTAATTATTTTTCTTTTTTGCAATGGGTTATTTTTCTGTCTTCATTTCTTCACATAGAACAGAAATTCATACATATATACATTTTTACCCAAATTACTGTGAATTGGAAAGAAAATGAATAATCTGTCGGGGCAAAAATTTCGTTAACTTTAAATTTGATTGATTGATTGATTGATTGATTTGTTTATTTCAAGCATAAGTTGGACAATTCACGAAAATAATCACACAAAATTATCAAACTCATTATTAAGACAATGAAATGCATTGATTGAGAGGAAAGAAAGAAAAGGAAAAACAAAAAGCAAAAAAGAAACCAATGAAAATCGAACAAACAAAACAACGCACTTAAGAAGTCACATTTGTAACACATGTTAAGTATAGTGATTAATAACTGAAGTCTAATAGAGCTTGATTAATTGCTTGAAAAGGAGTGGGAAGAAGCGAATTTATTTAATCCCACCCCTACATAGTTACATCATTTCATAGTTTTGCATTGTTTTCATAATCCGGTTCTGATCAGAAACATTACTGATTCACACTTCAGGTAATCAATATGTAATAAACATTGATTATTATTAGAACACTAATTACATTGATCTAGTAACCGTTGGTACATATTTCAGATCAAATAAAGAAAATCAGTAGTTCATCACTAGATTGTAATTACCTTTCAAGTAACATTTCAGTGATCATTATTACACATAACACAATTTAATACTCACAGGTAGTGATTTAAAAGAAAAGGAAAAAAAATCTTTTCTCTTTTTTGTTTCCTTGATTATTTCAGCACATTCAAGTTCACACGTCTACATATTTGAAATAATTCAAACTAGAATAAAATAAACAAAATTAATGACTCAAAATAAATTTTAGTTGATATGCAATGCTACGTATTATTCATCATCAAAGGCTTTCTGTAAACTTCTAAATGTACATCATGTGAACAGGGAAATAAAGTTATCTTCTTCAGTAGTACAAAATACTTTGATCAGATAAACAAATCTGTTCATTTTGTGTTCAGTCAAGATAAGCTAGTGGGCTTTTGTTTCATAGAAGGGTTTGTTGCCAATTTTTAAAAATGTGCTGAGGGTATTATTGACTTTATGACAGAAACCTGTGAGCTGATAGAAATGTAAATGCGGGCCACATTTGGCCCACGGTCCACACTTTGGACATGCCTGTTCTACAGCATACCTAAAATAAATGAATAGATTTTGGCATTAAAGGCTCAAATCAAATTTGTTTTATATGTGGCTTGTTCCATTTCTATTTGACTTGTAAGCAAAAGGGAGAAAAGCATACGATTTTACTAATTAGTGAAAGGACCTCTTCCTATTGCTTTTGAGGAAGAAGTCATTATCTGTCTCTTTGCTTTTATTCCCGCTTCGCTTTTGTTTCTTTCTTTCTGTCCTCTTTCTCACTCTCTCCCACCGAGCCAGGACCCTTTTTACACAAAGGTCCTCCATCACCTCTTTACATTATTCAAGGCTCATATTTAGGGGTGGACCCCCGTTTTTGTGCAAGATGTGCCTGGACCCCTCATAGCCAGGCAGCTTCCTGCTGCCGTGTCATTGCAGTCATAATGCAAAGTTGAAGAGTTCAGGACCTTCCTTATTGATGAAATGGGGTCCTTTGTTGGGTTGGGTGATGGAAGGAGGCAAACATGGTTAGCATGAATGTTGGAGCACCCCTGTCTTGCTGTGCTAATGCCATTATGGCCTCTCAGTGTACCGGGATGGAAAGACTGACATTTTCTCTATATACGTTTGAAGGGCAAAAAATGGCACCCAGGGAGAGAGCTGGTATTAGTGCTGCAGTGACAAGGATAAAAACTCTATTCAGTGGATGTGCTGTACACTGTGAGCGTGGGCTCTTATTACTCAGATGAGAAGAATGATTCCTCGTCCTCATAGAGAGACGAAAAGGAAAAATCCCACTGTTTCCCGCCTGTTTCAACCCCGAATGAACGGCTGAAAAGCTCCTAAATGCCTTTATACAGCAGTGCATTGTAATACAAATATTTTATTCAATGTGTGTGAAATAGACTGCCATCGCAAACTTTGAAATTAGGTAACTCATATACTTTTTTTTTTTCCAGATAAGGACTTGCTGCTCTGATAGGGGGGTTGCTTTTAAAGTTTGTTGTGTGTTGTGGAAATGCATGAAATTACTCTTTGAGTGACACTATCTCATCTAGGATTTCCATAATGCAATTTCCAAGGGCAGTTGTCTTTGATCTAGAATTCCTATTCATATCCTGTCCTGTCTCATGGAGAGAAGGTTGCCTCTCTCTTCATTCAAAAGCCTGTCACAACAATGGTGACCCGTTATGGCCCATTTGATGTTCACATGGAGCAAAAGGCCATTTCATAGCCCAGGCAATTTATTGGGTGAATGCTGCCACTTCAGCTCTCTAAAAATGTACAAAACCACGCTGATGCAGATGTTTCTGGGGTTTTTTTTGTAAAAATGTTTCATAAATAGAATTAAAATGTGTTTCCAAGACTATAATATTCTAAGCCTGGCATGAGTGCGTGCAAACATCTGCTTTGTAAGGTATTTTTCTTATTTATTATTCATCCCTTAGTAGTCTGGAACCTTTTTGAGATTTTTTTTACAACTTCGTCATTTGCTCTAAAAATGTATCTTTAACAGTTTTTTTTTTTTTGCAATGCTTGAAAGCCATCTTTTTAGTACATCTCCTGCTTCTTTTTTTTAACACTTTTTCAAAATTATATTACACAATAATTCCACAATGAACCTGAAACTGTATTCCGAACCTGAAAAGTCATTCCGAGTTGATTCAAATTAAAACTTTTGACAGAATCTGAAGTCCAAAAACAACATTATTTTATAGAATAAACGTATTGTTTATACCAATAACTTAAGATTTATTCAGAAGAAAGCAAATTAAACCTAGAAATTCTGACCAGAAGAGTTTAATTTATCTTATTGGTTATTCATGTATTGCTTCTTAAAAAAAATATAAAAATACATCGTAAATATTTTAAGATGGTGCTCTGGTTCAGAGTTTTGAAATGGTGCAAATTTGGCATTTTGTATGTTACAGAATGAAGACATGGTGTTGGATGCTCTGTCTGCTCCCAATCGGCCAAAACCTAAGCAAGGCTGGAAAGAAACTACTATCTACAGCCTTCAAAAAGGAGCTGGCCAGCCTCCAGTCTCCAAAGTCATAACCAAGATTGGAGAGGGCAGACACCCAAAGCTCAGTGCAGTCTACTCCATCCAGGACCCACACAGGGGCAAGCACCTCTCCAACCATCTGGAGCAGCTTCTCGCAGGGACAACCGGCACACAGCAGGGCAGCCCTGAAGGTGAGGCTGTGTTGCCCAAAGGGAAGCTCCAGTACCTCAGCTATCTGCGGCCAGCTCAAAGCAATCAGGCAGAGTCACAAACTCATGCTTTTGGGCCCAAAACATCAAAACTTGATCTCGGTAGACTGCTTTTTAAGGCTGGATCTGACCAACTTGCAGCAAAGAAACCTCTTGATGGCATGGATGGTGAGACTTTCTTTATAGCTTTATTAAAACACATACAATCAAAACATTCCTGTTAATTTAATTTTCTATTTTTTGTCTAGAGCGACTGGTCTCAAATGCAGAAAACCAGCTGGGCAGGCACAGCTTCAACATGGAGGATTTGATAAGAAAAGACCTGCACCAGCTGGCTGAAGTCATCACTGGAGCACTGCAGGAGGTGGATGAGGAGCAGCCGGAGCTTGGGGCTCGGCCAGCACCAGGAGCTAGTGCCTCCAGGGGGGAGATGGAGGCTAACCATGAGCCACTGATGGCAAAGCTTCTGAATCAGGACCAAGCCCTGAAATCAGAGAAAGGGAAAGATCCAAACCAGAAAAACACACTTGGAATAAAACAAGGTTGGTTTTGACGTTGGTAGGAATTGGGATAACATTTGGTGGCTCTCAGAATAGTTGTATGCATTTTGTAAAATAAGATGTAAGAGTCATTGTGAATTTATAAAGGCTCTGAAGCCTGATTGCCTAACAAATGATCAGACAATGTTGCCAAAGGCATTTTTGCTTGAGACTCAACATTTTTTTTCCCAAACACAAAAGAGAATTTTTTTCACGGTCTGCTCACAAACCTGTGTTTGTTTACAGGTCAACAAAAAAGCAGTTCAGACAAAGAGTCTACTGAAAAGGTGAATTAAAAATATTTCTGCAAAAACAGCAAATTGGTTACTCAGGGAGCGAGACATGCCTAGACTTGCATTTAGTTGAAACTGTATGTCGCTTTTGTTATTATTTAAAACTGTTTTATCTGATAATTTATGGTAAAATTACTTAAACTTTGAAATGAATTTAAAAAAAGTTCTTTTTTGGGGGGAATATTACATATTCAAGATTTTTATTGATTGTTAAACAGGATTTTTAAATTGTTTTACATTATTATAAACTAAATCGTTCTTCAAACTGAAGAAAATTTGTCTTAACTCTTCTAAAGGATGTTTTTTTTTCTTGATTCAAACCAGCATGGACTCTTCTTTTCTAAGCTGTTGGACTACCTGAACATGGAGCCCTTTGGTGTTGCTCCAGATCTCAACAGTGGTCCCCCAGGCCTTGTCCACAAGACGGCTGGACTAGAGAATGTCCAGAGTCGGACAACTCAGGGCCAAGCTCCTGTCCCCAACAGCTCAGAGGAAAAGACCCTGACCATTCCTGCCAAAGAAGGGTCACTCCTGAGGTTGATGGGGGGAGCAGAGTTGCCTGATGCACAGGTGGACTCTGAAATGGAGAGGTGGATGAAGGCCGATCAGGCGCCGGTGGAGAGGAAGAAGCCGGTCGAGCCACATAAAGCAGACATGAAGATTAAAACCCAGCTGGTTCACGTGGGGGTGAAGGAGTTTTCCAGCAGAGGGAAGGACAGACACTTTGGCTACATAATAACCGGCTCAGAGTGAGTGATGCAGAACCATGTAATGATGATACAATTAACTGTAGGCTATGTTTTTTCAGCACCAAATATGGTAACATTCAAATCCTTAAACAATGATGCAAAATCTTAAAAAAAAACAAAAAACATTAGAAATCTTTTGTGATTTTCCTTAAGAAGCTAAAATTCACTTCAGTGTGACTTTTAATTATTTTTTGTTTAAACATCAAACTGGTTAAATTGTTAAACTGGGAAACACTAAAAAATTTTTGGCATATTTTTGTCAATAAAGCCCATTAAATTAATAAGAGTCAAAATTTGAATTGGTTTGAAAAATGTTTTAGCTTAATAAAAGCTTTTATGGTAGTTCAGTGGGAGCTGTCACAGCACAATAACAAGCTCTGTGAAGTACCATAACTCTTCAACCGTTTATGCAATAAACATAATTCAACGTGATTCTCCTTATGTTAGTAGGGTGTTGGAATATGACGCATTTAGTAAAACATAGAGAAACAAGAACTTTGACAAAATAAAAAAAACACAAAAAGATTTAAAACATAAAACATTCACATGGATTAACAATGACAAAGAAATTACATCAGTGGTGATTAAAACCTAAAATCAGAATGAAAACCTAACACAAGGCCTTTAGGTGGTACAAATTTTAAACTGTGAAGGCAGGATTATTTTGTTTATTTGAATTTAATTTGGAGCAAATTCAAATTTAAGTCTTCATTTTAATTTGTTTGAAATTATTTGAAAATAGTCATTTTTCCCATTTTGCCATTTTTCTTGAAAAATGGCAAATGGAAAGGCCACTAGAATACTATTTATACATGGATGTTAATTTAAGACTGAACACTACAAAAAAAGCAAAATATTTAACCAAATGAAAGAAATGAAATCAAATGTAAAATCTTGTTAAAAGTAGGTGTTGCTTTAGTTTTTGTTGTTTAAAACAAACTAAGTTTTGTTTTCTATAACTGAATGTGTGTGAATACGATCTTAGATTGTTAGTATTGTTTATTAAGTATAGAAAGTTCAATGTTGGAGTCCTTGGTTTCCTTGGTTTCTGTCTTTATAACCATGTCAGTGTAAAAAACAGGCCCTTCTCCCATTGGTAAGTTTTTTGAAGTAGAGCGTGGTGTAGTTAATGGCAGCTTTATGTAACCGTTCAGACCAGACTGCTTTTTCCATATTCATTTCATACCTTAAAACCAAGCACACGTCATTTATTTACTTGAAATTGCCTTTAAAAGGCACGCTTTCTGTCAAAGCCACCTACATGTTCCAGTCTTTATGGAAAGGACGCTGCAGGTTGAGGCCTTGCGTGCGTTTGCTGCGCGGCTCATTATAATAGCAGCATTGTAATAGCAGATGACAAATTCTTCAGCATGTGGGTATTACAGCTTTAATGATGATACTTTGTGGGAAAGCGTGGAGTTCTCTTCCTCTCCTCTCTTACCTCCTGCTCGCCTGGGCAAAGATAAATTCCTATCGACTGCATGTTCGCCCCTTGCTCTTTCTTAAATCCCTTTATGGCGTTATCAGGTCTAGTGTCAGTGGGTTGTCCTTCACCTGTACAAAACCTCATAAAGGTCTGATAGGGGTACAGGTGTCACCCGAATATCAGATTATCGCTCCTTATAGAACGATATGCACAGGAAGAAAGAAAATGGGTCACTTTTCTGAGTGAAATGTCTTCACCTCATCTTCTTAGTCTGTCCTAGTGGACACCTTCAGCCAGCCTGCAGCGTGTCTGCATTTGCAGCAGACCTCATGATTGCACAGTTGTTATCCCCAGCTGCTTCACACCCTGCAGTGAAGCTACACAAACCTGCTTATCTGACAGCTCCTGACATTGTGGTGGTGGTATTGTGGGGGAGGCAGAAAAGTGTGTGTGTGTGTGTGTGTGTGTGTGTGTG
>BSAI01000108.1:31963523-31990485 GCA_036245035.1 Adrianichthys oophorus
GGGGGGGTAGGTATGGATCGAGGAGAGGGAGACAGAGCGAAACCCAAGGGAAAAGTGTTAGCATCAACAAGCAAGTCTCCTGGAGCTCTCGAGTTGCTAGAATTACCGCAGAGGGATGCAGTCGTGTCTGGAATTGCTTCGGTGAAGCTTTAACTTTCAAAACCTCTCTAAAAGTAGGGAGAGAAAAAAAAGAAACCTCCCACTCTCAAAGGTGGAGTGAATCAGCCACTCATGCACAGTACACTTTCTCTTCTCCATGTTTGTTTGTAGAGAACTCCTTTAATGTGGTGTTGCATTCAAGCTCAACAAATTTTTCTGCACAGTTCTGACTTGTTCACTTGTAAAAAAATAAATAAAAAAAAATTAGGTGCTGAGTGCAACGAAACTAAGCACATTTGTTTTTATTTATTTGACATATTTCAAAGTAAAACCTAAACTTGGTGATGTCACGTCAATGTGATTTCCAGTGGTTTCAGGTTAAGCTCTCAGCAAAAACGCAGCTTTTCGAGTGTGCTGGCGCAGATTGCCTTCTCATTTGTTTCGTTCAATCTGCTGGCCGGCAGATTGCCTTTGTTTGGTCTATTTCCTTGGCGATTTACTCTCTGAGTGAGAAAGGAGCCACAGACTGAGCTGAGATGAGGCATGGCTTTATCAGACCACCATTACACTTCACCCCCATTCCATTTGCACCTTATTATGCTCATCGCACAGTGAAGGCGCGTGCGTGTCTGTGTGTTTGTGCACTTGGCGGTATTATGTTTTGCTTTGAGGCTTTGTGCACGCGAAAAAGAAACGGTCGAAGCAGAAGAAGAAGAAAGATGAGTGAATGAAAGGGAAAGAAAGAAGCGTCTATATGATGCAGCCATTACACCTCATGCAGGTTCCATTTGCACCTTATTGTTTGTCTCATTGCTGGAAAAAAGCAGGTGATTTACCAAGCCTGGAGAGGCAGCTGATCCCTTTTCCCTTGGCACAGTGGCTTTGTGTGTTTGTTTATGTTTGAGTGTCTGTCTTCAATGTGCAAATTCGACCAGTACATCTACTCAGACAACCGTAGCTGTTGCTTGTGTGCAATAACCCATTCGCAACAATGAACTGTGGCAGCATCTTCCTTAAAAAAAGTTGCATTTTTAAATGTATTTTGCATGTACAGGACACAGCCAGAGGCCTCAAACTCTTACTCCTACCTCTGCTATGCTTTGTTTTTCCCAGCTCCCTCACCTACGACCAGGGTTTGAAACTGATGGAGCGGCTTGCCCAGAGACTGAGCCTCCATGCTTCAGATCTCACTCAGCTCTCGTACGTAAAGACTATAACATCCCACCCTGTTTCAAAAGCAAATTACTTTGCAGATACCAGCAAATACAAGTAAAACTGGCTGTATTTAGAGACCCACTCTGATGAAAAAGGCATTTTTTTGTGTTTTTAAGTTGTTCCTGTGGCATATTTCTGATGATGCAGCAGGGGCGGTGGGGGAGCAGAATTTTTCATGGGAGTGGGTCTTTGCCACCCTTCCAAAGACTTTTTCCCCCCTCCCGCCCCCAAGCCCCATATAAAATGTACTAGTTGCACCACTGTGTTGGAGGACACATATTAAGTACATTAATCTAATTTCTGAGTATTTCTTTATTAAATTGTTGGGAATCAGGAGCAGACAAATAAATACCAATTGAAAAAGTGTGTATTTGTGATGTAGAAAATATGCTGGGTGGGTCACCAGCTACCTGCTCCAAGTTCTCAGCAACGGGGAGGGGCAGAAGGTGGGTGTGTTCGGTGCCAACAGTCCTGCCCACAACTCAGAGGTAAATTTCTAATAAACTGCTGCTGCTCTGCAGAAACTATGTATAAGAAAACAACAATTTTTTAATTTTATTATTTTGGCCAAAAACGGCATTATCTTAATTAAAAGATCAATGGAAATGTTTTTAAAATAGATCAGAAGATGATCGGACTGGGTCTTTAGAGTGTCTTAAACTGCAAAATACTTTTGCCCCTGTGAGGATTACCCCTGCAAAAACTCTCTACAGGATCCAGTCGTTGTTTTTCTGACCTTTTCATGTGTTTGCCTTCATGCAGTGAGAATAATCGGGCTTAATTACACCCAGACACATACTGAGGCCTGCTCTGTATTCAAAACTGTTTCTTAGCGCTGTTGTTGCAACAGACCTTGTCAAAAGATGGAGCACTTCATCTATGAAAAGGATTCTTGGAAGCAAAAACGAGAAGTAGAGGCAGCATCAGTGAATGCAGAGCTGGAATCAGAGAAAACGTCCAGCAGGAGGTGGTTAATATATTAATGAGCAGGCGAACTGTCCTTGAACCCAGGCTGTTTGGTGCTTGTACCATGTTCCTGCTGTACATTTGGTGTCAGACCATGTATGAGGCAGAGGAGATGTGTTCGCCTAAGATCTGACAAGCCTTTTGAAATGCTCCTTAAGGAGAAGTGAAGTCAGGGTGGTTTTGCTACACCCCCAGCATACCAAAGCCAGACCACTGCAGTGTGTCCCTATACTCGGCTCACATCAGAATTTCATAGGTGGTGTAACAGTTTACTACACGGTGACCTCCACATTCATGTTCCCACCCAGGCATTTCTAATGCGCACATTTAATTATGATGAGCACTAATTGAGTAAATTTGGTTGTTACACCCGTCACTCACACTCAGCTCCTGATGCATGTTAATGTCAACCATCATTCATACCGAAAGTGGTGAAAGATCACTTTTATCTGCATATTTTCCACATTGATGCATTTGTTTTGGTCACATGGTGCTGAATATCAAATTTAAAAGGGCTCTCATAAATCATGGAATACTACTTTTATTTACATTTGGAACGATTTAATTTACTGATTTACTATTTTGATTAGATCTGAAATTGGGTATAGTGAGTAGACCATATGCTTTTATGTTTATTTTGTTTGAGCAAATGTCAAAACCACACGCAGATGCCTTAAAGACCCATCATTTGATCTGTTTTCAAAGAGTTCCCAGTGGTGTTTTAAATTATGATTATGCTGTTTTAGCTAAAATAAGAAAAAAAGAAAAAAAAACATGTAGTTTTCTAGGACATTTCTGCTAAGCGGTAGTCGTTCATAAGAAATTCACCTCTGGGTTGTGGGCGGGCCTGTTGGTGTGGAGCAATTGCTAACCTAACATTAGAGGTTAAGAAAAATGGCAAGCAATTCTGGAACCATCCAGCTGTACAGTTTTGAACCAAATGCCAACTAAGTCAAGGAAAACAAAGTCGTACGTGGATCTATTTTTCTACAAGTGGATGCATCAGTATGGAGCAGAGCAGGGAGCTTTTGCAAGCCCAGGGTAACAAATAAACTTTTTCAAACTGCATTTTTTTCTGTCGAATTCTGATTTACAACAGTTTGAATAAATACATACTCAAAAATGCAGTTTTAAGCTTAATTTTTCTTGATATTTGTCCTCCATCATAAGAAAAATAGCACAATAACATGTTACAAACCTCAAAAACCCAATTTTCTTTGGAGTGGGACTTTGAATTGGTCTCCTTTCATAATGTATTTGCACCTTGCTTTTACTTTATACTAATTAGGAAATGTGGATAAAACAGTAAGTCTTTGTCTGGTTTGCTTACCCTCCATTCTTTTTATATTAACAAAATAATGGAATGGGCTCTTTGTGAGTCTCAACAGGTGAGTGCTTGAAAGCTTTTTTCTGAATATGAGTTGGTTAGAGAATGAGAGCTGGGTCAGAGCACACCGCTCTACTATGGAAGGCTCTCTTTTTCCGCCGCTCCAATGAGCCCAGATAGAAACCGAGGAGAAGAGGCCCTCGAATGTGAGCAGGTGGAAGAGGACTTGAAAGGAGAATGTTGAAGGTTTTTTTTTTTCTTAATGTCGTTAAGATTTCCAGACCCTAAACACTATTATGATTGAGCTCGCTGGTGTGGTAATCAGCACAAAAACAGTCTCTTTGAAATTCTGGCCAAAGATGATGATGGGTGGAGAAAATGTATGCATGTTTTAGATGACGTAAGTGTTTTACTCATCAACAACACTAGGGGGAGTGGGAAACACACTTACAAGTACAGCTTGATACACTGTGCAACAGGACCAGCAAACGCCCCCCTGCTAAAATCCCGCCAAATAGTCTGCACACACTTTCTTCTTATGACCCGAACGTGAAGTCTGAGCTCACACGTCCGAAAACTCAAGAGACAGTGTGGTGTCCTGATAACTTAGATAACTCAGTGTATTTGAATTGCATTTGGGTCGCCTGTAGAAAAAAAAAAATGTCAGTTCAATTTGAGATGCATTGCGATATCAGGCGGTGCCCCCTCGGCCAGATAGAAAGGAGGTAAAGATTGTGGAAACATTGACATTTTCAAGAGCAAACAGAGCCCAGGTGAAGCAACTAGGAGAAGGGCATATTTCACTCTGAGATGTGTGTGCTTGTATGTTCATCAGCATGTGTATGATCATGCTCATAAATGCACGGATGCATGGCTGCGTCTGTCTATCTAGGAGTATTGGCTCTTGTATTGCTTCTGGCTCGGCAGCTGCTGCAGTGTCTTAAGCAGGATATCTGATGGTAATCAGACTTGGTAACCACGCGGTGGATCTCTGTTACAGTTAGCAGCACATGAAGCAGTCAATACATTATGATCTCATTTTTACACCTTTATAATGTTTTTACTTTGAAAAGATTATTTAAAGCCCCCCTCCGATCATTGTTTGATCTATTTTAAAGTCTTTTGACTGTCATGATGCCATTTTTAGTCAAAAACAAAAAATTCTGAGTGTTTTCTGGGACATAGTTTCTGCAGAGCGGCAGTAGTTTGTTAGAAATTTGCCTTTGAATTTGTAGGCGGGACTGTTGGCATGAAGAAACCCGGGCCCCCCCTTTTCTGTCATCCCTAACTGAAAGCTGTTTACACACTCTCCCACTAGCTGACAGCCCCTTACACCCCCAACCAGTGCAACAAAAATGGAGACAATTTTGGAGCTTTCTACAGTGGTCCTGAAGTGTAAATGACACCAACAAATCACTCAACATGAAAAGCATATTAAAGATCACAATGAGAATTTAAAAAGCAAAACAAGCTATAATAAAAAAAAAAAAACAAAACATTACATTTTAAAAAATAAATGCTAAATTTCCAAAACAAAAAAAAAATGTCAAAAATTAAGGGAATTAAAAAGAAAACATTTCAGAAATTAAAAGCAATGACCAAAAAAAAAAAAAAAAAATCACAATAAGATGAATGAAACACAATAAGAAAGAAACACAATAAGAAACTGGAAAAAGGTACTATGGGACATCACTGATTGGATGATTATATTTGATTTTTAATGTTTCATTTTTTTCAAATGCATCTTTAAAATCAGCATACTTAAAAAAAAAAAAAAAACGATTTATATGTAGCATTTTCGGTATTGCTACATGCCAAATAACTTTCTGTTGAAATGATAGAAAAGCATCATCATCCAATGAGCAATGTCACTTAATATCTTTTCCGGTTTCTTCATTTTCTTTAACATTTCATTTTGATTCCTTGAAATTATTTCTGTTTTTTTAAATGCTTTTTTTTTTTTTATTTTGTTTCCTTTCTTTTAAATGTTGTTTTACACAATTTTCATCAGAGTGGCTCTTTTAAAGGTCCACATTCGTGAAACAACAATAAGATTTTTTTTCAGTCCATCCCACATGATTGCACCACATTTAATGATATTTAGTAAAAGGATGTACATTTCAGGCAATTTAAATATTCTAATGTCATCTGTTTTCATAATGGTTTATAAATCTTTTAGATATTATAAGTAAAATGGTTCT
Source organism: Adrianichthys oophorus (assembly GCA_036245035.1). Lineage (NCBI taxonomy): Eukaryota > Metazoa > Chordata > Actinopteri > Beloniformes > Adrianichthyidae > Adrianichthys > Adrianichthys oophorus. Next base: position 31,969,332 of record BSAI01000108.1, read on the forward strand.
ATGTGCCCAAACATGTTTCTATTCTTGTGTTTTAATTTGATATAAAAACCTTGTTCTTGACATGAGTTCGAGTACTTTTTTTTTTTAATTTTTTTTTTTTTTTAACTACACATGGCTACACAGTTATGTTTCCCCCTGGCCATGGATAGATTTTCTAACTAAGTCTACTTGGGTTGTTGGATTTTATTTCACCGCCAGCCTCACGGACCTTCAATATTTATTCTCCTCTGGGGAGAAGAATCCGTTACTGACTCCTGACCAGACAGAGGAGAGTGAACGGAGAATCTGCAGACAGGTTACTGTCAGTATGAAACAAAAAAAAAAAAAGAAAGAAAGAAAACCTGCAGCTCAGACAGTGACAGAAATTTGGGCAAATTCAAAATAAAAACTGAAACACTGGGCAGAAATAAAACTCATTGATGCAGTTTTTTCTAATCGGTTATATTTACTTTTTAATTTCATATTAGGAATAAAGGGAAGAAGGGAAGAAGGGATCTTTGGGCTGCAGAGTAACATGTTTATTAAAAGTGCATATTCTTGCAGGGGTTTGATATCATTTGCTTTTTACTGCATCTTTTTATTGAGTCATTGAATAAATAATGACGTCTACATCAGCAGAAGTTTTTATTTGAATGTACTCATAACATTGAGAAAATGGGGGGAAAAAACTGTTTGATTTGCAACCTAATATGTTTTTTAAGTAGTTTTTTTCAACCCCCTGCTCTAAGTCCTTACTGTTGCGTTGCTTTTTATGCCATATTAATCTGAATTATTTTTTTAAATTAAAGAAGCAGGTTATATGGTGAAAAGATTGAATTACTAATTTTAACATTTTTAAAAATCAATTTCATTATTTTTATTCTGTAAACCTGTTTGGAGCCTTTGAATGCATGGCCACATAAAGTGGGTGTCATTTTGAATTATATTTTGGATTCAGAGAACATACAAAGTGGGTCACATATGTTGCAACTTGTCCAACTAATTGGTATAGCATTGATGTACCCTCTTTTTTCTAGCATTTGTGAATGTTTGGGTGTGTATTACAAAATCTTGATTTGTCAAATTTTCTAAATCTCTCAATTTTGAAAACTTCTTACTTCTCACATTCCCTTTAACAGTTAAGAAAATAAAGACCTTAGTGTCTTCTTAATTTTTTTAATCACCTTTTGGGTTTTTATTCCAGGTCTTGCTTGGGTTTTGGAAAGTTCATTCAGTTTCCCAAAGATTGAATCAACTCTTCTCTTTTTTAAAAATAAGTTGGCTGCAGAAATCTAGACAGCACAGGATATCTGAAGTAGATTACAGAGCAGGAAATTCTGCAACACCTGGTTTGTTGCAAAAAGAGGTAGCTTAAAAACAGAAAAAGACTGATCTTAGAAAGCAGTAAAATGATCTGTCCATGCAGGAAGTAATTTTTACTTAACAATAATATTCACACAAGTATTCAAAAAGGGAAAAAACGAACTAAAATAACTAAATGTTAACCAGAATTACCCAAAATGTAATGTTATACAGGCAATTACTATGTTTGTTTTTTGCTTCTTCTTAGCAAAGGGTTTGTATTTTTTAGTTTCATGTACCTAGTTGTAGTTTATTTTTACTACAGTGATAAAATGCTTGTGTAATAAATGCAGTGATTCATGTTAGAGCAAAATGTGAACAAATGTTGGCTCGTCTTAAGAAATCCTCATAAAATCTAAAACTAGCACTTATTCTTAAAAGTTAAATCTAATTTTGTTACCAAAATAATTGCAATAAACTCTAAAATTACATCCTTAAATTTGTTTTTTTCAGTCTTAAATTAAGTTTTTGTATTTTCAAGAGTATGGTATATGGAAAGGATTTTGACTCTTTTTAATAGTAATTTTCTTATTTCTAGATCCTAGCTTTTTGAGACAAAAATTCTTGTTTGATTTGAGAAAAGCTAGGAAAGGTGTGGAGCATAGATAAATTCAAACTACTTAAAACCTGGTAAAATACCATGAACGTCTAAGGTTTTAAATCTTTGCAAGTATCAAATCTTTTGCAGTGTACAAACTCATGTCGTAAGCAGTCATACATCATACATATACATCATAGATATACAACTATTTCAAAATGTTTTTCGTAAAAAATTAATATGCTTTCAATAAAATAATGCCTTTGTTTATCTTTTTGGAAATATTGAGCATTATTATTAACCATTTTTGATCTAAGACTCATTATATTTTCTTTGCTGTTTTCCTGCAGTGTTCTGGGTCCTGCACTGACCTTCAGAGTTGGCCCAAACCCTAGGAATGTGACCACTACCGACCTGGTTCAAGTTGCAGGTAACAACATGTCATCACAATGACCTCAGTGATAACTCTTGTCATGCTTCTTCTCTTCATCACATTGCAGGCCAGTCTTTCTCTGTCCAGGCTTCACTAAATGAGAACACAGATTATCCTCAGAAGATACAGTAGACATGATGGTGTTCATCATGTTCTGACAAACCCACGTCTCTAAGAAGATTATCAAAACAGTGAGATGATAGATGACCATCAGTTACAGGAATGATGAGCCTAACCTGCATACAATTTGTTCCCACATGGAAACACTCACACATAGTTTTATGCAGATTGCATTTTAGTGCGTTTATTATGCCCAAGCTGCCTTGTTTTTTTCTTTGTATGGATACACTGCTTTGATACAGTCACCTTCAGTATTGCATTGCCTCTGTGGTTCATTGTCTGCACCTGCAGTTCATGTGTGTGAGAGGCGCGCGCGTGTGTGTGCTGGACGCGTATCAGTGTCCTTCATTTGGTCAGAAATGACTTTGAGAAGAACAGCAATACTCCCGACAGTCAATATCATCCAATATCACCCCAGTGGAATCAACATGGTGGTGTTGTTATTGGCAGAAATGGGTTTCTGCTCGAGGTTTTTTGAGTGGCGACAATTTTTGGCACTGGCTGGTTTTCCGTTCGGGTGGGGCTGGACAATGGCGGATGATGCAGGTTACTGGGAGGAAGGGGGTCTGCTTTGAATCACCAGTGTTGGGCGTTTATGTCGGCACCTATTACTCAGTTTTATTTCTGTTTTGCACAATTTTTAAATCCAATTTAGAGAATGAATGTATTGCATCAGGCTGATATTGTATTATATTAACTACTCTTTTCTTTTCCACCAGTCTTTTTTAATCTCTGCCTTTAGTGTGCCTGACATTGAGATTGTGTGTGGTGAGAGCTAATGACGGGCATGAGCAGGGCTGAAATGTCAGAGCAAATGTTAGGTCAACATGATCATGAGCCTGACCAAGGCTGATGAATTATGAATTCAGATCACTGGAATAGCAATTAATGAGAAAGGAGGAAAGGAATATTTCCAAGGACATTCCTCTGTAAAATACATCTGTTGTAATGTGTAAAAAAGCATCATCATTTTCTCGATGTGTAGTGAAAGCATTCATAAATGAAAGGGACGTATTTCAAATATTCACAGATTAAATCCAATGCAAGTCATGCAACATCCTTGAAAAAGATACAAGGCTTAAAATGTATGATAACTTTGAACAAGCATTTTATGTTTAAGAAAAAAAGCAACTAGAATTCAAAACTGAGCTTTACAACCTATTCTTATTGATTATATGAATATTTAATAATTGATTTTAATACTGGAATTGATTTAACCTTAAATTATGCAATTTTTGTATTAAAAAAATCTGTTGATCCATTGTCCTTCAACCTTGTAAGTTCTTCTCTGTGAGTTTTTAAAATGACAATTAACAATTTGAATCATTCATGTTTTAATTTTGATCAGTTTAACTCCATAGTTACGCAGGAAATTATTTGAACAATCAAGGAAAACTGAAGCACTGATCTGAGATCCATCCATCCCAAATCGCTTATCCAAAGCTGGGTCACAATCTAAGCAGAAATGCCAGGACCTCCTTCTCCACAGAAACATCCTCCAGGATGGAGCATCAAATTGACAGGCGGTTAGGTGCAGCTGCTACAATAAGGCTATATCAATCAGTTGAAGTGATACTGGATCCAACAGGATTATTTTAAATCATTTTTTTAAATGTAATCGATACAAGAATTAGGCAGTTAAACCAAGTTCTGCTTAACCCCTATATGAGGTACGCTAAAGGATGGAATGTTTGTGAGACAGCAAATATAAATTTATAAATTGTAAAGTAAAGCAAAAAGTGTGATTGAAGTAACAAATGTCAACAAGTGAAGTAAGAATATGAAGTGCTTAAATCAGTCAATGAACACGGAGAATTAAGAAGACACCGCCCTGCCACATTTTGTTTTTTGTAAATACAGTGCAATCAGCAACAGTTTTGCTCCACCAAACACATGAAACAAAACGCTGCCATGCAGTAAAAGAAGAATCTTCATGTAAAATTGTTTGGAGATCACACCTACTCAGCAAAGAGTGGAGGCATAGCAGTCATTAGCTTAGAATCTTAATGTATTTTTTAAGGAAAATCATGTTTTGCACGTCTCCCACTTGGTCTGTCTGGTTATGCTGCAAAGCTGACTCACCATCTGGTAAAGCTGACTCACCTTCAGTGATGTCATCTTTTCGCACTTTTTGATCTTCCTTGAAAAAGACCATAAGGCCATGTGTAGATTGTTAAGTTTTTGTTTGTAAAAACTAAAACAACATGGTAAACTGAAAGATTCACATTGCTGGATTTGTATTTATACTGATACACAGACAATACAAGGATACAAATTATTATATATTTTATTATAATTATTTTCAAATTCATAAGCTGTTTACATGCACAGGTATACGATTTTAAGAGTGAATAAGGTTCATTAAGAGTGTTTCAAAAGCTTCATTGTGTCAGTATAAAACTGTGTGCTAGAGGGAAGAATCTAGGTGATGGCTGAGGCAAACACTGAGGAGAGAGAAGTTAAGGCTAAGTCTTTACTCCCACAAGGTTGCTGTGTTTTAGTGGGCTTGAATGGACAAACAATCAAGTCTCAGTGAAGAATCTCTTCATCACTAATTCTATTTTTACTTTTAACTATAGACATGTTTGGTGCAGCCTAGGGGCTAGAGGTTTTTAGGACAAGACAAATACTTTGCTTTGCTTTATGTAGATGATGTGCTCCCGTTGGGTTATTTCAGTCAAGAACTCCATGGATGCCAGGGATGATTCCAAAATTATATGGAACATCCTGGAGAAGAACCAATGCTTCCAGTTTGTCTGTGGTTACAGTTTCTGTGAAACTTTAAGGTAGCCAAAGTCTGACTAGTTTTTAGAGCAATTTTCTAAAACCAAGCATGCTTGTGTTTGGAGGGAGTTCTCAAATACTGATGACTGAAATTAGCTTCCTTTGAAAGGATAAGGATTCCCTCTCAGAGTTGAACAGTTTTTGTTCAGGGGAGCCAAGTTCGGTGGTCTGATAGTCTTGTCAGAATGTCTTCCAAATGTCTTCCAGGAGATGTATTGGACACGTTCTTTATTGGAAGAGCCCTGATACAAAGACTACACAGTGTTCCTCTAAATGGGATGAAGGAGGAAGCCTGGCTATATGTTGTTCCTTTGATATGGTCTCAAAAAAGCATTGGAAAATAGTTGTATGACAATTATAAATCTTGACTCTTTTTTGACCTGCGGTGACTCCTGACACTAGAACATAAAGTGGACTGAACTCCCAAGCCAGCTCAAAAACAAATCCAGCTTCTTATGAAAAATAGAGACATGATTTAACTGGCTGCAAAATGTCAAAATTGAGGCAATATTAAATAAGTTGCATTGCATAAACAGTTTGGTTCAAGTGTAGTCTGAAAACTAAACTAACACCCACATGCTGCGGCCACCAGGGTAATCCAAGCTGACCTTTGTCTAATGTGTGACTCTGCATAAAAATGGTGCCTTTCTAATGAACTCATCAAAACCCCTGCTGCATTCTGCTCTCACCCCGCTGTAGAGAGCCTGCATGAACCCATGTGGCTGTTATACAGTCTGACAAACAAAAACAATAAAGGAATAAAAATAGAAAAAATAACATAAAATGACATGTTTTTAATAATAGTTTTCCTTTATACCCTGAAAAAATATGGTTTACTTGAAATCTAATTAGATTGCCTGAATTTGTTAAAGGTGACATTATTGATTTTGTCTGTAAAAGGATCCAGTTTTAAACAATGAGTGGAAAATGAATGGAATAAAAGAGACATATTTTTATTGTAAGCTCTTTCTGAACTGTCGTTTGTATTTTTTGTTTAATTCGCTTAATATGCTACTTGGTGTAAAATATTTAAAACATTTGTTTAAAAAACATCTTAAGAACTTAAGAACTGACACATCAGGCATGGCACCATACTTAAAGTCTGTGACCTTCTCCCGTCGAGCTATGCCACCATTTATGGGCCACCACAGGTTTGAAGACACACTCTGATGATCTTGCGATCTATTTTTAAAAGCATTCCCAGTGGTCTTTTAATTATGATTATGATGTTTTTAGCTGTAATAAAACATCTGGAGCTATCCAGCCATACAGTATTGAGCCAGATATTATCTCAGACAAGAAAACAAAGATGTATATGGATCTATTTGTCTGAAAGTGGATGCCTCAGAATGGAGCAAAACAGGGAACGTGTGGCCCGCCCAGCGTATTTTCTACATAACAAATAAGATCTTTTTCAAACTGAGTTTTTGTGTCTTCTCCTGTTTCACAAACATTTGAATAAATACATACTCAGAAATGCAATTTTAATCTTAATTTTCTTCATGTATGTCCTCCATCATGAGAAAAATGCCACAAGAACATGGTAAAAACACCAAAAACGTTTTCATCAGAGTGATGTTTCATCAGTGTTGTGATTGTTTCGACAAAACTGATTACTATCATTACTGCTTTTAGATTTACATTACATTATTGTCCACTTTTCAATGTTTATTTATTACTACTCTTCCTTTTATTTACATTAAATGTTTACCAATTAATAATGTTATATATTTCTACTGCCTATTTATTCTACATTATGTTTTTACCCTTTTACAGTTTTGATAAATACTTCTAATGCTAATTTATGTTTCCGTTGCATTTTTGTTGTTACTTAAATTCTTAATTAAATTGTTATATGGTGACAAATTTGCCACCTGTCCTGGGACCACAGATGAAAAAAATTGCCTTTTGGCTAACTCTGGTGCATGTCCCTGTCAAATAAACGAATAAACTAATAAATATATATTTTTAAACAAGCTCAAAAGATCTAATATTAGAAGCTGCAATTTAATTTGAATTAACAGTTTGCTAACTGATGCAACTGTTTAGCTGTTTGTAAAATTAGCAAATTTTTGAGGAAAGCTTTTTAGAATACGAGGGAATTATCTTTACGCAAAAAAATGTATGTATAATTCATGCCAATACTTGGCCAGTGTTCTTCCATAACTTAAAAGATTGCACACATTTCCCAGTATACTGTAACTCTTGGTATAAAGCACATTTGCATCTTCTCCTATTGACCTTTTCATCTTTTTTTATAAACATGGTATTTACTATTTTAAGGTGTCAGGGACTAATGGTCATGAAATGTAGGGCTGTCTCAAGTTCAGAGGTGTTTTAGGTGTTAACCATCCACTGCTGCCACCTTAACTGTACTCTGCAGGGTTGAAAGACATTTAGATTGCTCTGCTACATTGGGCTTTCTATCTAACTGCCCATCAGTTCTATTTGATGCGTTCAATGCTCCATTAAAAAGAATAGACAAAGAGACTCGCTTGAAAGGCATGGACAGTATAGAGGAGATTTGATAACTCATTGAAAAGCATCTTTTGGGCAGCAGGTTCTTAGCGGCTGTGTGGTGAAAGGCCTGCTGGGAGGTCTGACTGTATTAGTGGAGGTAGAGGCTCTTGTGTTCTGCTCAACTGGAAAACCTTAGGACAAAGACAGGCACTGCCTAATCCCTGCTCGGCTGCAAAACAAAAGAGAAAGCTGCTGCTTTATCAAAACTACAAGGCTTTCTGTGTGTGTCTGTGTTTGTGCGTGCGCTCATGTTTAGGCACTTCTTTCTTTTTTTTTCTTTTTTTTTTACAGCTGTGTTCATAATGTGCCAGGAAAATGATTTATTCAATATTTGATGAAGTGGCAGCCAAACTGTTAAAATCAATGTTGGAATGTGTTGTTTAGAACTCTCCTTTTTCTGCCATCTGGCTTCTTCTCAGTGATTTCTAAACATGTAAATCACCTTCAGTCGGAGAAAAATAGATCTGCCAGAACTGCTTTTGCTCACTGTGAAGTGACGTTTTGTAGCTGATGATGGATTTGATCCACTTACACGTCTGGGCTCCTTACAGTGAGTAGGTGGATTTATGAGTGGGAAACGTCTTCTTGCTTAAAGAAAAAGTATTATAAAATTGTGTCAACGCAAATATACAATTTTATTTATATTTGTGTGCACATTTCCACACTGTGTATGCATGTTAAGAGTGGCTGCAGGTGGGCGGAGCTGGTTGGGGACACTCCTATTGTCTTGGTTGTCACGGCTGGGCGACCTCAAAGCCCCTTCGAGGCCTCAAAGGCCCCAGAGGTTAGGCAGTACCAATGAGTCCGCAGGCTCCCAGGCCGTGAGAACCCTGGCCTCGGTCAATGAGCGCTGGGATCCTAGAGACCCTGGGAGCAAGTCATCGGGCCATCTGGAGCAGAAAGCGAAGACCCTGACACACGGATGTCAGCCAAAGGAGACAAGTAGAAACGTGAACGTAGAACGTGTTTCCGCCTTTGTCTGTCTGCCTCAGTGATGTGACAGGAAAATAGAAAAAAAAAAAAAACAGCAAAAGCGTATTTCTGTTTTTACAGCTCATTTTACAATATTTGCTTTGTTAGTTATAAAATACTTTCAGTATTTTTTATTTCCTTAGTTTTTTTTTTTTTTTTTTTTTTTTTTACAAACTACAGTAGTTTTTGGACCATAAATCGCTCCAGGATTTAAATCGCATCAGCCAAAAAAATGCATTAAAAAAAACATTTATTTTTATATGTCATGCTGGAGTAGCTATAAGTCCCACTTTTGAGAGAAATGCATTTACCAAAATACAGGAACAAGCACAGACATTTCATCTTGAAAGGCAAATCATAATAACTGAATAGATATCAATAACAGACTGAATATATGAATGATTCACTATCGAAACACATTGATGCTTATTTTGCTTCATGAAACAAAGGAGGAGTCTAGTACAGTATTCTAGTAAAATTCCACCAACTGAGCAGTGCTTCTTCTGCGTTGCTGTCGGTACCAAATACTGATACGCATACCACAGTGCCCTCTAGCGGTTGTTTATTAGTTTTTTTTTTCAATCACAAATGAATCGCACCTTAAGATAAGTTGCAAAACTATTTAAAAAATTTGACTTATACTCTGAAAAACATGGTACTACTTTTCTTTTGATTTAATTGGTCATTCACACATCAGTCTTTTAGTATGTGTTCATTCATTCATTTTCCAATCTGCTTTATCCCTTTCGGGGTCACGGGGTTGCCGGAGCCTAACCCGGCTACTCATGGGTGAAGGCAGGGTACACCCCTGGACTGGTCGCCAGTCTGTCGCAGGGGCCACAATCACACACCCATACACACACACTCACATTCACATTCACACCTACAGACAATTTAGAGTAACCAATTAACCTGTGAAGCATGTTTTTGGACGGTGGGAGGAAGCCGGAGTACCCGGAGAAAACCCACGCATGCACGGGGAGAACATGCAAACTCCACACAGAAAGGTCCCCCAGCCAGGACTTGAACCGGGAACCTTCTTGCTGTGAGGCAGGAGCGCTAACCACTGCGCCACCGTGCAGCCCCTTTTAGTATGTGTTCGACATAAAACTGTTTTGTGAGCTTTAATCTGGAGATGTTGCCGCCAACACCTAAATATGTTCTTTGACCTACCACTACTTTTTGATTGTTTATGTAATCAATGTGAATCAGGTGATTCTGACGCAAAGAAAATTGGCATTTCAAATTGGCTTTGCACCAATATGCAATGCTTTACATAATAAAGATAAGTTGCTTTTCTCTGTGTCACAATCAGCGGATTTAGGTTCATTGTATAAGCACTTCACTACTACAAAGTGCTGCATATCACCTCAAAACTGCTTTTCTTAGCCTCAAAATCTGCTGGAATTGTGTTAAAAACGTAAGTGGTAGTCGAAAGAATATCAACACTGAAACTAAAGCTCCAGTGTTAAACACCAATTCCAATGAAAATTGTGTTTTTTTTTGCATGTTAAGTGTAGCATTTTTCACATGTTAGAAATATGTGTGTATATGTATATGTAAAATGAAAACTGCATTTCTGAGTATTTCTTTTTTTCAAATCAGGGTGAATCAGGAGCAAATGAAACAATAGCATTTGAAAAAGCTTGTAGTTAAGTTTAAACTTAAGCTATAGCAAGAGAGAATGTAAACAAAGGGATGAAGGGAAATTAGTGATGGTTTATACCTTACACCAACGGTCCCACCCACAACTCAGAGATGAATTTATAATGAACTCCTGCCACTCTGCAGAAAATATGTCCTAGAAAATTAGGAGTTATTTTGGCTAAAATGGCTTAATCGTGATTAAAAGACCACCGGGAATACTTTTAGATTAGATCAAAAGATAATTGGAGTGGGACTTTAAAGGGTTAAAGTTTTCTGGTGAAGCCGTGGGAATATTATTAAATATTAGTGCATTAATGCAAAAAAAAAAAAAAAAAAGCAGCTTTTTTCTGAAAATGCTAAAAGGATGTTACCGCACACAATCCACTTACCTGATGACATTCACCAGTGGGCTCCTACGGTGGTTTATATCATGAAGAGGCTGGCCAGGTTATTCCCCCACATCATGTTAAATAACTTGAGAATAGCCCAAATGCTGTATTTTTGAAAACTTTAAAAACAAACCACTTAAACACTTCGTGGGCAGGCAGAAAACTATTTAAATTGTTGTTTTGCTTTGCAGACGGGAGTGAACCAACCCATATGTAGCTGCTTCCTCTTTCCAGTCACTCAGTTTTGCTGTCTCCCTGTGATGCGCACCGAGGCACACTCCATCACTCGCATGCACCTTTCAAACACTCACCTCTGCAGGCAGTTGAAAAGTGGAAACACAGAGCTGGGACTGCACATTGGTTCTAGCTACCATTTGAGTGGTGAGTGGTAGTCTTTTCCAGCTGAGCAGATTAGCATAGATCTCCCACGCAGACAGAGTTGACCTTCACTCTGGCAAACACTTGTCAAAATGCCAACAATAATTACCTGCTCTCTTCGCAAACAGTGCTGTGTTTTATCCACCTGCATCTCAGGCATGGAGGATGGATCTGTGGTGCCAAAACTGCCTGCTTTTGGACCTGTTTTTCTTTTGTAGTTGGAAACTAAAACAATTCCTTAAAAATTTTTTAAAAAACTTTGATAGTGTGATATTTACCCGCCAGGAGTAAAAACACTGCCAGAAAGCTAATAAAGGATGTACTTTAAAGCTATGTACACACCGGGCATGTGTGGTACTTTCAAGAACACGCTAAACGGGAATTCTTGAGCGCGTTTTTAAGATTTGGTGTTAATATAGGTTTGTCGCTACTCAATTCAAGCTCATGTACTCACAGTTGGAAGAGGCTTGGAGTGAAATGTCAAAGCGGTGATAATCGCACAAATTTTACTCCAGGCTTTTTCTTTCACAGCTCTGTTCTGATATACCAAAGACTTGGTGTCATAAAATTCCAGCCGGGCACAAACTGCAATTATTCATTTTTCTTTCATGGTCGTATTTCAGCCAGTTGGCAATCCTGTATTTTGAAAAGAACGCCATCCATACGTCACTACCAAATCGGAGGACCTGATTAATTTAACTGGTTTAACTTTTAGTACACGTTCACTTGCTGCGGGTTTTGTATGTAGAGCCCGAAAACTGACTTAAAACATGAGACTTTTAAACACAGAAGCCCAAAACGTGCATATGCGCACGTTTACATAGTTTTCTTTGGAAATGGTTGCGCGTTTTCATGCCTGATGTGAACGTAGCATAAGAGTTTTATAGCTTCCATCCAGAGATACAAGAGTGGCACACCAGATGGATAAACTGTTTTAAGTTTTTCTTTTTTCCTCCATCTGAGCATAGTGGCATACCTGATTGTCTGTCCTTGAACTTCAACATCTGCATCAGCTTGCAGAATTAAAAGGAAAACTGCAGGATTCCCTCCTTGCCATCTTCTTTCTATCCCATCCCTTCCTTTCTCCTCTCTCCTCGCCGGCTGCCCTCTCCGGTTGAGTGCTTGAATGTGCTCAGTTTGGTGATCAAAGTCTTCCGCAGTCTCTTCTCCTCCATTGCCCCTGGCTCTGTAAGTGAGTGTGTGAAAAAAAAAAAAAAAAAAAAAAACCTGCATGTGTGTGAGTGCGTGTGGCTGTATGTGTTTGCTATTCAGCCACAAGCAAAGCTCTCTGTCGTCCAGGCCTTGTCTCACAATCTTCTTTCAGCTTCAGTGGTACCTTTGCAGTCTTTCCTGCATCATCTGCTAAGGGCTAAAATACTTACCTATATATTTCCGTTATTAGATGGATACTGACTGGTTATTTTAGTTGATATTGATCCAAAATTTGAGACAGCACATTGTCTGGTTAATTAGTTCATCCCTAAATATAAATGTATTCCTTTCTAGGCTTAAAATATCAATGAAGAATGATCCCATATTGAATTATTCCAATCTGCATGACATGCAATGGGTTATCTATTCCCTTCACTTTTGTACATGTACGTTTGCTGCAGGGAGAAGCAGAGCTATGACTCACTGTAAATTGCAAGACATTTAAGCTTTTGTTTAAGCAAAAACTGCTGCTACTAGCGTGGTAAACTTCTTTTTAATTACAAGGTCACAATGTTTTTGTTTCCTTCTCTCCCGCATCCTCTTCTGCCTCCAGAAAGAAAAATATCTCCCATTTTCAAAGACAGATTTTTTTTTTTTATGAAAGTGCCCAACAGGGCATCATTGTGTATGTAAATCAGTTTTTAATATTTTGTTTTTTATCCTTGATCTGTGACCAGGGAGAGCGTTTTGTCCCTGCTGACAATTGTTGTTCATTTTTGTGAAAAGATAGTGTCGTTTAGAAGTGTTTTCTATTATTCTGAGTCTGGAGAAGCTATCCAATAGATTCATTTTGACTCTGTCCTTCTTTATTTTATTTATCCTCACAGTTCCTTGTGATCTTCCCGCTCTTTCTTTTTCCTCTGCTTTAGATTAGCCCCTCACTAAAGGTGCTAGGTCAGGGCTGCACTGCTCCTGTAAACATATTTACTGTGTCAACACTGCTGTTGCGAGGCAGCTGAAGACAGTAACAGGTGCCTGTCAACAGCCGGTCTGATTTCCAGTGCATTAAAGGATCTTTGCTTTAGACGAGGATTAGTGTCGCCTGGCATTGTTTATTTGCTAATTCCTTCTCCAAGGTGTTTGTGGAAAATAGGCATGAATAATTGAAAGCGTTTTCTGGTGGACGAAACGAAGCTATCAGCGTACGAAGGGAGATTAATTAGTAGGGGGTGAAACGCAGCGCACATTGTAACAACGGCGCAACCTTTCGCAGACACCCGCAGAGACCCGGAGTTCGTAAACAAAAATTGAATATGCATTGTGTCAGCGGGAAGCGGACATGGATCTGGAGGGAAACAGAGCAATATGTTTAATTGTGAAATGTATCAAAGCATAAAGCTGAGACCATAAGCTGCTTTTTCTACCTGTGAGCTTTTAACAGTTTTAAAGCTAATCGATATGATGTGTATCCTTAAATCCCTATTTGAAAGAAGAAAAACAAATTTCAAATTAATTCTGTCTGAACAATGTCTTATTGCATTTCGGCTCACGTTATTGAGTGAGTTCAAGAGACAAGTCACTTTTTATTCTTTCTATTGTATTTATTTTTCTGTTTCTCTGTGGATAAACAAAGTTGGAGAACTATCTCAGTTCTTTTACATATTGACATTTAAGCAACAGCTTCAATGGAACACTTCAATTAGAAATGATGACACTTTAGTACAAAAACCCTTTGCTTATTGTTTTGGTTCATGGCCATGTTGTCATTTTAGCTTTTTAAAAAATATATATTTTTCATGTTTCAGGATAATTTGTTATTTTATTTGTTTCTTTTAGTAAAAGCCAATGTGTATCCCGATTATTTATGGCATAAAGTACCAAATTTTAGTAAAATCATGCACCTTTCATTCAAAAAGTGATGGTGGCTAGAAATGAAGCAGTTGTTTATCTGCACCTAAACTGCAATAAAGTGTAACATGGTGATTTCTTGATTTCACTCAGAGAGAGTTTTTTTTTGGCTTCAAGCTAAGTACCTGCACACAAATTATGACATCCATATCAGTCTCGTGTCCCTCAGCTTCTTTATCAGATATTGGCCAAAAGTTGGGAGGATATGCGAGTAAAATAGTGTTCTGAATTAAACATGAAACCAGCTCTGAGCCTGGTTTCACTCTAATTTGAAAAATGCAAAAATCTTGACAAGTGGCTTCAACATTTTGCAAGAAGGCAAGGAAGAGGGAACGATGTGCAAAGCAGAATCTGCTCCGTGCAGCTCGAGAATCCCCTGCAGCTGACATTTGTGTAGCTGAGGACCACAGTGGTCCCAAGCTGTTTCTGTTTGAGCCATTGGCTCGATCCACACTCATGCCTGAAGCTGGAGTTCTTGGAGCTGAGGCAAAAATGGTGTCTCCGTGATTGTGATGGGACTTTAATTAGGAAGAAATTATGTTGTCTTTGGAGCTCCTAGTGTCTTCAAAAGCATAAATACAAGCTGTTTGCAAGTTAACTAAATTGATGTTTGCGAAAAAAATGCAGTGTCATGGTCAGCTGAAGATGAATGTGTTGATGCACATACATGTGGAGTTCATAACTGGCTCACAGCATCTTCAGGTCATAAAATGTTAACATAAAAGATTTTACATAAAAGCCTTAACGATCTTTTGTTGAGTTTGCGATGGTGGTGCTGACATTTTCAGTGGAAAAACTTCGTGACTGGAGTACAGCTCCAGAGGTTTACTGTTTGTATTTTCCAGGAGCTGAAGACACAAAAGCAGTGTGAGTGTTGAGCAGAAAATCCAACCTGCATTTCAGTCTTGCCACAACCAGCAGTCTCTCTTTGCTTCATCTGATCCCTCCAACCTCCATCTCTATATTCTTTTGTCTCTTCATCTTCAATGACTGCACCTGCAGTGAAACCCACTCACAATGAGAGTCTGTGTGCTGCTGCCCCTCATACCTAGAACAGCAGGTACTTGTACATCCTGCTTGTGCAGTGGCTTGTACACTCGATAGGTACGACCTCACGATGCAGCAGTTATAAACAGTTACAATGATGAGTCTCTTTCCATCTCCTGCTTTGAATAAACTCCAGAGACTCATTCATTATTTTAAGTTAAGTGTAGTTTTCCACCATGTTTTCATTCCAGTACATTATAGCAGGAGTAGAAAACATACATCTTTAAGGTTTTCATGTTGTTTCATTTGGGACAATTCTATTTTTCAGTTTTTGAAAACTTTCCCTTTAGGAATTCTTCATGAAAATATTAAATATTAAATAAATCTGCACAAAACAGCAACTTAAATGGGCCTTAAACAATCTCTGCCTTTTCTTGACAAACAGGCCAGTATAAATATTTTATACCTAAATTTTGCTTGATCGCTAACAATTTTTAATTCCAAATGCCAAAATTCATCATCACATGACCTTATTTTAGCCGACAAGTATTCAGGGTTCCTATTTCCAAGGTTTTTTTGTTTTTTTTTTACATGGATCCTACAGCCTTAAACTATAAGTAATAACCCTTGGTAGACCTCAAATATGCAGCTTTAAGTTGCATTTTAGCAGGTTTCTATGGAAATTAGATAATTTGAATATCAGGAGTGAGATTTGGGTCTAGTGTTTTCTGCAATATTGCATCAGTTAGCTGATATCTCACATCCTCTTTTCAAAATGTATAGCATGACTGTAACAAAGATGGATGGCTTTTGGTTAGTGTTGTTTTGATGCCAGTTTTTAGGTTCAATTCTAGCCAGTCAACCTAACCTATAGTATTTAAAACATGCCCCATAAGGCAATTAAAGAAGGGAGGATGCCAATCAAAATACCACACTCTTATTGGTTTGCAATTTGAGGTAAAATGCAAATTGAAATGTTCATCAAAATGTATGGTTGTGATAGGTAGTTAACAAATAACAGGTAAACAGTTGTTTCTTCAGTAAAGTTGGGCCATTCGACATTGGAATGATCAGGACTAATGTACAAAGCTTGGTGGTAACTTTGTTAACTGACTTGGTCTAGATGACTTTAAACAGGACTTTTGTTTCAAATATACATTTTTTGTGATTTCTTGTTTTTTAAAAAATCTTTGCAGGACAGTATTGTTTCTTTCCATGTATTGATGTGTGGCACCAAAACAAAAGCACAATGGTTTCTTATTGTGACTTTAGCAAAACGAGTAAACTCTTATGTTGGTAAGTTACAGCTGTATTAAAACAATGCTGCTTTTTTATGGTGCTGAAAGGACTGTAGCAGGTAAACAAAGGGTAAATCAGAAAAGAAATGAAGTCCTAACCCACTAAAAAAAGAGCTACTGGTCACAGTAGAGAGGAATGTTTCTGTGCTCCACAGTATTAAACCTTAGACACAACTGCCTTTTTTCTACAGGGATGCTGCAAGTAACAGGTCATAGCAAACACTTAACATGCAAGGGTAAGTAAGGATGAAGTAGGTGAGACGCAGACATGTATTTTTTTTCGACTCCCAGAGATCCTTCGTTCTGTCCAAAAGGGTTTGTTAGTGCTGTTCATGTGATCAGTGTGTACTCCCTGTGTGCATCTTGACTGTTAAAAGTAGGACAATCAGAGCATAGTTTGTGTGGTAATCCTACAGGTGCCCCATGGCCACTTGCCACTAACCATCATGTACTTAACCATCATGTTTAACATGATCATCACACACTGGTGTTAAGTGTTACAGAGCTGTCATTGACTTCAACCTGTGAAAAGATGCAACTTTGAAAAAAATGAACTGCAGCTTGGTAGTCATTCTTGTTATCAACCCTAGTCCTCTTCTTTTATTATGGGTACAATCAAGCTGATTATATATTGGCTTAAAAAAAAAGTTAAAAACCTAAAAAAAAAGTGTTAGATTCGCTTTGAGGACCATATCAATCATTTTAGCAAACCAATGAATGAACACAAACTTTTTGTTAATTATTTCTGAGAATAAATATATTTCTTATTTCTGTCAACCCTTTATACGACTTTCTATCGACTGCAGATGAGTAAAACCCAGAGAGAACAAATCTGAAGAGATAATTATCAATAAAACACAAAACACTGGTGATCGCTTTGTGCTGCTCAGCCTCAAATAAAGATTTTTTTTAATATATATTTTTAAAACTGGATTTAGATGGAAATGTACCTAACTTACTAGTATTCTTCAACACACATGCAAGAAAGATCAAGGCTGAGTCACCTATAGAAGTAGAAATCCTCCCTGTACAGGGAGGAAATGTAAACGCAGAAGAAATACATATTGTTTTTGTTGGGTACATCTGTTAATGGACTAACAAAACTGCATGAGTGTATCACAGAGCCAGCTGATGACATTTAAAGTGCTCCAAACCACAAAGGCTTGATAAAAATCAAAGAATCGTCCATACATCTGCACAATGTAGCCTTTCCAGGTGTGTTTATATGGGCATAAGGATCTGTATTTCTTCAGTATATTCCTGTCTAATCTTTTTTGCCTTTGTTTTTATGATTTGCCTTTTTTTATTTCCTAATGGCACATTCATGTAAAATTGGCCACTGAATCCATTGTACTCTGCCTGTAGTTCTGTTAGCTACAAGTGCAGAGAAACAAAAAGCAAGCCAGGGAGCTTCAAAGCAAGTGGGTGACATTTTAGGCTTTCAATCTTCAAAGCATTATTTGCTGTTGTAGTATATATATATATATATGTCTACAGAATAGCTGAATTCATGAACCCTTTTCATGAGCTTGTTAACCAAGTCACTAAATGAGCTCCTCGTGCATTTTGAAATATACTTACCAGCATTTTTTTCTATCTATTCTTGCACAAAATACAGCAAAAAATCATGGCAATAACCCCCCCCCCTTTTTTTTTTTTGTACTGGAGCCGAAGTGATCACTGACCCAGTGAGCCCCCTCTCCCAATGAGAATCTCCAGATGGAGGTAGATATAAAATCCACCCTGTCCTCTTAGTGGGACAGGGTTAGCGCTCCTGCCTCACAGGAAGAAGAAGAAGGTTCCCGGTTCAAGTCCTGGCTGGGGGACCTTTCTGTGTGAAGTTTGCATGTTCTCCCCGTGCATGCATGGGTTTTCTCCGGGGACTCAGGCTTCCTCCCACCGTCCAAAAACATGCTTCATAGGTTACTTGGTTACTCTAAATTGTCCCTAGGTGTGAATGTGAGTGTGCATGGGTGTGTGATTGTGGCCCCTGCGACTGACTGGCGACCAGTCCAGGGGTGTCCCCTGCCTTCGCCCATGAGTAGCCGGGTTAGGCTCCGGCAACCCCGTGACCCCGAAAGGGATAAAGCGGATTGGCAAATGAATGAATGAATGAATGAATGATCTCCATCATGCTTTTTTTAACAAACAAAAAATAATGGTACCCTACCAATCTAAATCTAAAGAAAGCATAAAAGTCAATGTATAAATGTAAACATACTGTATTTTTCAGACTATAAGTCGTTTTTAAACGCAACATATGAACAATTATTTAGATAACCATAGCATAAAGAACATCGCAGGTCAAATAAGCTCTTTTTAATCGACATAAGTCCATTGAATTCTTCATTCTATGTAGGAAAGTCATGAATACAAGCCTATTTTTTTACTCACATATTAGTCACACCTGAGTATAAGTCGCACCCCCAGCTAAACTATGCACACAACTTGAAATTATACTTCCAAAAAAATCCAGAACTGTTCAGTTTAGGCTGTGTTATCCAAGCAGTAATTTTTGGATATATACAGAACAGTTATAAGCAAATAGAATTACTTGTTCTAAGATAAAATCATAGTGAAAAAAAAAAAAAAAAAAAAAAAAGGAAAGAACCACAAAAATAGGAGTGGAATTTTAATTAATCAACTCAGGAAATTGAATTTTGACAAAAAATGTTGATTAACATATTATGTAGACTATATCTTAGTGTGATTCATATACAGTATCCAGCAGGTATTGATGTGAGATGGTGATGGGGACTTGGACTTGAGACTCAAACTGAAGTCGTACTTAAGACTTGGGGTTTGTGACTTTTCAACTGTGTTCATTGGTTTTATTTATTTACTTTACATTTTGATCTTATATTTCTGTAAAATCTGAAACTGAACAATGTCTTTGCCATGACTTTGCATTGTGAACAATCTGTGACAGAAAATACATTTTTAGAAATACATTTTAGGATTCAAAGTTTGATTATAGCTGAAGACTTGACTTTTGTAACTTAAATGCATAGTCTTGAGACTTGAACTTGCAAAAGGTGATTTGTTTTCACGTCTGCTGTGACTTAGAGAAAAGGTTGATGTAAATGTACCAAAACTAAAAGTAATATTCTTATATTGTTCTTTAGCGCTGCTGGATAGAATTGTAAATTGTTCTTCAAATATTTATTAACAGAACACAAACATAAATTAATTGTAAATTATTTTTAGCAAAAGATTTTTCAGTGCTGATTTTGTGCAAAGAGTTCTAATTTAAGATTTATGAGTTTTGCTATTGCCGGGTCATGTCACTGAAAAGACTATAACTGTAAGCCCTGTAGTACTGTTATTTTTAGAAACATTTTTTATGCCTTTATTTATTTTTTTTAAAGATCAATAACTGAACCTCAACATAATGTAATTTTAAAGATAAGACTTTGTCAGTAGCTACACTGTTGAGCTCACATTCAATAGATGACATAACAAAAACAAATGGAGGTTATTTACACCTGTTGAGCTGGTTTATAAATAAATCCGTAAAAAGTACAGGAAAATGGACAAAATGGATTGGATGTGTGTGAGAATAATAACCTGTGCTTCAGGTTAAACAAGGCTAAAAAAAACACAATAAACAGTCAAATCTACTGAGGAGAGCAAATTTAGCTCATGTAGGAAAGTTGATGCTTGGCTGCAGAACAGTTTTCTTTTTTTTTTTTTTTTTTGACATTTCAGTGTAAAATTACATTTGATTTTATAACAGAAGACAGTAAGCTAAACAATTTTGTGATCTTTAAAAGTGTGTATATTGGTTGTCCTATTTTTACCAACAGAATAATCTTACATTGAATGTTGAAATCATTGGTTAAGTGTTATACATTTTATCAAAATTACATATAATTTTAATAAATTCACACAAGTAAACAAAACAATACTGCATGATGTAATGTTTTATTTAAAAAAAAAAAAAAAAAGCAAATCATCTCAACCATCTCACTTTTGAGCGACATGTTAACAATCTGCTTTACTATTCTATGTCAATGAAGGATTTTTTTTTTACTGTTTCACAGAAACATATTTACAAACTGGAGCTTCATTTATGAAAACATTATGGTTGCCTTCATCAAATAAAATTCATGTTTTTTATAGCATCTCTTTCTATTAAGCAGCATTCATGGATCTGCACTTTGCAATAGTAATATCCAAAAGGTTTTTGTTGGAAGCTGGGTCTTCTCTGTGGGAAACTGTGTGAGGGACGCATTCAAAACGGCTGTTGCTAATCCTTCTTTAAGTTGAGCGCTGGCCTGTTGTACAGTCATTGGAAAAAAAAAGAAATAAATAGGTTGTATGAAAGGAAAAGACAATGAATTATGGATAAGTTTTAAAAGGGATATTGCTCTCTGCCCTCCTCAATGTTTTTCATTTCTTCATCCCCACCCTTCCCCATTTTCGTTTCTCTGTGTCCTCTGCCCCCCATTAAATCGATATGGGCTGCCTGTCATGGGTCAGTGGCCTGTACGCGTGAGGCAGGGTTGCTACAGAGGAGTGCCGTGTTCCCCAGGGCTCTTTGTGGAGGTGATAACTTGGACCTTAAACCACTCTTTAACAGTGTTTCTGTTTAACTCCATCTGTCACCTTAGACACACACACACACAGAAACATATACATATATGTATATGTGTGTATATATACATACACATTTGTGTGTGTGTGT
>BSAI01000108.1:31990885-32146646 GCA_036245035.1 Adrianichthys oophorus
GTGGGTTTTCTCCGGGTACTCTGGCTTCCTCCCACCGTCCAAAAACATGCTTCATAGGTTAATTGGTTACTCTAAATTGTCCTTAGGTGTGAATGTGAGTGTACATGGGTGTGTGATTGTGGCCCCTGCGACAGACTGGCGACCCGTCCAGGGGTGTACCCTGCCTTCGCCCATGAGTAGCCGGGTTAGGCTCCGGCAACCCCGTGACCCCGAAAGGGATAAAGCGGATTGGAAAATGAATGAATATATATATATATATATATATATATATTTTAGTGCTGTCAATTGATTAAAAAAGGAATCAGATCAATTACACTTTTGGGTTGTGATTACTCACAATGTTTTACAAGTTAGATTTTAAACAACAATATGCAGCTTTTGAACAAAAAAAAAAGGCCAGAGTGAAAATTTTAGTACTAAAAGTACAAAAAAAATTGAAATTTTTATTTTTTTTGTAAGTGACTATGGTATAAGTGGAATAATACCTCAACAAAGTTTGTTTTTTTAGAAATTGACGCAGACTGTGGAAGCCTGAACTGTCCGGCGCGAAGCGGAAGATGGTCGCTTCTGATGTGTCACCAATCTGCGTTAATAAATAACGCATTAATTTTGACATCCATAATAAATGTGTGTGTGAGTAACAAATATATTTTTGTGTGTTATCAAACAGCATCTTTTCATTAGAATGAAAAGTCGATTTCAGAAAAATTGCAGTCGACATCCTGTTGAACAAAGCAAATGTGTGATATGTCTGGGGCTGTTTACATTTGCACAGCCATTCTTCCATCTTTCTTGCTCCGGTCTACCTCTTAGGGGGAAGTCTCGGCGAGTCATCTCATCTCTCCGTCTCTCTAGCCACGATTTCCCAAAAAATGAAAGCATTACTTTTGACTTCATTATCACAGTTTGTATTTAATCTGACTTGTCCCTTTTTTATGTCAGCATTTATAGAAAAAAGTTCATATGGATGTAGAATAAATGCTGTTATCTTTGTTAGGAAAGATTAGCAAAGTTTAGAGAAGGAATTACCTGACTTTTTATCAGTGTGGAGAACTTTTAAAATGTGTTTTTTCACAAAATATTTATTTGTTCTTAAGTTCATGTTTGACATTTAAGGTGTTTTGTTCAAACATTTTTATCTTTTAATACATGAACTATTAGTCAAAAAATGTCTGTAAACTAAGTGATTACTCATGATTTATGTTCTTATTATTTATTATGAGAGGGAAGTCATACATAAAATCAGAACATTTCAATTTAATCCCTCAAACTAACATTTTGTTTTCCAAATACCGTTTCTTTAAAGACAGTCATCTTCCAATAATCTTTTGATATATTTTAAAAGCATTCCCAGTAGTCTTTTAATTAGGATTTTGTCCTTTTTAACCAAAATTTAAAAAAAAACTTTACTAGAATACAGCTTCTGCAGAGCAGCAGGAGATCATTAGAAACTCACTTCTAAGTTGTGGGCGGGACAGTTGACAGAGCTGGGAGCTTTTTTTCCATGAATCAAATAAGCTTGATTCTGAATGTGAAAGATTTGAACAAAGGAAATACTCAGAAGTGCATCTTTAAGCGTAATTTTCTTACTATATGTCCTTCATCATGAGAAAAATGCCACAAGTATATATTAAAAACACAAAAAACATGATTGTCCTTGGAGTAAGTTATAACTGACATTTTTATTTATTTATTTATTTTTTTGCCAGTGCTTGTAATCTTTCGCAATCCTCTGGCTCCTAAAATCTACATTTGAAAACTAAACATGCTCAAAGAAAAAAGTTTTTCCTCAATTTTACTTTTCAGTTGTTGCTTTTTAATGCAGAAATTTACTGCTTTAACTGTTGAATCATTTTTTGTCAAAAACAAAAGCATAGAGACAAAAAGTGTCTAAGAGAATGAAAGTGTAAAAACTTAAAATTTTCTTTGATGAGAAACTGAATTTAGAAAATGTCTAACATTTAGCAAATGTTACAATAATGTAAGGAACTGTATCATCTTATGTCTGTTTTACCTGCTATGTACAACACAAAATCATTCCATAACCAGAGATAAAGCTTCCAAAAAGTTGATTTTCTGTCAGATTTGGGCTCAGACTGCAGTCTTTGTGTTTCTCACTGGTGTTTGTATCTAGCCACAGGCTTCCTCACACTCAAAGTCCAATTACCTGTGCTAAAGCCACATCTGAAATGGGGGATTACAACATATTATTCTAGCACAAACAAAAGCCTCACTGCCCTCCAACCTGCTGGCAGCCAAACACAAGCAGCTGAGAAAGGTGTGAGAGGTGTTGCATTAGCACCTGTGCGCCCAAACAGCAGATTTCTGACCTTTTGTCAGCAACAGATACTCTACCTAGGAACTCTTTCGCCCCCCCCTCCGTTGATTCTTCTATTGTCCTCAAGGTTTCTGTCTTTCTTCGGCGCATTTATTTTACCCCCAGTCACTCATTCCATCCTCCATTTTCTCAGCTAGGATCATAAACCTGCTGATTTCCCCCTCATTGTTTAACAGCATTATCTTTTGCCAAATTCCTGGTTGTCTTTGCCATGATTTTTTTTTATGCTGTGATGCAAAGCATGCTATTAAAGTTCCTCAAGGGGGCCCCTGTTTCCACAGAGGAAATTTTCCACACTGAAACACCTTCACAAAGAACTATCTAATTCCCAAGCAGTAAATTTATGCTCTTCTTTTGCATGATTTTACTATGACATGTTCTGCAGCTACCATGCCTGTTCAAATTGCAATGCCTCAACGTCTTCAGCACATTTCCTTAAAGTCACCTGCCAGGGGCTCTAATTAGACTGATAAGCAGTGCAACTGGAATCAGCTCTTCCTGGTAATCAGCCCCACAGAGTCGAAGCAGACTGCTAAATGAGGGGGAGATGAGCCTTGCAGCCCAACAGGTGTCCTTAAAAAGACAGAGAGGCGTGCTTACACAGGCTTGTCTTTCTCCTTCTGACTACTTAGAGTTCAACCACAGGAGGAGCAGAGATTCTAAAAATATTTAGGAAATTAATCTTCCAAGGAGCAAAAAAAAAAAAAAAACTGTGTCAATGTTTCTGTGGTGCATAGATTTAATCATCATGCTGTGAATCTAAACTGCTGCCTCGCTTTTAAAAGCAATTGTTAAAGGAGCCCTGGAGTAACATGATCAATTCAGAATAGACGAGTCAAAGTTTGTGTTTTTGATTTTCCAATTGCACCGTATCCTGAGCCCATTTCAATGTTTTTCTCTTTGGAGACAGCTGTTCCTGCTTTCAGCATATAATAATGATTATCTCACTTGGTCTTGAAGCAAAATAATCATAAAAGAGTCCAATGACACACCAGACAGGCTGAATGCAAAATGATATCTGTGCTAATAAAATCTCAAAAGAGAAATGTCATATTTCTCATTTTGACACCTGCAGGAGGCTGTTGCGTTACACTTTCATTTCTGCACCTACTGTTCCCAGCTGCACGCTGGTAAGCAACGTGGCCAGATTAACACTGCGACCCGAGGACCTGCCAGGAGGCTTTACAGAGGCGGAGTGAGGCAGACTGATAGGATGCAGCTCGCTTTATCCACCCTCTGAGGGAAGATGTCCACTAACATCTGTAGACGGGGTGGGAGAGATTTACTTGAAGGCCAGCCACGACAAACGTGTAGTCTTTGGCATTCGCCTCTGCTAGCTGAAAACACCTTTACGTAACGCAAACATTAAATTAGCAGTGCTTCAATAAAACAAATTGATTTTCTTTTGTTAATCAATGTTTGGTACATGTTCAGTCAATATTATCACCTTTAATTTGACTACTTCACTGGTTTTGCAAAGTTACCCAGAAAATCTCTCTAAACTTCAATGAAAGCAAAAGTTTACTTAACTAAATATAAGTTTTCTTAACTAACTTTATATTTATTCCTGGAGGATTTGATCACAACAATGACACATTTCAGAAGTTAGTGATTAATACATGATTATAGGATGGCGAGTAAATGAACACCCTTTGGAGCATTATTTCTCCTTTGTGGACTTAATGTTTTCCGATATTACTGTAATTGAACTCACTACAGTGTTATCATGAAGAGCCAGACGGGCTGTTTGTCTGTGCTGATCACACATCCCTCGTTTAAATGCATCGTTTTCAGACCTTATGAACAAGAGAACATCATTTTGTAATTCCATATTGAATTGAATATAACCATCATAATGATCTTCCATAGTGTTTAATTTTAGCTAAGTTAATATATGGTCCAAAAAGATCCCGTATGTTAAATTAATAATATAATCAAACTGTGAATTCGATTTCTGTCGGATTAAAGCCTGGTTTAATCAGGAAAATTTGTGACTTGAACTAAAAAAAAAAACAAAAAAAAACATAAATCATTTTCTCACTTTGGTTATTGCTTATAGCTCCAAGGCACGAAGAAATGAACTTTCCCTTTAAAGCAGGGGCCGACCTGCTAGTTTTTCAGAAATCCTGCTGAATTTACTGCTGATTACCTGGATCAGGTGTGTTTAGCCAATGAGGAGCTTCAACGGCAGGTTGGTTGTAAAACATGTAGGACACACTGACCCTCGAGGTGTGGAGTTTGACACCCCTGCTTTGAAGCAAAGAACCACACATAGTTCATTGAAGGAGCCCATAAATCTAAGATCTCCACAATGCAAGTATCCTGCCTGTTTAGAGATTGTTGCGCTGTAAAGGTGATCTTGAAACAGAGATAAATAGGGCATGAAATGTGCAACAGTCACCAACATTTGGCATTAAAACAGTGCATTTTGTCACCTGCAGTGATCTTTATCACTTGCTCACATTAGACCAGCTCGCTGGAGCAAAGATCTATGGCACCAGAAGGTATTGTTTCTTGGTGCACTTAAAAGAAAAAAAAGAAAGCTTCTTTCTCTTCAGTGCAGAAGCAGTGATTTCAAAGAACATTATTTTTCGTTTCTACGGAGTGTTTCTCATTTTCTTTTATTTTGGAAAGACATTTATTTGTCCTCCAGAGCTCTGTGTGAAGTTGTTTAAGTATTTAATGTGTCACAGTTGTGGTGGTAATTAACCTACATTGCAAACATAAAATTATTTCCTTGGGCCAAAACTGAATGTGTGCATAAACTACATGTGTATTTAAAGATTTGTTGAAGATAGGCTTCGTTTTTCAGATCCAATGCAGTTGATTACCATCATGCAAACCCCCCCATCTGCCTCTACTAACTCTAACTCATCCGCTCCCTCTTATTCCTGACTTGATTGATGGCGTTTATGATTCCTAATGACAGTCGGAACAAATCTACAGTAATGAGGTCACATTGGGTTTTTTTTTTTCCTTCCTTTCTCTGAAATCACCCTTCACAGCTTCGTACAGTCAAACTTCCACAGAAACTCACACTGGGTCTGTACTGAAGATCTGGTCAACCAGCATCAAATTAATCCAACCTTCCTGCAGCATCACCGTTTCCAACTTAGTCGCTGAAGCTCATATCCTGCTCTCATAGTCATGACTCGTCTCATTTTCAAACATGCCTTGCTTGTCTTTTTTTCAGGTTTTATCTTGTATATTTATAGAAATGTTAGCTCTCTTTTATGACAACACGTGAGTTACAAAAAGCTGAAATGTATACACACTTGCATGAGCACCCTAATGTGTTTTTCACCAGGCTTGAGCAGGATGTCTGCACCAACACGTAATTTGGATTCGCTCAAGCCATTAGCTTGTAGAGAGTGAATCAGGGATGAAAAGTGCGCTTCTGTCTGCGTATATATGTGTAGTAGTTGTACTCACTGGTTTGCTGTCCTGTGTGTCAGCTCACACCCAGTGTGTGTTTGTGGGTGTGTGTGTGTGGGCTTAGTGATGTGGTTAGTAAATGTGGAGACCTGCAGGAGATGGTCCATGGAGAAAGGCTGCAGGATAATTGCTACAACAGTGACAGGTAGGGCTTCCTCTGTCAGTCCCCTCAGTGGGGAAGCAGACAGAATGTGTGCACGGATGCAACTGTGTTTGTGTCAGCTTCACTATCCCTTCTTTCCATGAGCATTTTTCTAGTAGGTCTCCTTTAAGTTGCAAAACACTTACAAATGATTATATCTATAAACATTTAAAAGAATTAAATTATTTTAATGTAAAGTTGACCCTCAAAATCTCTTAAAAATGCATTTTATTTGAATTTGCAGTGTCAAACAGGCACACCAAATAGATGTCAGTTGTAGGGTAAGATTTTTGCATATGTTACAAATTTATGTACTGTTTCATGAATATAAATAATTCAAATTTATGTTCTTTAGAGGTTTGCTGCACACTGGACTTCAGATCAGCATCGTTTCTTCTGATGTTTGTTGTTTAATTTTGGCTTGCTGTAATCCACAAATCTATCTGCTCTTTTTGAGCGATTGTCAGATACAATTTGGCCCGCATATGTCACACATCTGCAGATTGTCATCTCTGAAAGGGAGTGTAAACGATGGGAGAGCGTCCCCGGCGAGAATCCGTGGTGACATCCATGGGGTTTTTCTCCCCACATCTGGAGGTGTCTGCCATCGAGCCCCTCGCAAAGCGCCGCTTCTGTTCCCTGGTCTCCTGCAGTCCGTGAAGAATTGGTGTCAGCACCTATCAGAGGCAAAATGCCTTTTCCACACAGAGTGTCAGAGCAGCCACAATCTATTAATCAACAATCCGGCAAAGAAACAGATATTATTTATGTGTGTGCGGGCAGTGTTTGTGTGCTGTGTGGGTTCAGGAACAGCAGGTGAGGACTAGCGTAGGTGGATTATTCATCCAGCATTGGAAGGGGTTTCTAATAAGGGAGGAAGCAATTATAAATGTCATGTGTGTTCTGACTGAAAAGCGTAGGTCCTT
This sequence comes from Adrianichthys oophorus, assembly GCA_036245035.1. NCBI lineage: Eukaryota > Metazoa > Chordata > Actinopteri > Beloniformes > Adrianichthyidae > Adrianichthys > Adrianichthys oophorus. The sequence continues at coordinate 31,997,727 of BSAI01000108.1, forward strand.
ATAAAGCATGTGAAAGCTTCTGCAGTGGACCTAAAGCGCATGCTGATTGAGTTCAGTCACAGGAGCTGAAAACACACTCTTTCCTGTTTTTTGAACCAGAATATCTTTCTTTGTATTTCTTGTAATCAAAGACAAAATGGTTGTGTGATATGCAACGTTTTGCAGCAGAGTTCTTTTTAATTATTTATTTATTTTGTTTGGTGGTATGAGTTGATGCGAGGATTTAGGCTGTATGGCAGCAGTTGGTTTTTTGGGGAGCACTGTTGTCTTATCCACAGGAACCGATCGATCAGGATGAATAAACAGAGAGTCAGCCAGAAACCCTGATGTTAACAGCATGGTTCTACCATATGACGTGAGGGGCTTTTATGATTGGCACTGCTGATTGGAAATTTGGACCTAGTCTCCCTGGCATATGTTAAAGCAAGTTTATGTACATTTGGTTTGGTATAAAAAAAGCTAAATCAAGATTTTCCATTGAGGTGTTAATTTGTATTTATTGTACTTTTAAATTTGTCTAGACTATGTTTAATTGTACAAAACTTTATCATACTGCAAAGCAGTGTGATTGGGGAGGTAATTAACTGCTGCAGCACACGGAAATCAATAAACAATAACAAACGAATAGTAAAAAAAAAAAACTGACTATTAGGAATATTGAGAAAAATACAATTAAATGTGATTCATTTATCAATTTCCTGTTATTACTTTTTTCCTAAGTGAATTTGAATGCAAACTGTTTTATCAACTTGGACTTATTTGCATATTTTTGAAAAGGAAAACTGTTTAAGTTTTATTAACTTAACTAGTCCAGGTATTTTTAGGCAATGGAACAGTTAATTAGTAATACCCAGTGCTAACTCCATAAAGAAGACACATTTTTTAAAAACTTTTAAAATCTATTTTCCGCCTTGATGGAGATTCTTTGTTTCCAGCGGCAGCATGTGGAGAAATCATAATGAGCTTTCAAATGAGAAAAGACAAGCTGGTCAATTTATAAAGATTACAATTTATTTCTAATCAATACTTAAGTAATAATACTATATCAGATATATATATTTTTCGTACTTTGTCTCGTGGAATGTAAATATTTTTTATTTTACTTAATTTTTGATTACTTTTTACAAGGGATGACAGGATGCATTTTAACAACAATTTGATTCTTTCCATAATTTGTTGTTGATAACACGATTCATAGTGCATATTGGTTCATTCTGAACGATCCGATTCACTGACCTAAAATGGATCCAGGACATCTTTAGCCGAAACTTCAACCAGTGTGACTCAAAGATAAATACCTGATACTTAACAGTGCAGGTGAAGTTTTCCAGATTCCTTGTATTAATGGCAAGAAAATAAAGTGTAAATGAAATATGTGTACAAACAAACAAGTAAACAATAATTAATGTCAAATCCATTCACATTTTAGTTTAATAAATTCCAGGCCGTTTCTGTTTTTCCACATGGAAATAATACAAATGGAGCATTGTTATAATATTCTACCACACTGTATGGTCACGTCTTTGGAAAATTCAAAGTGTTTCCACACATTGGACTGTAATGATTGCCTGATCATTTTTTGCTGACATCACGTGTGTTGTCCACTCTGATAGCACTATTTTACGTCATGGTAAAATAAACCCACCATGTCTCAATCCAAATCCTGTTTTCAAATATTGATCATAATCAATCTGTTTCATTTTGAAACTAGTTTATAATGATATAGGTCGATTCCATTCGATATAATTAACAACTTTTCTCAGACAGATCAACCTGTATGGATCATAGGAATAAACATCGATTCATCAATTAAGTTACACCCCTACTTTTCACTTTTAATTACTTTTTATTTCTATTACTTTTTTTATATTTACGTTTTATAAGTTTATATGTTTATTATTTTTACTTATTTTTCTATTTTTACCCTCGTGTCTTTTTATTGTTATTTGATTTTCTGCATATATGCACCAGAGACTGTGAAGACGGTACTTTCATCTGTGCCGTATGTTAAAATATATTGCAAATTTGACAACAACAAAAAAATCTTGAAACTTAAATCTTGAATAAACCAAATGTTGCACAAATCATATCACAGTTTGTTTTTATTTTTAAGACATTCATTGACGTGCTCTCACATACATAAAAATATATTGCTTTGTCTAAATGTTTGGGGTAGAACTTCAGTTTTTGTTTTAAAAAATTCAAAGTGGCTGTGTCTAAGTACTAGAGGTAAAAATTACTTTTCATTAGAAAAAAGACCCCAAGAAACCCAGATAAGTTTAATCATCTTAATCTTTCTCTATAACAATTTCTGACACGTCATAAACTTCGAGAGATTTAATTTAATTTATTATGTCCTATAAAAGTCAACTTTTATGAACTAACTTCTTTGCTACAATTCTGAAAGATAATGTTGTCACATTATGAAATCATTTTATTTTTAATTTCCTCTGTATATTAAACTTTTGAAACTTCATCTGATTTCCCTTCAACTGTATATTTGATGAGGAAAGTGTGTTCATGACCTAAAAGAGCTTAGATTTAACTCTGTTTCACTCTGCAAAAAAAACATGTTTTGTTGCTGATCAACAAAAGGTTGGTTAGCTGCCAATACTGGGAATCATTTGGTTGTTAAAGACTTTAAACTGATTAGAGCTGCTTGAGACACCCAGCAACCCCCCAACCACCACCACCTATTCTTTGTCCAGTTATTTTGTTAGAAGTCTGATATTATCCATTAAATCATAATGTGTCTAACGTACTGTATAGCAAATGGCAGATTAACATGACAAAAGACTGTTTAAAAAAAACAAGTTGTGGAAAAAAAATATAGGTATGCTTTTTTTCATCACAACATTGAGATGCAGACATGGGCGCCAGATGAACACATGTTGATGCAATGCAGCTGGGCTTTATAATAACACCAACTTTTGGTCATTTAAATATGCTTTTAGAAACTTGAATTCTACTCCTATATTTGTATATATTGTGAAATAGTTCCCAGTGGTCTTTTAATTAGGATTATGCAATTTTTGCTTTAATGAAGATGTGAATGAATCTATTTGCCAGCGAGTGGATACATCAGAATTATAGCGGAGAAGGGAGACTTTGGCCTGTCCACGGCAGTTGCTGCGTCACAAACCTGAGCTTTTTCAACCCACAAGTTTTCATCTGGTCCTGATCTAACATGATTTGCATAAAGAAATACTCAGAAATGTAGTTTTAATATTTATTTATTTGATACATTTCCTCCATCACGAGAAAAAGGTTACAAGAACATGTAAAAAAAAAACACGATTTTCATTGGAGTGGGTTTTTAAATTATTTGTGTTAAATTTATTTTAAAGTAAAGTGAACTGCCCCTGGTTTGCACACAGCCTATGTTTCAATTTTGATTTTTATTAGCAGGTAGATGTCACGTCTGAAGGGCTTACCCTTTGTGTTTATATTATACATGTAATAAATATGTTCCTGCTCTAAAGTCCAGGTAACATCTCTTCATACTCTGAGCTATAAAGGAATATTACTGTTTTGTTCCCCGCCTTAGGTTTTGACTGAAAAATTGGCTGCCTTGCATCATATCTGTCAGAGATCAGCTCCTTCTCTTTGTCCCCCCTCCTTTTCCCCTGCAATCGCTGCCTCTGATAGGTCGAGACAGCCGTCATATGTGCAAGGGGAAAGTGATGAGCAAAATGGCAACTTTAATATCGGTGTGATTGCCTGCTGATAAGGCTAACGGCTGTAGAGCGGCGTCAGCCCTCCTCTGCAATAAACGCCTTCACTTTGTTTGGTTGGAGTGAAGGATGGAGTGATGGAAGTGGTGAACGTAGAGGGCCTGAGGAACAGAAGGCAGAGGAAACAGATAGGTGGAATGGATTGGGATGTTATTGAATATTAAAAGATCAATCAGAGGATAATGTGCTTTTTCCCCCAACTACTGCAAATACCTGAGTTTGGTTAAAGAAGAAACTATCATCCGGAGTTGAGCGTCGTACAAAAATGAAACGTGATGCTGAATTTAAACTATAGTAAGATTTTAATCAAACTTTAGCTTTCTACATAGATTCTTTTCCTGCACAGCTACCTAGATGTCAAATAAAAAGCAAACTTAAATGACGATTTTCTTTTTTTTTTTATTCTATATTGCTCTTCATTAACATGGACATCAAGGAAACGCAGCCATGCTCTCAATCATCCTTTACTTCGTTGATTGAAATGGCCTTTTCCTTTTCTTCAACAAATCCCTGAAGAGTTTCTGAAGTATTCTTCTGCTTCTCAGCCTAACAGCAACATTGATTAGGGTTTAAATTAAAGCTTCGCTCTGCACTTCCAGCACTCTGTGGAACAGTTGTGTGTTTTTTAAAGTTTATAAATTACTTCACCAGCAGCTCAAATAAATTTAATGTATTGGCTAAAATAAAATATATATATATATATTTTTTTTTTGTTTAATTTAAAAACAAAACACTACAGTTATTTATGTTGAAGAATAAACGTGCAATTTTAGTTCTGGTTTGTGTGTGCCATAGTTACATTGTGGAATGTTTTTATTTTCACTTTTTTTTCCCCTTTTGTTTCTACTTTTAAATTCTACATGGAGGCAGAAAGAAGTTATTTATTCAGAAACCTTTTTCAGCCTCAGGTATTTGTACTTGTGGGGAGTTGAATTCTGAAATTTTAAAAACTCAAAATTTTACAAATATTTCTCAGTTTTAAGCTCCTATTGTAAAAAAACACAACAAAAAAAACATTAATTTAGAATAAACCTCTTTGAAGTCAAGTTGTAGTACTCTTTTAGATAAAGAATGTTGCTTTTTCATTTCAGTTCACCTTTAAAACATTCTGTGTCTTTTCTGGGCTTTTTCTTAATCCGATTTATAAACCGAATGGATCAAACTGGCACAGGGGATCAGATCTCACCAGTAAAAATTAGACTAGACAGCCTCAGACAGTGCCCATTAAAACAGATGGAGGAGCTGCTCTGAAATGAGACCTGACATCTCTTTTCCACAGCCTGTCAGGAGTATTTGGTCTCTAATTTGAAACCTGTAAAAACCGAATGTGTAGGTCTTTGAAAAGAAAAAGAGAGACAGAGTCAAGCTCCTGTGGGAGGTTAATTGAAGAGATGACCGAAAAGAAATGCTGTAGGCTGTTATCTGTACAACCAGTGAGAGGACAAGCAATCTATCGCAACTGCACCCAAAACCATCTCGTCACCAGCTAATGAGCTTAGCAAGTACATTGTATTTACATTTAAAGTGGTTGTTGTGGGACTGTCCTTTCCTTTAGGCTGTTTGGATGTTTTACCTTTGTTTCCCAGCTGACCTTCAGGCATCTTTAGTTTCTTCGTGCAATGGTTCATGTCAGGCTGTGGATCAAACTTGAGCTCCTGATGGTGTGTTTTGATTTCTTGGCTAAGCTTTGGTAGTTTGACTCATGATGCGCTGTGACCCTAGAAGGGTCCTCATTAGGACCAAAGGTGTTGTATGACCTTTAAGCAGCTTCTTTCACCACCTACACCCTCACTCAGCCCTCACATTCAAACCAGGGCCCAATTACCTCGCTCATTACCCCTCCTAAACAGCCCCAGACCTGAGCAGGTTCTGGTAGCGTGCGATCAAATGCAGGGGAGTGAACGTACACTTCGGTTTAGAGTCATTTTCCCCTCACTGATAAAGGAATGTCTTCTTTTTGCCTTCAATAGCTGCGTGTACATATACAAAATGTCTTTAATCGGATAAAAAAATTGGATTAGAATTGAACTGTGTACATGTATCCGATTGATTTTGATGAAAAATGTATTTGGAATTGCCCAGAACCATCAAAAGACTGGACACGGCCGTAGAAGTAATAGCAGAGTTCAGTTGTAAACAAACATGGCTGCGGTTGACATGGACCGAGAATTTTTTAATGGGGTTTTTTATTTTTTGAAAGTGACTATTCACATGTAATTTTCTAAATGCGTGCGCCCAGTGCTGAACTTTTTTCTTGACCGCACAGACCCAGAGGAAGGGTTAGGGTTAAGGTTATGGTTAGGTTAATACAACCAACATACAACAACATTTGGCCTTGGAGGCATCTGAAACTTCTTCTGGAGCACACATCATCTGATAAAAAAGCCCACAATCAGAATAAATTGTTTACATGTACCACAATTGGCATAACCCAACCATCTTTTTTAATCCGATTACTTGTGTCCATGGAAACGCAGTTTTTTGTCCTCCTTTCTCACTTCTCTGGAGATTCTAAATGTATGTTTCCCCTTTCAAACTCCCTTAACTTTCATTTTGGTCCCTTGAAACACCCCTGGGTAACACCCAAAATAGAAGTTGTCCCTTTTGCTGGTGTGTTGATGGGATGATAGGATGATCAATGTTTGCAGGATACTTAATAACCAGAAAGAGAAAGGCGACAGAGAAAGAGCCAAGGAGATGGATGATTACACTAAAAGTAGCATAGTTAATTAGATAGAATTTTGCATGCATTGTGGACTGAGTGGAATCATCGGGGTAGATTAAAATACTAATTAAACAGGCCCACTGCCGAATTTGGAGTATGAGGTGGGGTTCAGCTCTTCAGGGTCATTTGCATAGCCTTCATCTGGGGAGATGGGATTTAAAGGACCTGCTCTCCCTTCAACTCTTCTTTTTTTTTTCCTTTTCTACATTACCAATCACATTCAGATGCAAACAGACTTAATTAAAATGATCTTTTTTTTTCTTTTCAGTCTATAAATTGGTGTAATCTATTAAGGCCGCTTTGATTTTGTTTGGAAAAATGAATGTTTCCATTAAAGTACGGAAGGCAGGATAAGCATGGTGAGGAGGAAAAAGTCGGCAACACTGTGATCTTCAGTGATGGATATTCAGCATCAGCCCACTTTTAGTTTGATTTGCATGACAATATCCTTTGTGAACAAAGCGTTGGAAATAGGATGCCATATTTGATTAGATCAGAAGATTTGAGGATCTGATGTGGGTGTTGTATTAATTACTACAAGAACAAAGGCTGGAGCTTAAGTATTGTGTGCTGTGAATGTACAGGCACTGTATCTGGTAATCTTACACAAGTCGGGGCGCTTGTGCTCAATAAGTGCATTCAAAGTGATATATTTTGGATTATTCATTTATCACTAAGCAGGTTTTGTAATGACTGTCTGTAATGAATGTCTGTCCTCTACTTTGTAAAGCACTAACTCTCAAACTCCCTATTCAGACAATTGTAGTTAAAATTAGATATTTCTAAAGGCTCAATTTAACGTTATCTAACACACCAGGTATTACCAAATAAAGGTTTTAAAACTTTATTCTTAACTAAAGTTCCAACAGTTTGACATCATTTTATCCTTAGAGCTTTATTCTACTAAATAATGTAGAACAACGAATTCGTGCTCACATGTTACACTGTGCTGACCTACCTACCAGTCGCGTTCGCAAATATTTTTAAGATTTTGTAATCAATTGAATACAATATTGATATATTGTCATTACGGTTGGAAAATGAATGAATGAATGAATGAATACAATATTCATAATTGTTGCAGCAATGTGCACTGTTCACTAAATCTAGCAGCTACTCAACTGACTTCAATACGTTGACAGTCCAGTAATGAAAAATTAAATGAAGTAACCCTTTTACAATTTTTTTTCTTTTTCAGGACAATCCCTATTGTCAGCTGGTGCTTTATAATACATTGAATTGAAATGAATTTCCTTTTTACAAAAATTTGGTTGAGGAAGAGCTTGGGATTTAACCTCTTATCGCCTAATAAAACAAATATGCATCAAAGCACTTCGGCTCCAAACTTAACTTAATTTAGCATCTTCTTGAAAGCAAAAACATATGCCGTTTTTTTATAGCTGTGAATCAAGTCAAGCAGCAGGGGGCTAGAACACAAATGTTCTTTTTTCTATGCAAAAAAGTAAGATTTTGATTGTTTTTTAATTATCAAAACAAGCACTGATGCAAGCTTTTTTGAACTTGAAATACTCAAGTTCAAAATTGCTGTTCTAGAATAGAATCTGTGTCTTGTTATCTACTGAATGTCTGCTAAATATTTCTTCTAAATTGACATGGTAACGTCTTTGCTCATTCACTGGAAAATGTGCTTAAAAGCATTACTCTGCACATGTGAGCTTTTGTATTTGTGTTTGGCTTGAATCTTAGCTGGGGCCTTTGTAGATCAACATGTTTGTTGTTTGTTGGGGTTTTTTCCTGCAGCTAATTTACTGTTCTCAAGCATCTATACTAGGTTGTATATGGACTCAAAATTAACCTTAAGTGCAAAAATGATCATGCAAAGCTGCCTTTATTATCGCTACATAACAAAGTGATGACAGATATTAGAAAAGATGTGCATTTGTGGGATGCACACTTTCTATGAGCTGTCTGACATCTGACTCAGACCCGCTGCATCATTCTCAGTTTCACTGACCTCTTGTTCTGCCTCAGGATCAGATGAATCTGCTGCCTTGTCATCCATTGTTCATCCTTCCCTCACACCTCCTCTGCTTTTGTCTACCATTGCAGTCCAGCAGAAGCTGCAGCTGGAGAAGGAGACGGGCCTGAAGATAGTGGAGGCTGGAGTTAGCGATGTAAGTACCCCCCCCCAGCATCCTCTACACTGCTCTGAAAGGTAAAAGTAAAAGAGTGGGTGTGATCATGTTCATCTTCTGTATATGGGCAGATTAAACAGGAAAAACTGTGTTATTTCAGCTTGTCTTAGCATCTGCATCACATCTGCAGCTTCAGCTGTGCAGCCAAACAGTAATCTTTTACAGCACACATTTTTCAGTGTGCCAAGGTGATTGCTGTCCCTTCGATTCATTTCCTTGAGGTGTCTTGGAGCTGTAATCACCATTCCAAATGAAAAACAAGACAAAAGCACAATGAGCTATATGAAACTTAAAGTAGGTGTTATTCGCTGCCTTTGAGCAACAATAAAGGGATTATCTGAAGTGCTTGTCACTTGTCAGGAGCCTGAACACCACGGTGACATATTCATTGGAAAAAATTAAGAGAAGAGGAGGAGAAGAAGTGCTTTTCGTATGATCCAGATGAAAGGAGAGTAAATGTGTATTTGTTCAACAGTGATAAATATTCATATATATCAAAGGTGAGGATCTAATCAAGCACCCATTCATGTGTTATAGCCCTCCGTGCTTGCCTGGTAGCCGAGTTCCCCTATGGAAATGAGACAGGCAGCCACAGACCCTTGAGCTGCCCTGATCCTGAGGCATGCTGGGAGCTAAGTGGATATGGCCTGTGCACTGCAGGACAGTTGCCAGTAGCAACTTCATCATTTCGTTGTGTTAGTGCCATCCATGCAGTCTCCTTTATGACGTCAGAGCCTTTCTTCCCCCACCTGCCTCCCATCACTTTATACATTATTTGCACAGCATCTTTCATGTTATTCCAATTTGTATGTTTATCACCTATTAATCAAAATTTTCTGTTTGTCTTTGTTATATTTGCTACATTTCTTCCCTCCCTGGCTTCCTTTCATTCAAGTTTGCATTCTCAGAGAGATTCCTGTGCTTTGCTAGTTCTGGAACAGGGCTGTGTTTGTCATATTGGGCCTATTTGTAGATAATTAGAAGCAATAATAGCCTCACTGCAGGAGATAGGTTGAGGGAGTCTATGCTTAGAAAGTGGGAGGGAGAAGAGGAAGAATCCTTCTTCCACCTCATAGGGAGAAAATCTGCACCAGACTGTGTTTGCAGAGATGCATGTAGAGGAAGTGCAGCATTTACTGTTCTGCAAATATCAAGCTGGCAGAGGACAAATTGTGATAGGCGCTCGTAAAGTGTTTTATGAACAACACCTCTAATGTGAATGTGTTGATCTCACCAGTTTGTATTGCAGAAGCGGAGAGTTTAAGGGTAAGTTGGGGAAAAATAGTAGCTTTTGACAGAAGAGCTTGTAAAGTGGGCTCTTCAAATGCATTAGTTTAAAAGGTGTTAAACCAGGAGCTTGCTTTCAGTAAATTTGCACTAAATTGACCGCATTTATGAGTGAATTCATGATAGAGAATGGGAGAAAGATTTTTTTTGTTGTTGCAGAAATAGAAATGTGATTGCTCTTTCAATTTATTACAAATACAAAGCGAGGAATTAATCAGCTGAAAGTTATGAATTTTTTTCTCTTACATTTGTAGAAAAAAAGGTTGGCTTGATAAGTCCTATCACTAACAGCCTCACTCTCCTTGGTTTTATTTAAGGGGTGACAAATGACAGAACAGCTTAGGAAGATGTCCAGATAGCGCAAACGTCAATACTGGTGGATACGGACAAGGATAGGCAAATGTCAAAGTGGGGGGGAGGAGACTTTAGTCAAAAAGCTAAAAAGTAGCTACCATGTTATATATTGCCTGGAAGATGGTTTTCAAAGAAGAGAAAATACAGATTACATTTTATATTTTAAAGCACGTGTTAGACGTGTGTTTGATTTGAAATTCAAAAGCACTAAGTGGTTGCACTGTTTATATTCACACTGGGCTGAAAATATGTTGAGAATATGTTATTATCAGGCTGCTCACAGTGTGGGATGTAGATCCAGGAAGTTGATGCTGCACGCCGACTTCCATAACTTCATTGTTCCTCAAAAGCAGTGTGACTGCTTCTCTATGCCTTCCTACTCGGAGTCACTGTGAAAGCTGTGGATTTGCAGCCAGCCTGTGCTTTGTGTGGGCTACGTCAATCTCTTTCTTTTTTAATATTTTCAGCGGTTATATTGTGGGTTTGATCGCTAATATTAGCATCCTCCTCGGGGGAAAAAAATGACCTTTAAATTTTCCTTAATGTTTGTGGGATATTTAAACTTGAAAAATCACTTCTGAACGTAAACATTTTTCTTAATTTAATTGCTAATGATCTCCAACTTACTCTGGAAATACCACAGACAGTCACAAGGAGATACTTTCCTCTAGAATTATAAATGTAATTATAAGAAAACGACAATAATGATCACCCTGACAGCTGCACGTCCGTAGCATGTGTTTTCTCTGTGCCGATAGTCCTAATAAAGCAGAAAGATTTCATTTTTGCATCCATTCTCTCTGCATGGGATGTTTCCCTTGTGATTAAGTTGGTAGTTAAATTGAAATCCAATGACATTTTGACAGTGGTCTTATGCTCAGGATAACTCCAGCAAACTGCGTCTGTGAAGTAGCACTCATTAAGCACGGAAATCCCAGAGCTGCATGTCAACTGATTATTCAACCACTAAATGTAAATCATATATGGCAGACGGGAAGTCTCAGCACTGTACATGTGTGAGCTGTTTATACATTTTGCATGCACAATTGTGCAATATATACGAAGTGGTCCGTGTGTGGTATCAATGTTTGTCCTTGGCTGTTAGAAATACTCTATTTACTTGCTGATTTTTATATGATTTTTTTGCAGCCTCATGAGACTAACATACTATTCATTTGTAGTACAATTTTTATTTTTCTCTTGCTTCTGTTTAAAATTACATTTCAGGAAAAATAAAACTCGAACATCTCTCTGATGTGAAGAACACACACTGAAGGCTACAGTGTTATGAATGCTGAAAGCTCGTGTTATCTTCCTAATCAAATGACAAAATGCAGAGCCACGGACGCTGAATTCATTTCAGAAATAAGGTCACATGTAATGATGACCCCTTTACCATGAATCTAGAAAAGTTTCTTTGTAATATTTTGCTTTACTATTATTGCAACTCCAACAACTTATTTTGAAAAAAAAACTTTATTTTTCAATCTGAGCGATTTGTACAGTGAAAATTTGAATTACCCTATTAAAAAAGGATTCAAGAGAAAGGATGGTGCTTTAATTAACCTTTTGCTTGTTATATTTTGTGTTGGAATAGTGAAGGATTGGAAAGATGGAGAAAAGCAAACTGATTAACTGAAAAACGTAAAAGACCAAATGAAGGCAAAAAGCATGAAAAAGTGTAGGCAAAGATCAGCCGGTATAAATAACAGGTATATGAGATAAATTATTGAAAAGTAACAGCTGATGCAATGAACTACAACAATTAAAAACACCTAAATGGAAGCATAAAGGGCCCCATCTTCCACTCACCCATTACTGAGAGCTCTCTGTTTACACCACACGCTCTCCCACTAGTTTACAACTCCTTACACCCTCAACCTAAAATAACCTTTACAACAAAAATGACGAGCAACTTTGGAGCTATCCAGCTCTACAGTTTTGAGCCAGAGAGGACTAGGAAAATGAAGACATACGTGGATCTAGTCGCTTACAAGTGGATGCATCAGAGTGAAGCAGAGCAAGGAGCTTGTGGCTTATTTTCTATGTCACAAATAAGCTCTTTTTATAAAACTGCAATCTTCTGTCTGCTTCTGATTCACAATTTGAGTAAAGAAATACTAATTTATGCAGTTTTAATCTTAGTTTTCTTAATATATGTCCTCCATTAGGAGAAAAATGCCACAAAAACATGTTAAAACACCAAAAATGCCATTTTTAAAGAATGTGTGTGTGAATGGGACCGTGACTGTATAGCATTTTGGGCCTTCAGTGAAGGTACAAAAGTGCTATATAAGTATACGCCATTTACCATTTACCACAATTTTCATCAGACTGGGCACTTAGGTAAAAAATAAACATATGATCTATCTTTTTTGAAAAAGTTTCTTTGTAAATGTCTTGCAAAATTCAGAAAGTACTCAGCCATTTCCTAACATCTGAATTTGTGATTTTGCTTTAATAATTAAAACATTAACATCTCTCAGCAAGTACAGTTGTGCCAACATAAACTCAATTTATTTAGAAAATGTTCTGAAATCTTTAATCTGCAACTTCTGCTCATGAAAGACATCCAGTTTGTAATTACAATAGTCACAACTTTGTAATGTGTTTTTGTTTTACCTGCTTTGTCCCCCAAACTCTACATGGTGTTCCTTTTATGTCAAAATTACAATTGAATCAAAAGTAAAGAACAAAAACTACATTTGTACCACCATCCATAATGCACTCAGTGGGATCCACCATCTTCAGCCCCAGAGCTGATCACGCTCAATTTACATTTTCTTTTGACAGAAGACTTTGTTGAATGAATATTTATTTCCATTTTATATATATATATATAAATATATTTACCAGTGCATTTCTGCTGTCTTTTATCTAACAAAGCCTAAATATTATAGTATATTGCACTTGTGCAACCAGCAGTGACTGCAATCTAACCAAGCAAATGGGACAAATCATTTCAGCTGAGACTTCAAAAGAAAAAAAAACAGACCGTTTCCTAGCGAAGAGAAAATGTGCTCTGGCAGGAATATATGACAGCAAGTTTATGCAGTATTAGCTTTGTTTCGTACATGTTTTCCCAACTTTTTCAAACCACAAGAAGAGGAAGATGAGAAACAATCATGTTAATTTTTATGTTTTGTATTTTTCTTCTGGCATTGAGAGCCCGAGAGGACATTTGGCTGGCTTGCTTGCATACAAATCATGAGCTCTGCTGGGTTTTGAGTTGTTTAGTTACTGTGTGCATTTATGCACATGTATTTCTATAAGCCGATCAATGGCACATTGGTCCTCACCTGTCCCTTTCATATTCATAACCTATACAATCCTCCTCAAACACAGTACTAAATGTAAACAATAAATGAGAGCCATCTATAAAAATTTCAGCTGCGCGGGAGGCCAATCTGGCTGTTTTAAAAGTGGCTAAAATGCCATTACTGTGGCAGATCTGGATGTGAAATGTCATAGTGGAGCAGCCCCACTGAGAATGCAGCCTGGAGAAACGCTTCCTCTTTGGAGACTCCAGCTGCCTCCCACTGATGAAAGCCCGTCCAGCAGCTCCGTTTCTCAGCAACCTTTTACCATCACCTGACCTTTGGACTGAAGAAATGCCTTTGATAACATGCCATGCAGCTTGGTATTTGCCTTTCTCTATATATCATGACGTGCACTCCCCCTCTCCGGAGCGACTGTACTTGTCTGTTTTTTAATGAGAGTTAGAATGTAAAGTGTTTACTCTCTTGCTTCTTTTATGCTCTGCTTTGTTTAAGGGAGATGCGGCTGCTGTGTTTGCTTGACGCTGGTATTTTTTACTTCGTTCTTTGAAGGGCAGTTTCTTTTTTCCCGTGTCTGCCTCTCACTTTTGGGAGAAGCTCAAGGCCAAGATGGCCTTGGAGGTATTATGTAGGTTTAGATCAAATTAAATCCAAAAAGACGCTATGATGAAAGCTTTTACAATGTCATAAATAGTCTAATCGATCCACTGCTTCTCCAGACAGTTGTATCTTGTGCCCTCTGTGCTGCCTTAATATTGTTTAATAAGACAGCAGATTACAGCTCCATAATTGGCATGTGTAGCAACCAGAACGCCCTGAACTTATCACCATAAAGTTAGTTGAATCGTTTATGTAAGGGATAATGCCCAACAAGCTGTCCATTATCAGAAATTAATGGACGACATGGAAGCCTGAACCGTCTTTTGCTTTGCATGCTTTTGTGAAGTGTGTTAATTTCTGAAAATGCACACTTCGAGGGGAATTATCACACTTTTACTATGGTCACTTAAAAAAGAAATAAATATTTAATCAATTTTTAGTTCTTTATTCTTGTTATTTTTTCGGTTTGGATCGCTTTTTCACAAAAAGCGGACTATTTGATATGTGGTGCGGCACATTGTCATTGTAATGGCTGAGCCTGCACCGACCATGACTGCAGCAGCAAAGGAAAGCGATATGCTGATCATCACAATAGGTTGAATAAAACATCAGTTCAGAGCGAAAGTTCACCTCTTACCACTTGTTTTTGTCCAGAAGATGAAGGAAAAGTTTGTTTTAAAGAAGTCAGCACAATGATATAGAACATTTGGGATATGTGACCGGAACTACTTTTTAGGTGTACATTATCACTTTTTAATCCACACCCAGCAATCTAAATCGAGTGTTCACCCAGACCATGGTATAAGTATTGATTCGTGGACCATGTATTGATATACATATCAGACCATGTAAGAGGGAAAAATACATGCCCCTAATAATAACCCCACTGTCAAACATGGCAGTGGAGTTATTATTAGGGGTGTGTGTGTCTTTCCCTGATGTTTTAAATCAGTATAATTTCATTTTCATGAGTAATTCACATCCAAATGTGTTCTAGGTATGGCATCCTAGTCAGGCTTAAAGTCTGAATTTTAAAAACACATTGTAACAATTCATGTAACAATCAATATCCATGAATTCCAAACCATGCAATAGTTTTTGAAAGACATGCCCTGACAGTTTATGGAAATTTGTTGAATGGCGTCTGGCAGTGGCAGCAGTGGGGTAGAGGTCTGGGTGCCTGAAATAGGCTGAGGTTACTGTGCTGGGGGAGCCTGCAGTGTCCACAGCTGGATAGCATGGCAAAGGTTTTAAATGTCAGAGTTAAAGGGGGGATGTGTTTGCCATTTGGCCTGGCAAGCTGCATGCCAAGGGACCGGCAGCAGGATGCTGGAGCAGGGTGCTCCCGGTCAGCACTGCATAGCCCTCACCTTCTGCCATTTATCATGTGGCTTTTTGCCTAGCACATCTGGCACCTTAGCACTGACAGCAGCAGGAGAAAAACCCGTGCTGCAGGCTAAGCAGCAGCCCATGCTAATCGTTTTAATATCAAAACAAAATCCAAGCAGAACTATTCCTTTGACAACTTATAGTAGCTTGTAGTTTAGATGCCAGAAAAGTCATTGTATTTAGAAAACAGTGATCTGCATTTTGAGTTTTTTTTCTGTGGAAGGGTGTGAGATTCAATGGAAATAATCCAATCTGCTTCATAGTCGTGTGTTTATCTTGATTTGTGATTGAGTCCTAACTGACTTTTTAGCATACACCACAGTCGGAATGTGTGGTAGCTGTAAAGCAGCACATTAATTATAGTTCAGAGGGTGCACAACACGGAAGCAGCTCTGCTCTCAGCAAATTAAATGCAATCAACTGTCATATCATCTTTTATTGACTTTAATTGACTGTAATTGTGAGTCCTGCTGTAAATCTTGATGCTTTCTGCATGGCAAGGTCAAGTGAATTCCTTGATGAGCTGTTATGGTTCTTAATACGGCAACCTTGAGTAAAGAAGAATAGTGAGGATCTTGTATTTCTTGAGGTAAAGCTTTCAAGACGGAGAACTATTTTGATGTTTGACATAATTTACTGGTTTGGATCACTGAATTAGTTAAATCTTTCTTCTAAAGGAAAAAAGGCTCTGTCAGAAAAATTCTGCAGCGTGAAGAATTAATTGTTGACAATAGGAACAAATATTGATTTTCAAGGTTCATGTTGTTCTATGTGATTTCTAAGAAAAAGAAAGTTAAAAGTAGGACTTATTTTCATCTGAATATTTCATTAAGGAGAGATAATAAGGTGCATTCACACCGAACACAATTCGTACGGCCAATTCGCGTGGCCTGCCCCCTCTCACTGCGCCGCGAATTCACGTGGCCAAAAATGTGTTCCCTAAGCTCGCCACCTCGTTCGCGTGTGGGAGGAGCTAGCAGCTAATGTTGTTGATCACTACTTTAAGCGTGGTCTGTATTTCCTTTACAATGCATAGAAGACACGGATGATGTTTAGAAATCAGTTTTCTCTTTCAAAGATCTCTTCAAAAACATCGGTAATCACGTCTCCATATAGATCGCGGGCCATCAAAAAATAAATTAACGGTTATATAATCCTTCTACCCACAAAACAAAGTCAAATTCAGTGATCAACTAGTAAACACTCCTTGAAATGAACCTGTGCTTGTGGCGACAGAGGTTTGTTGTGCACTTGTTAGACTACCACTCCAGTAACCTGGTTTGAATCTCAGTATTGTTGTGTTTTACTTTTAAAAATATATTTGCATTGTATTAAGCATAAAAAACGTCATTTTTTAAAAATAAGTTTCTATGAATATCTTTTTAAAACAAAGAAAATTTAAACTAACGGTTTCATAGACTACATTTATTTGTGTTAAATATGTATTACTAAAAAAAAACTCATGGCTATAAAAATACATTCCGATGATGTTTTAAATCCAAAGAATTATCCTGATGTTTTTAATATTTATAGTAATGTGTGTTAAGTTTTTCAGCGGGGAAAAAAGGGGAAAAAAAATCCAAAAAAGCCGGGTGCGGGATTTGAACCCGGGATTCTTTTGACAACAAAAGTTACGGCGCTTAGGGACCAACCTCATTTACTACAAAAGTAACTGACTGTCAAAAGGGTTTGTAACTTTATAAAGACAGCTACACACAAAATGCTGAGTGAAGGGCTCGCTCGAGTTGTCACGAAAGGATTTGTTCATCCATGGAGTTTTCATCGTTTTTAAACAGGAATCATGTGTTTCTGTTGTAACACTATGTTGGTTGTATGTTTGAGCACTTAAAATTTAAAACTTCACATTATTTTATGAGTTTTAATTAGCTCGCATGCCAAAAAATAGTGTGAGCACCCCTGATTTAGAGGTTCTCTGGGTAGAATGAGCTTCAGTCCCGCTGTGGCTGGATGATGGCCGCTTCCGCTGTTTCCGTCTGTCTCTGACCAAGTTTGAAACAGACTGTCGCCCTACAGTAGCGGGAAGGGTTCAGGAAACTCCAATGTCCCGAAAGGAAATACATCAGGTTAAGAAAATGAATGAAAGTTCAGGAGCTCCGATGCACCATATTGGATGTGTATTCTACCCGCTGTCACTAAAACCGTCACGTGACCCAAGTTAAGTCCCTTATAGGTTGGCACAGACGTGGCAACCTCCCCAGAGTTTAGATTTTTTTACTCTGCCTCCCCATGCCCGCCACTGAATTTTGCACCACGTCGCTCAATTCGCGCTGTTTCCAGCCATTTGCGCCGTGCCAGCAGTTCAATTCGCACCGCAGAACCTCAACGACTAAACCATTGACTTGACATTGAAACTGGCCGCCTCCACCGTGCGAATTGCGGTCGGTGTGTAAGAACCTTTAAGAATGCAAGTAAAGATTTGTTTGTGTTATAGAACATGTACCGCACATGGAATGAATCCACAATCTTTGGCGGTTAGGCTGTGGGGTGATGACGTCTTGCATACTTGAGATGTATAAACCCAGAGCCTAAATGCTGGGGGTGGTTAGAGGCCAAACCATTTTAAAATATCCCTCCAGGTGGAGAACAGGGTGGAAGAGGGATGGCGAATCGTCCAACATTCAAAGAGAAACAACAATTCATGAATTTAAAAGCAAAAATATGATTGTGATTGGCTGTGAATGACACATTCTGCTTGTTTTGTTCTTGGTTCTCACTTCCTGTGCGGGTCTGCTGTGGCTCAGGTTTTTTCCTAAACAAGTATTTTTGCTCGTCTTATATGCATAAAAAAAATTATTTCGGCTTCAAAGTTCTGGAGCATCTTAGATCAATTTTCTCTACCACTTAATTTGATTATTTTAAAGTCTCATATAATTGCTCCAACAGACGTTTGTTTCTTTTTCTCTGTAGGCTACATGGATGCAACATCGGTCAAAAGATATTTTTTTGTCAATCTCTTTAATGAAATAGGATTTAACAATGCAAAAACACAAAACCCCTACCTTTCAATAACCTATAGACTCTATAGTCTATAGACTATAGACTTACACTGGATCCAGTGTAAACTAGAGAGCATAATATTTAGTTTAAATACTTGATTAAAGACAAAACTAATTTCTTAGTAACTTTTTAGTTCACTGTTACGACTTGTTTTAAGACAATAAATCTAGACAATCTTGTTGAGTAATTTGATATTGAAAACATTAATATCTACATTTTTTAGATGCAAATGTACCTACTTTAATGATATATAACTAGAGATTTATACACGCGTGCTTTAGAACAGAATGTTTTTAATTATCAGAGCAAAATACCCAATCATGAGTGTTTATAGCTAACTTTAAGATGAAATTTTGTCTTACAAGAGCAAGAATCACAACTTCTTGAAGGAAATCTTACCAAGACAAATTCAACTGGTTCCATTGGCAGATTTCTTTTTTACTTAAAACAAGAGAAAAGTACATTGTATTTGAAATGTTTTAACTTGCTTTGAGATTAACCTTTTTTTTTCTAGTGAACACCATTTGTCATCATGAGTCTAATCTGGTGTAAATATGATGTAATGACTGCACAATTGGGCCTCAAAAATATAAACTCAAAGACTAAATCAGAAGTGGATCTTAAAGCGCTCTGTGACTATGTGCTTTACACATTGCAGTCATCTTCATTTAGATGTGGTTGCCTGGAGACCTGTTTAAATTAACATGCAGCTATGTCAGGTGTTTGTTGCAAATGCTCAGATGCAGCCACCACAGGTGCATAACTGCCGAAAGAGGAAAAGCATAGGATTAGTTAGTGGGCAAAACCTGTATCCTACATAGTTTGAAGCCAAATGGATGTGAAAAAAAAAACCTGTGACTTTAAAGCTGTTATTTCTGCTTTGCTTTCTATTATAATCTGTCATCTGCATTTGGATCAGCTATAAAAGACAAAAGTCGTCTCTTTACAATTTTGGGATCAATCTCTGTAATTCTGTCATTTTCAAAGCATCGTCTATATGATGAACTAGTAGCAGGATTCATTTTCATTGTTGGAAACAACAAAAGGCGATGGAATCTTAGGAAGCCAAGTCCTCAAATACATGCAATCATGTCTGTCACGATTCATTATATACATGAAAAAGAAGGCATCACAGTTTCACTAAAAGCCATTCAGTGTAATTATGTTTGTGGGTGAAAATAGGCTAGATTGATTATATGCATTCAGAATAATGAACTGCTGATATATTATTACATTGCAAGGCCATCAAAATCCTGACATAAATCATAATTAATTCTGCCTTCAGAAATTCTGATCAGCCGTACTTTGTGTTGTTGTGAGAGGCTGTGGTGCGAAGCAGCGGGAGATGTGAGCTGCAAACTGGCAGCTGAAACGGCCGTGGCTGCAACCTCATTAAGGATTCACAGGGGTGTCTCTCCACAAGCCGTGCTGCTTGGTTTGGCTCGAGGGCAGACTACGCTTATAAAGCCGCTGGAGCTGTGAGACAAACAGACATGCAAGTGAGGCTGCGGCGCTGGCCAGGAAATGTCAGCTCAGTTCATGCAAAGAGCTGCTGTGCAGCACAAGGCCCCTGACACCCCCGCTTCAGCTGATTGGTGTGGCTTCATTAGCATGGGCTGCGGCTCCTCCGATTAGCAGTAATTATAGAAAGAAATCAGTGTGCTTGCTTCCAGTCCAGACACAGCCAGTGCTTGTCAAGTGTGATCGTCATGGAGCAGATCTACTAGCCCTGGCTGCATGCCACCCTTCCACCAGTTCAAATCTGCAGTGGAGGTATGGGCTAGTGTCGTCTGTGCCAAGTTACCCCCCAAAAATATCTCCAGGCGCACACGTCTCTCCCTAAGGGCACACGCTGGGCCAGCGTTGTCATGGCGACAACGGGGGAAAATGTTTAATGAAGACACTGATGAGAATTTATGAGGCCGTGGCAGTGTGCATTTACAGGGAGATGACCCTTAGTCCATCATGCTCCGCCTCCTGTCGTTCTACATCTAAATCTTCACTTACACGACTTGTAGCTGATGAAGGGCGCGTATGTTCGGGCAGGTGGCTTCAATATGCTTCAAGTCCTTTGTCACCAAGGTGCAGCTGGAGACATGCTGGGCACGGGCTGTCCAATCAACTCAATTTATTGTGATCAGAAATGTTTATTGTTTTCATTTTATGTAAACTAGTGGAGTAATGATCCACTTTTGTCCTGAGAGACACAAGAAGTGATCATTCACTCACAAATTTATGAGAGGCTGCATGCTTTAAAAATAATCAGATATTTATGTATATTATGTATATATACAGGCATTTTTAGACAGGCAAATATGGTGGATATGTGACTATAAGAGGCAAGTTTGTTATTACAGGGAATATGTCTGGTGATCAAATCTGAGGTTGCCCCCTCAGAATGCTTGTCCTTACTTCTTAGTCTTATTGGCTTGTCTGTGCTCTGTCAGGCAGGGAGCCTCCTAAGCTAACAAGCACAGGATCCCATTCACTGTAGCTGCAGTTGACACCATATTCAGCAACAATGTCAGACAGGACAGATTAGATATGGCACTAATGCTACAGAAATTCTGGCTGTTTTTTTCCACCGACGGTCAACACATCTGCAGAAGAGTCGAGAACCCACTGTGAGTTTAAAACAATAAAAGCTTCCTGAAATTGTTTAAATTTAGTTCAGTATCTGTTCCATTTTGTCTCAATGTTGTCTCAATTTGGGGTTTTATTTCAGGCACAAAATATTTTAAAATGCTATAAAGGAAATTAATATATGTAAGATATTTTTCCTCTAATTTTCTGTGTAACACTTCCATTATGTGAGAAAAATTTTGCCCTTGGAGGGCATGGGCTATATATATTTGTGTGTTTAAAGGAAAATAAGCTCAAAATTGCATTTCTGAGTATTTCTTAATTCAAATTGTTGTGAATCAGGACCACACGAAAAAATAACGTTTGAAAAAGATTGAATTTATGACATACAAGATTTGCTGGGCAGGTTACAAGCTTCCTTTAAGCTAGTGGGATAGCCTGTAAACAGAGGGCTCTCAGGGTTCCGCCTGCAACTCACAGGTGAATTTCTTATGAACTACTGCCGCTCTGCAGGAACTATGTCCCAGTAAACAAGTGGTTTTTTTGGCTGAAAATTGCATAATCCTAATTAAAAGACTACTGAGAACACTTTTAAAATAGTCTTTTTTCAACTCTTTTTGAACCGAGGTACACCTTTTTCCTAACAAAAATCACAAGACACACCAGTCACACAACATAAAAAAAAGAAACTTTGCAGACTTTATTAACAATATACACTTTTATCCAAGTATCTTGAATAATAATCAAATAAGTAAAAAGTATTAAAAGATCTTGTACTTAGTGTGAAATCTGGACCTGTTTAGATGAACACAGCTGAAATCTTGGCAATGGGAAATGCTTTTAGATCAATTAGATGAAAATGAATAATTTCCCACAGCTCACCTGACCATCTCACTGCACACTAGTGTGCTGGTATAATCTAACTTGAATCCCATTTAACATGGTTCTAATTTTATCATTGCTTCACATGTCCCCCATTTATGAAGCAAACACAAATCATGACACTTCCTCCTCTGTACCACACCATTGACAAGATGTTCTGCTCTTTCCCCATGAAGAACACAAATTTCACATGCTAGAAGCACAATGTGCCATAAAATTGTGTACTGTCTTTGTGGGCATCAAATGCTTTTCCTGTCTTCTTCTGCCAAGTCTAACAAATGCTTCGAGAATTGTTTCAGATTTCTTAATGAATATTTGAGGTTGCTAAAGTCTTATGATCTGAAATCAATGGTACAATCAGACAAGTACAGAAAGAACTGATTTGAAATGTATTCCACTTTACTAATCTGAAACAACTTATTCAGCTCCGAAGTTAACACCAGATGCCCAAATGTGAGAGATTTAAATAAAACAGGTTTCACTTGTCTCTCAAATAAGAGGTCTCTTATCAGTGGCATCTCCTCTACAAGCCTTTATTTCAATTTGTTAAAGTCGAGATGTGATGAAGGTCCTTTTTCCATTTTATCTGGAATGGTGACATTTTAAAAAGTGGTGGTAATTTCTTTTAAAAATCCATGCATATTTAAAAAACCTTTATCTGATGTAACAATAAGAAACGTGCTATTCTGTGGATGCCACTGAAGAGCTTTAAAATTGCAATTATCCATCCATTATCTGAACCCGCTGAATTCCTTTTTTGGGTGATGGAGTTAAAAATTTTAATAACATAATACACTTTTTCCTCTTTAACTGAAGCATATTTCGTGTATTTTTTCATCAACTATGGTACAGCCTTGTAAATTCTAAAATACTTCTTTTTTTTTACATCAAAATTCACAAAAACAGTGTCACAGTTAAATGAAAATTCAATGCAGTGTCCACCACTTTTAAGTATACAAGGACACACCCCCTGAACTCATGTCAGTCTCAACACAGCTTTAAAACCTCTCTATTTGTCTCTTTAGTGTAAACTTCAGTATCACAGTTTTCCAGCACCACTTCCCCAAGTCTCTAGTGGCAGGAGTTTCTTTTTTCTTTTTTTTCTTTTTTTTTATTGCTGCCTTTGACTATCTGTGTTATTCCACAGTAGACCACGTATCCCTGCCTTCCACCATTCATGTGTGACTTGATGTATTGTGTCAGTGTTTCCCCCTGCCTCTCCAAATTAATTGCAGTCTTATCTCTCTCTGAGATTAAACAGAAACATTTGCTGAAAGCACAATAGTCTAAAAGTAGTGTGTCTGTTCAAACAAAACAATTAAAACATTTTGTATTTCTTACTGTTTTTAACTGTTGACATGATGGAAAATATGTTTATTTCACTTAATCAAATTAATTACTAATAATTAGTTCTTCTGATTTAGTTCTGTTGCAAAAAGCTTAGTCTCTAATAAACTAATTTATCTGAGATGTCATATTCCAAAATATATAGCAAAATATATATGTAAACATTTTCAAAATATTTTTTTAAAGTCTGTTCTGGTTTACTATTTTTGCAAACTTGATATTTATAATTGTGTTTTGATTAAATCTGGTGAAATAAAAAAAGTCTTAACTTTTATCTAACAGTTTAGGTAACTTACCTGAACTTTTTAAAAGATTTTCCTTTTTTGCAAGAACTGGAAAAAACGTATCAATTTTTCCAAGGGATATCTTCAGAGAGAATTCTCACAGATTAGAGATATATCTTATTGATTATAGGCAGACATGCTTGTTAAATAATTATATGAACTTTTGATTGATGCACAACATTAAAAAAAAAGAAAGTCTCAACAATTTAATGACTGTGTTAATCTGTTTCTACTGCAACAAATCAAGGAAATAAATGCTTAATTTTATCTATATCAAACACCATCTTTCTATTGGTATTGAATAACCCCCCTGAAAAATCTTTCTGTAGTTTTAGGGGTAATTTTCTGCAACATCTTTTACT
This sequence comes from Adrianichthys oophorus, assembly GCA_036245035.1. Taxonomy (NCBI): domain Eukaryota; kingdom Metazoa; phylum Chordata; class Actinopteri; order Beloniformes; family Adrianichthyidae; genus Adrianichthys; species Adrianichthys oophorus. Next base: position 32,021,726 of record BSAI01000108.1, read on the forward strand.
AAATGCAGGAGTTATGAATCAACCAATATTCTGTGTAAAACAAATGTCAAGAAAGAGTTGAAGGAAACCATTTGTTTTTATTTTATAACAGATGTGTGTACAGCTGTGTTCTTACAATGTTCATCTTGCCAAATAACTAACAATATTGAGGTAGTTTACCACTGATTAACAGTAAAAAGTATTATTTTGAGTTTGTTGACCTCCAAACAATGATTGGGAATTTGATTATATGAAAGTTGGCATTTTCTGTTCAGTCCAGTGACATTACAGCTACTTCACATTACTTTTAATAACAGTAATAAATCTGGTAATTAAATGTGTTAGCTTGTTTTGTATCTGGCTAGTTGTGGGATTTCTTTGGCAATTTCACGTTCAGATGAATAACTTTATTAATGAGTAGTTTTGCATATCTACTGAACACACAAAACCAACAAGCCATCAACTGCTGCCAAAACATCTCATGAAACAAATGTTTTAACACATTCTTGTAACGTTTCTTTCATAACAGAGGACAGAATTTTTTAAGATTAAATTGCTTAATACATAAGTATTTCTTTATTCAAATTGTGGTTAATCAGGAATATATAAAAAAAAAATGCCACTTGAAAAAACTTCTTGTTGTGACACAGAAACTGTGATTGGCGGGCCAAAGTCTCACTGCTCAGCTCCTTTCCTATACATCCACTTGTAGACCCATTACTGTCTTTGTTTTCCTCATCTAAGCTAACATCTAGCTCAAAGCTGTACAACTGGATAGCTCTGATATTGCTCACATTTTTGTTGCACCGCTAATGTTAGCTTGGGGTTGTTAGCTAGCAGAAGAGCGTGTTGGCAAGGGGATCATGGGAAATAAGTTGAGGCTTACTTTTGCACCAACAGTCCCGACCACAACTCAGAGGTGAATTGATAATGAACTACTGCAGCTCTGCAGAAACTATTTCCTATAAAACAACACAGGTTTTTTGATTTTGACTAAAAACAGCATAATCATTGTTAAAATACCACTGGGAACGCTTTTAAAATAGATCAAAAGATGATCAGTATGGGTCTTTAAAAACTGCTTTGACCCAACAATCCAACATTTTAAGGTAAAATTTGCTGAAAAATATTAATTTCTCAATATCCAATGCAATTTCAACAAGTTTTATTTTCATAAGTAGATACCTATAGATTTGGTCTTGTTTTACACTTAAAGCTATGAGCCATAGTGCTGCTTCAATTGAAGTGCACATCTGCATGATTCTCCACGCTTTAAATATAATCTATGTGACAGGCATTGAATTAACATTGATGTCAAATGCTTTGAACTAGTTGGCAATGCAAAGAAAAAGGTCTATTTGAACAAGTTCATCTGGGGATACCATACCAGAATGACATGGCTGACATACATCTGTATAAATAAAAACACCCATACAGGCTTAAAATGGTTCCATGAGACCTGGCAACTCAAATGACTCACTGACACCCAAAAAATTGACTTTTTTTGTTCCTCTAAATATCTTTTTGTTCCTCCCACACATGAATACACTTAAAAACAATACCTTGAAAAAACTCGACTTTGCTGTCAAGTTTCTGCACCTTAAGTGAGACTTTAGACCAAAGGGAAACGTGTCATCTTTTTTATCTCTACGACATAAATTTCTCCTGTCAGGGGAAATCAAGCCATAGAGCTACAAATAATTATACAGAAATCACAGTGTTTCATCGTGAATCCCAAAATACGTTTTCTCTCCAACCAAACTTGGTCTTTACATCTTCTGTGCATGCAATATTTTTTTTGTTTTATTATAAATATTATAAACTGAACATATCAATCAAACACTTTGAAGAGTAAAATCCCAGACGAAGCGGGACATTTATGCTCCTTACATACTCACTCCTTGTGTATTGTTTCAATAACAACACAAACAGCTGGAGGATCTGGGGAAGAAAATAACATGGCACCCAAATGTATTTTGTTTTATATGAATTTCGCTCCCCACAACAGTTCCAAGCTGATCCTCCGATGCCTTCCTAAATTGAGCCACAGCAACCGCCTGGCTCACATATTAGTATGAATAATTTATTGCCCCCCATTTCAAAGAGCCAAGCAGAAAACCCAACTATTTTTGGTGTATCTTGCATTGCTTAAGTCACAGGTGTAAGGAACAGCTGTTGGTTCGTTGTGTAGAACTGCAAATATTAGCCTTTTGCTGATCTAATTATCATGAGGTTCGTATATACTTTATTTGCTCCACCGGCGCATTGGGTCCGTTTCGCCAGCCTTTTTTTCTGTTTGCTGAAATGCACATAAAACAGTTTGAATCACCAGGTTAAAGTGCGAGTGGGAACTCTCTGTTAAGACGGGGATGAATGCAGTGTGGCGGGAAAAGTAGCTCTTGTCTAAATTCTGCACTACTTTGAAACTTAAACAAAAGTTTATGTTTTTCCACTTTTTTTATAAGACTGTTTTATGTATAGTTATGGACTAAAACTGTCTTGTAAAAATCAGAGGGTTTGAGCTCTAAATTGTGTTTAATCTAACCAACGCTTGGACTATGTTGCAAAGCCAGATTAGCCAGTGACACCCTGGACCCAAAAAACAATTTTCATATTGTCTCCAATCACTGCAGCTGTACTGTAACGCCACTGTTCCCAAACAGACACTCAGAGTATCTCTTCTGCTGCTGTAAACAGAACTCATCTAAATTAATAGTTGTGTATTTTACCAACTGAATGTAGATGAGAACGGGACTGAGTAAGTGTGACATCATCCATAGAAAATTACTTACTTATACAATCAGGAGTATGCTTGTTGGAAGTCTGCGCCCCTACCACCGAGTGGACTTGGGATAATCTGTCAATTAAACATTTAGAAAATTCAACTTTAGACCACATACTTTTATTAAGGCATCTGATTGGTTATTTTATAAGTTAAATAACTCTTTACTACAGAAAAACTATCATAAAAAAAACAAAAGAATAACATGTTTAAAAAAAGGCAGTAGACTTAGAGTTGTTACTCTGACAAATAGAATTACTACGTTATAGCTGTTTATTTCTCCATAGAAGTCTATGGGATTTTGGCTTCTTTGAGTCAGCAGGGGGGAGGGGTCACTCAGTCCAGTTCTTATATACTGTCAGTTATTTTAACACACCACTAGAGTAAACAGTCTTTGTTTTTTTGTGGTTTTGTTGTGGTTGAAGTAGTCTGTGTATGCATAAAGAAACATACTTTTGCAGACGGTGGTCTCATTTATATATGTGTAGCCTATTTATCGCACTGATTCTAAAGTGAACTCTTCCAGAAATTAGTCAGATAAATGAGATAAAATATTTAGTTAAAAAATACTAAGTAGCCTTTTTGTATAAAAGAAAATTAGAAAATTAGCATATACAAAAAACGATAACACTTCTTTGGAGTAAGTAAATATGGTTTTTTTTCTGTTTTCATTTTCCAAGAAAAATGTAAAATGTATGATTTAATCATTCATTTCCTGTTTCTTAGGTGATGTTCAATGCATTTTGAGATCAAAAATGGGAGGGAATGTGTTTCAGAATGTTTCTCTTTCATAACATTATTTTACAGCCTTGAAATTTCCGTATTTATAACTACCTTATATCCAGCCCTTCTCTGTAGTTCTGTTACCGACTTGAACGCCTCAAACTCCCAACACTTAACAGTCAAATGTTCCTCTTCGCTGCTGTTTTAGCTCCCTAAAAAACAAATTACATAAAAAGCTACAGCAAATACAAAATAATTTGATGCAACTGTCAAATATGACAAAGTTTTACAAACTTTTTGAAGCTTGCTTGCACAAAATAAATCAAGAAAAAGCTGAAAATAGTGGCTGTTCCCCTCTTTCATCATCCCACCAACCAAGCAGGAGGTCCTGACAGAAATACAAGAAACTCGCACAGCTTCTTAGCACCATAAAATCAGTGAATGACAAGCTTGTCCCACTCTGTGGTGCCAGCATGTAATTTAAACACATGACTTGGCAAAACCACCTAATGTCATGCAAAAGAAATGCTTTTTATATATTTCTGTGATACCAGACTGCAGTGCAAAGACATCGCACTTTTGTGTTTTTACATTATAAACCTAGATATTCAAAATATTTTTATGATGCTCTTGCAAAATTTAAATCAAATTTTAACTGTATTTGTAAAGCACTTTTCATACAACAGTGACCCAAAATGCTTTATAGATTTAGCCCAATTAAAAATAAAATTATAAAAGACATACAATGCCCTCAACCTTTTTGACCCATGATGACTCATAAAATGACATATGAATAAACTCAAAATATAACCAGAAACAGGAAACCTGTCTTGATGCTGCAGTAAAGAAATAATCCTGTAAATGAAATGCTAAAAAAATGAGTTGTTTAAATAAAGCATTAACAAAATAAATGGAAGACAGCCATTAATCACTGAAAAAAGCTTTTTCAGTCCTGCAATATTTCTACGACCATGGTAAAAAACTGATTTTGGTAATTCCAGTGTCACAGCACTGCCATCCCAGCTAAAGCACTTGATCCTGGCATTTTTTTTAACCTCCTGCATCCCTCACTTCACCCGGCAGCACAGAGATGTGCCGCACGCCTCCTTCCTGCAGGGCTTAAACGCACACGCCACGTTTCTATCTTTCTCTTACTAGAAATCAGAAATGTGTCATAGTGGTGAACTCCGGTGCACAGGGAGGACAGATAAGGCTTGCAGAACTCACTGCAACTGTTAAAGCATGTGTTTCCCCGAGGAAGTACCAACTGGAGGAACACAAAGGCATGACAGCAACAATTGCACGTGACCATCACAGGGACTTGAAAGTGACTGCTGGGTGGTTTTCGTGTGAACCAATCGATCACACCAAACCTCCCCAGTGTGATAACCATTAGCGGTGAGGCATTAGTTGTGAAATTTAACTGTGCAGATGACATGTGAAGCTACGTCAATTTACGCAGAGTTTGAAAAGAAAAGCAGCAAATCAAAGTCAGGCTTTGCTGCAAACATAAAAAAGTCTAGTTCTACCTTTTCTATGCTGGTGTTCATTATCTGCTGCTTCAGTTTTTCTGACTGGATTCTCACAGGTGTGGGCCCGGGCAATCTCCGAGGGAAAGAATGAAGCAGACTCTCTTTCTGTTCGAAAAGAAAAAAAATCAGGCAAATATAATCACATGGTTGACTTCATGTCAGGACTGATTTTCTGAGGATTAAGCTCACGGGCTGCTATTTATTTCTCACTTGTAACAAAGCCCACTAACTGGCAGTCACGATAAAAGTCTCCTGCCATGCATTACTTCTGCATCCACCTAGTATTTGCGCAGCAACAAGCCCTGAAAAAAAAGAATGTGTTCTTGCGCACAAGCTGAATGAAAATTCCTCAGGATTCTCTCCGGCCTGACATGTTAGGTGTGCTCTCTGGCAGCCAGACACAAAATAGAATCAGGATTCTGAATCGTTTCTTATATTTCAGGATGCATGTGTGCAAAATGGCTCAACATGACAAGTGCCACTCACGGTGCAATGCAACTAAGATTCACTGGTGTTGCATCTGCTTCTATTCCATGGCGGTGTTTCAGAACCTGGTAGGATTTTTGGTTGGGCCGCCTTGTCAGCTATACTCTTCAGAAAGCAGGGTGGTGTCCACGGACCCAGGCTGGACCGCATGCTCGTTTTTGTTCTCCCCTTCACATCGGCAACTCCAGCTGTCACACCAAGGGACAATAGGCAAGGGGAAAAAGGGGGGGGGCTCGCTGAATGGAAAAAATAAACTGGAGAGCTCCCGTCACACAACACCCCCCCCTTCCCTAAGACTCGTCATCTGCATTTGACAGGACCCCCGTTCTACTCTCTTCACCGCCCCTTTTCTTTTGCTTTCTCCTTTTCTATCCCTGTGCTCCTCATAATCCCCCTTCCTCGCTCTTTCCCTGCTAAGTGCAGCTGTTGCTCTCCATTGGATCTTTTTTTTTCAGACTGATTGCTAATTAGGATAGCATTTTAGAGAGTTTTATCTTGAAAACTTGTAAAACTTGCAATTTTCCACCTCCTCTTTTCTTTTATCTAGCAGATCTGAGAGGGGAGCAAAGAAAAGGCTTACCCAATTACACATCATTTACATTATAGGCTGAACATTTTTTCCCTGCTAATCTTCAATGTATTCATATAGTTATCCAGTACTGTGGTGTGTAGTCTGTCATTGTGGCGCTCATTTCTGCTTTGAATACCAATCTCCCTTATTCTGAACTGAATCTCTGGGAGCTCAGAGTGAGAAGGAAAGCCAGAGAAAACAGCAATTCACACACCAAATACAGAGACCCCTAGTAGCTCAACAAATGAGTGACTAGCCCTGTGTCCATTTATATGGGCCGCAAGCCTATTAGCCAGGCATTGCTCCTTGAACATTCACTGTCGACAACATGTGGAGGCATCGCTATAGCAACCAGTGGATATGACATGTGCAATGGACGGGGACTCCTGAGCTTCTGAATATAAGGAGGGGCTCAGCCTTAACTAAATGATCGGGGGAGGGAAAAAAAGCCAACCCCACCACCTCCCCATCTCTTTTCATTGGCACAGAGGAGCTGAAAGGATTCACTAGAGGGGCTTCTGCACATTCTTCCAAGGCTCGGAAAATCAGGCGGGCATATCCCACATTCTTCTCCCATTTTCTTATTCTCTCCGACCTTTTTTTTTTTTTTTTATCTACGAACTGAAGCGGCGCTCTTTTGTTGGCGCTGAAGGATGCATGGGACCCTCCAAAGGGGAACTTTTTTGGTGAGGCGAGTGTGAGTGGGCGGCCGGGACGCTCAAACGCCTGTCGGAGCTGCGGCGAGCGGCAGTGCGCATCCACGCGCATCCACGCTCTCTGGAATAGCTCCTCGCGAAATGGATTTAGGTAATTATCTTCTGCTTTAAAAGACATGAGTTCTGCGGTTCGATGTTAATGGATAAAAAAGGTGGCTGGCTTGTTAGTTAGTTTTGGTGCTGTCCTCGTGGGTGCGCTTTATTCCATTCTCTCCATGCGCTATACGCGTTACTGGAGATCATTTTTCCAAAAGCTGACAGAGCATTGAAATCAAACATGTGAACTTAAACCCGACGAGATGGTCGGACGCTTTCTATGAGCACATCTGGAGACAAAGTTTGCGCAGGTTCATGCTGCTTGGCGCGGGAAGCATGTCCAAAAACCCAAATAAGAAAGTTATATATTCATTCAGTGCTTTGAAAAAAAAAAAAACATTATTTTATTCTGTGTAATGTTTCTACCTTTTTTTTTTTTTTTTAAAATAATCTCTTATAAATGAAAATAATCTAAAATATTCGTATATTGATGTTTTAAAATTATGAATATTACGTGTTTTTTAATTGTATTTTATACTACTGAAAAATAGATCAAATAATTCCAACCATTCAATAAAAAAAACATTAAACTTTATTGTTCAATAAAGAAAACTATATTGTATCTTGAGTAAATTTATAAGATCCTACTCAACCCATAAAGCCCTAGAATTGCTTCTAACTTATTTACATAAAAGCTTAACTGTAAAAGTGTGCTATATTTGACATTTATAGTAATAACTTTAAACTGATTCATGGTTTTTCAGTTGTGTGTTAAAGCTCTGCTTAAAGGTTATTGTTTGATGTGTTTGAATGGACATCCATTCGCGGGACAGCACCTCTCTGCCTGACCCTGCCTCTCATCATTTGAATAATCCAGAGCATCGACATCCATCTGGCTCCTTGTCTCCCCTCAGATTGGCTAATTCACCAAACAAGGGCTACATGAATAGAACTAGAGACAGATCTATAAAATCAGGGAGTATAGTAAAATATTACATATATGATTTATTGTTTTGCATTAATGTTATTCCTTTAAAAAAAAATGATAATAATTTTGAGCAAAATATTTTTCTCCATATGCGGTAACGAAGCAAATTTAAAGATAGAAGGGACATGTTTAAAGCTAAGTATTACAGAAAAACAAATCTTATTTTTTTCAATTCATATCAATTAATTCTTTTTTTATTTTTACTTTAGTTAGGATGTGAAAAAAATCAGTATCAAAAAAAGAAAAAAAAACAGAAACCCTTGCCTTTGAAGGTAAATCTTAGCCTTAAATCATCTCTCTTCCCTCCTATTCCTCTGAAGTTACTCTAGTTTCTTTCAATGTGATTACTGCCTTCAAACGCTCTTTTATGCTTGCAGTGAATTCCAAGCCTTTTTGTTCCCCCAGTGGAACTGCTTTTTATCCATTTTAAGGTGAAAATCTCTCAATAGTTGCCTCAGATAAAAGGCCAGGTCTCTGATGAACTTGATTACATCCTTTCTGCGGGAGAGTCTTGGTGTGGTTTGGGCTCTCTCGCTGGATTTGTGTGTGGTGCTGGTGCTTTTTTTTTATTATTAAGGCATTTGAAAATAGATTTTAACTACTGTAATTGTTGTTTTTCTGATTGGTTTAGTCAAAACCTGTCTTAAAACACTCACAGGAAGTGAAAACAGCTCTGATTTTAGTGTTGCTGTGTGTCTGACAGACACACACGTCTCTGGTTGGAAAGCCTTCCCCTGTGCATCAGGCCTCTTTAGACCTCTCACATGCATTTTAACCTCTTATTGCTTGATTGGAGCTTTATGCTGCACTTGTAATCACCAGCAGCTATCTTCTGGCTCGACACAGTAGTGGAACAAACCAACACGAAGGCCTTGGCGGTTAAGAGCCACAAGGTCATTGCTTTTAGCGTGACCTGAAGAGTCTGGTATGAAAATAGTACAACAAGATGCCGCCGCTCTTTATTTGGATCCTTAAGCTGAATGTTGGCGCTTTTATTTATTTTATTTTTTTCAGGTTTGCTTCCCCTCACAAATCCATCATTCAATATTGCACTCAGACAATTAGGAGCCTGCTGATGAATGTGTGCATGGTTGTTGATACTGCCCTTTTGCAGATGTATTGCTATTAGAGGGCGTGCTTCTGGTAAAATTAGATCAGAATCTGAGAAGAACTGGCTTTCAGCAGAAACCCAATGTTTTCTTGTCAATCCCAGAGACAGTAAGGATGATTTATGTGAAGAAAACAGTTCCGTGCAAATTGCCTCTCTCTGCTTTTGCAACCATTTGACAGAATGCTTTTGGATTTGGAAAAATAAAATTATACTCATGGCAGCAATTTGGGGATTTGTGACAAATTCATCTAAATTCTGATTGTTACTGTTCTTCTTTCAAATGTTCGACATCAATAGAGCAGAGATTATTTGTCCCCAGAGTAAACACTTTTTTTTTCTTATCAAGCAACTATTTTACCTTTCCTAAAATAAATGCGGGTGTGATAAATCAATGCAAATACACCTAAAATGTTTAAATTAAAAAAGTTTTAGAACTGCTTGGTGATTCGCTCTGGTTTGTTTGTGTCCCCCAGCCCCTGGTAGCCATTAGCTGTGCAGCTTTTGGACAGGGTCTAATCCAGCCAAACTCGGAACCAGAGGAGCTAATTAAGCACAAGCTTTTAGTATCCCAGACTCCTGCAGATTCACAGTGCCAGTCTGCCTCATGGCAGCACTAAATGGAGTTGTAAATATCTGTGGTGGTGGTGCATATAGACGAAAGGAAGCAGATGACAGGGGCTATAAATAAGGTTGAGGACACTAAATGCACGTTTTAAGGTAAGTGTTGGAGGTGTTTATTAAGTGGGGCAGTTCACATAGTCTCTGTGGGTGGATGTAAGGAGGTGTAAGTAAAAGAAGGGTCTTTTGTCTCCCTATTGCATTCCATTTTTGTCACGGAAGAGTCAACACCAGCCTCTCAGGTGAAAAACGAGGCGCTACAGACTTGATGTGGTGCCTGCTGTAAATCAAAAATGATGGTGTCAATCTGAGAGGCGACAGAGTAGCATCCTTTACCGCTCTGACAGTATGTTTTCTCTCTGCTTGTGTGCATTCTCCAGAGAGGCAGCCTGACCCAGATCCCTGTGGTGAAGGAGACCAGGGTGGAGTCAGGCCAGTTCCTGCTGCTCTCCATCCTCTGCGTGCTCTTCATCCTGGTGGCGGTGGCAGTGTCCACCACCTTCTTCTGCGTGCGCCAGCGCTCACACATCCACATGAAGGAGAAGCTGGCCAGCCTGGGGACTGACACCAGCACTGACACCACTGCAACCTATCAGGTTAGACCAAGCCCCTCACCATGAGCCAATCAGAGGCCAGGACATAGAGCCTGTGCTCTGCTATTGGAGAAACTCCTCCTGTGATCAGTCAGTTGGCAGATGAGTGTCTATGTCTGAGCAGTTTTTCAGTTCTTTTCTCCTCTGTTCTTTAGATGGATTTCAGTTGTAGTGACCATAAAGTTTAAAGAATTATTTGATTACGTTTTGTGTCCATCATTCAATTCCTGCTTAGATTTCAATGCAAAGTGGGATTTTTGCATCTGCGTGTGAGGCGGGGAAGGAGTCCGCACCATGACCTATTCCCTCAGTTCCTCCTGGGCAGGGGGTAGCTGGGGCTTATTGATTTTCCAGGGTTGGGGCTCAGCTGTGCCCAGCGTGGCATTCTCAACACATTTATCTGCGTGTCGCCTTAACATTTTCAATATTTAATCAGGTTTTCACAGGGCTGATACAAAAGCCAGAGGTGTCACAGTGATGGCCACATATTGGAAATAAGAATAAAAGTAGTCCGAAACAAGAAATGTTCAAGTTTTCTCCTTATATGTTGCTTTGTTCTGCACCTGCACATCAAAACATGGAACCTTTAGCTTGATGTTCTCCAGACAGAGAGTTGCTGAGATACAGAACGATGGGTGTACAGATTGTATAGACTTTCTAGCTTGTTTTCACTCTTTTTAAAACAGCTTTTAAAAAAAACCAGGGGGCAACGGGGGAGCTAGTAATCCTACGACCTGTTCCCCCCCTCCAGGCTCCTCTTCATTTCTACTCTGGCTCTAACTGCATCCCTCTGCCTTCTTTGGGGACAATTTCTTGGCCCTGGCAGACAGCGGCGCTTTGCAGAGATGCTGAGAAGTGGGATGAATTATGAGGTGGACCTGGATGGTGCCCTGAGGCCAAGGCCCTGGGCACCGCTTCATGGCTCTAATCATTAAAGTCTGATGGAGAAAAAAAGCTGATCCAAGACTAGGGCTTAGAAGAGGAGGGAGGACTGTGCTCTAGAGGGAAATATCACTATGATTCATCATGAGATAGTGTGTGCTTTCACAAGACATTGTCTCTGGGCTGCCCTGTCCTCGCTCAGATTAATTGAGTATGGAAATGAATTCAGTGAAGAAGACAGCTTTGCCTCCCAAAATTAAACATGGTGAGGTTGAAAGATTGCAGGTTTAACATACAAATATATAGGAGACCACACCCTATTTCGCAGAAAATGTTTTAAATAATAAAAAAAATTGTAGTAAGGACTCTTTTTTTTTTCTTGTTTTCCACCATGTTTATGTTGAAGAGTTTGCACAGGACCACTGTGAGAGAGAAACTGAGTCATAAGCATCAATTTTATCTAAGTAGAGGATATTTTAGCCTGATATACAAGGGTCTCAATCAAACCAAAGAATTAAACTTACCTTTCTTGACAGAGCATTCTTATCTTTTTGGGTTTTCTGTGGATTCAGTCTTATTGGTTGACAGCTCGGTTTTCCTGTCATGGGTCTACTTTGCTGAAAAAAAAAATAGAACTCCTCTTTTAATATATAATAATAATTTAACATGGGTTGTTTAAAAAAAACAGATTGACTTTTTTTTATATGTATTTCTTAATTTCAAAATTATTACAAACCACTGGAAAGAGTTGTTGTGTGGGAGGAAAGTGTGGTATTTTTTCCCTCAAAGTCGTCTTTGCTTCCTTAACCATGTGTTTTTGACATAATTAATATAATCTCCATAATCCATGAGGATAAACCACTAATCTACAGAGAAAAGACAGAATTTTACAATAAGAACTCAACTTCTTACAGCTGCGGCTCAGCACTTAAAATACATTGACTATTGTGAGCATGAGAAAAAGATAAACACATGACAGCTTGCAAGGAATGTGAGCAAAAGCAGCATTCAGGATTATCCGTTCCTTCACCGTCTCCATGCTCTGTCATACCCAGGAGCTGTGTCGCCAGCGCATGGCAATCAGAACCTCTGAGCGAGTTGAACGACCAGAGACCCTGCGGCACTCCCGCCTCAACAGCGTCTCGTCTCAGTTCAGTGATGGCCCCGCAGCCAGCCCGTCAACTCGCAGCAGCACCTCCTCCTGGTGTGAGGAGCCAGTCCCATCCAACATGGACATCTCCACTGGTCACATGATCCTGGTAAGGACTCCAAAAAGCACACAAGTGGTGATTCAGTGGTTGAAAATGGCTGTAGGAGCAATAAAATGTCAATAAAGGCACCTCTAGGCATGATTTCCTCCAGATATAGCCCTATGCAGTGAAAATGACTAGATGGAAACATTTTTTTTAACTCCTGGATAATGTCATTTATAAAGTTCACATAGCATCAGGGCAAAGTTCCAAATATGTGAATGTGAATTTAGCTGTTTCAAATTTAAACAAAAAAAAAAGTCCTGGTTAAATGCAAAGACCTGCAGGAGGTGGTGTTTCAGAAAAGTGGGATTGAGTTGCTATAAATGGTTAAAAGTGACTGTAAAGTGTTGTAAGAGTTTTTTAAAAATTGTTGAAATTTGTTACAAATCTGCATTTCCACCCTCAGGTACATCCACAAGAACCTTTTTTGGGAATAAAAATAGTAGATTTATTTATTTGACATTTTAGAAACTTAAAATTACAATATATTCTGCTATGAATTTGCCTTATTTTTCTGTTTGGCTGTCTCTTTTTTTCAAACCCACTCTTACCTCGTTTTTTCCAGAAGCTTCTTATCTTTGTTTGTTTCTTTCATCACTCTTCCCGGTGTTTTTCTCTTCCTGTTTTATCTTGACTCAGTTGCCTTCATTTTTTTCCCTCCTTTTACTTTTTTTGTCATTTTCTTTCTTTATCACTCCTTTCCTCGGTTTCCTCTCTGACACTTTTGTCTTTCACCCATTCTGTTTCTCTCAAAGCCACAGCTAAACAAGCCAGACATTGTTTTTGTTTTGTTTTGCACCAAAGTGAAATATCATTAGCCAGATGAATGTAATCTGAGCATTTTTGAGATGTTGCTCTTTTTTTCTGTCCATGTGTGTGTTTTTAATGAAAAAGCTTTAGGTTGCCAGCATTCCCACAAACACACAATGGATTGTTTTAATTTTGCACAACTTTCATTTGAAACAAGCTTGATAAAAAGAATGGATAGATGCCTTGCGGTGTTTCCATTAATGGAGAGAGCATTCATCACACCGCATGTCTGGCTTTTATACTGGGAGTCTATAATGAATGAGAGAGAATCTGAGTAATGCCTTGAATTGGTGGTAATAGATGGGTTTTGTTGCACTCGTCAAGGCTAGTTTATGAAGCTCCTTTTGAAAACATTGACAATAGAAAAGCATTTAGCCTCACAAATAACAAAAGAGCCACGGTGAATCATTTCTAGGAGCTGTTGTTATTATTAGCCCTTGTTTCTTTGCAGCTACAATGCAGGCGTTAGAATGTTGAAAGGTAAAACGCACCAGGACTTCACTTCTGATTCATGGCATGATTGACACAAAAATGTCCTATAGGGGCTCTTCTTTAAGATTCCGCAACCATCTCACGTGAAACCATGTGTGAGATTGCCTTGTTATCACTGATATCGGGCCTATATTTCCCCCCATCTCAGCTCTTCTCTTTTCCTCATATTCTCTTTCTGGCTCTTTTGAGCTCACACGCTGTAAAGAGGATGATGAATACCCAGTTTTCCAAAAGCACCGGTGCTGGGGGTCCTGTTTTTCTGAGACCGATTCACCTCACACACACACATTCTTTTTACACGCACGTACTGAGAGATTTTGGTGGTGTCAGGATAAATGTACTCGGATGCTGTGTCCTGCTGTGCAGGCCGTTTAAAGACTTAAGAAGTCTTGCATAATGACTTCCAACTTCAGAACTGAAATTGAATGCCTCTGTGCTGAGTCATCTGTTGTGATTTTTTTTCCCCTACTTTTTTTCTCCTTTTTGTAGCTTTGACAAAACCTCTGATGTTTTGTTAAGTTTATTTTCTTTTTTATGCAGCACTGGGATGTTTTAACTAGCCCTTTAATCTGCATTGAGAGGTTAAATGGTCAGCTGTGGCATGGGAGCAGCATGTGGCTGCATTTCAGCACCATGGACAGCACACTCATTAGAAACAAGGCGAAAACGTTAAATCAGTGGCTGAAGTAGTTTTTTTATGAAGTAAAACAAAATAAGTCCATAAGTAGCATGGGGCTCGTGATAATTAAGATTATTTAATCTTTTTTAAGATGTATTTGTTCAGTAGTAAAATGGATGCTCTGGCTGCAATTATTATTTTTTCTCTGAAGCTTAAATTTGGTTGTTCTATTCAAAGTAGGTTTCGTTTAGCTATTATTTGTCATAAAATCACATTTTACATTATTATGTCTTTTCCTGACTTGCAGCTGCTTATCGTATCATAAAGCTCTGCGCCAAACTGCAACCAGCATTTGAATTTTAGAACCGAGTCTGATGTGTTACCTGTTGTGTCTGTTGCTTCTGCTTGTGCCTTCATCCTGATTTCATCCAACGCCCTTCTGCTGCTGCCGAGAATGCTCATGAAGGATTAGACATTGTTTCCCTGACAGTCAGGCCTCCCATCGCAGCCCTCTGATTGGCAGACATAATCCCCCCATTCACCAAACCTTCGTTACTCTGTCTCTGGAATACACCATGGTCCGCTGCCTTTCCCCTTGGAAACAGGAGGGCTTGATAAGGGCCTGCTGGCTGCATTGCATTAAGCTATGAAAAATATGAATTTGGAATGCAATCGATTCAGGGCATCGCTTGAATAGAATGGGATGCATTTCAGAGTGGATATATCGAGTACATGGAGATGTAATATTGGTGGAGGAGGTGGGATGCTGTCAGGCTGGCATGCAGAGAGTACTTGTGCAGGGTGACAAGAGCATGGTGCTGACAGGCTCTGTCAACTGGCCATAATGGCATTCTGTCATTTCCTGGGAAGACAGCACTGTGTGTTCCTGTAGACAACACACAACTCGAGTTCTGAAAAACACATGCATACCCTCTATTAGGACTGACATTAACTTTTTTTTTCCGGAGCATTTGCATATGTCCTATGCATTACACTGATGTCTCATACAAAGATTTTAAAGACCCATTCCAGTCATCTTGATTTATTGTAAACGCGTTCCCAGTGGTCTTTTATTTTGCCTAAAAATAAAAGACCACTGGGTATTTTTTTTGCCAATAAATAAATCACAATGTTGCTTTGTTTATAAATTATTCATAAAGTTTTATTTTGCCTAAAAGTGTTGTGATTATGACATTTTTAGGCAAAATAAAAAATCGGTGTCGTTTTCTAGGGCATAGTTTCTGCAGAGCAGCAGTAGCTCATCAAAAATTCACCACAAAGTTGTCGACAGGACCATTATTGTGGAGAAACCCCGCCCCCACTTCCCCCTCTCTATTGCTGAGAGCTCGCCCATTGTATTTTCTTTGCAACAATTCTCCGGCACTTTTTCATCTGCGCTTGATTCACAACAATTTGAATAAAGAAATACTCAAAAATGCCGTTTTTAGCTTAATTTTCCTGATATATAACCTCAAACATTAGCAAAATGCTACAAGAACATCTTAAATGCAGAAAAAGGTTGCCTTAAACTAAGAAAAGAACACTCATCTTAAGAAAAAAAAATCACTAAAAAGTAGTTAAATTATCTGTCCATGCGTCAAATAACAATTAATTAACAAGAAATCTTATAAGATATCAAAATCTATAAACAAGGATTCCCACACAAGCATTCAATGGAAAATAAGCTAAAAAGCTAACTGTTAGAAAGAATGACATGTTAGAAATATTATAGAGCCAAATAATAAATATTTTTTTTGCTAGTTTAAAGCAAATGGTTTGTATTTTGTAAGTTATGTACCTAATTTTAATTCTGGTATTTTTGATTACAGTGACAAAAAGTGGAAATGACATGTTTTAGAACAAAATGTGAATACAGTGAGTATATTATCCTAGTTCAAGTTAGCCCAATTCAGTAAATTCTCATTAAATCTAAAATATATTCTTAAAACAAAAATAAGAAATGTTGTTTTCAAAACAATAACAACAAACGCCAGTCTAAGACTTTTTGTACTTTAAAATACTATCCTTAAAATTTAAAGAAAAAGTGCTGTTGCATTTTCTTTTAGTCTTAAGTCAGGTTTTTCTATTGTTAATAGTATGGAGCAAAAGGATTTTGACTAATTTTAATACTAATTTTCTGTATTCTAGATACTAGCTCTTGAGGCAAAAAATCCTCGATATGTTGGACTAGGAAAAGCTTGGAAAGGTGTAGAGCAAAATAATAATCTCACCATGTTTAATTTTGGGAGGAAAAGCGAGCTCTTCTTCACTGAATTCATTTCCACTCTCAAATAATCTGAGCGAGGACAAGGGCAGCCCAGGACAAAATCTTGAATGTCTAAAAACAAAAACGGTTTTAAATCTTTGCAAGTATCAACTAATTTGCAGTGTTAAAAGCACCAAAAACAGATCAGAATTAAAATCAGAATTCTTCTCAAGTGCTTCTTTGCTCTCACTTTCACTTTGAAACCTAAATTAAGCCTCTTTTTTTAACAATAAACAATGATTCCTTTGTCTGTAGTCTTTCTAATATTTTATAAGCCTCTTTGTCCCCTTTGCATTCATGCAGGAAAATTCTGAATTCATGATCCATCAAAGGTTAATTGCCCATTATTTGTTGGACAAGCTTATTTGTGATTATGATCTTGGTTGTAATTGTATGTGTTCTGCAAAGACTTTAGAGAGCTTTGAGTGTAAGAATGGAGCATCACCTCTCTGCTCTGCCTACCTGTATACTGCCTTTAATATGGGATAAAAACGCAGCACATCCGGGTATCGCTGTCATTGTATTAGCCAGCTGATCCCTGACATCAGTTTATGAGTCTGTAATCGTCTGTCTCGCACAAAAGTGGACTGAACCATTAAACCCCATCGGGAGGGGAGCCATGATACAGGGGAATCAACTATATGATTATCAACTATAGGGGACTCGTTTTGGCAGCTCTAGACTCTAAGCTCCCTCAGACTTTTCCTGCTTGAGGAGAAGGCTGTTACTCCTCCCCCTGTTCTTCTTCCATCTTTGTCTCTCTGGCAAATTCAATTTTGTCTTCTCCAAACGTCGGCTTAAATGCAGACAATCTTATCAGTGCCTGTGCAAGCAGTGAGGGACAGGATTGAAACACCCCTGAAGTATTTCCAATGCAGACAAGTCTTCCAGGAGTCTTAACTGTGTGTTTTCCTTCTGCTATTTTTTTCTTTCCTCTCAGTCTGACACACAAATGCACACCTTCCCCACCTCGATCCTCTGCAACCTCACCCAGTCGTTCTGCTTCACTGCAGCTCGGGTTAATAATGCTCTGTGACAGCTGATCATAGCTTTAAACGGGAGGAGTTTTGTCTTATTTCATTTTTTTGTAAGATGCAATGATAATAAATAGCTAGCATTTGAGAAGATGGCAAAGATCTTTTTTTTGTTTTCTCAGATAAAATTTGGCCAATTTTTTTCAAAGATAAAACTTATTTTTACATCTATATTTTAAAGATAAAACTGGTTGGCGTTCTGAGTAGTGGATGAGGTGATGCGTGTTTATTTATTCATTTTTGTTCTAGTCATACATGGAGGACCACTTAAAGAACAAGAATCGTCTGGAGCGTGAGTGGGAGGCGCTATGCTCCTACCAGGCAGAGCCCAGTGCTTGCAGCGTAGGTCAAGGCGAGCAGAACTCCAAGAGGAACCGCTCTGATGGCGTGGTTGCATGTGAGTCCATTTGGAAGCTTGCGCTTTTTTTTTTTTTTTTTTAGAATTTTTTTTTATTCCTGTGGGAATGTTCCCACCATTTTATGAGAATGATGTGAAGCTGGTCATGGAGCTCCAACAGTTTCAAAAATGTATTTGTGAACACATGCTCCAAAAAGGAACATAAAGCCAGTCGAATAAATCTGCCAAAGAAACAAAGTCGAAAATATGTTCTCAAAATGAACAAATAATGACTGTTAGCCAAGGAGCATCACTTTTATTCATCCTGTAGAAACTCTCTAATGAAAGAAGGGTCTCTGTCTTACAATAAGCTTACATCTTTGGAATGGTGCTGTTGACAGAGTAAAAATGGTTCAGTTGTTTGAGTTAAAAAAAAAAAACTTCTGTCAATTTTCACCCCCTGAGCTTCAAACTTCTATAAAATTTTCCACTTTAACTCATCAAACAATGCAAGAGTTTCTTTTTAATTAAATTGTTCTAACAATTATAACTTCACTAACGAAATTACATTACACTTTTTTTTCTTTGAACATGAGAACATGATTTCTTGGATTTTATTTGGAGCTAAAAGATGGAAGGGAAATGATTTGACCAGACTTTTTCAAGTCTTTTCAAATTAGGGATGCAACACTTCACTTTCCCCATGATTTGGTTTAAACCTTCATTTTTGGGTTATGCTTTTGTTTTGGTTCTTGTGTACAGAACTTTTAATAAAACCTACAAATTCACAATAATCTTTTTTTAGTTTGCTAATAAGTGAGTAACACCTTCTTCAAATTCATTTAGTTTACTTTATAAAAGTCTACAGTAGAAAGATGTAGATAAGTATGTGTTATTTATTCAATCTCAGCAACAATTTAATATTTTTGTGACATCTCTCATGTAGTACATTTCCAGTAAAAATTCATTTTTACTGGCATTTTTTTGAGAAAAATAACAACATTTCAATCACAGCAAAAACTAAAGACAATCATCTGATAAAACAATTTAAATGCAAAATTTAAACGCACTGTTTATTTTCAGTGAATTTGATAAATATAACATAAGTTATGTTTTGATTTTCTGTTAATGGGAGAAGAAATGTGTAACAAGCACATTCAATGGAATCAATGGACATCTCTCATGCAGAAAAGGAAATCCACCCAAGCTGATTGACCTCCTGTCAGTTAGCTTTAACCCTCCTCATTTAAATAAAGAGATTTTTTTTGTTTTATCCTCTTAAATAAAATTGTAAAAAAAGATTTTAGGTTTTCATAGTAAATACATAAAAGTAAAGATAATATACAAAACAATATAAAGCTTAAAAAGTAAACTTGTTGATTTATTTTTGTTTTTGAGCTTTTTGGTTGTTTTTTATTTTGTGAAATTAATTGCGTCTGAGTTTAATTTTAGCTTAAACTATAAAGTGATGACTTTTTCCTCTCTATTTACAGATGATCATTCCAGGATCACCCTAAAAGCAGAGAATAATCATGGCAACTCAGATTACATCAATGCGAGCCCAATAGTAAGTACTGTTTACAATGTTGTTGTTGTTGGATCATTTGCATGTTTTTTTTAATTTAAACTAGAAGCCTCTGTGGTCTCAGTTTGCCCTTATGAATAGCAGCAAATGCTCTGTTCTCATGGACACAAAAGGAGTCGTACACATTTTGTCTAATCAAATCTATTCTTCTGCCGAAATTGTTAGGTTTATGTGAGTGAGGGGAGTAGCAGCAGATGCAGTGGTGTGTGGATAAAAGGACAGCAATTACACCACAAAAGGGACCCCTGTCTGAGTCCAACAAAACTGTGATAATTATGTATGTCAGTGTGGCCTCTTCCCCCCCTCATTAGCTGCAGGGGCAGTGCCCTACGAGTAAATACCCCGGCACTATTTTTTTCTGAGAATGTGAGGTCAGAGAGGCAGAAGGAAGGACTGATGTTGCCCCCCGTGAAGCACAGGAGGACATCCACACAGGAAAAAGCCTGGATAATGGCAAATGCTTGACCACGGATGATGTCCAAGATGTACAGCATCATTAGCAGCAGGAATGCTCAAAGGAATGCGCAGACCCAGAATGCGGTTCATACCTTGTCGTTTCTTTGTCCCCTTTCATTTTGCAGCCCTTCCGTTCACCACCTGTTCTTCATAATTTTGTCTCTGACCATTTGTGATGAACTTGAGGCGCCTTTTAGCTTCCAAGCCCTATCAGAGAAGCAGTTGATCAAAGCCCCACAGACAGACGCTGGTGATGTTTCTCCAGGAACTGATGTGACCTATTTTGGTATAAGCTATGTAAGAGCACTTTTTTCTTTACATTTAAATCACTTTTGGAGTCTTTCTTCTTCCAGCAATGGCAAAGGGAAGGACAGGCAAAGCACAGGAGTACTCTTTCATGTCTGTGCTTTAGTATTCATGCAGGGATGTCAGCAAACAGCTACAGCATGTCTGCGTCCTTGAGATTGGCGCATTTGGCGTTTCCCTCTTATTTCTGTGGGGGAGATTTCTTTTCTTTTCTTTTGCTCAGGTGTGAAATTTCAACCAGGCAGGATGAATGGAAAAACTGAGCGACTCAGTAATAACTAATCAAAGTGTTACAGGTTATTTTTTCCCAGGTGTGTGTGAATTCTCTCAAAGGAAAAAGGAGCTCAATTTTTTGTTTCAATTTTTGTTAGTTTTGTCACACCCGTAATATTCCAAAATTCCTCACCTGTCTAGTATGTATTATTCATTGTTCGTGAAGTTATTTCACTAAAAGCAAGCAATTTAGAACTAATGCAGATATTTAACAAAAAAATAAGTCATCGTGCAATTGAAATGAAAAACATTGAAAACTCATTCCAGCCACTAAAATTAAAATTAAGTAAAAACAGATTTAAGTTTTTTCTTTTTTGAATTAAACCCTAATTTTAATAGAAGCTGTAATTTTGCTTTCATCTTTCTTTTTAAAGTCCAAGTACCTAGTCCTGTTGTTCAGGATATCAAATATGAGGATATAAAATGATCATGGTAATGTAAAAGCCATGAAGAAATGCTCTATAATTATTACTCTGTTAAGGGCTAGTGTCTGAGTCTCTGACTGAGGTGGCTGCTTTTAAGAAAAACAAGAAGATGTACAAAAGAAAAAAAATCTGGCAATTTTAGGTGTTTTTATGTTGTTTGTCAGCATAGAAAGGTCAGTAAACAGAACAAAAGCCATTAAATATTACCCATGAAATTCCCTATTACAATTACTGGCTATTATGAAACAAAATAAAAGAAATATTTTGCATTTAATAAGCTAAGTTAAAGGTTTTAAATATTGTATTAGCATTATTGAATTCCTTTTATTTTCAGAATACATAATAATATGTATAATAATGCATATTTAGAATAACCAGGAGAACTCCCAATGAAAATTGGTGCTGAAGATGAATGAAGAATGTGTCCCTTATTTACTGGTATTTGTAGACGGGTAACTGATTTCCAATAGAAGGAAAAATTACCTGCTCAGTGGCCTTGAGGTAGAATGTCCGCCCTGAGATTGGAAGGTCATAAGTTCAAATCCATGGCCGAGTCATATAAAGACTCTAAAAATGGGGCCCAATGCATTCCTGCTTGGCGCTCAGCATTGCAGGGTTGGATTGGGAAGTTAAAACACCAAATGATTTCCAACCACAGATGTGTCTGCAGCTCACCACTCCCCCAGGGTAAATGCAGAGTACACATTTCACACACCTAGGTGTGTGACAACTAAAAGCTGGTTAACACTTTATATTTACTGTTTTACATAGTTAGTTAATAAATCATTAATACACTGTTAGTTAATTACTTGTGACTTGTTAAATAACACATTTCTTAAGGATTTATAAATGTGCCTTATGGATAGCCAATAGATAACTAACAAGCTGTTCGTTTGCAAGTTATATGTGACTTGTTAACCATATGTTCAAGATTTTTAACTAAGGGTGTGCTACATTATTATATAAAAATATTATAGGATATATATTGGAAAATGCCATTTGGATTGGGACATGGTAGATTTATTATACCTCGAGGTAAAAAACGACCAAATGCCTTCACAGCGGACAACACACATGTGATGGCAGCAAAAAAATAATCAAACCATCAAGACAACTAATATCGACTATGAATCGAATCATTGTTAAAATTAATCATTACATCCTATTTATAACTGTACCATATCAAAAAGTAATAGATCATGAACAAGTTATTTGTAAATTACTTACAATAACTTGTTAAGAATCAGTTAATAGTTTATGTTACTGGGGGGATTTTTAACATTTTTTTTAAGTTGCAACTTTTCCTCATTTCTTAACTGTCAGTAAATGAGGAACATTTCTAATTAAAGAATAACATCCAAATAGCATATATGAGGTAATAACTAATGCTTAGTTAATACTCACGCTTTGCAGGTGTCAAAAGTTTACTAACCATCTACATTAGTAGATGTTTGTTGACCAGCTAATGAGTAGAACAAGTTCAAGGTACAGAATTGCCCAAAGACCTTGCCTAAACACTGTTAAATTTCCCAAAGGAAAAAAGTAAACATAATTTTTTTCAATTGACTCTCAGGTGCTTTGTTTCATTGATTATACGATAGAACATATACAAGAAAAAAGGCGACTGTTTCCGTTTAATGTCTGTCAGAAAAAGAAAAAAGCAACTTTCCCACAAATTACTGTTTTGGTGCATTATGTCTAGCTTTAATTAATGTATGCTTTTGGTATGGCATAGTTTTAGAAATCTTCCTCGGGATGTGTTCTTTCTAGATATTCTTTCATTTTCATCAAGAAATTTTACACAAAAGATGATTTTCACAAATTTTGACTTAATGAAATTATAGGAAAGTTTTCTGAATTGAAAGACAAGTTTTTCTTCTTTTCTTTCTTTCTCTATAAAGAAAGAAGAAAAAAAATAGAAAAAACTTGTTTTCAAGTCTGTTTAACTTGTTAGTTTTTCTAAAAGGGGAATAGGTTGTTATCTTGGACTGAACTAAGTTCTCTTTTTTTTATTTTGCTATTTTGTTCACCCAGTTGGCAATATTTGATCAAAGTCTTGTGTACCGCCATACAGTGTGTTAGCAGACAGTGTGTTGTTTCACCCTTTACTCTAATCAGAGCCACAGAGATGACCACATCCTGAGCAACAAAGGGTTTGGAGCACGAATGAGAGTGAATAAGAAAATCAAAGTGTTTCTTTTTCAATAGATCTTCACTCTCTGGAGCCCAGATGGAGGCTTTGATGGAAGCAGGCAGAATGTTTACATCCTCCTCGTCTTCATCCATTCACTATGTCAGTCTCTGTTTCCTCTCTCACAGATGGACCACGACCCTCGTAACCCGACTTACATTGCCGCTCAGGGCCCTCTTGCATCGACTGTGGCAGACTTCTGGCAGGTACGACTCATCCGCTGCCCGTCTTTCATCTTTCAACATTTTTTGCTTCTGTAGTGATGAGAGCTTTGAAGAATCAAGAACAAAGCTACTATCTTGGTGACTCAGAGGTGGGCATGTTTGGCTCTCAGTGCTGGAAAGGATTGTCCAGATTTAGGAGGATCAATAAAGTAATGAACCAGATGAATGGGTGGCTCAGCTCGCAGATGTTTTTCATTTAGTCTGACTTTCCATTCATCATGAGTGGTTCCTGCAGACTTTTACTTGCAATCCACTAGTTTTCCTCAGGATCAGAAGGATCTATTATCAACTGTGTGTACAAATATGGATGCTCTGAATTGCATTAGTTTATTTGAGGTGGCATTCATTATGTGACAAAAAGAAGTAATGCCTTAGTCACAACAGCCCTTACTGGTGGATACGGGCTGTCTGGTGAAAAATGGACTAACCTGTATGGGGCACGTAGATGGCCTGTGGGTCATTTTAAGGTCGTAGATTGTTCGGTGAATCTGTAAGGCGAAAAAGTTCATGCACATTTTTTTTCTATGGGCATGCTACAGGTGACAGGTCATAGCAAACACTTAAACAGCACATGAGACGCTGGTGTGTCATATGTTTGTTTGTTTTTTGAAACCTTTCAAAACCTGCACTTAGCGAAAGGGTGTTCATGCTATTCAAGTGATAAGTGTGTGCTCTTTGTGTGCATCTTGTCTGTTGGAAATTAATAAATTAGATAATAGGAGCATAAAACAGTATGTGTAGACATCCTATTGACACTTGTATATCACCTGCACACCCCAATGTTTGTGCAGCATTTAGTAAGGGGCCAGTAACACGCCTCACTAATAACTAGAGTGTGATATAAAGGCACCGTAAGACAGCATCACGTGTATGTCAGGTACAAATACTTTACTATAGACTTACCTCATGCACGACAATGGGAGAGTCAATTTTCTTTAAGTCCCTTGAGATGGCTATATGAACCTCAAGGGAACTCCTAGTCACACCTTCCCTCACTTGGCTTTCACTGAACCAAAACCGGTTCTTAAGCTTTATGGTCTTGATCAGTCAACAGGCAAACAAATCTGACAGTTAGTGACACGCCTAGTTAGTCTGTTCTAAGGTGGAGGATTTGTTGGTCACCTGTCAGTCAAATTATCCTTTTATTTGTGTAATTTTTTAGCTTTTAATACAATAATGGGATTTAAAAAATTCACTCCTCACACAGTTGTACAGTTGACTCATAGTAATTAAGCTAATTTTAACATATTTTTCACATACAGGTTTAAAAAAAGGTTCTAAACTTGATTTTTTTTGCTCAATGGAAATTTTGTAAAGTTGCACCTTTTTAGATTTGAGGGAAAATGGACAGACTTGCCCCTAGTGGTTACTTTGTAAATGGGTCAAAATGTTTTTTCTTAAAAATCATCTTCAATCTGGAAGTGTAAATGTATTTATTGTTTATCGTTCATGCTAACTTAACTACACATACAAGCTATTTCAAAATTAAACAAGCTATGAACTATAGGAGTCGGGCAGATGAAAATTTTAAAAAGAAGAAGTAAAGGATAATTTAGTCTTTGAACATTTTTGAAAACTAAACCAGCTGTGCTTTTAATATTCTGTATTCAACTTCAATCATCTTTTAATCTTTTCTGATTCACAGCAAATTGAAAAAATACATTTTGAAATGCAATTTTGAGGTTAATGTTCTTTATAATGTCCTCCATCATCAGAAAAGTGCCACGAGAGCTTTTTAAAAAACACAAGGAAAAGATTTTCACCAGAGTTCTTTAAGAAATGTTTGTGAATTGTTTAAAAATTAAGTGACAAATTCCCGATTTGGTTCCTTTACTGTCCTCACTCATCATCTGATCACACACACCCTCGGGAAGTCTGATAATACTGATTTATTTGTGTTTGTTCTCAGGTGTATTCATTCCCATCTCCATGCTTGTCATAGAAACCTCCCATTAATTATTGCGTTTTGTAAAACGTGCCAGCTTGTGCTAAAGCTTGACTTCAATGATGCATGGTTGCCAAATAGCATTCTTCTGTGCTAACAGGACAGCCCCACAGTAATTAGTGGACCCATCACCTCAATGTATCTCAAAGCAGGCGTGACCTGAGTGTAGAAATGTGAGGCATAAATTCTGCAGACCTGCTGCCCTCACACTTCAAGCTCAGTTGGAGATGTTCTGTTAAGACGAATGTTGAGTTTGTTTCTTTTGTTGTACTCCATTTGTTCCACTGAATTTGTGATTTAGGCCAAATCATTTTTGTTTCTTCTCAGTATGTGATTTTAAGTGAATTAAAACATGTATTTCATTTATTGAGCAGTCATAACTTTAACTCTTAACTGAAGCACATAACAAAAGAGCACAAAATTCAGCTTGACTGACAGGCTGAACATGGGTTTGTGGTTTAGTCCTTCATTATTCAGTGTGGTCAGCCTTGGATTGTGGCAGGAGAAAAAAAACACACCCTTTACTCCATTAAAAGTAAACAAACAAGGGGAAACGCTGGCACTCACATGCAAATGGACTGTGCAGGGAGAAAATCTTTTTACTCTCTCCTATCTAATCCATGCTGGCCCCAGGCAGTGCTCTGAAAGGCGGCTCGACTCTAATCCTCCACTCCTCATTCCTCCATCCCCTCATCCTCTGCTCCTCCACCCATCTCCCCTCTATTACTTCAGCTGTGCAGGGCCTTTGTGAGCATTCCCTCTTCCAATTCTCAGTCAATCTGCATGAGCTCACACACGAAAAACTTTGGACATTCTTGAAAACTATTTTATCACATTTTTCCAGAAAAACAACCGCAATTGGAAATGGAATGTGGGAGTACACTTTCAGCCCCGCTAAGTGCAAATATTTGCTAAATTATTCCAGACTAATTGGGTAATGTTACCTCACGTTATCACCTTGCCTAATCTCATCATATATTGGCACAGTTGGCGTGTAATGTGTCCACTGGGCTGGATCACAGAAGCTTGTGATTAGTGTATCGTCAAGGCCATTGTGTTTTTATAGCAATCATAAAACCTGCGTTTCCTCCTCATTTTCCTAATGGCTGCCGTGGGCCTGTACTTCTTCCCAAGGACACATTAGATTGCGATAAGATGAAATGGAGCAGCAGCGCTGTAGACGCTGTGATGTCGCCCAGACGACTGCGAGAGGGCAAAAACACGAGGTGCCCCCCTGCTGCTTCACCCATCATTTATCATTTGTCACACACAGAGAGGTGACATTTATTCATACTTCCTGCGCCAAGATCAAGAAATCAATTTCACTCTAATGCAATTCCTCAGTGTAATATGCTGCACTGGTGGCTCAGTTCAGCTACACATTAGCGCTTTTTGATTTTCAAGCAGATGTATGTGCGTGCATTTGTTGTCTCCAGGTATGTCAGGTGGGTTTTCTGGCCTTCTCTGTGTGCAGATGGTGTGGGAGAGTGGCTGCGTCGTCGTCGTCATGCTGACGCCGCTCTCTGAAAACGGAGTTAAGCAGTGTCACCATTACTGGCCTGATGAGGGATCAGATGTCTACCACATATATGAGGTAAGTTCAAGAATATGACTCCTAAAGACATGAAAAAAACAAGTTTGTGCTGTTTCTTTTTGATCAGTATTCTAAGGTTTGAAGGAAAGTATTTCCATTATTAATAACTTTGTTATAGGTCCCCATTTTTCATGATTTGTTTACCCTTAAGCAGTCCTGAAAATTTTTAGCTATGTTAGCTAACCAGCCTTTCTTCAAGTTAGAAACTTTATTTATTAATGTCAAAAACATAGAACTCTTTCAAATATTTTTAATAGTTTTTCTCCTAAAATAGATTTTAAACTCTCAGAGTTTTAAAAAGATCCTCTTTAAAATTGCTAGTGTCAACATATTAAAACAAACAGACTTTATTTATTGGAAGTTTTCCAAAAGGAAATGTTGGTGTAACTCAAAGTTTTGTAGTCTTTTAGCACAACTTCGTGTTTAATAATGCAAACTGGAATAAAAGCAAGAAAACTAGGTGTTTTAATCTTTAGCACTGAAACGTACCCCATGTGAAGTAAATATACTCATAGTCTTTGGTCGTAACCCATTCAGTCACAAATTTTTTTAATGTCAAACAATAGCTTTATCGAGATGTCCCGAAACACTTTTCTGAGCCTTTAATGCTGCATTCAGCATGACCAGAAACCGCACATCAGAATAGAAAAAAACAGCTTAAAACCCCACTCCAATCATATTTTAAACCTGTTGTAAAAGAGTTCCCAGAGGGCTTTTAGTTGTAATTTGATGTTTTTAGGCAAAAAAACTGTGTTGTTTTCTAGGACAAAGTTTGTGCAGCACTGCAGTAGTTCAATAGAAATTCACCTCTGAGTTGTGGGTTGAACTGTTGGCGTGGAAGTAAGCCTCTACTGATATGCCATCATCCCTTTTCTTTCACTCTCCCGCTAGCTTACAGCCCCTTACAACCCCAAGCTAATATTTGAAGTAACAAAAAAGGCAAGTGGTATCAGAGCTATCCAGTTTCAAACCAGATGCCAGCTCAGACAAGGAAAATGACATTGGATCTATTTGTCTGCAAGCAGATGAATTGGAAAGGAGCTGACCAGTGAGACTTTGGCCCACCCATTTCAGTTGCTACGTCACAAAAGAGAGAATTTTCAAATGGCATTTTTTTTGTCTGCTCCTGATTTGTCCCGATCTGAATAAAGAAATACTCATGAATGCAGTTTTAATCTCAAATTATTTTATAAATCATGATAAAAAAAACATTGCAAGGACATGTTAAAAACACCAAAAACACAATTCTCGTTGGAGTGGGTTAATTATTTGTTTGTGTGAATATTGTGTAAATGTATGCATGCAAATTGTAATAAACTTTGACATGTTTTGTGTGTTTTAGGTCAATTTAGTGTCTGAGCACATTTGGTGTGAGGACTTCCTGGTGAGGAGTTTTTACCTGAAAAACTTGCAGACCAATGAGACGCGTACCGTCACCCAGTTCCACTTCCTGTCCTGGATGGACCGTGGGATCCCCACCTCAGCTAGGACCTTATTGGACTTCCGCAGGTAGAGAGGAGGTCCTTTGGAAGCACATGAATCCTTTTTTTATGACTTGTCTTTTAACCTGTGCTTGTTCTTGATTACCTGCCCTAAAATTCTATGTTCTGCTAGCAGCTTTCTGGTCCTTCTCCCCTTTTTTTGCCCGTCCTTCTTTTGGTATCCTTGATAATGGTTGTTCTCATAAGGATTGCGTTTCTGTACTATCCCTTTCATCCTGGGCCGATCTCCCTCACTCCCCTCTAGCACATGTGATGCAGCAAATTAGCCCTGCACTGCCTGGCTTGGCTTTGGAAGAAAAGAAAAGAACAGAAAAAAAAAGAAATGGAAAAACCACCTAATTCAAATAACCAATTAAATGAGAGCTGTTTCTGTAAAAACACGGGAGGGGGGGCGCCTGAAAATACTCGCTCTATTTCCATATAAGATGTTCTGGCAGAAGAGCAGCAGAAGCTCCTGTGGGAAAAGCTAGGACGGATAGGAAAAGCCTTCCAAATGAGAATAGATGCATCTGATTTGTGGATGGAAGTCTGTCCCTCTGGTTTTTAATGCAGATGAAAGATAGTGTTATCAGTCTAGATCCTTTCCTCTGAACAAAATTGGACGTAGCTTGCAGTCAGGTGTTTAATCATCACCCTGGTATGTACCTAACACTGTTCACCGTGCTGCTGAGACCTCACATTAGGTTATTGGGCATCTCTAGCTCATCAAGCTCTCTGATGAAGTCGGTACTTTGCGGTTGCCAGTGTCATTTTTGTGATGTTGCAGCTAGTAATATGAGCCCAGTTGCATAGTCACAAAAGTGATCATTGGAAACTGTGTCTCCTCAGCCAGGCCTGTGCACACACTGTCTTTTTCTCACCCCCTCGACTCTCTGTCTGCCCCTCCCCTCCTCTCACGCCTCCTTCCTCTGGCTTGCATGGGAACTCCAGCAATCTGTATGATGGTTAAAGAGGTGCTGTGCAAAATAAAACATAAATGTAAATGAGAAGTTAATAAAAAAATATTTTTATGCACAAATATTATTTTTTAAAAAGCAAAGATTTCATAAATTCTGTTGTAATGCCTTAAATATGTATTGTTGAATGTTTAGTAAACAAACTAATGACTAGAAGATACAAAAAAGACAATACATTTTTGAAAAATACAGGAAGTAATACAATTTTTTGCTTTATTTCATCAAAATTAGTAAATAAATGTTCCACATTATAATGACTGGATGTTTTGTCAACAGATACAATGAAATATATAGTCATTTAAATACTTTTGGTAAAGGAAATTCGTAAAAAAGCCGGAAATTGAAAGAAATGAGCTCTGAGTGTAGTCAGTTTCCATGGCAACGGTGAGGTGTGAAAAGCCTTATTGGCCTTCACCGCGCCTGTGGTGTAAAACATTCATAATTGGCCGGGTTAATGCGTCGGCGGTTGGCAATCACAACATCACACCATCACGTCCATCACCCACACGTCAAAAATGATTTACTGTTGCTGAGATGATGCTCCATTTATTTACGGCTTTCTCGCTCAGCTCGATTTGAAATGAGCGATTGACAGGTGGGAGCATCCTTCTCAGATTTATGCTTGTTCCTCCGATTATCTCAGTACCTTAATTTTAACCTCAACGTGGTACGGAAGTCCTTGTAGAGTTTGCTCTGATTAGCCTTGTGATTAAAAAGATCTCACATTTCCTTTGAATCTAATTTTTGCAGAAGCAAAGGACAATTCACCACCGACCTTGCAATAACATCAAGCTTTCTTTTATTTATTTTTTTCCAGAAAGGTTAACAAGTGCTACCGGGGTCGATCTTGCCCGATAATTGTTCACTGCAGGCAAGTATAACCATTTGATCCCTGTCACAGTGGCTGACCCTGCTGAATCGGGACAGTGTTTGTCATTGCTCTGTGTTAAGAGAGGAGGGCTGTTTATTTAAACTCGCTCAGTTCATTTACTATATCTGGGTCCACTGGAGCTGCTGTTTACTCCACTGACTGTTTCGTATGTAAATAACATGGCACACAGCTCCTCAGCCAAAGACCCTTCCATTTCCCATTTGGTTGAGTTAGTTAACCAGCCCTGATTGGTTTGCATTAAACTCCAGGTATCTGTCTGACCACTTTTAATAGTCACATCCTGTTAAGTCATGCATGGGGCCAGTAAGCCCGTGCTCCCCCTCTGAGGAACTGAGTTTCTTGCAGTGGATTAATGAAGCTGTGCTGCATAGGCAACTCTCCTGTTTTATTGGCCTCGCCTTTTATTAGAGAGATGTCCACGCCTTGTTTGCAATTAACATGCAGAGCCGTTGAATGGCCGGCAGGCACAAAGGGAGGCTTTTCATAAGGCTATCTCTGGAGTAATAGAAAAGCAAGGCTCTCAAAAAGCTGTTCTTGAACTGCCCCGGGCCTCTCAACCTCTCCTCTGCTCCTGAGGTGCATGCATTTAAAAGCTTTTGTCCCCAGCGTGCCTTAGAAAGTAGTCCCTTCCCTCCAATAGCCAAACAACTCTCCAGACCACACATGCACTCCTGTGCAACACAGCAAAACTGCAGATCCATTCCAATATTTTCCCTGGAATGTTGAGAAATGTTTGGGATTTCTGCTTTTTTTGTGTTTTTTTTCTGTATGTGACATGTACATTTGTATGCAAAGACTAATTTGTTTTTAAAGATACTTGACAGACTCACAGCAGATGCAAATGTAAATGAGCAATTTGTCTCCTTATAAGAGAAACACTGTGATTAAAGCAGCTCACGTCGCCACCTTAATGATCTCTGCCTTTCGGTCTCTGACTCTCTGCAGTGATGGAGCTGGCAGGAGTGGGACTTACATTCTGATTGACATGGTCCTCAATAGGATGGCTAAAGGTAACAATCAATGGCTTCCCTTTCACTCTTTCTGCATGAAGTGTTGCCCTGGCAACACGAAAGCCTTCAATTTTCCACAGAGGGTCTTGGGGAGGCATTAGAGGGTGACTTCTCTGACGCCTGGAGAGGCAGCAAAGACGGAGGCGGACATGGAGGAAGCTGGTAGAAGTGGGGAGAGCAGAACAAAGAGAGACGGGAAATTAAAAAGAAACCTTTCCCCACGTTAGTTATTATCTATTTAAGCAACCTTCACGCCATATTGCACAGCTGCAGCAGCTGCTGCATGAATTGAGATAGCACATGCATGGAAATGAAATGTTTAAAAGGAAAATACATTAAAAACCGTCTGTTAGCCGCACTGGAGTAAATCAATACTTAATATTTAATTTGAACATTGTGTTTATTTAATTTGATCATTGATTTTTTTTTTTCAAAGGGGATTGTGTTGTGTTTTTTTTTCCTTTTGAACAATTACATTTAAGCTGTAAACATTGCCATTGAAGGTTAATTTTTGAGTTTAACCTGCAGGTGCACGTTTCACCTTGCACCAGGGAGTCAATGGCGAGCCAATGGCTCACAAAATTACAAAAAAAAAACCCTGTTAATATAAAATAATATATCTTTGCTGATGTCACTGATGCTAATCTCATTAGTACTACTGCCAGCATTCTTGATGCAGAAAGTGCACAGGTGGAAATGTTGAAAAATGATGACATGAAGAGAAAATAAAACTGAACAAAAGCATTTTCAATAATATTTAAGGTCAAAAAAGGGATCAGAATCCTTGCCTGAATTCACTCAGAACTACACACTACATAGGGCGTTCGGAATTTTGTAGGAGTCTCTTGATCGACGGTTGTGTCCGTATTCCTTCACAACTCACTACATAGTGCACTTTAGGCCTATAGTGTGTTTGCCATTTTGTGCTGCTGGACGAATATACAATTCCAGTTCCAATCAAGTGCTTATAACTTTTCTAAAAGTCTGGGAAAAACCAGTGTGCTTCTATCCTAACTAGATTGGCGCAAATATAGACCACAATGCACTGCATTTTAACAATTTTTGGTGCAAAAAATTTTTTTCAATTGATGTTTTTAATAAACCACCCAAGTTTTCATCATCAGAATCCAGTGGATTTATAAATAGTCTTTGTAAAATGTTCGTATTTATTAGGTTTTTACGTCAGGAAATCTGTGATGTTAGCTGTTAAAAAGAAAAGTAGTGAGCAAGTGAGTGAATTGCATCAAAATGCAAAGCACTGGATACTCCTGCACTACAGATAGCAGTTCTGCTTGGGCTGATAATTCAGATAAATCGTGCATTTTGTGATAGAAGAACCAAATTTGATATAGATGTAACTTAAGACCCTTCTTTCAGAAAATCACGTTAATCATTAGAAAAATCCAAAATGGCGGCCATTTACAAAGATGGCGTCCCTGCACTAAATTGTTAACACGATATTCGACATCTATTTGCCCCAGTCTCAACATGGGCTCTTAATGCATAAAATGCAGTATTTAAACTTGAAGGGTATCTACAGAATACATATATTTTATATATATTTTCTCGTGGCTAACATGCTTTTCTGAAAGAGAGGATGCTAAGATACACCCATGTCAAATTTGGTGCTTGTACCACAAACTCCACTTTGATAACTGGCTCCACTAATAGTCTTTTAGGAGTTAGGGAGTTGTGTGGGCATTCCTACAGAGCTGGAGACTTTTCCTCTGAGATGCGCCGAAAAAAATAAAACGTTTGAGGCTTTTTAGCAAAGAGCAGAGACACACTGTGGCCACATGAAGGCATAACAGCCTTGTTGCAATCCCGTGTCAACAATGAAATCTCATAAAACACAGGATCTTTTTATTCATTTTGAACTAATCATTAATGACATCAATATACTAAAATAAATCTAAAAACTTTGTTTCTGGAGAATTTTAGAAACTTGACAGGAAGTTTTTTGTTAGGAATTTGTAGAAAGATCAATTTATTTGAACTGAACCGACTATCTCTCTCAATAAATATTTTTATAGGATTATAAATAATTATTTGAAAAACACCTGTGTTTTTTGCAAATATAAATGAAAATGAAAAAATATATTAATAAATTAAAGTAGTTTTGACTTTTTAAACAGCTGCTTTGTATGATTGCGATTGAACGCAGACGTACGTTGTATTTTGTGTCGCATCTAACCAGGAGTTGAAATAAATCAGTTGGAGCTCTGGTTTGAAATAGGAACCAAGAAAGACTGAGGACTGGGCGACATGTTAAACTTTTCGAGTTAATCCTGCATCATCAAAGCAGGAGTTGTAGCTTGAGAAAAACAGTCAGCACGGATAACCAGTTAACTCTCTTTACCGAATTCTTTTGAGTTATCTGAGTTATAGATGTCCATTGTTGCACTGTTCTCCATGGCTTAGCCTGCTCTTTGCCCTCTGACCTTTGGCCTTTACCCTGGCTCTCAGCGTGCCCTCCTCCTGCGATAGCGCCCCGTCAGAATGGGTTAAGGGGGTGGCCTCTTCTAATGTTGACTTCCCCAGCGCTCTCTGTAAAACAGTAATAAGGCTGACCCGTCCTGTTGGAGTTCAGCCGTCTCGGTGACGAATGTTCTGTTGTCCACGGTGATGAAAGCTTCTTCTCTGATTCTTTTTTACCTTTTGTTTCCTGCAGCTGGAACCAAATGCACAAAATGTACATGAGCTTACTCTCCAAAGCTTTTTTTCGTTCCCCTTTGGTCAGAGAGCCTCTCCTCTGCTTAACTTTGGATTCAAGCACATCTAAGACATGAAAGTCTTGTCAGGGAGCTGAAGTACCTATGAGTGCTAAGTCCAGCTGCGTTAAATCACCCTTTTTTCAGTCTTTCACCCACACTGCTCCATCTCCTTCACATCCTTTCTCTGCCTCGCTTTCAAAAGCAACTTAAGCGTTCAGGGGTTTCTCTCTTCATCTCCCTTTCTCTGTGTCTTCTTCTCAAATGAGGGCAGACACAGGGCTGATCCATAAATCTTAAAGCAGAATGCGATTTTTTCAGATTAACATGGCAGACGTGCAGGCTTCTCATTATAACTGTTGCATGGGTTAATCATCAAAATGGCTGCAGCACATCAAATTAATAGTGGATTCTCAGATTCATGCATCCATGCAGGTACTCTCTCTTGTTGGACGTCATCTAAACCAATTTTAGAAAGCAACACTCACAGGCGCCAGCATGCAGTGCTTTTGAATACATTATTGCAACCCCCCACCACCCCTCCCCAAAATATCTTTTTGCATATTTTATCAAGAAACAGGCCGTGGCTCCCATCCCAGCCTTTCCAGGGATGAATGTAATAATTTTCAATCGCTGCACTGTTCCAAAGGGAACCCAGAATAAAGAGAGATTGACAGATGTGAGCTGGATTACTCCTCCGCTTTGAACTCAGTCCAATTTTCGGTCTGTTGCAGGTGCTAAAGAGATTGATATTGCCGCTACCCTGGAGCACTTGAGAGACCAGAGAGCTGGCATGGTCCAGACAAAGGTAAGGTCCCCAGCTTTGAGCTAGAAGTGGGGGTGAAGAAGGATTGGGGAAGGGGGAAGGGGCTGCAGTCATTCAGAGAGGCGATTGTCTACTTCATGCACTCAGGATTTGAGGAAATGATGGTATTATTGATAACTGCACCAAGGTGACAGAAACACTTTTTGCAGATAAGTGAAATCTATGGTTTTATGTTTTTATTGCCAAAAAAACTGGAAAAGATTAAATCATTGATAACTTGTTTAGATGAGGGATTTAGGATGAAATATATAAAATACATGTTTTAAATATGGTTTTTGTTTTATTCAACACCAACATTTACCAACAACATTGTTTCATATGTATTTAACTACTTATTTTCTTGTGATGATGCTTTTTGGCCCAGGTCTCCCTTGAAAAAGATATCTAATCTTAATGGGATTTCCTGGTAAAATAACTTAGGTTAAATGAAAAAACTTGGTTAAACCCCTGATGCCTGATTTACTTTCAAGCTATAAAAAAATGAACTTGTGTTTTTTGCTGTCGTATAGATGCTAAATTAAGGTTTTTTGGAGCCAAAGAGGTTTGATGCATATTTACATCAAAAGGTGTCAAGGACTTAAATAGAAGTGAAATAACACTCCATTCTCTCAGATTTTTACTCGGATTACTAAAAAATCAGGTTAAAAGTATATTTTTCCTGATCTTTTACACTTTCCCTTATATCTTAAATTCAGTTGATCAATACTGATTTATGAGCAGGACCTTCACCTCACATCATTTCCTAACAGAGAGTGGGATGTGCTCCATTCATTTCTTTTCATGCAATTAAGGAGAGTAATAATAATAATAAAGACGGCAAGCCTTATGCAGTGGTGGTTGATAATAATGATGTGAGCCGCTTGCTAACAGACTCCACTGTTCTTAGACGGTTCATTAAAGTTGCTTTCACAGCCGCACTCCGCTCAACTGAAAAAGCTTTTCAAGCACTCTGTTTCTTTCCTGGCATGTCTAAGTGAAATTGCATTGAAATATTGTTGATTTCACTTTGCCGTTTCATGCAGGCCCTACACAGAAATTAGATTGTAACGAGGTATGAAATTTAGAGTCAAGATTCACAGAATGGGCAACCAATTATCTTTTTTTTCCCTCCACTTTATGTTTGGATCTGAAAGAACATTAAATCCCTCTTTGACAGACTTCAACATGTAGTAATTACAGCACGTGGGTTTTGACATCTTTTTCTGATTGTGGGGCAGAGATTGGTCTCCCCCCAGTGGTTTTCATGTGAACAAATGAGAATCTGGAAACTTTAGACACAAATTTAAAAGTATGGCAGGGATACAGACAGATACACATTTTCTGGCTTCAGAAGACACATAAAAATAGAAGCTTCAGATTATCTCCACTGCAAAGAAAAAGGCACAGCCACCAGTGACTCCTTTGTATTGATTTAGCCTTTCCTCAGGCCAGACTATGGCAGGCTGTGTGTTGACACATCTGAGGACTGTTCCCTCCAAACTCCTACGTAGCCTCTCTCTGTGAGAGGACCCTGTGGCCTGCAGCCTGAAAAGAGGAGAGGAATATTAAAAAAAAAAAAAAAACAAAGTCCAGGGGGGGCAAACATCAATCAACTCCTCTGGGGGAAAAGTATGAGTTGGTTTCACAATCAAACACAGAGAAAGAGCTGAGACAGTTTGACTCTAAAGCTCCATTTTAAGACACACCTGGCTGGATCGATGCCGGCGCCGGCTGCTCCCGTTCGTCAGGTTGAAACCTCAGAGGGAGGTTCAGCTCAAATCTGTGGCTGGGTCCAGGCAGGGTCAGGAGATATGGAGCGAGAGGAGGAGGAAGAGGAGGCAGCTGCCAGTAATTCTCACTGCTTGACCTGAAGGCTTGGACACATCCTAAAACTTTCTCTCCTTCCTTGTTTTCCTCACATCCTTTCCTCCCCCACTCCTCTCTCCTCCTCAGGAGCAGTTTGAGTTTGCGCTGACAGCCGTGGCTGAGGAGGTGAACGCCATCCTAAAAGCTCTTCCCCAGTGAAGACAGCACACCCTCCTCTCCTTCATCTTCATCTGACGGATCCCACTCCTCTTTCCATCTTCACTTTCTCTTCTAAATCTGTACTCTGAATGTTGTGCTGGGTATCTGCCCTGGATCCATATTCGCTGATGTCAGAGGGACACACGTTCACTCTGACTTCTCCGAGTGTGAACCTACGGCACTCCGATGTTGTTCCTGAACTTACTGTTGCAGTACCACTGACTTTCCGTGACGTCAGGTGATGACTTGTGCTCCAAAATGATTTCATGTGGAAATGAAATATTAACAACAAATTACAGTGAAGATGCAGCTGTCAAACACAGCCTGACTCTGTTTTGTGTTTTAAAAAAAAAATTGGAGAAAAATCCTGTGAGTTCCAATCGAACAATCATTGGTGAAATCACAGAAACATTTTTGTACTATAAAAGAAGAACATTGCTGATTATCAAACCAACCAATCAACTTGCACCATGTAGACTGGATTGAGTAGGTCCTTATCTTGTACAGATTTTGTCCTGTAGACGAAGTGATGTGCTGGGTTTTGGATCTCCTTAAGGTTCTCCTCATCTGTGATCTGAATCCACTGTGTCCGAGCTGCACATGTACAGATGTGTGTTCTTGTACTTGTATTGAGTCGCAGAAGAAGAATCTCAGAAAAAAAAGTCTCACCATCCATGAGTATCACAACATATCTTCCTCACATATCGATTTCACACGTCTGGTTTGATCTTTTCGGAATATAAATGTGAAATATACCAACTGAGATAGTTATATCCTCTATTATGAAATGCTGGTCTCTTGTACTAATAGTAATAATATATTTATGAAGAACTCAAAACAAGATTATTGCTAAATTTGTCTGTCCCTCTGATATATGGTGATTATTTTGTGCAAGATGACAGATTATTGAATCCATGTATAGAAAAATGAATGACTTTATGAATCCTACTATAGAGCTATCTAATATACTATATACACTGAGAGCCTCGGTGAGAACTATATATTTTGTGTGAGAAGTAACATTCAGATTGATAATAAATCCAAACAGACTACAGTGCTCTGCCGTCTGGTGTGAAATGTTATTTCTCATGCTCCTGCAAACAGCAGAGAGATGGCATGTTTGGTTCAGCAGCTCTACCTGCTGTAGAGAAAGTGACTAGGATGTGAAATGAAATCACTCTTGTAATTTCACCCACTGAGGTCGTCTCACAGTCCAGTCCTAAGTCAAACATAAGCCGGTGACAGCTGAACAATTAATAAAATATATATTTTTTAATGTTATCTTAGTGTTTCATAACAGCTTTTCTTCAACAGTTGATAATGATTGAAAATAATTATTCAACCATGAAAACTATTTTGCTTTATTGCTGCAAAAACTCTTGACTTCTAGCCTTAATTCAGTGTGAACATTAATTTGTATCATCTGATAAAATTGGCCCTCACTGCCCCACTGCCAGAAAAAAAAAATAGTTATTAATCAAGTAATTGGCTTACAATTGAATATTTTCTTTTATATTTTAGTGGCTGCTATGTTTGAATTGCATAATAATTCACCATTAATTAATGCAGTGACGAGAGCTGTAATGATTCATTTTATTGATTCAATTCGTATCATAATTTGTGGCTTCTGATTCATAGTTAATATTGGTTTGTTTTACGTGATCCAATTCAGTCCAATTCACTGACTTAAAATCGATCCAGGACATCTTTAGCCAAAAATTCAACCAGTGTGACTCAGAGTTGGCACAAAGCAACCCCGCCACCTCTTCCCCTCCTTGTTGCTGAGAGCTCGGACCTTGTGGACCGCCGACATCATTCTACGTCATTTTTTTCATCTGGTTCTGATTCACAACAATTTGAATAAAGAAGTACTCAAAAATGCAATTTTGAGCTTAATGTTCTTAATATATGTCCTCCATCAAAAAAGGCAACAAGTACAAGTTAAAAACGTAATTTTCCTCCGAGTGGGCCTTTAATTTAAAATAACTGCTAAGTAATATTGCCAATAACAAGGGCTGAAGAATTTTTCCAAAAGAAAAATCCTAAACTTGCTTTTACTGCTATCATTTGTTGACATATTATAGTTTTTAAAACTGCTTCATTAAGGAAACCCCTGATTAAAAAAAACAAACAGATTTTAACTTAATATAGACTTTGTCATGGCAATGATTGGTTATTAATAAAACCTGGTTATGAGGCATCCTTTGCTAGGAAGAAAATAAACCATAAAACCGGATGAATGAAAATTGTTGCACATACAATATTTTTATCAGCAATTAAAAATGGCCAAACATCTATAGAGAAAATGCATTTGCTTATGGCTCAGAAACATGTGCGTGGGTTTCTCATGAGAATGCATATTCATGCATGTGCAGAGCATTGACGTGCCCCCCCAACACTTCTAATAGCCCGGACTGAAGCATCATGCACTTCCTGAAGCCTCATTTACATATGATTCACTGATGAGCTGCCACCACTAACCAGCAGCACCAATGCAATGCTCTATTAATATTCTCCCATTCAGATTGTAAAGTACACCAACCTAATCAGCTTAGAAATTACTGTATGGAAACCATAATTACGCATGTTTAATTGCTTATCATTTGATGGGTACAAGTTTATTAGAAAATGTATTCATGGTA
Source organism: Adrianichthys oophorus (assembly GCA_036245035.1). Taxonomy (NCBI): domain Eukaryota; kingdom Metazoa; phylum Chordata; class Actinopteri; order Beloniformes; family Adrianichthyidae; genus Adrianichthys; species Adrianichthys oophorus. The sequence goes on from BSAI01000108.1 coordinate 32,061,096, forward strand.
ATTGCTTCCTGAGGTGTCTGGTGTGCTACAATAACATGATATCCTGTCAGCTCTCATTTAGGAGGATTAATGCGTTTTGGGAAAGTCACAAAATTAGATGCTGTGTATTGGCATATTGAATTCTTGGTTTAACTCAAAGGGTTTTTAATTCAGAGGTTTCTAAATTACTGCTTAAGTTTGGATTGGTCTGTGGAGGGAGATCTGTTAAAAATTACACATTGTTGTGACGAGGTCCTGGTATATGACCGGGAAGTAGCCAAACAACTGTTTTATCGCCATCCCATCTGGAAATAGTCACAAAGCTGTCTGAGATATAACAGAATTGCTACCAGAAAGCTGGAAAATTTAAGGGGAAAATGTGGGATCAATTCCAAACGGCAAAATCATGAGCATGAAATGAAGAAGGAGGATTTTAAAGAAAGCCATCTCAAAGAGGATGAATCATTCAGTCCTGAAAGAAGATTAAAACACAGGGCAGGTCCCTTAGAGGGGCCTCCACATCGCCAAGAACGTCGAGTGGGCCTTTTCAGCCACAGGCCCCAGTGAGTCTTACAGCTCCTTCCCACTCTTTGATGATCTCTCCATGGTTCATTGTAAGGCAGTTGGCTCTCAGTCCTTCTAAAATTCTCTGCAAGAAAAAGTCCAGCCGCAAGTTCCTGTTTGAATTACTCATTTTTTCATCGAGTATTTTTTAATTTTATGGGATATTTATTTGTAAATATTGCATTAAAACAACAATGTAATCGTTTTAAGTAAGTACGTAATTAATCATAAATCATTCTTTAAAATGATTTTTTGCGAGAAATACGGCAGCAAAACACTGTGGAAGAAGAAAAAAGTAATAATGTGTTTTTTTTTGCTACAAGAAATACTGCTGTCCCTCTTTTTACAGCAGTATTTCCATATTTTTTTAGTCAATCCTTCTTATATGCAATCACAAATTGTGTTGCCTCAACAATATTAACAATTTAAAACACTTTTAGTGGTCATCATAAAAAAAAAAAAAAACCTCCAAACAATCCTTAATGAAGGCCTTCTGCTGTCAGGAGCAGCTGCTTAACTTTTTTAAGGAGCCTTCAGCTTTTGGCTCCAAGTTCTTGTGAAGCTTTAACTGACAGAACTTGAAAAACCACCTGCAGATCATTAATCCTTGAATAACAACAACCAACATGATGACAAACATGTCATTTCCCTGTGGAGAGGAGATGGGAAATCCTGGAGTGTTTGCTTCACGGGATGCTTTCCAGGTTTTTTCCAAAGAGAAATTCTTGTTTTTCTTAGCTGGTGTTGTTTGGAATGAATGGCGAGCAGATTGCAGAGGCTGTGCCTCTCATGTCTGTCCAAGGCCTTGATACCTTTGATCTTCTTAGAAAACAAACAAGCTTTTAAACTTGGCACTCCCGGCTAGTGTCTCTCCTCTTCTTCTTCTATCTGGTCGTCAAAACGCTGATCATGAGAAAATTGATCTTAAAATGATTGATTAAAAAATAGTTCCTGGTGTTCATTGCTGCCTTGTGGCTTAAATGTGGACTCCCACTATGCTGTCAAGCAAACTTTGATGCACATTTTTGAATCTGAATCTAAAAAATAAAAGATCGAATATGCTGTTAGGCAGTTTAGGCAAGTACCGTGTAAAATAAAAATGGGGGGAAAAAAATCAAAATTAGGAATTTTAAGGAACATCAAACTTAAGGATATTCAGTTTTTGAAACTGACTCACCAGGAAAGATTTAGAAAAGATTTTATTTATTTATTTATTTTAATAGTTACCAATTCTAATCTCAAACTGTAAACATAATAAAGGTTAAATTGGAGCACCTTTTTTTTCTCTCAGTTCAATTTCCTTTCATTGAAATACTGTAATTCAGTTAAACTTTAAAATATAAAATAAAGGGTTCAAAGTTATATATATATATATATATATATATATATATATATATATATAAAGTGGGTTGCACGGTAGAACAGTGGTTAGCGCTTTTGCCTCACAACAAGAATATCTGGTTTGAATCCCGGTTGGGACCTTTCAGCGTGGAGCTTGCTTCTTCTCTTTGTGCATGCGTGGGTTTTCTCCTGGCACTCCAACTTTCTCCCACAGTTCAAAAACATGCTTCATAGGTTAATTATTGTCTCTAGGTGTGCTTGTTGGAGTGATTGTGTGCCCTGCAACTGACTGGCTACCTGTCCAATATTTCCGTCTTTGTCCAACAGTAGCCAGGACAGGCTCCAGCATCCCCATGATCCCAAAATGAAATAGCGAAAAGAGATGGATGGATATACTGGGTTGAAATAGTAATTGATTTTTTTTAAAACCATAATGTGTGGGGTTGGTTGTTTCAATTCTTTTTTAACAGAGTTTCATTGTGCACATTGTACATCATGGTGTGATAACAAATCCCTGTGGCAGTAAGACAACAGCCCCAGGAAACAGTATGAGTCAGCAAATAGATAAAGTTTACATAAAGTTTAGTAAAATGCTTAATATTAAAGTCAAGACGAAGCGCCCTCTGGAGAGGCTGTAACCATCAATGAGTCAACCAACTCCTGTGACAACCAGCATCCGTCTCAAAAAGCAGGACTTGGTTCATGAGACGTTAGAATGACTTCATAAATTTGATTTGATTGAAATTTTAAATTCATTTTTAAATTAAAACTTTGTTCCAATTCATTTATGCAGAAAACTTTGAGAAACCATAGAAATCAGGACTTATAACAAAAATTCTTAACATTTTTTTCAGAGAATATCTACGTAACTTTAGGTTTAGTGACTTTAGTGACCAATTTACTAGAAAAAAAATACAATTTATTATTTTACTCAATTTATTTTAATTTTGTTCAAATCATCACAAAAATTGTTTTAATTTAATTAAAAATTATTTTAATTTCTACCCAATCAGATTTTATATCATATCAATTCAACCCATTGTTGAGTTCTGCCCACTTTTTTTTTTCCATTTTGGTTGTAGAAATTAAGAGCAAAAAACTAAAAATAAAGCAAAATAATTGTAAATACAAAAATAAAAACATTGAAAAAAACAGACAAAAAAACTGCTGTCAAATTTGGCAATGGAGGTTCCAATGTTAAATAATTAATCTTTAGTTAACTTAATGTAATTTCTGAACAATTAGGTTTCTCTACAAAATTTGAATTTTACAAAACTTTGTTATATAAATAGTCAGAATTTTGAAAAAACTATTTGAAAGATCAAATTTTTTTTCTTTAAAATATAAAATAAATGGTAAATAGTGCTTTTACACCTTCAAAGGACTAATGCACTATACAAATCCCTTCATTCTTTTATTTACAGATGCACTGATTTCGATCAGAAAATAAAAGTCCAAACAAAAAAATCAATGCAAAAAGTAGCTAAAACTGCTTGCTGCTTCTGTTTTTTCTCATGTTTGACCTGCAGGAACAATCTGTGCTGCAGTGAACATGTGGAAGCCCACATGTTTCACCAGTGCATTATGCAGATTGTTAAGCAGGTTGTGTAACAATCGTCTTGCATAGTAATCTGTCTACTTTAGCCTTTTGCAACACAGAGGCAGCCCAATTTACCAGTTCATTCCCATATTTTGAATTAGATTGAAATGCAAACAAAAACAGCAATTTTGTTGCTTTTATTTATATTTTTTTTCAAATCTCTTTGTGCACTTTCACATAGATGCATTCAAAAAACATAGTTTTCACAAACAGCAAATATAGGTTACAGAACAGATGTCAAGCTAAAATCAGTTATTAATTGGAAGCAAACAAATGTAAAGTGACAAACCAGAGACACATTGCAATCAATAAACAGATGCGAAACTCACAAAAAACTGCAAGCAATAAAAAAAATCTGAGGCAGAATAACCAACATGGGACTGAAAATGGCAAGCAGGACAAAACAGAACCATAAAACATATAAATACAATGACGAATTTCAATCTTTGTCAAATTTGTCATTGTTTTCTTTCTTTAGATCAACTTTAGTAAAGAAATAAATGTTAGTCTTTAAAATGACATAAAATGATATAAAGAAAGGGAAAAAAACTGCAACAGAGAAAACTAACACAAAAGAACAATAAGAAGTTAATTTTATTAAAAGCAATGATCCAGACGGGATGAAAGAAATTATTGTGAAAAGAATTAAAAACATAGGTATTATATTTAAGCTGGATTTCAAATTGGCCTCAAATAATAAAAAAAAAAATACATAAAATACATTTAATAATAGTTGTCATTGGAAATATAATTGAACATTGAAGTAAAATTATTTACAATATATAGAAAACATATGTTAGATACTGAAATTCAACAAGTTTTATACATGTTTGTCCATAATATAATGAATAGTTTTCAAAACTATATGAGGTTTTAAATAATAACTTTCTGTTTCAATGTTAAACTCGTGTTACAGGCTCTTGCCTTTCTCTGACCTGATATTTTCCAAACTACATCTGAACATGACCAAAACCTTCACGGACGTTTAAGTTGTGATTAAAATGTGAGTAAAGATTTCAGTTGGTGCACCTCGGTCCAGGTATAACAAGGTCACACTGGTGGTTTAAAGGATTAATGGTCTGACCATGATATTTAAAGAGATTCAGCAAAAGGTCCTGAGTTAAAGGTGAACAGTCATTATCAACATCTGTCTGAGCAGAAAAGCAAAAGACGACCTGTGAGAAAGTCTTCACTCATTATCCTTCTTACTTCCTTTCTGTGTTTATTAATGGGAGCCGAACAGCACTGGTGACATTTTACACAGTTTCATGGCCGTCCCATCATGCATCTTGGGGATACTTTGGCATTTGGCTGCAGTGTTTTTAATCAGTGTCTGCAGCGCTGACCAGCACAACTTCAATCCTGCTCACTGTCACTCATCATAAGAGAGTTTATCAGAACGCATCTAATCGCCACGCTCCGCAGGGACGTTAACCATTTGCATACTAAGATTGCTTTCTTTTGCTCAGCTGAGAAAGCTCTTATTTTGCATAATTATTAATGATAAAGAGACGGTGAACAAACGTGTCAGAAGGTATTAGCATTGAGTATACAACTGGATGCAAAAGGATCTGTTCAGTGACGGGCTGGGAGGAAAGATGAGGGCAGAGGAGAGCAAAACTAGAGAGCAGGACTGTCAGGGGAAGCACTTTTGCATGAAGAGAAGGGGTTAATTAAAGGTCCAAAGATGGAAACTGTAGACAGGAGTGAGACTGTTTGGAGGAGAAACCCCATAGAGATAAAGAGTTTGCATCAAACAGGAAAAAAAAATTAAATGTCCAAAAATAACAAAAAAAAAATGAGAAAACGAGATACGTTCTCAAAGGGTTTCAGTTGAAAGCAGCAGGAGGCAGTAAAAGCAGCAGATATATAACATGCAATTACATCAAAGGAAGTAGCGCCCGGCAGAAGGAAAATCCACAGTGGTGAACAGCATAAGATGTTTACATACAGCAGAGTCACTGTAGCTGCTCATTTCATTTCTGCTGTGTACCATTAAAGCAGCAGGGCCCATATTGTCTGTCATCTGTTGTCGGTAATTACCACTTTTTACACAGTCTTACCCTCAGTGGAGAATGTTTGGTATCTATATGAGAAGTGTTTCATGTTTGCCACTTTATGTGAAACAGCTGCACTCTTTTTTTTTTTTTACAGGACAGGAATAAATAAGTCCTGCAGACTTTGACACTGTTGGGGGCTGAAACACCTCCCCCCTGTGCTTTCTCCTAAACACAGCCCTGTGCACCCTCTGCGCCATCTAATAGCATGATATTAAAAATGCTTGAAGCGCTTGTTAAGTCACGTCTGTGCACAATAGATGACCTTTTGTGTGTCTCAACGAAGATTTTTCGCAAGTTTTCAAATCAAAACATGCAGTAGAGCTTGGACTAAAGCTGAACCGGCTTCTATGAGTATTTTTGGATAGTTAAGATTTGACAAAAAAGAAAAAAATTGATGTGCATTGTTGCTAAAAATCATCTGGTTGCACCTGTCCTCCTTTTCAGCGGGTGTGAGACTTTCCTAACTTGGCAGGTCACATCAGTAAGAATAACCTCAGGGGTCGTCGCCGGTCTCAACTCTTGTATCCTTCAACAAATAACTGATAATAACCTTTAACCTTACCGTTTTGCATTTGAATGGACATCAGTATCCCACAACCCCCCTCTCTCTACAGCAACCTCAGGACCAAATGAAAGGTCAGCCCTCAAAATCTAAACTTGATCTCTCTCTTTTTTTTTAATGAACCCATCCAGATGTGGGGATGAGGGTGGGGTTGGGGGTGGGTGGGATGCAAGCTTTGGGCTCATCTGCATCACAGATTAGGGTTCTTAGAGAAAAATCAACCATCCAGGATTCATTACATGTTTCCTGCTGAGCTTTTTGAGATGGCAACCGTCCTAGCAACAGGATCCTAGCAACAGCAACAACTCTCTTCCACAGCGGCGGCCTATCAGCAACACTGATGTCTGATCAAAATTTAGCCAATGACGAGGGGGAAGCATGAAAGGAGCGTGATGATGTGTTTCCTCATGCAGCAGCTCAGGCTGGGAAATGTTTGAGGGTGTGAACTCCAGAGGTACAGAGCTTTGTCTTTTTGGGTTACATGTGTGAACACTGATCTTTACTTTTGGATTTAGGACCATTTTGAGACTCATGTCCACTAAATTATTTTGATCCAGTGTGAGCTTTTCTTGTGGTTCTGTGGTTTTGAAGACACTTTGTTAAAACCTGTGCTTTTGGAGTTTTTAACGTGTTCTTGTGGATATATATTTAGAAAATTAAGCTTTAAATTGTATTTCTGCATTCTGTATTTCTTTATTCAAAACTACAAAAAATGCTGTATGATAAAGATTGTATTTACTGTATAAAATACGCTGGGCGGGTGACAAGCTCCCCGCTCCAATCTGATGCATCCAATTGGCGATGATTAGATCCGTGAACTTTTTCTGTGTCTGAGCGGGCATCTGGCTCAAAATTATGTGGATGGATAGCTCCAAAACTGCTCAACATTTTGTTGCATCAGTAATGTTAGGTTTGGGGTGTGGGTGGCTGTAAGCTAGCGGGAGGGCGCATAAACAGAGAGCTCTAAGTTATGGGTGACGGAAAGGAGGAGAGGGTTGCTTAATAAGTCAGAGACATGCAACTTAGAGGTAAATTTCTCTGAACTACTGCTGCTCTGCAGAATCTTTGTCCTAGAAAACAACACCAGTTTTTTGATTTTGCTTAAAAACGGCAGAACTATAATTAAATTAAAACACCACGGGGAACAATTCCAAAACACCTAACTTTTTGGACTATAAGTATGTATATAAGTATGTATATGTATATACTATGTATACTATAAATTTATTTAACACAATACGGGCGCAAGAAGGGACATTTCATCTTGAAAGGTAAAACATAATAACAGAATAGATAACAATGATAGACTAAATTAATAACTTCTTAGTTTGTTGGTTATCAGACATGCAATATATTTCAAACAAATCTGATGTGTTTCAAAGGTTCCGTCTTTGTCAGAGTCGTTACCAGGTGTGACTTGCATGAAAACAGTTGATTGGCACTGACTGAATTGACAGACTGAATTAATACATGCTTCACTACTGTAACACATAGATACTTATTTAGCTTGAGGAAATATAGGAGGAATCTAGTAAATTAGCGTAACATATGAACAAGTATTGAGATAACCATAGCATAAAGAACATGCTAACAAGTTAACTAAAGTCTTTATATCATTTCAAATCCATTGAATTCTTGATCATCTGTGTCACTTCTGAACAATTCTGCCAAGCCTGCGTGACCCTGGGCTCACACTGCATGCGGTCCGGCCCCGCTGCGGACGCCGGAGCGATCTAGCTACGGCCGGTATCTCACTCTGACTACGATTCGAACTAGAGGTTCTCCTGCAGATAGTCTCTGCTGCAAACCTCGCGAACCTCTGAACTCGCGTAGGTTCATGCAAGAACCCACCATTTAAATATGAGGTCAAAGCGAAATTTAGGTTTTATTGTGAAAAATGTACCAGATGCACTTCACATTCACTCACATGGTTCCCGGTTCATGGCATTAATTGACATTACTTGCCCCAACTTCACAATAAAGTGCTACAAATCAGCTCCGGCATCCAGAACGCCACAAAGGCCTGACCGCAGAGGCCGGACCAGATGCAATGTGAGTGCCTCTCGCACTTTTTATGTTATGTTAAAACTTCGGCATCTGCACCGGAGCCGACCACGTGCGGTGTAGCCCGGGGTGAGAATGAGTGGTGCTTCTTCTTCTGCAGTGCTGTCAAATACTGATACACACACCTACAACACCCTCTAGTGGTTGTTTATGGGGGGAAAAAATGAACGCACAAGGCTATTATTTTTTAATGACATATAAGTCGCACCTGAATATAAGTCGCACCCCTGATCAAACTATGCAAAAAGCTGAAACTTATACTCTGTAAAATACGGTATCTTAAAAGATGATGGGAGTGGGGCTTTAAGTACTTGGCAGTTTAAATGAGTTTACACTTCATCATGCAAGCATAAGAATTTATATCACAACGTAAACTAAATACTTGATCAATTCTCTTCAGTTCACATCATGTTTGTGGTTTTGTCAAAGCACAGAAAGGATTTCAGCTCTGCTTGACTTTTCCAACTATGCACTTGCTTGAATGGATACAGCTGCATCTTATGATGCATTGCAGAGTCCTAAACAGGTTTGAATTAAGCTTTTTTCATGCTTTACTTGATTTAAAAAGCTTATTTCTAAAGTTTCTGGCTCAGCATGACTCAAAGACAGAGGAAAATTTCAATCTAAGAGTAGAGCATTAAAAAATATATTTGAAATGAAATTTTAATGATTTATTTTAAGCAATATTCAAAACAAAGGAAAAAAACTACAAAATACATAGCATATAGTATTAAATTCATTTAAAGTTATTATTCAAAAATTGATTATAAATAAATGAAGGGAAAGGGTTGACTATAATTGCTGTTTATCTATTAAGTATAATGATTGTAAAATAGAAATGGATTGCTGGCTAGAAAGGGAGTGGGATGAAGCAAATGTATATATCCCCTCTCCTATTATGGTTTAAAGTTAATACTTTCTTAATTCAAGTGCAGATTATTTATCAAGTATCAAAGATTAAGTTGTTTTTGGTTTTAACCAAAACACGTTTTTACATTTTTGTGAAAACATTTTACTGTGAAAAAAATTAAACCAAAAGAGAGAACATTGTCCACAGGTATACCCTTTCTGCAAAGAGGGTCAGATTTGGTGAGGTGAAAATGTGTGAGTGCCAATCATAGCTTGCATTCTTTGAATCCTTAAAATAAAAAAAGCTAACTATTTAATAAAAATGTATTGAACTTTTCCTTTTTTCACACTGAATAGAAATATATCTAAATACATTTTTACCAAAAAAAACTGGGAATTTTATATTTAAAAACCAGAAAAGGGTTTTGACTAAAACAAAATTAAATACATTCTGTCCTTGTTTGGCACTTAAAGTTCTGAAGGTCAAGTAGCCACAGGTTGTTGCCACAGGTTTACAGCGGCTTAGGACGTAATTCAGCCAATCATAATCAAGAAATCACAGCTCTTAGAAAATGCTGGGGGCTGCATATTATTGATCTTATGACAGGAGTCTGCGGGCCGAAATAAATTTGAACGCAGGCTGCATTTGGCCCACTAGCCAAACTTTGGAAATGCTTGTCTTAGTCCAAAGCAAACACAAACAGTCCAAAGTCAATGACACTGTGTTCAGAGAAGGATAATTTAGAGTCAGGTGATGTCTGTGTTTTTGCAGAGGTTTTTAATTGAAGATGGAGCCCTAAAAACAGAAGCTCACCTTAAAAAAGGAGTTGAGCGTTCCTCTCAGAACCACAGAAATCCAGGAGAAAGATTGAAATAATCTTGATGATACAAATAAAAATGATGGTAAAATAAAAGTGACATTGTAAATAGCCTATTGTCATAAAGGCAGATGTTGAAATTATGCCAACTTTATATCTGTCTGTTAGGATCACAGTTATGTTTCCAATTTTACCTGATAGGCTGGATGTTGTGCTTTTTTAAATTATTTTTTAGCAACATAGATTTACTACAATAACAAAAAGGTTGTCTTATGTTAGACTCCTCCTACATGCAAATGACTTCAAATCATTTTATTTTTTTTTCGTTCATCTTCACTGTTATAATCATGCTCCATTGTTTAAAAAAAAACACTGACTGTCCTCTTTTGTCAGATAAGCCTGATGTTGCCTACAAAGCAGCGTGATCTGTGCTTCCCCAAATGACCTGACAATATTTTCTGATGATGCATTACAGTGATGCCTTCCTCTCCATTTCGGAGCAATCTTTTCTTTTACTTGCACAGCCAGGGCATGAGGAGAACCACGTATATAGAGAGGTCAAAAGCATCCATGCATCATTGACATTCTGACTTGGATTGGTCCGCTTCTAAATTTACACGTAGATACCACAAAAACATTTAAATTTACAATTTTACCCTCTGAAGGATGATACTAATCCAAAAAAAATGCATGTAATAAAACTACAGAGCTGTTTTTTCAAAGCTTTGCCAAAAATGACAAATTACAGATCAAACCAGTCAAATCTGTCAGACATGCAATTTGTTCCAATCTGGAAGCAGAAAGCACAAGCACTAGTGAAAGTATTTAAACAGCACAATAAGTGTAACAAAAGCTCTCTCACTCTGCACCTATAATGTTATTTTAGAGTCAAAAAATGATTTACATATTGTTTCTTTGAACCACTGCATGCATGTTTTACTGCAATCGGGTCCTGATTGCTCCCCGCGGGAAAGAGGCGTTTTTGTCATTTAAATAGCTCTGCGAATTGTTCCCTTTATATTTTTGTCCGAAAGTTTGAATCTACACTTTCCTGGATTCAGAAAGGCACTCTAATCAGCACACTGGAATTACTCGAAGATAGTCTTCTCTGAAAAACATCCTAGATCATTTCAGGTAGACTTTAACATCCAACATTTAAAAAAAAAGCAGCTTCCTTCAGCCCCTGCAATGAAAGAAAAAAAAAACACATACTTGCTTTTTGAGATTGTTCTTGTGTTGTTCCTTCAGCTTCATGTTTTTCTTACAGGCTGTGGGACTTTTCCTGATACCTTTGGGTGACATATTTCTGAAAAATCTTTAAAAAATAATGCTAATTGATAAACGAGGTGAAAAGACTGATTTTGTCTTTTTTTAGGTGAGGAAGATGGTGCATGGAAGGAGAAAGAGTGCTCCTCTTTAATAAAGTATATAACTACACAGCAGCCTTCATGTGTGTATAGAGGCACTAACTGAGTTTGGATAATGGATGATTTATTTCTCCGTGCTTTTTTCTTTTCTTACACAGTTTGCATTTAGGGCTTTTTTTAATTTAATGTCATTTTTTTCTTTTATGAAACGTATGTCAGCTCTGGCTAAACATACCAGGATGATAACAACAACAAAAATGTTAACTTCATTTCAGGGGTGTCAGAATCCAGCCCTGGAGGGCCGGTGCCCAACATGTTTATAACCAATCTCCCACTGAAGCTCCTTATTGGCTAAACACATCAGGCAATCAGCAGCAGATAAGGCAGGATTTCTGGAAAACCAGCAGGAGGCCAGCCCTCGAGGCCTGGAGATTGACACCACTGAAGGAAGCCCATTTTTTATGTTCAGTGTACGACACTCTAAATGGATGCATGGTGGCCATCTTGCTCAGGTTTTATAACAATACATGTTTCTCCAGCAGCTGTTAAAATTTTGCTTACTTTTACCATTAATATATTTTGACTTCCAGGTTGAAACTGACTAAAAAATTAAAGTACTGGTGATCAGGAGAAGTTTGTTCTGGAACCATTGAGAATGTTACAGAAATGAATCAATTTCCATTTACTTAAATATTTAACAGTTAAGCTTTACTGTATTTTTTGAACTATATGTATTTTCACATTTAGATTTTACAATTTTCCCCGATTTGTATGTACTCTTTGTTTTCTGTTTGTATTTCCCATTACACATCTCACTGATATGAATAACTTTTGCAAGAAGATGATCCCCAGCCTTTTTCAGGCCACAGACCCATAATTTTTAATGACCAGCCTGTACGAAGTTGAATTGGGCATCCGAATGTTTTTTTTTTCTTTTTTAGCTTTCAGTTTTACTTCACTTTTCATCCTCTGTAAAACATCTGCAGCCGCTTTAAACTGTATTTGTACACTTGCTCTTGTTTAAGAACCATTTAAATGTGATATGGATTTTCCTTTAACCCATAAGTGCCAAAGTGGACATTAAGAAGTAAGAGGCTAAAACTTCAGAATTTTAGGGTGTGACGGCTAAATACAAATCACTGAAACTGGTGTTTTCTAAATCTAATAATAAAGGCTCCTGGTTTTTGTCTGGTAAATGAAGACATCTTCTTTCTTCTAGGTCAAGGGCTCTTCTTTGTTTGCTCACTGAAAAGAAAAACTTTCCAAATATGTTTGTTTTTGTTAACTTTGCTAGCTTGGGGTTTCAGTTTAGTGGTCAGAGCAGCCACTTTAAGAAAGTAGTGGATGGATTTTTAACATGTAACCAATTGACTTAAAATGTTTGAAGGATGAGTCCAGATATGGTGAGGAGAATCCTGTAGTTTTCCAAAATAAAAAACTTCCTTCAGATGGGCTTTGAAAGAAAATGGAAAAATGTAGGTGATGTTTTTTTGTTTTTTTCCCCTGCGGCCCAGTACCAAATGTCTCATTGACCGGGACTGGTCCATGGCCTGGGCTTAGGGACCATTGGTCTAAAGAATAATGTGTTTGCATTCACACCGAACATCAGTAGAGTTTACATTTGAGTGAACCAAGAGCTTTTTTTTGCAGTTCAGAGTATAGCTTGTCAGAGCTCAGGTGAGCTTTCACACCTGAGAAATGAAGCAGAACATCAAAGGACACAATCTGGTGTGGACCAAACAGCCCAATGTGAACTGACCCTTTGCCGTATATATTTCCTGGTCTGATTTTCTTTTTATGATATTTTTATTGGTGGTGCAGAAGTTAACACTCTTGCCTGTGAGTTTTTCCATTGTTTATCTTAACGCAATGAGAAAGTTCTGGCTCAAATCCAAGCTGGGTTCTTTCTGTGTGGAGTTTGCATGTTCTCCCCGTGCATGCTTGGTTTTCTCCAGACATTCCAGTTTCCTCGAACAGTCCAAGAACACATTTCAAAGGTTAATTGGTGAGTCTAAATTGTCCATTAGATTTGAATGTGAGTGTGTGGTTGTTTGTCTTTGTGGAACCTGCAGTGGACAGAGAAACTGTTGAGGGTGTACCTTACCTTCATCCAACAGTGGTTGGGATAGGCTCCAGCAGCCCCATTTGATTGCAGGTTTGGGGTTAAGCAGATGGACAGATATTTTTTTTATGTTCCTTTAACTGCTTGTCCCATCTATCTACCATAAAAATAGGAATCAGTTTCATTATGTGGCAACAGCCATTGATATGAAAATAAAACTGGTTGAAAGTCAGCATAGTCAAAACCAGGGGGACCGTATCTGAAACTGTAAAACACAAATCAACTGAAAGTAGGCTGTAGGATGATAGTTTCTGTCACTTGTCTTATGGCCAATATGTCATTGTTTCTTTTCAGAGGATAATTTTTATTCCAGGTAATTCGCTTGGTACAATTTAAACTCTGATATATATTTTTTAATTGAGTTTAAAAAGGAATATCTAAAGTTTATTATAGACTCACTTCAAAGCTGTGGTTCACTATAACTACATTATCCACTCCTGTTCGCCGCTGAGCTGCTGTATCCAGGCATTAAGGCACGTTCAGAGTCTATATGAGAAAACAGCCTCCTGAATCAGAGGAAAACTTTAGGCACCCTGCAGTGAAAGCTCCTTCAAGCTATCTCTTATATAAGAAACGCTCAGCAGTTGGGCTTATACACTAAAAATTCAAAGCTTTTGTATAAGCTCACATATATGTTTATATGTTTTTTTTTTTTATTTGACAAGGAACCATAAGGTAAATAATTAAAACTAAAATTAGCAATTATTCACTCAAGAATCTAAAGATTCGATTTGAATGTGTGAAGAACAAAGCCCTTGGAAAACACCCAAAATGTATGTGAACATTTTGAGTTTTTTTACAGATCTGGTATTTTGATAAAATGCTATAAGAGAGATTTTTTTTTTTTTTTTTTTTGCAGGTATGAATCTTCATACATGTTAATTAGTTTTGCTAAAAGGGACTTTTGTTATGATGCTTTCTCTCATTATCTGCTGAGTGCACTATAAAAAACCCAACAATCTCACTCCAATTTAACTGCACCTAAATCCCTGTCTGACAGCTGTTCCAGAATAAAGCCCGTGCAGGTGGCTTTTTGTTTCCCCCCACATCTTCGCTCATTTTAGCGGCATGAGGAAGCCAGATTTTCAATTTTTTTTGTCTTCAAATCCTTGTGCATCAAGCTTTGTGACCCTAACATTTTTGTAATTATTTAAGTCTCAACTGATAGAAGGGAAACCAGAGCAGTCCAGTGCAATCTGTTCAGATATTCCTTACCAGCAATTTGCACAACGCCCACATCAGTTGATGTAAAAAAAAAAAAAAAAAGGACATTAATATTTGGGGATTTTCCAGAAAACAGTGCATCTTTCCATGTCTCTTGCTTGATACAAATCAAACAGGGTTGGTTTTGATGCTTCATAAGCTTACATTCTCTTCGGTGCACTTTGTTGTTTTGTGTGAACACGTCATTCTAGTTTCTGCTGCTCTTGAACGCCAACCGCTTTTAATCCTATCCGAACGGTTTCACGTTGTGCCAAAAATAAGTACTTCAATACAGAACTACAGCCTAAGTACATGGAAAACATTCTTCTTACTTTGGTTTATATTTTTTCTCTTGGTTTTGTTTGGCAATGTGCAACAGAACAACAAAAAAGAACCGTGTATTTGGATGCCTCAGTTTAAGGCCAATAGTTACTATAACTAGGATTTGGTTGATCGCCTGAACTGCTATGAAGTTTGCAGCAAGTTTTTAAAAAAAATATGCAGCAAGTTGTACATCTTCTTTAACCAAAAAGCTGTCAAACAAAACGTGTTAAAAATAATTTTTTTCTGCATTTCTAATTTTCACATTTAATTAAATTCAATTCTGTTCTACTTATATAGCCCAATATCACAACAATAGCCATCTCAATGGGCTTCACACTGGTATTTATGCAAAGAACATAAAGTCAGCCATAAAAATATATAAGATAAACAGACTAAGATAAACTGGCATCCCTGCCTTTAGACCCTCTTTCTTGATGAGGAAAAAAATCATCATCAAAAAAACACTATCTTGGGGAAAGAAATAAGAAACCTCAAGAGATGCCCACATGAATCTTCCAGGACTGACAGGAATTAGTTAATCTAACTCTACAACTACATGTTTGAATAGTGTAGAAGATGGGCTTCATCCAGATGAAACTGTGGGGCAGCTGAGGGTGCGAGACGAGCCAGAGGCGAGGTCCACAACCAAAGACAGGAGCACAGACGATCCAACTGAAATCTCTCCTGCTCTAAGAGATTCCAGGTCCAAAGAGGAATGTTTTAAGTCCAGCTTTGAATGTAGAAACTGTGTCGGCCTCTCTTACATGAGCTGAGAGCTCATTCCATAAAACAGGGGCTTGTTGGCTAAAGGCTCTACCTCCAGTTGTGCTTTTAGAGATTCTAGGAACCACAAGCAGTCCTGCATTTTGCAAGTGAAGTGTTCTGTTAGGTTTGTTAGGCACTATGAGATCTTTAATATAGGATGGGGCCATACCATTCAAGGCCTATTGGTGACCAGGAGGATTTTGAACTTGATTCTAGTTTCAACTGGGAGCCAGTGAAGTGAAGCTAACACAGAAGTAATATGTTCTCTTCTACTGGTTCCTGCTAACAATCTAGCTGCTGCATTTTGAACAAGCTGAAGACTTTTTAGAGAACTTTTAGGACACACTGCTATCAAAGAGTTGCAGTAATCCAGCCCAGACGAAACAAATGCATGGATGAGTTTTTCAGCATCACTTTTCTAGAATATAGATTAGTCCTTTTTCTGAGGCCAATAACAAGTCATGAGTGACTCTAACTAGTGCAGCTTCAGTGCTATGGTGTGGTCAGAACCCTGACTGAAAATCTTCAAAATGGCTATTATCCTGTAGGTGGCAGTATAGCTGCTTAACTACAACTCTTTTCAGTAGTTTTGAAATAAAGGAGAGATTTGATATTTGTCTATAGTTGGCAAGAATGCCAGGATCTAAACTGGGTTTTTTCAAAAGAGGTTTAACAACTGCATGTTTAAAAGACTGTGGCACATAACCTGCATCTAGAGACTTATTTATTAGAGTTAAAATTGATTCTTTAATTAAGGGGGACAGTTTCTTTAAAGAGATTGGGTCTAAGAGACAAATTGAGGTTTTGGAGGACAGAATAACTGATGTTATTTCCACTTGATCTACAGCAGTGAAGCAGTCTAATGTTACAGTGGTTTCTATGGATGCCTTCATTTCTACCACTTAAGCCTGCTCTGGGATAATAGCAGGGATATAATTTTTTTTAACTTATGTCTAATACTTGAGATTTTACTATCAAAAAATGTAAGGAATTCTTCAGAGCTGAGAGTAGCAGGAATATGTGGTTCTAGTGAGGGGTGACTGCTCATCAGGCTGGCTATAGTCCTAAAAAGATTTTTGTAATTTAAAAGGCTATATATCCAGCTATTCAAAGACTACTCTGAGCCGGAGCAGCATCATTCTCTTTCTGACTTACGGGTTGCTTGTTTAAGGGAGCGTGTTTCAGCATTAAATCATTGTGTTACTCGGTTTTGTCTAATAAGCTTAGGTTTCAAAGGGGCAACAGCATCAAGTGTTGTTCTGAGTACCTGCATGGCATCATAAACAAACTGATCGTTTTTACTGGGACTGAAACTATAGGAGCTGGTCTCAGAGTACGTCCTCAGTATGTTACTAAGTAATGGTTGAACTCTAAGTTTAACTTTAGACACATAACGGTCAGATAATGTTCTTCTAAGCTGTTTTTTTTTATTTATTGGAGCAGTAGCATTTTCTAGAACAAACTGGAAGGTAATTAGAAAGTGATCTGAGAGCATGGGGTTATGAAGGAGGACACTCATCTGGCTGATCTCTATACCATGAGTTAGAACAAGGTCCAGGGTGTGCTTTTGACAGTGAGTGGGTTCATTTACATTTTGTGTTAAACCAACATTATCTAATAAAGCTGCAAATGCATTTCTTAGAGAGTCACTAGGGTCATCAACATGAGTATTAAAATCCCCTACTATTATTATTTTATCAGAATCTAAACCAATAGAAAGTAAGAAAACTCAGTTAAAAATTCTGAGTACAGACCGGTAGGGCGATAAATAATTATGAATAGAACAGCTTTTGGAGTCTTCCTCTTTGTGTGATTTATAGGCAAATGTCGTGTTCAAACGAATTATAAATGTGTTTGACTTTAGTATTAGAAAGTAAGCTAGACTGGGATATTACTGCTAACCCACCTCCTTTCCCTGAAATCCTGGATTTCTGATAGTTATTATAACTAGGGGTGTCGGGAGGTTGCTTCATTCAGCCTAACATATTCATCCTGTTGTAACCAGTTTCTGTTAGGGCTAGCAGGCTAAGTTTGTTATTATTAATTAACTCATTGACTGAGAGGGACTTAGAGGAAATGGATCTAGTGTTTAGTAACCCATATTTAATTAAATCATAATTTTGTTTGTTGTTATTGAGAGAAATTGTAGCTATTCATTTTAGGTTTCTGTGTCTCACTCCTTTCACTTGACTTTCGGCACATAAGCAAAAGCTAGGAACTGCTGGACTACCTCTGTATGAGGTTTGCACCAGCGCTAAAGGGAGCTCAGAGGAGAGTTGTGAACTGCTGCTCTGTGCACGGGTCCTGTCTCTGGGTTGTCAGGTTGCATGACTAATGCTGGCAGAAATGTTTTAAGAAAGGAGAACAGCACCGTCCAAAGTGGGATGGATGCCATATCTCCACATGAGACTTGCTCATGACTTGCATGCTTTCCCCAAACCGCACTCTAATTGTCTACAAAGTCAACGCTGTTTTCTGGGTACCATCTAGCTAACCAGGGGTTAAATGATAAAAAGCGGCTGTACATTTCATCACTGACTAGGTTATGTAAGGAACTGGAGAAAATTACAGTGTCTGACATCGACTTAGTAAGTTTACACACCGATTCTATCCTTAATTTAAGGACCTCTGTCCATAAACTAAAACTCTGTCACTTTAGGGACTTTAGACGCCTAGGAGGCTGAAAGTCCACTGAAACCTAAAAAAGGAAGTGTGTAACCCCAAAAATTTTAAGAAATAAGAAAAGTATTTACTCCTTTTTTCATGTCTTGCACCTATATTACATTTTATTTAATTGACCTTTTCATTCAGCTAAACCATTTTGACAAGATAATTTGTAGACGTGTTTTAGATTTGACTTTAAATCACTTCTTGATCATTTGAGTTTCAAATTTATATTTATGTTGCTTTAATAAAATTATTCAAATATAGTTTATTTATTAAAATCCTAGCTGTTCAAATTGTAGTCTACTGGTAGAAGGAGTCTAAAGCTGCCAGGCAAGAGGTCTAGAGGAAGACCGTAGGGAGCTGGTTTCAGATGGAGGATGCAGAAGACAGGATTGGATGGAGGAAGCTGATTCGCTGTGCCAACCCATGAAGGGAAAAGCTAAAGAAAAAGGAAAAGATTTATTATAAATGTATTTAAATTTTGTTCATTCATTCAAATTTGATTTATTTTTAATATTTATATTTTATTGTAGCTATACAGGATGAGATATTCCAACTTTTTCTGTTTGAGATTTCTTCTTTCCTCTCAGCAAAACTTATTTTATTATTTATTATTATTATTTTATCATTAGTTTAAACTTTTTTAAACAGTTATTTTTTCGTTACTTTTGATTTGCCCGTGCAATGTTTAGAAAATGAAATTTGATGTACCTCGGTGTGATGATGGATGTCTATAAGTGCTCCTCTTCCTTCAGTTGCTTGACACAGAGATGGGTGAAGTGCCTCCAACCTTTGGGAGGTGAAAATCTTCAAAGTAAAAGTCACTCTGAAGATTTCACAGATGTTGCTTTTTTTTCTAGCAGGAGGACGGATGTGGAGTTTAAGTCATTGAAGGGAGATGGGCCACTGGCTTTGCACAGTTTAATTAAACCCTCAGAGACTGCTGGCTGCATGGGAATAAGGGCCAAATGAGTTGCTGGGTCATGTGTTTGCGTTCTGCTACATGAATAATACAAAACACTGCAGGCTCATTCAAGTAATCTCACAGTATTGCTCCTTCCAGAACTCTGCCTGCGTGACAAAAAACTCCTGAACGTTTTGTCCCTAATCCTACGCGGTTAATGTGCTCAGAACAACAGTAGGTGAACATTCATAGCATGCAGGAAAAGACGACAAGTGATTCAGCATAAAAAGAGAGTGCACCTTGCATTTGGTAGCATAAATGTTATGGCACACTGGAGCAGCAGTCTGCTCAAATAAAAGTCCTGATAATCCTTTGAATTTGGACTCAGTGAAAAAGAACAAAAAGGAAGTATTTAGCTCATCTGAATACATTACCTGCCAGATGTGTAATAATATTTTCAGGTGCAGCCATTCACTGCAGAATGGCCAGCTGGTATATCCCCTTCCAGCTGATCCTCCTCTGTTCTCAAACCCTCCTCTGCTTGAAATTCTTTGAAAAGTTTTTGTTCCAAAAATAAGTTTTACCGTTTAATATTAATGTCCCACTCTGATCATTTTTGATCTATTTTAAAGCGTTCCCAGTGGTCTTTTAATCATGATTTTGCAGTTTTCAGCCAAAATCTAAAAACCTGTGCCATTTTCTAAGACAGTTTCTGCAGGGCAGCAGGTGTTCATTAGAAATTATCCTCTGAGTTGTGAAGGGGGGCTATTGGTGCAGAACACCCCCCCCTCCCACAATTGCTGAGAGCTTGGAACAGGGAGCTTGTGGCCCGCCCAGCGTATTTTCTATGTCCCAGATTAGTTCTTTTTCAAACTGTATTTTGTCATCTTCTCCTAATTCACAACTATTTGAAAATAGAAATCAAGAAATTAAGTTTAATTTTCCAAATATATGTCCTCCATTGTCAGAAAAATGCCACAAAAACATGTTAAAAATCATCAAGAATCTTATTTTTATCGGAGTTTGTCTTTAACATAAATTTTCCTAAACTGAGATAAACAGCCGTTAAAGCCACAAATAAAATGAAACGTTTTTATTTATTCTTTGATGTGTTATTGGTGCATTTATTAGAAGCATATTGATGGAGCAAATATCAGTGGTTACTTGAACAAGCCTTTAGGGCTGCATCAGAAAGAATGATGGAGCTAAGAATGACACAGTCACAGCAATCTTTTATTTTTTTATTTCACTCAATCCCTCAACATCACATCTACTTTTTATTGCTTTCTAAACAACCCTGCATTGGAACTAAAATTTGTTTTAAAAGTTTTTTTTAACATCTTCATTTCATTATATTTAATCCCAACAACGCCTCATAGAAACAAGACAATAATATTATATAATTTTTGTTGTTCTCATTTTTAAAGAGTATTTTTGTGTTATTATCTATCTGCTGTTTTTACAAGAGCTATGGTAACAAAGTTTTTCCCTTTTGTGGGATCAATAAAGTTTTATTCAATTATATTCAATTATGTTCTATTATAATCCTGTTGTTAACTCGCAACTTACCATTATATACACAACTCTTCTTAATTTATCATCATTTTGGAAGGAAAAAAAGAGAAATATATATATATATATATATATATATATATATATATATAAAATATTTTATATTCACTTTTTTAAATTGTAAATTAGGTCAACCATAGTTTAAAAAAAAAATTTTAAACAGTGGCTTCTGAAATCTCAAATGTGTAATCACATGATCAGGATCATTTTATCACAAAACAGACACTGATTTTAAAGTATTTGGTGCTGTTAGTTCTCACTGCATTTTTTTTATTTGTATATTGACTTTCACTTTGCCTTATATAATGTTTTTTTCTGTTTTATGTTCTGTTTTTTATTGTGTGGTTTTTTTCTTCTTAAAATCTAAATTCTTTAATATTGACCTGCCAGGGGACTGCAGATTGAAATTAACCTGTGGCTAAATATCTGGCATATTTACATTTGATTTAAAATGTTCACTAATATGCAATGTCCCTTCAATATCCCTTCAATAACATTTTTTTATATTTATTTGTAACTATAAAGGGTTAGGCTAAGCGCAGTCCCATACATCACCACTAGGGGCTTCAAATATGTCAAATCATACTACCTAACCTTTTGTTCATTGTCCAGCAATTTTACATTTATTGGCATCACCAAAAAAAATCCTAAAATAAAACTGCTTTAGTTTCGCTGCATTAACAATTATAAACAACAAGATTTTTGCCTGAAGAAAAGATGACTCTTACTAGGAATGTTTCTCTCAAAGCATTTATTAAGTGTCCATAACACCTTTTTACTAAAATCTTTGCGTTTACACTCAATTTATTTAGAAAAAAACTGTCACTGTCACTGATGAAGTAAAATAACTATTAATGTCCCACTATGATAATTTTTTTATCTATTTTAAAGCGTTCCCAGTAGTCTTTTAATCATGATTTTTGCAGTTTTTAGCCAAAATCTATAAACCTGATGAAATAAAATTACTATTAAGGAACTAAAACAGTCCAACCAGGATAAAGGGAACATGATATTCTTGAACATTGTCAAACTGTTTCAGTTCATTATCCCCTTTCTTTGTCTCCCATAACAGCCTGACCTTCTCCTCGTTCACATACTCTCACATGCTTCACAGAATTAGCACAGGAACTTTGTATCAAACAAGGCTGTTCCTGTAATTCTCCTTCCACCTGGACCCTTTCAAAAACTTCCTAAACACACAGTAAAACTTAGGAAAGTCCAATCATGAGAGATGAATTGAAACTCAAGGTTCCATTAATAATAAACACAGCCACAGCTGAACCGCTAAAGCATGTCTCAGACAAAATAAACATTAAACTGAGGTCTCTGCAGGCGAGCATCTGGCTGATCTAAGAATGTAGGAGTTAAGCTTTGCGTTGGAGCTGATTGTGGAGAAATGAAGCAGCAGTGAGGCTGTCAGGTCTCCAATAATTAGCAAAAAAAACTAATGCCACAAAGAACTCACAGCTCTTCTGCGATCAAACATCATGTTCTGTACAAGTGAGAAGAATTCAAAAAAAGGCACCAAGTCCACTGAATCTAGGGAAAAGGCGTCCAGCTCGCTTCTTTTTGGATTCCGCCTCTTTCAACCACAGCTTCTTCCTTCTGGTATCCACGTGTCCTTCGAAGTAAAATACAAATAAAACACAGGCAGAGTCATTTCTCAATGAAAAGGCTTTCATAGTGCACTTATAAAAATGACTGATTTAGGCCTTTATAACCATTCACATAATACTTGGTACTTTTGAGACCCCTAACTCATTAGCATCTTTTAAACTTTTCTTAAAACCCAGCATAAATAGCTTGTTCCACGCTTTCTTCCCTGTAGTGCATAATAATTCCACTAGAGACAGTAGAAGGGCTTTACCTGCCCATTTCAAACGATCTTCTTCGATAAAATCTCAAAAACATTTTTGGTGGGAAAAACTCTGCTCACATCACGGTGAGAATAACTTTACCTATTCTTTTTCTATTTTTTTAAACAACTGCTCGTTGTATTGAAGGAATGCAAAGTTTTTTAATTATTGGTTTATTTTAATACAGTTACACCATGTGTGTATCAAATTTGAGACAGTGAGTAAATAGGGTCCTTTTTTCCCCAAACATTTATGACAATGTTCATCCATTCTGCAGTAAAGAAGTGCTCATTTATCACTTTCACACACATTTACACCATCAAATGTGCAATTGCAGTAGCTTTAAGCTTTTCTCTAGCTGTGCATGGGATTAAAAGTGTGAATTTCTCTCATTTTTTATTTAAACTGCCTGCCTTTTTGTGTTTTTGATTCTTTTTTGGCGACACTCAAATGCTAATTTGTTTGT
This sequence comes from Adrianichthys oophorus, assembly GCA_036245035.1. Lineage (NCBI taxonomy): Eukaryota > Metazoa > Chordata > Actinopteri > Beloniformes > Adrianichthyidae > Adrianichthys > Adrianichthys oophorus. The sequence goes on from BSAI01000108.1 coordinate 32,084,179, forward strand.
TCATTTAACTGCACAAAATGTGTTTTTGTGCACTAATATAGAGGGGTTTTTTTTTCAAAACAAATATTTAGAGGCAGTTCTTCCAAGTGAATACTTTCTTCCTGAGAGAAAAAATGCAAAAAATTGACACCTCAAAGGCCATCGTCTACATCACATGCAAGTTAATTGATGCTGTTTTGCTCTAATTTCAAACTTTCAGCCACAGAGAGCAGGTATTGTTAAAAAAAACTTTCTGAGGGAGTTGGAGGACTGTGTCATTCTCTCAGACAAAGAATCAAGGCCTTTGTTTGTGTCTCAGCAGGAACTACACACACTGAAATTAAAGCATCCCTCCGAAGCCACCACTATAAAAACACTCTGCAAATGTGTGTTGCTGATAATTGCTTCGCTTTTGTGGCTTACTTCCTGACCCCGTGGAGGAAAACAGGGGGGTGGACTCTGACCTCTGATGGTTACAGCAATGTAGAACAGAGCTGCTTAATGAACATATCTGCCCTCTGTGTTTACATCTGCCAATCAAAAGAGCCCCTCTTCTTGGTCCTGCTTTGTGTGGCCATCACGCCTTAAAGAACACAGTTAGTTGTGCTCATTAAGGCTCTTTAAAAGCTTGCTGGTGATTAATCAGCATGCAGTGGCGGGTGGGCGGACCTCTTGTCAGGCTCAGACTCAGTGGGCCGTGCTCCTCCTCTTCCTCAGAGGGGTTTTGAGCAGAGTTCCTCAGGTAGCGCTGATGCAGGCCCAGACCAGGAAGTGTGTTCTGTCTGTGGCGACGAAACTCCTCCTCCAGGGGGTCTTGGGCTGTGATGTCTGCGGGTGTGAGCAGAACAGGGTGGGAATGAATCACACCTAAGCTCTTTCACTGTCTGGATGGATTGCCCGAGGTGTTCAACATTAAATCTGTTTTTTTTTTCTTCTCCTTTATGCAGCTCCTGTGAATTTCATCCTTCTGACAGGAGATGTGTGTTGCAACAAAGAAAAACATATTGGCTTCTGATGCCCTTGGCAGTGTGAATACAATCAGACAGGAGAAAATAGATGCACACATCTATTACAGCAGGTTGAGCACAAGTCTAAAAGGTATACTGATGTAACCAACAAGAAACAACAAAAATGATATAAAACAAGTCCCCAGGGACACGCAAACGCCCAATTTTTTCCAAACACTATCTATATTTTTATTCATATTTCATCTGCCCGGCTTTATTGTGATTAGTCATGTAAATAAAATGAGATTTGGTTATTCTTTTCTCTAGGTAATTTACATTTATATTGAATTAGTGGCAGGCAGGGACTGGGGTGAGGGGGGTGTTATTATGCTGGGAGATTACAGGCAGATCTCATCGCCATTGTGTTGTGTAATTAAGGCAGGCGAGAGGAGGAGAAAGGAGGCCAGATGCTCGTTGTGCTGAAACTGGACGCATTTAGGGAATGATCCGCAGCAGAATTTCAAAAATCCTCTGCAAGGTGTCCGATAGCTCTGCTTTGATTGCAGCCCAAATCACCAGAGGCTTGTACTGACGTCAGGGTAAACTGTGTGAGCATCTCAGCACCAATACAACAGCCGATTCAGGCATCCCCCACATTTAGCTTTTTTTGTTTTATACAAATTAGATGGAAACTGTTGATAGATATCTGTGCCAGCTCCTAAATTGTGCCAGAACTTTTAAATAGTTTCAGAGATAAATTGAACATTTTTACGTATGAGAACTTTGTACATAAATGTTCAAAGTTATAAAGTATAAAATTAGGGATGTAAAGGACGTGTGTCCCGACTGTCTTTGCCTTTTTATTTATACGTGATGCAAACAAAAAGATGTTCAATCACAAACTTGCTACTACCAAGTCACGTCAATTACAATTGGCTGAAGATGAACCACTGGCATGTCTGCTGTGTTCACTAAACATATAATAACTTTTTTTTATATATGTTACACCACTTCAAACAATACCTGAATAAATTACTATGATACATTTTTTAACCCAAAAGAACATCAGTCTAAAAGATCCCAAATATAATGTCTATAAAAGACATTTTGTTTTTGTTGCTTATAAAAAGAAGAGCCAGAAAGGGAAAAAAGAGTTTCTCTGTTAAAAGGTATTTTTCATTTATAGGAATAATATACAGTATATCTTGATTGTATCCATTTAGGTAAAAGAATTTGACTGTTTTGCATTGCCACAAATGTAATTGAATCTTTTATGCATCGAGATTCTTATCTAATCATGTAAGAGGGAGTCATAAATCTGGCACAAATATCACTATCCTTTAATTATTTAAAATCACGTTTTCAAACAGAAATACTCAAATGTGTGGAAATTTCAATTTTTAAATGACTAGAACTAACAAATGCATGGAGTATGAGCTCCAAGTGGATCAGGAGCAACATGTCTGTGAAGATCTGGAGTAATCCTCTGTTAAGGACATGGATGCTTTTTCTAACTCTTTTTTTTTTTTTAACTATCTGTCTTCTTTGTCCTTGGGACTTTAGTGTCTCCAAAAGAGTGTCTACTTTTCTCCAGGTGAAGGTGAACTTCTGAGTCCTTGTCTGATGCTGTGACTCTACTGTGTTATGTCTTCCTAATGCCTTCCCTTTCCATTTTTGCATGTTCTCCCTTTCTTAACTTTCACCAAAGTCCAGATGACATGTGCGATCCTGAGTGTCAGTGTGGCTCTTTTCTTTAATGGTTTCTTCTGAGTTTGTTGGTATGTTTTCTGCTTGGTTCTGTAATGTTCTGATTGCTTATAGCTTATGTTCTAGTTGGTCTAGTTGATTTACCCAACTCAATGGCCTGGTGGAAGAGTGTCCGCCTTAAGACAGAAAGGTGGTGGGTTCAAGTTCATGGTCGAGTCATACCAAAGACTCTAAAAATGGGACCCAATTCCTCCTTACTTGACACTTGGCATTTAGGAGTTGGATTGGGGGTTGAAATGATTGTCCGGCCACTGAACGTGGCTGGATCTGCAACTCACTGGGATGGGTGAAATGTGATGAACAAATTTCACACATCCAGGTAAAATAAAACCCAGAAAGTGGAAGAACTCCCTCATCACATCAATGTTTGACTCCCACCACTCTCTTAAACTTCAGCTTTGAGTTATTAGAATATGACAGCAGAGTGGCAAAACCCACACCTACAAACCTATTGGCTGATCCCAGAAAAGAAGGGGAGTACTACATGTCAGGTGTGTCTAAGATACTCATAAGGATCTTTAACACATACAATGTGCTGTTTTTAAAGGCCAACAACACACTGAGACAAAACCTGACCCCTCAATTAGTGATACATTAGCTGACCAACCCAATAATTATTAGCAGTCTTGAATCCTCATGAGTCCTGTGGTAAGAGATTTGATTGGTGTTAAATCTGTGTCAGAAAAAGGAAAATATTTCTGTATCAATTGATCATCCAAAATTTATCAGAAATATTGTTTCAACCACTGACTGTGTATGAGAACTGGACTGCGTGATTCCTCCCCCTCCTCGCATTCCAAATAGGAAGTTTTCGCTGTGTAGGGGAGATAACTTGGGTTTGGCGGGCTGTAGGCACTGGAACGTGTTTGCCACCGTTACTACCCGGGAGTGTCGGCCAGAACACCACTTCACGGCCAGGTGGATATCCGCAGATCCTACAGCAGGTTAATTGAGTTGGGGTGGGGGCTATGTGGAGGTAGTGAGGAGGTGGAGGTGGATTGTAGAAGCAATGAGGAGGCAGAAGTTGCTCTTTAACTGCTTATATTAAATGGAGATGCAGGTGGATAAACTCCAGAGCAAAGGTAGATATGGGTGTGTGTGGTTTCTGTAAATAACAGAAGGAACCAAGACTAAATATACTTATGCATACATACATACAGACATTACAGGCTGAGCTTTAAGCAGGAACTGAAAGGGTTACATATACATGTAAATATGGTCATGACCCATGTATGTGATCCACATAGATAATAAGTATTAACAAACACACGTCTGTATATCCACACTGGAAACCATTAGCTCAACTCAGTAGGAAGACTACAGGCTGAGAAGCTACAAGCAAACATAAACACAACTTAAAGTGTGCACTGAAACCAACATGTTACACAGGTAAACTAACTAAATAACTAAACTAACTTTACTAACAACTTACTTTGGTTATGAACGCACACTGCCGTAAAGTTATTGGCAAACTCTCAGCCGGTCTGAATCACCGTCACTCTTCCTCTGCAGCTCACCACCACGTGTGTGGTGCGCGCGCAGGCTCCCTCTAGAGGGTACTTCACTGACCAACAGGAGTGTAGGAATTCTGAACGCCAGAGGCACAGAACAGTACGGGGCCTTTTGTACACGCTGGCTCCAAGAAATCCAAAGACTTCTCTTGAGAAATCAACAGTTATTACTCAGTCATTCTATTTGTCATATTAACCATTCTTGATCTACTACCCCTTTTTTTTATCCTGTTCTTGTTAATCCTAACTTTTTCATTATATTTTTTTTCTGTTGTGCAAGTTATTTAAGTTATAACATCGAACCAGACGTTTGAAACGTGTAGCCCACTTTCAAGTGGTAAAGATCAGGACTTCCAACAATCTCATTCCTGATTGGTTAGAGTTATGAGGTGAAAAAGAAGTGAAAAAAGTTATGAAACAAAAAAAGTTTTGAAAGCAAACATTTAATTTTTTCATTTTTTTCGAATTATGAGGTTTTTATTTTTAAAACTTTACATTTTTCTTGCAACTTAGGAAATTTTTTATCTCAAAACTGACCTTTGCTTGCAATATGGTGGCACAAAAATCCCTTCATAGAAAGTGGTTGCTATGGAAATATTGAGTCATGCTGACTCGAACCAATCACTGCTTACTGATAATTTCTGGTTTAAACATGGTGGCATTCATAGTGCAAAAAAATATTGCCACTGAATTCATTTCATTTTGCTGGAGCTGGAAAAAAGTCAATTTCCATTGATGATGTCACATGCAGTCCAGTTCTTCTATACAGTCAGTATTGTTCCATGTTTCAGTTGCTTAAATGCATACATAGTCAATAGAAAATCTTTTAATTTTTGTTGATGACTCATTTAAACCGCTTTTACAATAGTTTGACCTCACTTGAATGATTAGGATCAAACTGAATGGTAGCCGTCTTTAAAATGTTGTACTTTTTCCTTCAATTTGATGTTTTTCTTGCTTTCCTTGTACATTGCCCTGACATAGCCTTGGTTGTGAATTGGCACTAAATGAAAAGACCAAATTGACTTTGACTGTATGCTTAACTGAAAAGGTGTGTTTGTGAAAAGTAGGTTAAAGGAAAAGGTCTCCAGTCTTTCAGCAGGACAACCTGAACAACACATCTGATAAAACAGGTTATGTGCTACACTCTTTTAAATATGCAGTTGTTAAACCTCTTCTGAAAAAGCCCTGTTTGGATCCTGGCGTACTGTCCAACCAAAGACCAATATCAAATCTCCCCTTTATTTCAAAACTACTGAAAAGAGTTGTAGTTAAGCAGCTATACCACCACCAACAGGACAATAAACACTTTGAAGATCTTCAGTCATGGTCCAGACCACACCATAGCACTGAAGCTGCACTAGTTAGAGTCACTTATGACTTGTTATTGGCCTCAGAAAAAGGACTAATCTCTATTCCAGTTTTGTTAGACCTCAGTGCAGCCTTTGACACTCTAGACCACAGCATATTATGGAGAGACTAGAGCATGACATAGGGATCAGAGGATCTGCCCTCCAATGGTTTGAATCCTATTTATTTGATAGGTACCAGTTTGTTAATGTAAATGGACATTCCTCTCATTGCACTCGAGTTACCTACGGAGTCCCACAGGGGTCAGTTCGAGGACCCATCCTGTTTATGTTTTACATGCTGCCTCTAGGAAACATAATCGGGAAACACAGTATTAATTTTCTCTGTTATGTGGATGATACACAGTTGTATTTATCCATAACCTGACCAGAATGACCACATAGAGAAACTTAGTGCCTGCATTAGAGGTATCAAGACCTGGATAACAATTAATTACCTCTTCCTAAACCGAGAAAAAAACTGAGGTCATTATACTAGGTCCTAAATACCTGAGAGATGCTCCATCTGATCAGGCCGTGTCCTTGGATGGCGTAAATTTAGCCTTCAGTTCCACTGTTAGAAACCTAGGGGTTTTATTTGACCAGGATTCATCATTTAAGGCTCACATATCACAGGCTTGTAAAACTGCATTTTTTCACCTACTCATTATATCTAGGATCAGAAACATATTATCGAGAAATGATGCTGAAAAAATCATCCATGCATTTGTTTCGTCTAGGCTGGATTACTGTAACTCTTTGTTAGCAGCGCGCCCTAAAAGTCTTCAGCTTGTTCAAAATGCCGCAGCTAGATTGTTAGCAGGAACCAGTAGAAGAGAACATATTACTTCTGTGTTAGCTTCACTTCACTGGCTCCCAGTTGAATCTAGAATCAAGTTCAAAATCCTCCTGGTCACCAATAGGCCTTGAATGGTATGGCCCCATCCTATATTAAAGATCTCATAGTGCCTAACAAACCTAACAGAACACTTCACTCGCAAAATGCAGGACTGCTTGTGGTTGCTAGAATTTCTAAAAGCACTATTGGAGGTAGAGCCTTTAGCCACCAAGCTCCTGTTTTATGGAATGAGCTCCCAGCTCATGTTAGAAAGGCCGACACAGTTTCTACATTCAAAGTTAGCCTTAAAACATTCCTCTTTGGACAGGCCGATTGCCAGGCTAGCAAGCAATCACAAAATATCTAACTTACTGCTGCCTACCTCACTACTGTAATGAAGATTGGGGTAGGGTTAGACCGGGCCATGGCGACCCATTGCCTCGGCTTAGTAAAATATATGTAATATATGTATAAAAAATATTCATATTTATAAAATATATTTATACTGACATGCTAAAATAGCAGATTCTCTATTACTGTTATTAATATTACAATCTGCTATTTGTGCCATGTTCGTGCTCTTACCATTAACATGTTGAATCAAATTTGAATACCAATTAGTTGCTAGCAGGCTACTAGAGGTTAGAAGCTGGGGAAAGTATGGTGCACCGGGGTTCTCTCCTCTATTTCCTCTCTCCAATATTCTATATCATTTATCCGGTATTATTTTTATTTAGTTCTTCATGCCTCTGTTTGGTGCAGTGCTCTTCATATGTTGTCCTCTCTTTCCCACTCCCCACAGGGGGGGAGTGGGAAAGAGTGTCTTTGGCTGTGGACCTCACCTCTGGCTCGCCTCACACCGCCAGCTGCCCCACAGTTTCATCTGTATGAAGCCCATCTGCTACACTTTTCAAACATGTAGTTGTTATTCAAACAGGTAGTTGTAGAGTTAGATGAGCTAATTCTTCTTTAACAGTTCTAGCACATCGCCTGTCTGTCCTGGGGGAGGATCCCTCCTTCATGTGGGCATCCCTGAGTAATCTTTTTTTTTTTTTTTCCCCCTAGATAGGGCTTTTTTCCCTAGAGTTTTTCCTCACGAGAAGGAGGGTCTTAGAGCAGGGATGCCAGTTTAGCTTAGTCTGTTTATGTTATATTTTTTTATGACTGACTTTATGCCCTTTTGTGTAAATAGTGGTGTGGAGCCCACTTAGACAGCTATGGTTGTGATATTGGGCTATATAGATAAAATTGAATAGTATTGGCAGTACTAGCATTCACTTAGCTCTCATATATATGTGTATATATATATATATAATTTCATAGCATAAGCATTTGTTTTATACATTAATCAAATTCTTATTGTTGCACAAACAAGCAATTTTCTGTATTTTGTTTATTTTTTATATTTTAAACACTTAATTTCATTATTATATTAATATTTGGTAACAAAAAGAACACTTTTTGGCTCTTGTATCCACTTGTAATCAAACTAGGCTCTATGCTTGAAAGAAGTCCAGACATTGTTTCAGAATGACTGTGCTCCAGCCTTAACAGAGACAAAGATATTGCCAGATTTCCATTCTCTTTGAATAGGTGTGTTATTACCACAGGTCTTCTATTCTGATTCGAGTCCAATTTCTGTGTCACAAGTGCTTTACCACTCTGTTCAGACTGATCCTGGCTGGGTACTTTAAACCCAATCTAGTTATTTTCTTTCCTGTTCAGAATTCTCAAAGTTTATAAGGATTTGTTGGGTTTTACCTCCAAACTTGAACAATACTTAAGAGTTTATAAACCACCATGTTTGACTGAACACTTTTAGAACACAGAGGTGGCCCCACATGGAGAAACCAATTCTCAGTGGATCTTTAGACAAAAGAATTGGAGGCTTTACTGTCAGAGATAAAGTATACAGAATTTGTCTGAATTAGGCTAAAATGTTCAGGCTCCTTTTCCCCTGAGGATCAATATTTACCTCTATTAGTAGCCCAGTTACCTGCCTGATAAGACTGTACAAGTTGAAAATTCCACTATCAAATTGCATAATCCATCAACTGTTAATTAATTTAAACAAAGAGCAGAGATGATATGATTTTTTTTTCATGATCAGGCAAGCAGCCTTTATTTTCAAGATCAAGGTCTTCATTTAAAAAAGCGAGGAGAATTCCTGAATGCTTTCATTTGCAGCTATTGTCTTGAGAATGCCTGTCATTTATCTTCAGGCAAAACAATGCAGCGGGGTTGTGTTTGAAACACACCGTCTAGACTGGAATGCAGGCACCACTTCACACCTAAACACTCAGGGACATCAAATCGATGTGTGACAGACATGTGTAGCCTTACACGTAGCAGGCTGGAGCTTTAGGTGTCAGCTAAGGAAGCCTAAAATAAATCTCTGCTCTGAAGGGGGCTAACCCCACATGACAACTACAACCAGATTATTTTTAAGAGTTCCTGGGTTAAAGATGTCTAGCATCGGGCTGATGTGATGTTAGTACTGAGTTTTTGTTCAGGAAACTCCTAAAGGCAACACCAGGCTTATCTTTGTGATCTTTTTAGCAACCAGTGCCTCTGCTGTGATAAGCATACTTTGGGTTTGACGGCCAAATGATTTTATAATTTACTGGAAAAAAGAAAAAAAAACCTTGTCACTTTATATTGATGATAAAATTAATGTATTCATTTACAGTAAAATGTTTTCTAAAAGTTCTGACTGATATTGTTTTCAAGGCTATTATGTGTCACTCCGTTTATGCCAACAAGGTTTTGCTTGTCCTCCCAGATTTTTCTTTCCATTTTGTCTTTTGTTAAGAAACAGTGCCATCTAGTGGCAAGATTGTCAAGTTTCCTTTCATCTTGATGGTTTTGGAACAAATTCTTTACATGAAAGTGTTGTTAGAATTTAAAAATTCTAATTTAGGTTTTTTATTTTAAAATGAACAAAACGGTTAGTATAAAAGTCTGCTGAAAATTACATGAAATACCGTTCTTCTACAGGTACAATAGGACAGGTGATTAAGATTTTTTTTTTCAACTAATTAAAAAGGATTTCATGAATGACTATTCTTATCAGTAGGGGTATTGGTCTATATGTTGTTGACTTTATATGTTTGAAAGAAAACAAGCAACGAAATTGCAAGTATAAAAGTCAGCAACAATCATTTTTTTAAAAGTGAAAATTATGATACTTCCAGATGAATAAATACAATTAAAGTAAACTTGGGAAAGGAACATCTTAATTTCAGTATTTTTGGGTAACAAAAAGGCGTTCTTTAATGTGCTGGAGTGGTACCCACAGTATTACAATATTTTTAAACACATGTTGGCCCTTTCCAGAGCTATATTTATACTCAAAGTTTAAATCCTGAACCAATATGCAAGCTTCTTTATCTATTCAAGATTTATTGCTTAATTACTCTCATTTGAGTTATTATGCTTATTGCATCATTCTGGTTTGTCTAATCTAATGCAATAAAATCATATTAAGCGAACAATATGTATGTATATATATATATATATATATATATATATTTGCAACTTGAAGATGTTACCAAAGTTAGAAACTTAAAGTTGCATTTTAAAGCAATTGCTGTCCGACAGAGCGCGCTGCAACACCACGAATAGACAACTGAAACATTTGTTCTATTTCCGTATTTATCAACCCATTTCTACACGCTGGGACACTAACTTTTTTTTTTGCTTTATGTTGAAAGAAACGTATGTTTGACATGAAGTCTTTTCATGTCACGTGGAAACGGGAGTGCGCACACGCATTAGACCATTTGTGACTTTTAAATCAGAACTGCCCTGAACATTTACTTTCAACGGTTTAATATAAAACATCCTGATTCGAACTATCTGAATTCCACCTTTGATCATTATTGCTTCTCCTGACATGTCAAATCTTGAAGTGGGCCATTGTGTAATCAAACTTCAGCACATACTCTATCCCAGCCAGCAACCATAACCCTGAAGGCCTAACCAGACCCTCCCACCCAATGGTAAATATAAACAAACTATTTTAATGTCTTTAAACACAACCCCGCATGTGTGAGAGATGCTCTGCAAGTCCTGCTTTCCCTCAGCTGAAAGTCATGTTTGAAGGCAAACAAGGTCCATCTTGATAAAGTATCTTGAATGTGGGCGTTGCTGACATTTACACAGAAGACACACCTTTTACAGTAAAACCGTGAAGAATTTGAAGAGAACTAGTTCCTTGAAGTTATTTTGAAAAAAACCACACGCAAAGCGTTTTTTTTGTTTTTAAGTGTGCATGCTGAATGATGAGTCGGATAAGTTGTTTTAATGATGCACAGCTGGAGCTGCATGAGTACAAACAGGCATGATTCAGTGTTTGCTGCAACCATGTGAAGCAGGCACAAGCAACCTCCTTTACACTACAGGTGAGAGATTATTCAAAGCCACTCAAGCTGAAGAAACACAGGACACGGCGTGATGGTCGCAGGGTTTTCATCATGTTTCCACAAACTTTATTGACTACGTCTGAACTTTTAGAACTAGAAGTCCCCTGCATCTGTTAACCAGCAGTGTCAATTGTTGAGATGAAGATTCACAGTCTGAGTTCAAGTGCAACCATCAAATCAGGCACCATGCAGAAAAAAAGTGAACACTCTTTTTCCAAATGCATAAATAAAAGCAAAAGCAAGAAAATGCATGTTAGGATAATAAATGTTTTAATAATGCATGTCATTTCTGTTACACACAAACAAAAGCACTCAAGTTAGCTGGGTGAAGTTCTTGTTAAAGACATTAAAAGTGAGGTGTTAGGTCATTCTGTGGTTAAACTGATCAAATGTAAAGAGCAAAAGTGATAAATTACACCGGGCAGTGTTCCTGCTAGAACACCCTAAATGGAAAAGAAATTAACAGCATTTACTCAACTCTGCATTTGGCAGCTAGGTACAATTCAAAAATGGTAGAAAAAAAAAACAAAAAACACTGCAATATGGTCCCTCCAAACGATAGAATAAATACAAATTCTAAAACTCAGTAGCCTAACTAAAATGAGGAATTGGCTCTTCGGGATGAGCATTCACCAGTGAAACACAGGATTACAGAGATCGGTGGTTTTCCAAAGGAGAAAAGTGTTTTGTTGGCGAGATTGTTACTTGTTATCCAGTCTGAGATGCTGCTCCTTACCATTAATTGTTAGAGATTTTAACTGACCATCCTCCACCACTTCAACCCGCTCCACCCCGTTCTCCACAATCCTGTTACAAAACAGAGGTGTCACATGATTAGAACGTGAAGACTGCAAAAAAAGAAAATTAACCTGCTTTGGCATTATTTATTACTTTTTTGTGGTAATTTTTCTTCCGTTGATAATTTTAGTGGACGTAGACGTTGATCGGAAGTTCCCACCTCCCCCACCACTACCAAATGAAGAAGAAGAGAAGGAGGCAAATCCACCTCCACCCATGTCTGAAAACGGGCTAAAACCTGGAAGGAAAAAAAAAGTCAGTTCAAATGCAAACCCAGCTGAGCTCAAGTGTTGGAAAATTGTCTGGTAATTAGATGGGATAAACACACCTCTATCAAACCCGTGGAAGCTAGGGAAGCCACCAAAACCAAAGAGAGACCCATTCATGCCTTGGGTTGTGGTACTGTGATGACTGTGGCGGGCCCCAAAGAAGTGATCATCAGCTATAGAAAGAAAATGGTCATGATTCCAATTTTGATTTCTACAGAAAGTTCACTTTTCAAAGATTCAATTTAACTCTTACGTCAACAGACTTTGGCAAAAAAGGTCTGGATTGCTCCTACCTAGGGGGCGTTGTGTTTTATTTAAACTGTTGCAAGTTCTAAAACCTAAATGTCAAACTAGAAAATAATCTTGACTGGGTTTCTCTTTCTAGAACAATCTTTCCCTCAGAAATAATTAAATAAAAGTAAAAATAAACTGCTAAAGAGCCAGGAACCAGATCTTATCCTAAAGCCTGGTGGACCATGTTCTAATTGCTTTGCCAAACTGGGTCACCCAGTAGGAGAGGGCTGGATCGCGACTGTTACAGAAACAAAAGACTTGTCCTGTCACCTCGCGTGTTCCCAGAGAACAGGTTTTACTCAAACTCTGACATCTTACAAAAAAAATCCTCCTAGACCACATTTTTATGTTTTTTTATGTAAAGACAAATAAGAATGTCATAAAAACAACAGAGCACATGGAAAATCAGGAATAAAAGCTAGAGCATGATTATCTTAAAGAACTACATTTTTGCTCTATTTTCCCATACATTTAGGAAGGACTGACTCTTAAAGTTGGCAGACACTGCCCCATCATTCCCACATGACTCTGCTTTTGCCTCCACAGAGATTTGCGTCACCAGGCCCTTATGGGCCCTCTGCTGTGGATGAGTGACAGATCCACAGGACCAGCTGCTCTTAAAGCTGCTGGGCTGGACGGGACTTGAGAACATTTCTTAATAGCGTTCTCTGGCTGCCATCTTTAGAGCAGTTAAGAAACCAAAATGGCTCATGAAGTGCTAAAGTAAACCTGATCTGTATGTGTCTTTATACCAGTCACTCAAGCCCATAATAAACTGGTGAGTCAAACTTTATGTTGAACTTGACCCTTAAGTGTGAGAGAAAGAGGAGCTTAATGACTGAAATGAGTAAACAGCAGCAAAAGCATTGAGGCAACCAGTACAGCATGTAAACATGAGCAAAACATTACAGAGCTGAAGTTTATAAAGCACTGAAACATGGAAATTCCAGATTTTCACCAGGTTTAACCTGCTGTCCGATCCTGCACACACACACTCCTGCCGTTATTACATCTGCTTTTGTTTTAATACAGAAGCTATTTTTGAAAGCATTCCAGCTGAGTGATGTCGGCGAGCAAGTCCATCCACTGGCTGCCTCTGAACTCCTTATTTAGAGTTTCGAGAGGTGAGGTACACATGCCTTCCAATCAGCCCTCTGTTGAACTCGAACACCTCGGGACTCAACATGTTTTCAGTCTTTTTGACGTCCACAAACCCAAAAGAAAACCACTTGGCTGCTATGAGACAGAATTCAACAGCTGCAGACTTCTCTACACATCTTTATCACACTATAGAAGGGTGAACAAGCAAATCAATTAAACCACAGACGTGCTTTCTCAGCTATCATATTTTAAGGAAAGCTTGAGTCAAAAAAAACATTTTTAGAAAATAACATCTTGGTTCTTGTGACAAACTTTACTCAACCGTTCATTTGTGCTTGTAGATCTTTTTTATGGGGATTTCTTTTTTACTTTTCTATATAATATATTTAGATTACTTTTCATATATCTAGCAAATACTAATACAGCATTCACCTTAACATCTTTTAACCCAGTTTTTCTACATATGAAAATGCAGAAACTATCTCATTTTAGTGGTCAGTTGCAACCATTTGTTTGACAGGATCTAGACAAAAAGTCATCCTTTTAATTGCTAAATAATATAAACCAAGGGTCTGCAACCTCAGGCTCCAGAGCCACATGTGGCTCTTTGGTTAAAGAAAAATTAAATGTTTTCAATTTTAAAAAGTCATATTTCGAACTATAAGGTGCATCAAGAAAACCAAAACAGTCAGGTAAGTTGAAATGTATTCAACTCATTCACAAATAGTTGAAGCACAGTACAGGTGTGAGGCACCTGACTACAGTAGCCATCACGCTCCAACAATCCACCAAGCAGTGTCGCTTCATAGTTTACCAGTCGTACCAAAACATTTAGACAGAGCACTATGTATAATAGAAAATCAGTTTGGGATCAGTAAGCACAACCAGAATTTATATTTATGGTGCACTGAATTATAAAACATTTGTTTTTGAAAAAATTCAAGGATTTTTAGTGTCCTGTATGGTCTGAAAAATATGGCAAGGGTCACATAATTAGCTCAGATTTAAGTTAGGTTTTTTATATTTCTGACTGAGATGCACCTCAAACAATAAAAAAAACGATGTTTTTTTTTTTTTTATTGCTAACTTTACACTACCTAAGGTGTGTAAAAACTAGGCCTCAAGGGCCGGTAACCAACTAGTTCTCAAGGATGAGAGGTCATGATGACCTTTTATATACACACACATCACAACAACAACAAAATGGACTTACCAAAAAAATCTGCAAATGGATCTCTACCATTAAAGAATTCCCTGAAAACATCCTCGGGGTTACGGAATGTGAAACCACCCCCACGGAAGTGATCATGGTGGCCCCCTCCTGTAAAAGGTATGAAGAGAAGCAGCCGTGATCCAAAACAGAAAATGCAACCATCTCTTTAACTTCTGAGAATGTGGAGGACAAATTCCATTGATAAATTCCATTTCCATTGATATGTTCCACCAACAACCCAGACTAAAGAAGGTAAAAGGGAAATACTGAAAATATCAATTTATTTCTGTAATGAATATTCTCTCCTTACCTCCTCCTGATAGGCCTTCTTTGCCATAATGGTCATACGTGTTTCTCTTATTTTCTAAAACAAAAAAATTTAAATTATTAAAAAAAAAAAAAAAAAAAAAAAAAACACTTTTCTTAAGAGAATTGACAAAATATACATTAAAAACTTTTTACACACAAATGGTAAATGGCCTATGCTTGTATAGTGCTTTTCTACCTTCCTTAAAGTCTCAAAGCGCTTTATAGTCACAGTCTATTCACACACACACATTCCCACGCTGATGGTGGCTCCGCTGCCGAACACTGGCGCCACCCTTCCACCAGAGGCAATTTGGGATCCAGTGTTTTGCCCAAGGACACGTCTACACGTGGGTGGGAATCGAACCTGTAATCTTACGATAGCAATGGCCACTCTACCGCTACACCACGGCCACCCCTCACACATTAATTGACATCCATGACTTGTGGATGATTAACACAAGACTGTTTGTGGTTTAACAGTGACACAAAGCTTGTGTGTGATTAGACAAAACTCTAAATAATTAATAAATTTTTAAAAATCAGATTTCTTTATTCATGAGTGGGACATTCATGAGTGGAAAGAGTATTGTGCGCAATTTAAAAAAAAAACTGTTCTTGTTCTAAGTTTTTGAATTATTGATGCCAACTTTTTTTTTGTGTTTTTCGTGCCATTTTTTTTTTTAACTACAAAAGCAAAAGAACTACAAACAGGTTGGGCACTAAACTCACCTGCTCATTAGAATTATACGATGAGCAGTTGAAAAGCCACAATGTGTCTGTTTTGTCTATATGCCCGTCATGATAACGCTAGTCTGTTTTGTTCTTCCTACTTATTTTATCTGCAAACATTACAGAGCATGCAATCTGTTTTCTATTCTTGTTTTTTTAATGATTTGAGATTTTTTTTGTTTTTTGGATTTTTTTTTTTTTAAGTTTGACATAATTTTTTTGAATTACTGAGAATTTGATAATGTTTGCCTGGAGTGAAAAGGGTGTTTGGTTATAGTCTCACTGATACACTAACATTTTTATGAAAAATATTTTCAATACTAAACATAAAAAAACAATATTTTAAACCTCTCAGAGAAGTCATGACACTGTATAATTCAGAGTAGAAACGATTTTTTTCTGACATACTTTACAGCATAATAGCTTTTCTATCACAGTAGATACAAAATTACATAACATAATTGAGTTTTAATGGCGTTTAAAAAAATGTGTTTTCACTTTAGAGAAACATGTGTGTCTCTCTGTGAAAGAGAACCTCACCATCTGAGAGCACCTCGTACGCCTCTGACAGCTCTTTGAACCTTCTCTCCGCCTCCTCCTTGTTGTCTGGGTTTTTGTCCGGGTGCCATTTTAATGCCAGTTTTCTGTAACTGTGGATACAGCAGATTGTTTAAAATGTGGACGGAGCGAAACAAAACATTTCAATAACACACATACGCCCCTCCTCTCCCGACAGATAGTAAAAAAAAAAAGACTGACGAGCTGTGCAGGCTTCACGTAGCAGCATGCTGCATCAGCTGTTTTCTTCTAAACTCAGCAGCAGAAACAAAAACTGAGGACAAGGCAGGACACCAACACCCCCCAGAGGAAAAAAAGGCTTCACACAATCCTGGTATCCACTCCCTTTTGGAGTGACTGCACACTGTGTGTCTTTTTGTCAGGCACTGCTGCTAATTATGTACGCTGTGGTCTCTGTTGAGCCTGTTAAGCGCCAAGAAAAGCAAGATTTTATCTAAGCAATCTTTCATTTAACTCAACATCGAAGTTTATAGTTATAATAAAAAAGCTGCATTTTATCAGAAGAAGTCAATAAACTTTTGATCATTCCAGCACCTTGGTACTAATAAAAATACAATCTTCAGTTGATAAAGATTTGATCAAATATTCTAAAGTGAATGTTGATAATAAATTGAATTCCAATCAAAGCATAAGTGGAGTTATACTTTTATTATACACTGTATGAACTGATACATCACTACTGGGAGAGAGATAACATCAGAGCTTTTATTTATCTAAGATAAACTGCCAACATATTCAGTATTCTTTTAGAAAAAGCTAAATATTTTTCTAATTCTATGTCTTTCAAATTCCCATTTATTGCTTTACTGTGAAGGATTACTTCAGCACATTCCTTCTTTTAATAAGTTTGTTCTCAGCCTTCAAATCACAGGAAATTCCTACTTTTCAAAAATAAATCTGCAAGAACCTGGTGAGATAACTGATCTAATCTAATCTGATCAGAATAACAAGAAAAAAACTAATGGTGATTATTAAACAACAGAAAGAGAAAAAAATTAGGGAGAACTTACGCTTTCTTGATCTCCTCTGGTGTTGCATTTTTTGGAATTCCTAATATCTGGTAGTATTCTCCCATAGTTCTGTAGATTGTCTTGTTTGTGTCACCTTGTTTTATGACAGGTTTGTGTATGGCCTCTGTGGAAAAAAAGCCCCGTTTGTGAGGACACGAGATAAACACAAACTTTTAAGACGTTAGGGATATTAATTATGTAAATGATCAGAAATTACAAACTAAGAAAACTGTTTTTAGTTGGACACAAGTGGTTCTGAAACTAAAAAGACTAGTTCTGATGAAAATTGTGGCAACATGTTTTTGTCGCATTTCTTTGATGATGGGCAACATAAATCAAGAAAACTAAGCTTAAAATGGCATTTCTGAGTATTTCTTTATTGCATCTGAAATGTGTGAATAAGGAGCCGACAAAAAAGGCTGAGTGCATTTACTACGTAGAAAATATGCTGGGAGGGCCACTAGCTCCCTGCTTTGATACACATCTACTTGTAGACAACTAGAATCTGGAATCTGGCTCAAAACTATACAGCTGGATAGCTCCAATATTGCTAGCCATTTTTGTTAGGCCAGTAATGTTAGGTTTGGGTGTGAGGGGATGTAAGCTAGCAGGAGAGCACATTACCTCACCGAGAAGGAGGGTCTATGGGCATGGATGCATAAATACCGGGGTGAAGCCCATTGAGACGGCTATGGTTGTGATATTGGGCTATATAGTATTGAATTGAAACAGAACTCTCAGTTATGGGTGATGTTGATGACAGGGGGGGCTGCTTTGTGCCAACAGACCCGCCCACAACTCAGAGGTAAATTTCTAATGAACTACTGCCACTCTGCAGAAACTCTGTCCTAGAAAATGACACAGGACAAAGTTCAGAGTGGGTCTTAAAATGAAACAAACTGATTTAGGAAACCGACAGTATTACTTCGTCCACATATCAACTATGACACTTTCAGGACACTACAATAAAGTAGAAATGATCCTGAACTGCCATCTCCATCTGCCATAATGAGGTTTTTAGTCGTTTAAACCAATTCAAGTTCTGCTAAACACACCATAACTGGGTGGTTATTTTACAGCCTGCAGCTGAAAAAGAATATAAAAATGTGAAATAGCTTTTTCTTTTCATTTAGCAACTGAGACTGAGGTGTCTTTTTTTTTTTTTTTTTTTTGCAGAAGAGGTCCAATAAAGTTATGAAACCTCAGAAAAACAAGACACAACGAGCCTGAAATGAAGCGCCTGAAGCTGTGAATTTTTTTTCACTGCTTTAAGTTTGAAGTCAAGCAGAAAAACACTCATCCAAACCAGAGCGAGAGAGGATGAAGAAACAAAACTCCATACAAAAAAATGCTTATAGAAACCAGAGGTGCAAATTTCTCTGAATATTAAAGAATTTTGTCAAAAAGAAAAAAAATATGTATATACTATTCATTATAATTTACCTTTACTTCTGTAAGGCTTTTACTAAAACTTTTAGAAAAAACAACAAATTAGTTATATAGTATTTTTCTAAAGATCAGCAAAAGAATGGGAGAACATACATACATACATTTTGAAAAATATTATCGTCAGACTAATGTCAGGGTTTGTTTTTTTATTGTTAACAGAGATGTTCTCTTTTCATTAAATCTTATTTAGATTTTGGAGCATAAAGTGGTATAAATAATACTGTAGGGTAAGGTTGTCTTGGCTTCCACTGACCAAGACAAAATTAGGGGGGGGACCAAGCACAGGAAGTTTGAGGTTTTCAGTTTCAGCCCCACGACAATGTTTAATTGGTCAGTATGCATTAAAGTATGACCTTACGATAAACGTGTTTGTGATTTTTTTCTTCTTTTCAAAAAAACAGATTTCTGACATCAATCTTTACTGTAGCAAGAATAAAAGCATTTCTTTTCTTTAGCAAGATAAAATATAAATCATCTAAAAAAAATCTGCTTTTTCAAACAGTTGAAAAATGAACTGTCAGAGGCAAAAGAAGTTAAAGAAAAACAATATATTAGATCAGTAAGGATTTTTTTTTTTTATTTGAAAGCCGAGAGCTAAACACGACTCCACTGTTTGTTTCCTATTTTTACCCTGTGGCCTTTAACGTTAGATTGTATTTGTGTTATGTGGGGGAGTGGGGGGGATTTTGGCACAGGGTTGTACCAATGAGTGAACCCTGGTTTAAGACTAGTACAGACATTTAAAGGAATAGATCAGAGATGTTTTGGTTTTATTTAAAAAGTAAAGAGAGTATTTTACAGGTTGTGAGTTTCCCAAATTTTATAAGTTATGTTAAAAAATTTAGCTTTTCAAAATTTTATCACTTTTTCAAGGATTAATGTTTTTCTTTAATGCATTTCCTTAAGCCAAAGTTGATCAAGAAGACTAAAGTTTGAGTTTTTCCATCAAAAACAGACTTTGTGTTAACTGCCCTGAATAGCTGCTTTCTTTCTCAAACTTTGAACTGCAGAGCTGATATGTACCAAGTCATTTCAGCACACTACACAAAGAAGCCACAGAAGTTATTTAAAATAAAACAGTTCTAATTTGATTGAAATGACATTACTTCCCAGTTTAAACTCTTCCAAAACATCTCAGTTTGCTGCAGACTCATTCTTCATTCTCTTTATGAAAGTTAATCATCCTTTGCCACTTCAGTTTGCCAAATTCCACTTTGTTGAATTTGGCACTTGATCCATTTACCTAAACAATAGTGAGCTCTGTTCTACATCCTGAAATAAACCATAAACTAAACATGTCATGTCTAGCGTTAAATCTGCTGCGGCGACGCACACATGCAGCCAGACATGCACGCAAACAGAATAAAACCTCTTTAAAGCATTTGTCAGCCAGTGAATATGAAGGTGAGAGAAGGAAGGGACAAATGAGAGGATGTGACTGTTTTTGACAAAACCAGGCCATTCGAAGGTAAAAAAAATATATATATCAAACATCATAAAATCAGAGGAACAAAAATGAGAACTTCAAAAACGGTCGTAACAAAATAACATTAAAAGGTGATAATTCTTGAGTTTTTGATGCTACACAGGAAAAAAAAAACATGAAACGGAAACATGAACAACATCAAATATATTTCCTTTAAATTGAGCACTAAAAGATAACATTTGTTTAAAAAACTGGTGCAGTGGTGGGCCAAACAAGTTTTCCCTTAAAGCTGTGCTGTTATGTAATTGGGAATGAGTGAGAGTAAAAGTCAAATTCTTTCTCTGGTAAATCACAATAATTTGGTCCAGTCATGAGTACAGAAATATTAAGCCATTTAAGGTTCCACAGAATCCCTCTTTGGACGGAATTATTTTCAAGTTTTATGTAATCTTCCAACATTACCACAGAATTAAATTGATCAGTTGTTAGTCATGGTCTTACTGAGTGGAAACCTTTTGGGTTAATTCCATGACAGTGCATTAATACTTATTCTTGTCAAGTTATTCCAATCCTATCATCTACTTTTGGCATCATAATTTCTAATAGTACAAAGACTAAATCCTCCATAAATGATACACATTTCATTGTATGTTTTTGTTATTTTTGTATGTCAGGAAGCTAGTTTGTATATTAAGACTATCAACAATGGTGAAACCAGCCAGTAAACTAAAGGCTGTGTCACCAAGCCACTACGTACATTTTGCGCATTCTCCATGTACTAAATTTCAGTCTTTCATGACATTTGCATTCAAAATTCCTAAGTGTTTCTTGTGTTTGTCATTCGTTCATGTGCACAGATGTCCATCGAGGGTTTTGAGGCAACAGATCTTTACATGAATTCGGTTTTGAGCTGTTCAAAAATCTCAGTCAATTGACTATTTCAAAGTTTATGCGTATTTTATATAGTTTATACACAATTATTACATAAACATTACGCAATTGTGCGTAATTTTTGCGAGACGCATATGCAAATTTGTGACTTTCCACAACCATTCTATGTATGTTTAAAGGACTTTTCACGAATGTACCACCAATGTATAACTTTTATATCACGTATACAGCATATATACAGTGTTAAAATTACGTTTTTGGGTCAGATTTGGCTTTTAAGTTGATTTACGTGTTCTTTGTGTGGTTTATTCAAACTTGTTCCGAAGTTTTAACGTGGCAGATTCATGATACATCTGTGAAAATTTCACGTTAAGACCACAACTTTTCTCACTTTTTCCACATATATACACATATGACCAAGTTGTGTGCGTGCAATATGTGCAAACTGTACGTGGGGACATTTTAAAATATATTTCCCATTGTTTTTTCTTGACTGAAACTCATCAACTAAAAATGTATATAAACAAATCAACACAGTGCATCAAAAACTAATTTAAGACATTTTTCAATCACAATAACACTAAAAATGTATTGTCAAACGTTTGATTTTATTGATACATTTATAGACAGCAGTATTAATTTGGAATTAAAAGCTACTATTTCAAGTAATATTTAAAACATCGTGTTTTTTTTATTCCTAATGATAAAAGAGGAGGTTATGGTTTATTAAATGAGCTCAAATAACGCATTTAAAATTAACAACTAAAAATATAAAAGTTGGACATGAGTGTTTATGTCAAACTCCTGTGCAGATGTAAAACGAAAACTGAAATGAACAGTGACTGTTTTGTTTGCACAGTCTTAAAAGCTGGTATCAACAGGCCAATCAGAGACAAGAGCTGAAAAAAAACTTGTGAAAATAACCAATCAAATGCGGAGAAACTTCCAGAAATTGTTGAAGCTATATATATATATATATATATTGTTTGTTTAAGAAAAGAACGTTTAAAAATATTTTATAAAAGAAAATATATATATTAGATAACAAAAAGGAGGGGGGAGTTCTAAAGTTTTGTGTCATCTTAAAGTTTAAATGCGTAAGCTTTATTAGCTAGCACCAGAGCTTGCATAAGGATTTTAGAGCACTATATATAAAATAAATTATTTAATAATTCGCCTAATATCTAAAGTTTAAAAAGTACTCATTCTGCATTTGAACTGATTACATTTATATGTCGTTGGGAACTAATATGTTTGTTTTTAAAGCCATACGACAGGACATACAGCTCGACTAGCTTAAATATTACCAGTTACTTATCGCTGAACTGACAAGTAAGTAACTAACTTCAAAAACGTCAATGACCCTTAATTTTAACCGACTGTTGTAGGCGTTGGGACGCCGCAGCGTCGCTGTTCGAGTCGTTCCAAAGGGTCGTTTTACCGCTAATGTCGGCAAACTGCTGCTATTCCCTGCCGAAAGGCATTTGACTTTTCACCGAGCCCAGAGATTGTGCTTACCCGTAGGAGGAAAGTGTTCTCTGCGTTGGCCTGGCCTCCTCTTGATGTCGTCGCGTCCCCCTTCTCTTCTCGCTGGATTCGTTTCTAAAAACCCCGGCTGGTTTCCGATGGTGCTGTAGCTCCTCTCTGGCCTTGCCCCCAACTGTGGCTGATGCGTTCAAAGCTGTCGGAAATCGGATACTCGGACGAGTTCAAACGGCTGCGACTAACCTTTCAGGAATTTTCCACCCACAGATGTTTTGTGCTGATTCATTAAGCACTTGATTATCAGTGGTGAAGATCTGCACAGAAGGAATAGGGGGGTTTATGAGGGCCATCAAGGAAGCAAAGAAAATGATGATTTATTAGTTTGAAGAAGTTTAATATGGGCAATGGTTTTCCCATTGACTGTATGAGAGGGTTAGAGTTTTCTTATACAGAGTTCTCTTAGATAGTCAGTGGGTTGTCCCTAACCATTTCTCAATTATAAAGAAAAAGACAAGACCGGTTTACACGCTGGAAGAAATCATATTACTGGGAAGAAATCTAAAGTCTTATAAATTTTTAAAAAAAAAAAAAAAAAAAAAAAAAAAAAAAGATGAGAGTACTGGATGAAAACAATCCAATCAGTGTACATAGAAATGTTCGTTGAACGCACACACACACACACAAAAACCACCCAAAAACCCTAAGAGGAACTTACACAAACATAAATAAAATACAGTACGGAAATTTGGAGAAAGCATCAAAATAATACTTTTTTTTATTATTATATAGTCACATTTGTATTTTAATACATAAAACGTGTTAATTGCCCTCATATTCTAAAAACATTACTTTATTTAAACATATAACAAATATATAATTTATGGCGCAGTTTTGCCTGAATTCAGTCAAACTATAACAATGTGTTTTTGTTTTTTGTTTATTTCCTTTTTGTTTTCCTTAGGGAAGTTGGCTTCTCGGGTAGTTTCCTTAAAATCTTTTGTTACACATTCTAAATGATAAAAATACCTACTTGTAAATGGTTAACTGATATGCAGCCTAGAAAATATTCATGTTCTGCTAGATGCCAAACAGCTACATCAAACATCTAAAACGTTTAGTTTAGTTTTGTTGTCATTGTTTGGGATAAACGACATTAAACAGGCTTTTTTTGACAAGTGAAAAAATGTCCCTTGTAACCTACTGGGTTTTACGAGCGGCATTTGAATGCGCCACATGACAGGGTGTCGGAAACATACGATTGTCAAAGGGTCATGAGTCCCGTGTACCGCCGTCATGGTGACGCGAGCAAAAACAAAAACCCTCAGGCGGAAGGGTCTTCAGAGAACAGTATAGATGACGCTCTGCAGTTCAGACAGACTTGATAATTCAGGTGGATTTTGATGATAAAAATAGAAACTGTTGTCACGCGCCATTAAGGTGCACCATGTGCGCCCCCTTTCGCACAATCCGAACCACAACCACCATGCAACCTACAGATCAGGAAAGCCGTGTAAAGGTAGTATTGTGCACATTTCTAATGTTGAAACTGGTCCTGTAACATTTCGTTTTGGCTGAACTCATCGTAACCCAAAGGAGCCAATGCGGGTCACTGCAGTTTGGAGTTAAACAGAGAATGAAATCACAGGCTGGAATCCATTTAAAAGAAAAATGAAGGTCGTTTTTGCAGTAAGATCCCGTTAGAGAGCGTGCCAACCACAAAGAGCCCAAAGAAACTCTCAGCTATTCGTTATTCCAGACATTATGGGCAGTCAGAATGTAATTTAGACCCATTGACCAGGAGAAATCACAGATAGAGACCATGGACAGGTCACTGTACACATCATTAAGTTAATGTCTATCTACTGTAAATGCATCAGAGTAGTATGTGTTTATCCGACTGGTGAGGCTTCAAAATGGAGAAAATCTTTTAATTGTGATTTTTAATACACAATAAATTGAGTCTAGTGTCTAATTTTGGTATATAAGATTGTAAAAAATATCCATGCCACATAAATATAATCGGTTTTTTTTTTACTCTATAGATGTTTTTGAGCATAGTGCTTTGATGTCAGTAAATCCAGATGGTAGATTCCATGTTTGTGCCCTTCAGTAAGTGAGAATTTCAGGTGGTTTACTCAACATTACACCTGGCCATAGGTGGTTGCAGGTGTATTTGTCTCAATTTGTCATCAGCAAACTTGCTTAAAGACACTGGACTACTGGGAGAGTTAGTGACAGACCCAAGAGTGGAGCCCTGCGATTGACAGGCCATAACAATGACCAGTTCTTACGGACCTCTGCACTCAGACATGGTTCTGCAAACCCCACACAGCTGCAGGCCCGTTTACCAGATGTACGGGGTACTAGGTTTTCCAGACAAACTATCACAACTGACTCCACCACTTTGGCTTGAATGCCATGTGAATTGCAGGTGACTCCACTGACACCAAAACACCACTGTAAACGCTTGCAGGGGGACAAGACAAGACCATATGACTTGGTCAAAGCATCAATGGCCTACCGTCATTTGGTGAAGGAGAACCAACAGTCTGGGATCACCAGTCAGCACAAAACTGAATTGGTCATTGGACATGGTCCAGTCATTCATTCATTCATTTTCATTCATTTTCCAATCCGCTTTATCCCTTTCGGGGTCACGGGGTTGCCGGAGCCTAACCCGGCTACTCATGGGCGAAGGCAGGGTACACCCCTGGACTGGTCGCCAGTCTGTCGCAGGGGCCACTATCACACACCCATGCACACTCACATTCACACCTACGGACAATTTAGAGTAACCAATTAACCCGTGAAGCATGTTTTTGGACGGTGGGAGGAAGCCGGAGTACCCGGAGAAAACCCACGCATGCACGGGGAGAACATGCAAACTCCACACAGAAAGGTCCCCCAGCCAGGACTTGAACCGGGAACCTTCTTGCTGTGAGGCAGGAGCGCTAATCACTGCGCCACCGTGCAGCCCATGGTCCAGTCAATGCACATTTTTTCATCATAGAACCTATGAACTTCCTCCAGTTTCACCAACACACCTCCAACTTTCTTTAATGAATGATAATGCTCCACCACATGGTACCAGGATAGTTACAGCTGGACTTCAGGAAGTGGGAGTGGCTCATATGGTATGGCCAGTAATGACCCCAGGCTTGAACTCTATGGAGCTTGTCTGGGACCAGCTGAAGCAGAGACTGGATGATCGTACCCCACTCCAAGTGACCTGGCAGAACTGCGTGTAGGACTTGTAGAAGAGTGGAATGCAGAACAACATCAAGAGGCGAGTGAGGAGCATCAGACGCCACTGTCAAGCTGTCATTTGATCAAATGGTGGAAATACCTGTAATTGACATGGTCAATTTTTGTTATTTGGGGATAACTTTATTATTATTTTGGGGCAATAAATACTAAACAAAAAAAATGTGTTTCTTGTCATTCACCATTAGTCATATCACAGGGAACTTGATGTATTTCATTAAAATTCAGACCAAATAGGAAAAGAACTCATGTAAAAACACTATTCCTAATTTGTTTAGTTGTGTGCACTGCTCCATATCTGTCACTAGCTGCCACTAGATGGCACTAACAGACAATAAAAGTTTTGGGTGTGCAGTTGCTTCCCATTTTTCCGCTATTTTGATTTGTCTAACTAAAACCTGTTAATTACTTGATTTAATAATCAACATTGCAGGCACATGCTACAGTTCCCCATCAGACTCTAGTGCTTATTGATGGTTCTTTTCCTTGCAGCAAGATAAATAAGCCTAAAAGCCTCTATTAGCCCTTAAAAACCCAAAGAGCAAGCTAAAGCATACAATGCTCTGAAGATGATTCATAACGTCCTGCATTAACGTTGTCAGTTACAATCCATCACAGGGTAATAGTCTTTAATAAATCTCTGAGTAATTGAGATGAATCCCTCATTTCAATGACAAGTCTGGTTTTTAAGACCCAATTACTACTATGAGCTCCCCCTGGCCCAGCTGAGTGTGGGGTTCTTTGCACCGGCATAAGAGTGAAGATAAGAGGGTGGTGAGATGGACTCGATCCAAAAAACAGGAAAGATATCTTCCCCTCGACAGCACGGCATCCGAGGGCAGCGTGATTTACGATAAACGCACACAATCTTAATTTGTGCTCGGCCCAATAATGCATCTCAAGGCCAGAATAGTTCTGCTCAGTGTTTCTTAACTGGATGTTTCTTTAATTATATGTCAGAGGCCGTAAAACTGCAACCGAGATTTCCCTGCAAAGCACTGTTTTATGCCTCGGTCATTACTGTAAATAACAAGCATCAAGAAAACTGGAGGACTAATGGACAGAAAATGAAAACAGAAAAGTGGGGTTTTTATTTATCTCCATAAAGTCTTTGTTTTTCACCCTGTTGATAATCCGACAGGCCTCATCCAAATGACACGTGCTAACCAGGAAAGAGACTGTTAGTGTGGAGACGACCTCCGTTCATTACACAAGGATAAGAGAAACAAATCTGTACAAATAACAAATCTAACCACAAAACAAAGGCGATCGTGACATGTACATATTCACAAAACCATGTTTATAAAGTCTTCTCTGCTTTTTTTAGTCCATCAATATCAGTCTTTAACACTTTAGAAGATGTGTGCACACTTGCAGTAAAATAACACATGATGGTTATTACTAATAGTATTTAAGAAATCTGTTAAACAGGAATTTAAACTACCTCTATATGTCAATAGATGATAGCTGGACATATAAGCTCCTTTGCCTACACAGCCCTTGGCAAACCACCAGGTGGTTTTAGAGTCTGACACCCTTTGTTGCTATATTGCTTCTTTTTTTGCACGTTTTTTTAATTTTTAATCTTTTTTGTCATACAATGCCACTAAATCTTTGGTGAAAAACAACTGTCCTTTTGAGACAACACAAAAGTCTCTAAGAATCTACTGCAATTCAGTTCTGGAGGGATTCAGGGAGAAGGGATTAAACCTTTACTCAAATCAATATATGTTCTGCTTCACAATGGTCCGCCGCTGACGTGTGTGCGGGCGAGTGTTTCTTCGCCCACACACTGCTTGGCACACGCTTCCTCTCACAAACTAATCATTTGGATTCTGTTTTGTTTCTGTCGTCACACCTCAGTGGAGTGGAGCGCGTGCAGATGAAAGCGTCTCCCCGCTCAGCTCAGCTCGAAGCCAGCAGAAGACTCGATGGCGTACAGAAGCTTGCTTCTCATCGAGTGCTGGTCACAGAACTCAGGGAGCTTGAGCAAGTTCATGCAAGTGCTGGCGGTGGGCAGACGCTCAAGGTCGCTGCCGCCGTTGTGAATGCAGAAGGCCGGGTGTAGCTCCTGTTGGAAAGGGTTATGGTGTTGATTAGCCATTTATAAACCACCACATGTTAAAGTGCTTAAAGGCAGGCAGAAGAGGAACCAACAGGTGTCAGTGATGATCTCAATTTCACAACCAATCCCCATTAAGCAATAAATGTCAAATTCCACACTGGGATAAATGTTAAAAGACAGACATTAGGAGCTAAGCTAATATGGCAGAGAGATAAATTTAGAAAATCAGCTTGAAAGGTACTGAGGGGGGACTGGCCAGCAGCTTGACCCTCGGATGAAATGCATGAAGGATTGTAATTTCATGTTGTCTATCTGGCATTTTTTAAATCAAGGCCCGCCGCTGATGAGAGTCCCTCATCTTTAGATGGTGACACCGACCATTTCCATCATGAAAAAAACGACTCCGCCCTGATTTCATCCAGCTATCCAACACCGGCGCATACGGCTCAGCGGCCATACTTATCCGATTAAATGGCTCTTCAAGGGCTTAGCCATAATGACCCAATTTTTCTGGCAATTACCGTATTAAACTATCGTTGCTTATTGAGAAAGTGTCATTACTTTGGCTGTCATTCTGGAGGGGGAAAAAAAGACAGTTTCCATCATCTTTTTTAAATAGCTTCTCCTGACAGAGCTATTTCTCCTCTAATGAAACTTGGGCCGTCTCACGACAGCTAATTAAAGCTTAGCTGCCTCAAACTGGAGACCGGGTCAGGGGCCATTCGCCCACAAATTACCGCCCTTACAGGCTCAGGGACGAGCCAAAGTGGGAGGGGCGTCGCATTCACACAGTCGCAAAAGTCAAATTGATAAAACCGAGAGAGACGTAGATGAAGAACATCCTTCCCTCGGCACTGCAGTTCAGCTATAGATTTTTATGAACCACTTACAGTGACAAGGATATTTAAGCAATCAAGTGATAAAAAGAAACTTTAATCGGAACGCCAGCTACTGTTTATCCCATCTCTAACTGCTTGAGTGTCCCACAAATTAAAGTGGTGAGGAAGTGAAATGGTTTCCAATTAGAAGATCATTTCAGAGAAAAGTAAGCTTCAATAACTCACAAGTGTTTAAGGAGAAGTAGAAAGAAATCGGAAATTACTGCTTTCTCCACATGAGACAAAAGGAAGGAGGTGAAAAGTTCAACCTCCTACCAAGTTTTAAGTTACAATATTTGTCCAGACAAGAAGTTCAGTCAAGCCCACACAAATTCAGCTGCAGACAGGCTTTTGTTTCAGCAGAGGGGGTCATGAACTATGAAACAACAGTGAATGCTCAGATAAGCCTGCCTCCTAATTGGGAAACAATCATTTTTGAGAGATCCCATCAGTCTTCAGAGTATTTTCATTACTGAAGCATTAAGATAGAACGCTCTTCTCTGTGAAAACCAACCAGGAAAGGCAGATACAGGCAGTATGTAGTTTGCAGACTAAGTACACAGAGAGGAAAGGACAGGAGAAAAGTTCCTGGGAAAGACTCACCTTAAAGCCAAGCAGGGGAGGTCGGGAGCAGCTGGTGACAAACCTCAAGAGTTTACGCTTTTCCTCTTCTGTGAATCCTTCCACCACTTCCCAGAAGATTTGGATGACCGGGTGATTGGCTGAATAACCGCCTAAAAGATTGCCATATAAAAAGTAGTCTTTTTACAGTCTGGACTCAAATTTCTCTACTTATATTTGTTCTTAATTTAAGCTTGCTTAAAATCAGAATAGTCGGTAATGAGAGAATCTACTAACATTGAATCTCATTTTGTTGACCCGTCTGAAAATTCAGCTAAAAAAAATAAATATCTATAATTTATAGATAACTGAAAACACAAATAGCAGAAAAAAACTACAAACTCTACACCAGAAGCAGCTTAAGACTAATGTACTTTTAAAGACCCACTCTGACGAAAATTGTGCTTTTAACATGTTCTTGTAGAATTTTTCTGAAGATGGAGAACGTATATTAGGAAAATTAAGCTTAAAATTAAATGTAAGTATTTCTTAATTCAAATCGCTGTAAAATCAGGAGCAGACAAAAAAAATGCAGTTTGAAAAAGAGCTTATTTGTGATGTAGAAAATGATGGGCAGGCCACATGCTCCCTTCTTCGGTCCACAACAGGGAGGGGAAGAGGGGTTGGGTTGCCCGCCACAACAGTTTTGCCCACAAATCAGAGGCGAATTTCTAATGAACTACTGTCGATCTGCAGATGCTCTGTTCTAGAAAACAACAGGTTAAAACGGTATAATCATAACGCTAGTGGTTCATTTCGGTAATAATGTAAATAAATAAATAAATAAATAAGAATAGTCCTTTCAGCCCTTTAAAAGTAAATCTGAGAGAAAATAAAAATGCAAAAATTCACCAGAACTTTATCATCGGAACCCACCTGAATAGTTTGTGAAGTTTTTTAGGTCTTCAAGACTAATTGGTACATGAGCTCCAGATATCAGCACCTGTAAACATTTTGTCCTTAGTTTCTATAAGTAATAGAAATGTATTAACTTGGAGTTTTTCCGGTGTTGTGCGCAATACCTGGATCTCCTGCTGATCAAACATCCGCAGCCACTCGAGGTTGACCACATTGGCCAGACCCTGTCTGAAAGCCAGGCAGTGAGGTCTGATCTGTTTGTTCAGTCTGTAGTCCGCCACCAAATGGATGTAAGCTATCCGGTTTGCTGTAGTCACAGGAATGTCTTTGCCTCCTGGCTTCAGTTCAACCACCTGGATAAGAATGACACTTTTTAAATAAATTTTTTTAAAGAAAAGGATTGATCTATTTTGCTGCACAGAAAAAAAAATCATCAAGTATTCCCACTGCACATATGATGTTATCAGCAGAAGTTAAACTCGCAATAATGTTTCACTGGAGTAGACAGATTTGAATCAATGATGAAAAGACAAATAGATGTTTTTTTTTCTGTAGATTGTGCTCGTATGATTGATTCAGTTAAATTTGAATGGATAATGTAGATTCTGTGCACTCAAGAGAGTAGTTTCTACTCAAACTGCTGATGTGACCGCTTCAAATACTGCCAACACCACACAATGTGGCATTAAACAACATACCAAAGGCCTAAAAACCCTTTTCAATTGAAACAAAGATGGAGATATTTGAATCTTCATTTTTACAACTAACCCTTCTGATATCTCACCAACTTTCTGTGTATTTAGAAGTATTTACAGATTCTACAAACCAGACAGAAACTGAGTGACTACAACAGATGACTGATTGCCTGTTTGTTTAACAACAATACAGACTTTAAGACTAAAAGCCTGAATGAATCAGCACCTCACTGACGCAGTCCTAAAAACTCATTGATAAGCTTCACAAAAGGTTCTTAGTGTCCCAGCAGTGAATACAGATTCCAGGATAATATGAGGTTTTGTTCTGGATTTCCCTGAATGCGGTGTGCTTCACTCAGCAGCGGGTGACCACTTTTGGATGTTTTCTGCCTCACTGTGAATTCTTATTATGTGCTAATGTAAGAGAATTACTGCCGTTATCTTTGCCTTGGTTATCACGGAAGGGCAAATGCAGGGCAGTCTGCTCCCGGGTGTGCCTAATCTTTCACAAATTGTTTTCCCTATCGTGTTTGCGATTGCCTATTTTCAACCAGAAGAGGCAGATTGTAACTCAGGTGTTGTTTGAGAAGAGCTAATAAGACGCGTTAAGGCCCTGAGCAAACAGGGGATCAGTGTAGAGTGCAGGTCTGAGAGCAGGTGTCTTAAAGCACTGGCGGCGCTTGTCGACGTTGCTGTAAGTTTGGAAAGGAAGTGCGCTTAAGAGCTGCTGGTTGCTTTTGTCAGGCGTAAGGTAGGAGCATTTCTGGGGGTAAATCAGGAAGGAACGGTCAACAGAGCTGATGTGTTCTCCACACTACAGCACTGCTTGAAAGTGACAGCGGCAATGTGCTTTGCCACAGCAGAGTGGAGCATCAAGACGGAAATGAATCATTCACGCCACAGTGAAACACCAAACAGACTCACAGCAGCGCTGATGAAAGTAGAAATGGAGGTAAAACATAAATGCGCATCAGTTTATTTGGCCCAGTCCCACCGTCTCCCCATCAGGAGTCACCTGAGCTTCTCCCAGATCGTTGTTAACCACAGTGAAATTGAGGCCAAGCTCTTCCACGTCATCCTCGTAGCTCTTCAGGAAGAGCAGGTTACGGTACATCTCTGGATCCAAGGAAGCCAGGTGGTGGATGTCTACATCTGCGCTGGTTCCGAGAAGCTTGGACAAAAAGAAACTGGCAAAGGGCAACTCTACCAGCATGTTCTCGTACAGCGCCTGTGGAAAATGTGAGCATCATTAGAGGGCAGGTCCAGAAAACTAAACACTTTATTCTATGATTCTTACTTGAACAAGGGGTCTGCAATATTTAAAGCTAAAAGAGCCTTTTGGTCCCATGTCCCACTGACCAAAGCCCAGCAAGAGCCACTTCACTGTTTAGAAAAATGCACTTAATGTTTTTCTGGTCATTCATTAATAAAATGTAGCTTTTAAATAATTATAATAATAGAAAAATATAAAACTGTTATTTCATTCTAGATAACAATTTCGACCACTTTTATTCTTTCATCAGCACATATAAGTTCCTTTCAAAATAAAATACAACCTGTATCAAATAAAATCTTCCTGCTGGATCAGATTAACATGAATTCAAATGCAATAAAGCAAAATCAAACATGGCATTTTCTATCATTATGACTTTATGCTCCATCATCCTGTTTTTTTTTTTTTTTTACTATCTAACATAACTAACTACATTGATTTAAATGTAGAAACTGTAGAAAATAATCCAAATCTTGAGAAAAAAATCTCTAAATTCCTAATCTATACATACTTTGTCTCTGAACACTAAATAGACACTTGTGAAGCAGAAGATAATAATATGTGCTTTAGGCTTATTCTACTAATAAACCCCTTGTTTCAAATTTCAAATGAAGTACTGCTACTCTGCAAAAACTATGCAAAAAAGGGCAGATTTTTTTACTTTGCCTAAAAACTGGCTAAACCATAAAAAAATGACCACTGGGAACACTTTTAAAATAGCTCAATTGATGATTGGAGTGACTCTTTAAATCACAGGTGTCAGAGTCCAGGCCTCAAGGGCCAGTGTCCTACATGTTTTCCAACCAACCTGCCATTGAAGCTCCTAACTGGGTAAACACACCTGGTGCAGGTAATCAGCAGCAGATGAGACAAAAATTTCTGGAAAACCAGCAGGAGGCCAGCTCCCAAGGCCTGGAGTCTGACACCCCTGCTTTAAATGATGGTTAAATAGACTACAACCTGGAAAACCAGCAGTTGTAATGTTAATGAGCATAAATATATTTAAAAATCTGATCACAACATAAATAACAAAACATTACATTTGCACCATATCAAAAGTGATGTGACAATAAATCTGACCACATCAGGCTGGGATCAAAACACAAACCACAATCCATCTTAAACACACAGGCTTCTTCTAAACTCTACACAAACTTTACAAATGCCGACTCTCACCTTGACCCTAAATACCATTAAGAACCACAGCCGTGCAGGTGACTCATAAACCCAAAGCTAATGTACTGGAATAGTTGGAAAAAGAGCTCATTGAAGACGTTAAATTATGCGGGTTCTTATAAATGATAGCGCAAAAACCCTGACCGCATCAGCTAAATGGATTATAAATCCAGGGGATTTCCATAATATATGCCTCTTAAACACACATGAATGCATAAATCACGGCTATTTTCTAAACACAGGTTAATTGCACAACTTCAAACATTGTCTATTTTTTATGCAAAATAATCCACTTAGCATTACTCTAGTGGCCGGTGCTTGTTTCAGACCATATGTGCTGCGCGGCCCCTTGAAACCTATCAATAACACTTGTGCCGGGAAGAGGCAGCAATAAGGATATGGAAAAAACCTGTAGCCTTATTTTTTCAATGCCACTTCCTTTATTTATGAGTGTTTATTGCCAGAAATTGTGCCAAAATGACTTGGGTTGGAAAGAATTAATTATCACAGCTCGGGCCTTTTAATATAAGTGAGTGCAGTGGCAAAGCAATTAAAGCAGATCGTGGCGCCATCAGGTGGAATAAATGCCAATGGCATAGCAGGTGCATTCTGTTAGCTGCCAAATAAATTTCTTAATTTACTACATTAAAAATCAATAAAATGATAACGCCTTTCAAACGTATCTCAATCGATCAGAAATGCAACCTTCATACAACTCTTGAGGAAGATCAGTGAGAGGAGAAAGCTGATGATGAGGATGAAGTGGGAGGAGGGATGAGAACTTCTTCACCTTTTACTCTTAATAATGTGCCAGTCGATCAGCTAATGAAAGAAATGAAGCTCGGAGGGAATCACTCACGAGTCGAATCACTTCTTGATGAAAATAACTTTTTAATTTATGCTGAAACCACAAAAGCAAAGCAACCTTTTCTCATGTTTTCCAATTTGTGTCCTAAATCTTTCAGCTTGTCAGCGGGGTGGACCAGCGAGGAAGAAGGATGATGGTCGGCCTCTATTCTGATGTTCAATCCTATTTCAGTGAGTACCCTGGACAAGCCACTCCTGCCTGTAATACATCACCTCCACAACAATGGCACGCCTCGGACATTAATTAAGAATATTAATCTCCTGTGTCCTTTGAGCTGCAATGTGCACTATGCACACTGCAGCGGCGGTGATGCAATCTCAATCCATATAAACGGTTGCCTTTTATCCAGGCAATAATGGCCCTAAACAAATATCAATACGCGTCTCAAATGGACACTCAAACATCCATTTTTATGGAGAAAGAAGAACTTAAGGAAGGGTTAATTGAAAGTCAAATTCAAATTAATTTCCTTCAGCCTAATTGCCCATACCATTAGCCACAGAGAGCATGATACCGCAGGGACAGGAATGTGGGGCTGCTGATTGATCATTTCTCACTTGCAGAGAAAACATGCAAGAAGAGTTAAAATGCTTTGATAAATGGACTCAGCACTGTTTAGTGCTGAGTAAGAGAAGAGCCAGAGATGTACCGGACTGTAAAACAGATCAAAATGCTATTACCACATGCTTTGAATGCTTATTTATGCCCTCTTCTTTGTAGGCCTGCTGATTTAATGCCGGCCAAATGCAATCACTACACAAACAAGAGGTAGGGAATCATCGACTAATGGAAGTCCTAATTGAGAGGCGTCCACTTGTCATGAGGTAATTCTTCTCTAGACCAAGATAATACACCCCAATAGGGAAGGCATCTTGATAAACAACCCCACCACATGCATTAAGGATGATTTAGAAATATAAGGCTCTAACAAATAGTCTCATCCAAGGAGGGGAAGGACAAACAAACAATGCTTAAACCCATCAGGAGCTGAGCTAATTAACAAAAATAAGTCAAGCTGTGACCTTACTCTAAAATCTTTGAGAGAAGTAAGGATGAAGGATTTTTCTACAAAAATATTTTTAACAAAAACTTGTTTTACCCAGTGGTATGTGAACGAAGGCATCTATCTCAATTATAGCTGCTTTTAGCACAGAGGCTTACCTTTCCAAGGATCCTGCCTAGGAAATAGTAGTGTCTTGTGAAGGAGTCTCCCACCAGCATCTCCGCTGCGGGACTGGGATATAACAATCCCTCGTTTGTTGTCTTGAAGAAGCCCTGATTGGGGTTAAAACCCGACTTGAGGAGTTCATTGAGGAACTCCCGAAAGATGCCACCACCATCGATGCCCGCTTCATCCAGACCATGAGCGTTAAGCAAGTGGACACGAATCCTCTTCTTTAGGTCTGGTTCTAACAAAATAGCAGGAAACGAGAAAGAATTTATAACAAAGGGCAATGGAAATGCTTATAATTCTGGGAGAATATAATTTACTTTACTCTTTAAGTGTCATCACGTGCAACTTCCATTAATTATTTATTATGTTGTTTATTTATTATTAGACTGTTGTATTTTAGGTCAGTTTATGCACTCATTTAACATCAAACACTAAACAAATATATAATATTGTTTATAAACCTCATTTATAACATTAATTCTTCACTGTAATTAACCTGACAAAAATGTGTTTGGATCTTGATTTCTCATTTGCTTGCATGTTTGTTACACTCAAATGTTTTCAACCATCAAACAATTTAAATCTTGGGGGGAAATAAATAAACAAACAAATGCCTTTTTTTTTTTTTTTTTTTTTTCAAAGGGGTAAAGAATAAGAAATGTTGTGCAAAGTACCCTGACAAAATTTGCTCTGACCAAAAAGATGATGAAGATTCATCTAAATTTTCTGAAAACCTGACCTTGATTATCTCAGAGTTTGAAGACATTCTCTATAGACTGGAAAGACCAAAACAAAACTTTAAGAAGAGTGTGGATCCCACTGCACCAGGGGTCAAAGTAACAGCATTTAAAAAAACAGAACATCCATGTCTACCCAGAAAGCCTAAAGGAGTGTTCTCTCGCCTTGTAAAGCCTTTTTTTCATTATTTGCTCTGCAACACCTCAATCACCTCAGAACCCAACATCAAAGAAGTTGGACTTGTACCATTAAAGAGGACAAAAACTCAGCAGTCAAATTTCTATGTTAGGGCAACTCTGCCGCCTTTTCAATACATCTCATTTCAACAATGGAGAAAATGGTTGAGCTGTAAGGTTTTCATTTCCCATTTTTTAAAAAATTGTTAAAATGTAAATGTGCGCTGCTGCTCAGTCTCTGAGCCTAAGACAACTCCAGGTGGCTCGATTACATTTCTGTTTTTGGAACAAGTTTTGGAGGGAAAATATCCACAGTTGCTATTCTCCAGACTATAAACAACAGAGACATTTGTAAAGTCACTCCTTTGGCAAAGCAGTAGCTGGGAGTCTGGTACTGATGTGAGCCCAAGCTCTAACAGTCCAAGTTATAACAGTTGGAAGCACAGCTCCACATGGAACAGCCTCAAATGTAACTACAATCAGCAAAACCATGGGGCTTTTGGAGAAGAGGCTTTAATTTCCCTAAAACCAGTGGTCTCCGACCATTTTCAGACTACAGAGCAGTTTATTGTCAGACAATATTTTCACAGAAAGGTATGTATGAGGTTAAGGTGAGCAACAGTTTTTTTTTTTTACCCTCCAGTTTCACTTAACTTTTAAGGGTAAAGTTTATCTTCATCCTCTGTCAAATGTATGCAGCTCGTTGTAACTTATTTGTTCACTAGATTTTGCTTAAGAACCATTAAAATGTGATCTAGATTTTCCTTTAACCCATAACTGTCAAAGTAGAAGCTAAAAAAAAACAGTCGCCAACTTCAGCCTGATCCGACTTCGAAGGTGTGACAGATTAAAAAAGAACGGTCACCTTATCTGTTATTTTCTAAATATAACAATAAGGATGAATCCATTATTTGTGCAACTTTATTAGCAGCATCCTCGAAACATTACACAACTGGTTGCAGAATATCCTTCATTTTTATAATGGTCTGGGGGAACAACTGTCACAATAAATCCATATTTAGGGTAAAAAGTTGTCTGTTAAATGCAGCTTTCTTTTTTTTCTTTAAAGTCAAAGGCTCTTCTGTTTCCTCACTGACTCTTATCTTCAAAAAGAAAGTTTCCAAATATGTTTGTTTTGTGTTAACTCTTCTAGCTGGGTGGTTTCGATTTAGCAGTCAGCACAGCCGCTTTAAGAAAATAGCGGATGCATTTTTGACCCGTGACCAAGCGACTTGCCATGTGTCAAGAGTGAGTCAGATGTGGTAGAGAGAATTTAGCAATTTTCCAAAATAAAACTTCCTTTAGAATCAGATTATAAACGAAATGGAAACAAAACAGGTTGTGTGTGTTTTTTTTTTTTTATATTTCATTAGTTTATGCAAAAACTAAAATATCAGGCCAGAGGGCAAGTGCTTCACATTCTGAATGTCTACTAAACCAACCACATATTTGAAAACATCCAATAACAGATTGATTATTCCTGAAACAACTCCTTTGTAAAAAGCTAAATAAATACATGTACTTTATTGTGTTTTTAAAGAAATGCTTCCCAAGAAAGGCCTTTCTCAAGTATTCAAATCAAACTCAATAAAAGGTCATTTTTCAAAACAGTTAATGTACAGTGATATATCAAAGCAGCTATAACTTATAGACACATATATGATATAGATCATGTCTTCAGCTCAGGTCTCCTACTACTCTTTTTAATCAGGCCACTCCCAGTGAAGTACCCTTTCAAATTTAAACACAAAAGAGGTGCCTTAAAATAATTGATTCAGCTTTTATGTGCTCCATTACAATAATCAGAAGCACAATTATGCTTTACCTAAATTCAGTACTGTATATAAGAACCATGTCTTTGGTTTTATCTCAATTACAAACTAAAAGAACCTCAGAATTGCAATTTTATGCAGCCCAATAAGAGTTTCAGTGGCAGCATCATTTACTACAGTAAGTGTCCGCTTCGTCTCTGCTGCCATCGTAAAATAAAAGCAGGAAAATAATGGCAGATGCCGCTGCTTTTTGTATGACAAAAACCTAATGTGAGCAGAAGCAATAATCCACACAAAACAGTGTTTTTTTTTCTGTGAGTACAGCAAAAACAATCATACCATTTTCTGGAGAGAGTTTATCATAAGCATCTTCATAGATGTAATTTCGTCTGATGGTAACATTGATGCCATCGGGGAAAGGCCCGTCACCCTGCACGTCCCGTTTGTCAGCAAAGATTAGCCTCTGGAAGATCTAAAGGGCAGTTTTAAGTAAATCAGTAACAAATAAAAATAAAAGTGTTTTCTACATTTGAATTTGTTCACTTTTAGTAAATAACAGTTTGAAAGAAGGTAAACTAACAAACTAACTTTTTCACACTATTTAAACAATAACAACATTCATTCATTCATTTTCCAATCCGCTTTATCCCTTTCGGGGTCACGGGGTTGCCGGAGCCTAACCCGGCTACTCATGGGCGAAGGCAGGCTACACCCCTGGACTGGTCGCCAGTCTGTCGCAGGGGCCACAATCACACACCCATGCACACTCACACCTAGGGACAATTTAGAGTAACCAATTAACCTATGAAGCATGTTTTTGGACGGTGGGAGGAAGCCGGAGTCCCCGGAGAAAACCCACGCATGCACGGGGAGAACATGCAAACTCCACACAGAAAGGTCCCCCAGCCAGGACTTGAACCGGGAACCTTCTTGCTGTGAGGCAGGAGCGCTAACCACTGCGCCACCGTGCAGCCTCAATAACAACATAAATAATAAAATTGGGCTTCCAAAATATTTCCAAATTGTGTGATAAACTGAAGGATTTTTACGTTTTTCACCAAACTTCAAAGTAAAGCTTTAAAACATGTCTTAATTTATTACTATTAATTAAAGCACAATTAAAATTTCAGTGACAGAGAAGATATTTATACATTATCCTGTCACTGAGAGGATTACTCAAAACTGATTGATTACAGATGAAACTTCTAGTTTAGGGAACAGTTACTAGATGGAAATGATCTGTCGCAAGTGTGTTTGGGAAGGCAGGTTGTACCTTTACTCGCTCCTCAAAGGGAACAACAAAAGGGAGTTCTGTGAGGATGGCCAAGTTCCTCTCTTCAGACACAGACAGCTGTGGCGGCTCCAATCCAACTGCATAGAAGAAACAAAGTCTTCAAACATATATTTTCTCTGTCGATTAAAGTGCCTGACATCCAATAAGAGAAATTATTTGAAATCTAAAACACTTCTTTAAGGTACAAAAATAATTTATAGTATTCATTCTTACAAACTACATTTTAAAGATCAAGACCCTTAATATGCAAATTTTAAACTCAAAGCTTTTTAGTTTATTCACATATTTTTAAAACAGATTAACCATAATATAAAGATAGTATTTTTCATATTTGCATTCATCTTCACACTACCCTCAGTGTAAGATGTATTGGTACACATGACAACAAAATTCCTAAAAAAGTATTTAGTAAAACAAATGTTTTTGCGTTGTGTAAAAGGTGTCTGGTTTTTTTTTTTAAGAATAAAGTAGAAAACTGTGTTTTTAAGTCTATAAGAAATGGGGGGGGATAAACTACAAAAAACAATAAGCAAAACTGTATTGTTATTTAAATTAAATAAATTATCATATACATTTGTGATTTGTTAGGGTACCAAGCAAATTAATTCTCAAATTAATTTTTTTTGCCGTAGGTAAAGGCTGGATCTCTTAATATTTGTTTTCAGATATGTGTGAGAAAAACCATGACTTGCTTTGTTTTCTTTTTGTGTTGTAGTAATTAAAGTTCTAGTTGACATTTTTATCAAAAGCATCTCACTAGCACATGAAGCAATGTTTGTCCTCTTATACATTCTTGTTTAACAATAACCTCATCATTTAACAAAAAATTGAAAAATAAAAGACAAACTGTCTTTATTGAGCAGGTCCAAACTCCTAATCCCTAATACATGAAATAGAGAACAGTACCATATCAAAATGTGTTTACAATGGTGGTTGCTGCTTTTTCTAGCTGAATTTCAACACAAAAGAAAATAAAAACAAGAAAAATAAGCAGTATCAACACGGCTAAAGATCAAGGCCAGCTACTGATGAAGTCTCAAAATGTAGAATTTTAGTAGAAGTCAAACTTTAATACATCAGATGCAACACTCATGGTCATTCCTCACTGTTTAGTCTGTGATTAAGAGTCTGTCCAGTGTTTACAGACCTGCACTCCAGTACGTATCAGATATACAGCCTTTTAATAACACCCTTTTAATTAACTCATCTGTGAGCTGCCCATCCACCTGCTTGGACTTATCCATTAAATTGATGTTTATTTTGTATTAAATGCAGAATTCAGACCATTTAGTTGTTAAAAAAAATGCCACAATGGCTAAACTGCTCTCCGTCCTTCTCCATTCGACTGCAGCTCAATTATTCCGCTCAATTAGTCAACCTGATCTGCATTTTCCCATTAGGTTTCCATCTTTGAGGAGAAATATGGCCTTGGAGTGGTCAATACGCGTCTCATTCATCAGCCTCCGACCTGTCCATTTAAGGAAATGAGAAAGAGCCAGACAAACACATGCACCAGATGTGGCTGAGTTCATCAGGTACATTCACACTAATTGAATTTATCTTATACAGCCTCAGAGCAGCATTAGCTAGATCATACACACACTCTTATCAGCTTGTTTTCACACCATACAGGAGCCAGCTCAAAAGAAGGACTGCATTTTTCTTCAAGTCTCTAATTGGATCACAGGTCATTCATTTTTTATTAGAAATGATCCTTGCGGGTCATAAATGTGACATTTCATAAATAGATCCTCTTATTTGCAGTATTATTACAAAAGTATACAATCAATAGTTTAGGTAGAATCTTCTGCCTTTCAGTCGAAACATCTTCAAAGATTGTTTACGCTACAATTAACTTCTTCTTATTAGAAAACAAGGAGATGACTTCGAGCTCTTAAGAAGAATATCAATATTAATAACAGCTCCATAAAATATATTTTTAAAAACACAGGGAAGGTGACTTTGTATGGCTATTACTGTGATTTCCCAAGCTATGTGTCAACTTGACAAGCATTATACGATTCTAAATTTGTATCCATTGCCAAACGCCAAAGGAGCATCCCTGTTCTGCCCATGAAATACAGCGCTGTGGATGAGAGGTTTGGTACACAACAGTCTATTCAACCATAGAATTATGAGGATCAATATTGTTGATGGGAGATGAACGCAAAGATCGATATGTTTTAAGTGTTCCATTTTATCATATGATTTAAATATGCGCATGTGAACAGTTTGGTGCATGTGTTTATCGCTTCCATGTTGCTTTTAATGGAACTGCTTGTAAATGATTTACACACCAAGTTTTGTGAGACCTGCAGTTGGTGCTTCAGAAACTAAAGATTTATTTTTATTGGATAAATGTTCTTCTCCAGCCAGATTTTAGTTAAATGCAACAATGGAAGACATTTAATTAAGTGGCTAAAAGAAAAACTTGAGTCTCCACTTTCTAATTACAATCCACAGTGCAAAGTATCTATCTGCACTGATGATTAAAAATAGAAATGCGATGAAATCTTCTCATATTTTTGTCTAATTTATTTCCATAGTTTAAGAGGGAACCCTGATTATTGTTGGAAAATTCTGATGTGTCAGAGAAACAAACTGCTCACGCTTTAAAAGGAGGCAAATATATTTTGTTTACGCTTCAGTTTGGATAAAAACATTGAGATTTTTCACTTTACCATCAAGCGTTGACTGAAGAGGCCCAATACGACCCATCCTCCGTGTTCTCCATACATGCCTTGCTGAAGGGACATACAGTTGTGTGACCTTAGGAGAAAAGAGGCTGCTTATAAAAACTGGAATTGCCCGACACTATTCTGAGCACTGACTGTGAATTAGAGCTGGATCAAGTGAGTGTGATGTAATCTATTAAAAATGACTTGCTTCTGTTTCCAAGTCAATTCAGTCTCTATTTTTTTGTGATACAAACGTTGGAACCAAACATCAGTAAACAGTGATCAGTCCATGTCGACGACATTTCTATGGCAACCACTCTTGCTAATCAGGAGTAAACTTGTTGGAAGTCCACACCCCTAATAATTGAAAGGGGGTTTGGGAGAATCTGTCAATCAAACGTTTCCAACGTGAGATGTGAGACCACCTACTTTTATTGACATCTGATTGGCCAGCTTATAATTTCTGTAACTTGCACTACAGAAAAAAATATAATGAAAAGAGATTGAATTAGCAAGAACATATTTTTAAAAACTGAAAAGAAAAAAAGAGAAAGAATGGTTATTTTGACAAATATAATGACTGAGTAATAGATGTTTATTTCTCAATAAAAGTCTATGGGATTTTGCCTTTTTGGGACCAGCAGGCACTTCTTATTTGGAACACTAGGAGAGAAAAGGAGTCACTCAGTTCAGTTTTCATATAAAGACAATGGTTTTGACGGAGAAGTAATGACACCAAGTCTCTAACGCTTTGACATTATTTTTTAAAAACTGCAAAAAAAAGATTCAGTTTCATTGCAACTACGGTAAGTGTTGATTTAGAAGCTTCCATTTCTACATATTTAGAAGCTTGTACTGTCTTACTGTTCTTATTTAATATTTCTAGAAGCCACCAGACTGGATGTTAGTAAAACCCACTGACTGTACAAGAGAACTAGACTGAGTTACCCCTCTCCCCTTGCATTCAAAATAGGAAGTACCCACTGGTTCCGCGAAGCCCGAATCCCATAAACTTCAACTGAGAAATAAATAGCTATTACTCAGTCATTACATTTATCAGGATAACCATTCTTGCTCTGCTAACCCTTTCTAACATGTTCTTGATAATCCTATTTTTTTCATGATATTTGTTCTGTAGTGCAAGTTATTCAAGTTGCAAACCAGCCAATCAGATGCCTCAATAAAAGTAGGTGGTGCTTGCTGGCCCCACGTCCAATGTTCAAAGCGGTTGACTGATTCTCCTGAGTCCGCTTTCAAGTGGTACCCAACATTATCAAAAAACTAAGCTGCAACTAGCCAGACAGAAGTTCTGTCTCATTTTTCTCGCATCTGAGCTTCATTTATCAAATGTTTCACATATACGTTGATGCTGCCTGGGCTTGTAGGTGATAAACCACAATGAACATAAATAATTTGAACATGATTAACATCTGACATGGTGGGATACTTATGGGCTAACAGTAAAGGTAAAAATCTACAAATAGAATTGCACCTTATCAGCTCTGATGTTGACCTCATCAGAAAGCCAGTGACCTGCTGGGCAGAAGGGTCGTCTGATGTCACGAGCTTTCACCATCTTCACCAAGTTAGTGATGACCTGTGTTGCAGATACATACACATCAGATTACCGCTGTTACCTCTAAACCATTGACAAAAAGCACATTCTAATGACACTTAGTAGCAAAAAATTTAGGACCAATGTAATGTTTTGGACTCATGAAATGAAGTTATTTTTCTTTCAGGAAAGCAATATGAGAATTTAGCCATTAGTGCACCATTTATGGAGTGTAAAAAATAAATACGACCTGCACTAGTCCTCAATTTTCAGGGCTCTTAATTACAAAGTTTGCTGACATCAGCCATAGGACAGAGGATGCAAAAGCCTCAAGGTTCTACAGGCACCAGGTTTACAGGAGGCTCACAACTACAAGAACATACCATCTAAATATGACGTTATCCATTTGTACTCTACAGGCTGATCTTGGGGGAATTCTGTCAAACCCTTACATTGTAAAGTTCAACTTTC
Source organism: Adrianichthys oophorus (assembly GCA_036245035.1). Lineage (NCBI taxonomy): Eukaryota > Metazoa > Chordata > Actinopteri > Beloniformes > Adrianichthyidae > Adrianichthys > Adrianichthys oophorus. The sequence continues at coordinate 32,128,103 of BSAI01000108.1, forward strand.
TTTTCCTACATACTTGAAACTACTAGCAGGTGGATACAAGTTGTATGTAAACCAATATAAAAAGTCAGAAAGAGAAGTATACTTTTATTTATGAAAAATTTGTTGTGATGTACAGCATCTTTGACTCAGGAGAAAAATACTTTCCCTTCAAATGCTCTCAGATCTCACCCATTCACAATAGCTCCTCTGTTGCTATGGAAAACTGGAGTAAGACAACTTTGAATAATCGTATGCATGTCAATGATGTGATACATCTTCCATAACAGTTACAGCCAGTCAATATTCATAGAAGGCATCAACTGGATTTTTTTCCATTTGAAATGCTTTTCTCTGAGGCGTGTCATTTTCATAAAGTGATAATCAATCCTGGCCAATCACCAGTGGCAACCATAGCTCGCAATAATGGCAAGTGCAAAATGCCGTAGAGGTGCATGGAGATGGGGTTGGAACAGACCTACCCCCTGACTCTGGGAATGAATAAGCATTCCTTAATTAGCCCATCGGGTTAAGTGCAAACCTTAATGGGCCTTTCCCAAACTCCAGCGTGACATCGTTCTCCAAACATGGCCAAGAAGAAAGTTCCATTAGCAATATTAATACAAGCTTAGTTGATCATTTTCATTCAATTAACTTCTTTCAATTAAATAGATAGCTGGACAATGGAGGTGATAAAAGATGGGGAGGGATGGCTGATGACACGAAGCAAACATTAGTGTGTTAGGGGTCACTGGCGTTAAACCGACTGTAAATCCCAACGTTCAATTTGGAAAATGCATTTCCCTTGCTCCTCACTTCTTTAATGGGTCGTTTCAGCTGACAAGAGGCCTTTGAGAAGATCTTTTATGAAAATTCCCAACGTCTCTTTCACGCGTTTGCCACCCTTTCACGTGTTTATTTTTAAACTACTCCTAAAGCTGAGAACCGAGCAGCTTAAATGTTTGCTCCTTGAAAGGGAAACAAAGAAGCAACAGAAAAGAGTGGAAAATGTCAAATGAGAATAGGATTAAACTAATGTTTTCTGCCTCATTTCCTCTGGGTAAATAACCATTGGGTGACCTCTGTGGTTCTCCATCTTGTCTTTGCCCGCTCATGCATGCATTGCTCCCGCTAACACAGATTATCGTGGTACCATCGTTGTACCACCTCAATGCACAGGGAGACAACAGCACAATTAGATCCAATCACAATGTGTTACAGACACCTTTAAATGTCTACACAAAAGAATATGACCAGTTTAGTGTTTATCAAAGAGATTTAGAAGATTGAGAGATAAACTCAGAGGAAAACAGCACTGTGAAAAATGTTTGTTTGGCACAACTGTCCTAAAAGTTCAATGAGCTAAAGCACAAGCACTCATCTCATCCTTCACACCAACTATTTTCTAAATCGTCACTTTGGATGTTATAACTAATGTCAGATGCAAAACAAAAATCTGCAGGTAAACATATATTCAACTAGTATATTCTGTGGTTTGTTGACTATTCCAGCAAGTTAATGGAATTTATTTTTTAGCAGGTAAATGCAAATTCATTAATTCAATTAATTGTTTTTCAGTAATTTCTTGCTTTTTTTTGTAGAAAAAAAGCAAACAATCCATTAGTTTTAATGTCACCACAAACTTGTTATTAATGTAAGTTCCACCACTGTTGGGCTTAAATTGCTTTATATGTCAAAATAATTTTGATAACCAAATAAAATTGGTTGAAATTAGAAAAATAAATGGTTGTTAAACAAAACTGAGTTATACTCAAAATCAAATCATATTGTGAATATGTGAATTAATATTGAGTTAATTGAGTAGTTTGGCAGTAATTTCCAGCCCAAATCTTAAAATACTCTTATTTTGAATGGCTTCACAAATCTTTCACTTTTACTAAAACAACTGACAACTGACAATGTCTTCTACCTGTCATCTGAATTTTACAAAACACATGACAACCAAGAGACTAATTACAAAAGCTTTTTTTTTCCTGATTGAAAAAATAAAAACTTGACAGCATGTTTGCCTTTGAAGTAGGTTTAAAAAAATCAGAAGTGAGTGATGCAGAAATATAAAACCAAAATATGCATTTCTACCTTGAAGAGCTGCACCCATCGCTTCTGCTCAGCTTGGATGCGCTGTTGGACCTCATTGTTGGTCTTGACACCCACACTGCGGAAAGCAGCCATGTATTCCTCTCTGTGCTCAGTTTTGGTCTCGGGGTAGGCCAGCTTGATGATTCCCAGACACGCGTCTCTCAAACAGCGAGAAAGAGTCACCAGTTCCAACAGCGTGAAAGGCATCATGGAGGATTGTACATGACCTGTTTAGAGGGAATAATTTTTACAAAGATTGAACTTCATCTTTGCAAAATGATGAGAATGTTTCCTGCTGCCCAAAGCTGAGCAATTAAAATTACTTTTATTTTTTAACAGTAAATGACTAGTGCAAGGTAAGCAAGACAGAGGCTTCAAGGCTTCAACACCAGTCTGTTGTCCAATTGTGGTAGTAACAATATGAACTTAAAGGTTTTCTTCTGGATTCAGATGTAATTCTAGTTGGAGCTTGTAGGGGAAAGCTGCCACTTTTTATGCAACCTTTTTCCCTGTTTATTCTGGTGGCCAGGTATTCAGCGTGTAGGTTTGTGACTTTTATTTTGTAGGATTTGAGGGAAATCTGTGGCCTTAACTCTTCCTGAAGTTTGGATGCTCCTACAGTATTTCCAGTTTTGTGTTCTGTTGCATAATAAATCTAAGTTTTTATTCATCTCCAGTTCTTTAATTTCCTCATATTTGTTCCCTGTATGACAGAGCCTAGTGGGGCGTAACAGAAACCAACAACAAAAACCTCATGTCTCTGTTAAATCCTGGCAAACAGATGGACAGGGTCTGTTACCTTCCATTTCATGTCCAAAAAACTCGCTGTCGTGCACAGAAATGAGAGAGTGGCTGAACAGTGAACTGAAGAGATAGAAGAGCGGGATGATGCGGTTGGAGTCCTCAAATGACATGGGGGACCCTCGAGAGATTAGCTGTAGCAAGGGCACCATGGAGCTAAAGGGACAATCACAGACAAATATTGCACACACACATAATTATGAAAAGGCCGACATATGCAACACAAATTAAAACCCCCAATGGCTCACCCTGTGATCATTTTGGTGGTCATGGAGGTTATCAGATGCCACAGATGCCGCAGAAATCGTGCATTGAAAGCCAAGCTGTACAGAAGTCTGCAAATGAAGAGAAACACACAGATGTCCATTAAAGAAAACATTTGTTTAGATTATACATGAACCGCTTATCAACCAGAACCATAACGAGGTGTGTTAAAGCCATTTTTCAATATGAGAATCAATTGAAAGAGCAATAAAATGACTCTCAGCCAAACTGTCTGCAGGGCTCAGATTGTTAACTTCATCCTTTTTAAGTGGAGGACATTAAGAAAACGAAAGGCAAAAATCTGTGACACCATTCCCCAACAGTTATTTCATCAAATTTTCCTGGCCTTTCTCTCATTTTATATTTTGCGAGGGCCAAAAGAAGAAATTAAATGAGCCATTAAGCTTTATTTAGGCGAGGCACCTTCCATTAGTAAACTAGTTGCTGGTGCGGGTGCCCGGCGTGGGTCATAAACAGCCCCCATGCTTCCTGCTGGAGCCCCATTTAACTTAATAGCCAGGGGAGTGAGACAATGGAGGACAGCGGAGGAGGAGAAAGAGGGGGCGGTGGCAGTCTTTGCCATGACCCCTGATCTTGAGCAAGCTTCCACACTCACAGCGAATTACATGATAACTCTGAGAAGGGCCTGCATACCTTTTTTCCCCTCAACAAGCTCTGGCACAAGGGTGTGATGGTGGTCTTTGTTCAAATGTGTTTGTTTGTCCTCAACTGCAGGGCTTTTCACACTGAGGGTCCGTACAAGTGACAATAATGTGGTAAAAAAGCTCAAAAACTAAATCAAGTGCCACAGAAAATGACAAAGAGACAGCTATAAGGATGGCTACCTTTTTGAGGGAGCTTTGTGTACATTCACATCTGAGACATTGCGAAAGAAGAAAAAAAAAAGGTTACAAGAAAAAAAAAAAGGTTATATTTATTCATAATCACATTGTCCACACTGAAATTTCTACCCTGACATCCAATATGCCTGAAGCAGTTTTTAAAAAACTTCAAGTGGAATGAACATTAGATCAGGAGTGTCAAATAGGAGTGTCCATAAGGCCTGAAAAATAGTTTGTGACCATCTGTAGCACAACAGTGCTGTGGAAGAAAAGGCACAGACTGCTGCTGTAGGCTTGTCATGTGGGTATTTGATTGAAATGAGAAACAAAGCACTAAACGCCAGCTGACACGCTGATTTACAGCCTGAAAGAACCCGAACCCCATTTCAATCACAGAGTGAACCACTAATAAACAAAGTCAAGACGTCAAAAGGGGGTTTCGGATGTGTATGTGTGTGTGAGAAAAAGGGCAAAAAAAGGTTTGATGAATAATGCTGGGATCATTTCATTTTGGATGTGATGGAAGAAAATCTGATCAGGAGAAAACCTGCATCCTTGCTCAGGTCAGATTTGATAACACAGAGCTGAAGAGGGATTAAACCTTAACATAAACGAGTTTTTGCACACTTCTTATTAAGAATGACAAATGTCAGGATTTCCTGACAAAAGAGGAAAAACAAGCAGCCAATAGTAAATGAAGATCACTTTTATCAGGATGGCTCTATTAGTGACGGAGCGTCACACGTGGCTTTGAACAAACTGAAACTGCACTAAACATCTAATCCTAAACACCGAAGAGATACAAGAGCAAACCTCGCTTAGAGCAATTAGAAATAACAGTAAGTCTCTGTTGTTTGGACTTAATGTAATCTAATAAAAACCAGCAGGCAGTCTGCAGTTTCATAGACCATTTTATATAATATTTATTAAAAAAGCAATGTGCTGGGCTGGCCACACGACTAGATGCCCTCTGCCTCTTTTTTGTGGGGTAGGAGCAGTAAATCAAGACAAGGATGCAATTTGCTCCCTTTAGCCTCTTGTAAAGCTATCCTGTCCACTCCAGCAGTGATTAATCTTTCCCTGAGAGCTAATTATTTTGTACAGATATCCAATAATGATAGAAGATGAAGGACGGGGTTTACACTAAAAGAGGAGAATGGTATAAGAGGGATGAGGAACTGGAAAATCTAAACAAGCACAGACTAATAACCAACTGCACTGCAGCTGCACAAGCTCAGCTATCCACAGGGTATGGTAGGGTGGAAAAATAACGCAATATGAGTTGTTTTACATGTCAAACCTCTCCCTCAACCAATAACAGACACAAGCGGCATCAGTAATTAACGACATCAGCTTGACCTTCCACCAAGTTAAGTCGAAATCATCTCCTGTCCATCAGTGCACCGCCCTGCCTCCTCCTACACCACCTCTGACATTGGAGCCCTAATGTAATCAACCTGAGAAGGGGTAATTGCCTTCATCAAGAACCGACAGTTTCCCTGACATCCCTGCTTCCTCTGCTGGTTGTAAATGCCAGCGGATGCAGAGCACAGATAACCATCTGTCTGCCTTCATCACTTCGCTCTTATTTACAATATTGCTTACAGAGCAAAAGCACATAAAGACAGGTTTTCCCTCAATCAAGACAGTGTGTAAATAAGCTTAGAGATTAGAGGTTTGTTGCTCCAAGACAGGTTAAACATTTAACAAAATAGAAGATAAGAAGGATTTGTACAATATTTTTTTATTGGTTCACTTTGATTTAAATAGATTGCTTAAAAGTGAGGTGCAGATTGGATTTAAAACATCCACAAACATTCAGCGGCTCTGTTGAGATTGTTTCCCTACCTGACTTTGGGAACCATCAGACGGTGCTGTACCATGAGTGTGTGACAAATGGAAGCCATCATGGTGAAAATGTCCTCGCTGGCCGAATCCCTCCACACCAAGTTCAGCAGGGCATTCGTCTGTTGCTTCGTGTCCAGTTTGTGAATGCATTCCTCTGTTATCTGCTGCACCGAAATCCGGCTGTTATCCTGCAAGAGATGCAAACTGGATGAGTAAATAACTGCAGCAAGCAGATAAGATCAAATAAATGTAAAGGTATCGTTTATTATTAGAATGGAATAAACTGCAATCTGAACTTGGTTTGCATCGATTACAATAAACCTTATTTTAGAGTTTGAGGTTTTTACATAGACTGTTTAAGGTCTCAAAATAAGTGCGTTCTCACAGAGGAAATCCATCTTTAAATGTAAAACTTTGCCTTTACATTTACAAGAAGCTTTTCATCCAGTTACCTTCCCTCATTTTCAAATAAGGGAAGTATATAATCAAGCAGAAATTAGTTTTTAATGGAGGCAGTTATTTATCTTATCTTAGACTGGTCTACAGATCTGACAAGAGTGCGGGATAAGTTAAATTGTGCCTAAAATTATATATTTCTTGTTGTTGTTCACAGGTTCTGAAATTTGTACAACTGGTGGTTTAATTTGCATTTCCAGGGAATGTACTGTGAACACTGAAGTATGTTCAGACAGATGTGAATAATCCCGAGAGAATGTGAGGTTTTTTTGTGTTTCGCTGTAGGTGAGCAAAACTCTTGCTCACAAGGTTTGCAGCAATTAAATTAAGAGTACAAGTTGGAAGAACAAGCTGACATGCGGAAACGAGGTATTTGTTATGCTTGTTTTTGTGTTTCTGTGTTTTTTCCAGTTGTGTTTATTTCCTCAAATGTTTTATGCTGTTTCACATATAGTTTTCATGGTGTAATGGCCTGAAGGCACACATCCTAAACCCACAAGAAGAGGTGTGATCATGTGCAGAAATGCAAATAAACACCCTTTGCAAAAACCGACCAGAGCTACATAAATAGAACCCCATCATTTTAGGTCCCTGAAAAGCATGTGTCAATTCTGTGCCAACTGTACCTGCAGGGCTGGTGGATGGATCTTGGTGTCATCTTCATCTTCAGAGTCACTGCTCACTTCAGGCCTGCTGGAGCCTTCTGACACTGGCAGCAGAGGCAACAGCGTCTGCAGAGCTCGAAGGTAAAGCAGGAGTCCCTCCTCTGATAAAGAACCTGCCAACACACACACAATCGTCATCTCTGTACAATTCACCATGCCTTCCCCCGTAGTAAATCATTAGCAATGAACTTCTATTTTTTATAAACTTTTTTTTAAATACAGTTTGATTTAATTTAAAGACCCACTCCAATGAAAATTTGGTTTTGGGTTTTTTAACATGTTCTTGTGGCATTTTTCTCACGAATTTTAAGAAAATAGATCTCAAAATTGCGATTCTGAATATTTCGTTTTACTAATTGTTGTGAATCAGGAGCAAACAAAACAATACCATTTGAAAAGGAGCTTAGCTGTGATTTAGATAATATACCAGGTGAGCCACAAGCTCCCTGCTCTGCTCCATTCGGATGCATCCACTTGTAGACAACTAGATCCATGTATGTCTTCATTTTACTCATCTGAGCTGGCATCCTGCTCCAAACTGTACACCTGGATAGCTCTAATATTGTTTGCTGCAAATTTATAATGAACTCTTGCTGATCTGCAGAAACTATGTCCTAGAAAGCGAAACTGTTTTTTTGATTTTGGCTAAAAATTGCATCATCATAATTAAAAGACCACTGGAAGCACTTTTAAAATAGCTCCAAAAATGATTGGAGTGGGTCTTTAACAAGCTGAAAGACAACATATGGAGGAAAAGGGAAATGTAGTAGATAAATTTGACACAAATGTCCTAAAATCTTTTCTGTAAGGCTTACCCAAAGGGTTTTCTCCTGCAAAAAGTACAAAATACAACAGCCAGGGTGCCTGGCTCTGCGCTGCCGAGGAAGATTCAACTGTTGCCTGCAGGGAGCTCAGGAAGGCCTCGAAGGGGAATGAAAGACGGCTGTCTGAGAGCGCCGGGATAAAGAAGTGAAAAATCTGCTCGGTAAACGGGGCGGAAATAAACTCCTCAGTAAAAGCTGTAAATACAAATTGCCTGCAAAAAAAAGCAAACACAAAAAAAGCAGGTAAAGAAGACAGAAACAAAGCTTCATAAAAACATTTGAGTAAAAGTGGCAAACAGGGTGGGTTATTTTAAATTTTCCCAGTGCATGAGTTCACCAATATTGCCTTTCTAAACAGAGCCGTTTTGTGTTTCCAAGTCACACACATCTGGTGGTCCAAGTAAGATAATTAGCTGTTAGAACCAGTGTGTACACAAGTTTCTCTCACACCCGCCTTGCTTTTCTTCAAAGATGAATAGCCATCCTCTTGACGTTTGCTATTAAGAATGTCTCAAACTCAGAGCAAACAGGCTGATCTTTAGTCTGAGAGACTTTTATGGCTTGTTGTAAATTGGTCTCAATTAATTCTTGTTTCCCCGCTGAACAGAGGGGACAAAAAAAAAGGAGTCGCAGTGTGTCAGTTAAGCTTAATGAATGTTTTTAGAAGAGTTCACTGAAGACAAAGAATGCTAGTTTCTCCACTTATTTGCTGAACTTTAACTCCGTTTCCTACAAGCACCGGAAAACCTGCAAACATGCAGGTGAAACTTGAAGCAAAAATAATCCAATAATGATGTAAAAAAGTCACATCGTAAAATAATCTGTTAATATTTTTTTCAAAATCTAATATAACTATAAAAATCTGGATATCAGAAAATCAAAACACATCATCCAAGTTTACACCAATTTACTGAATACAAACTTTAGTTTTGTAAATCTGGATTTGATATGAAGATAAGATTAATGCACCTTTCAAATCAATTAAAGTGCAGGCAGGTTAAATTAAATTGTTTTACGTCCAGTAACTAGAACATATCATAAATGCTGTTAATTGCTGAAAAAAGATTGAGTACTTGTGACCATCTCTGAGTTAAACTATTTTCACAATTTGGCTTGTGAATTCACTGCCTGCCACAATCCAAACTTCTTTATACCATAATATGTTTATCAAAGCAGATTTTCTTCAACAGAAATATAATTTAAGATATAATTTAACAAATTCACAATAAGTGCAATGCTCTGAAGTCCAATGAAATGTATTTGCATTATTTCTCTAATATATACCTTGCGTCTGTTGTGCAAGAGGAGTAATTAAAGTGCAGCGGTTTAAGTGTGTGCTCCAACAATGTGCTTGCCAAAGGGATAGAAGGAGCGTTGCTGTACTCCAGACTGGAGGGAAGCCTGTGATTCACAAGAATGTACAGCGACCTGTAGTATCCTGATTGGAGGACACACAGAGACATTTACAAAACGTCAGCAACATCAAGATAATAAAATATTAAACATACAATTAAAGTCTGTCTTACAAATACAGAAAATTAAAAAAAAACTCAAACATGGTGAGCATTTACAATTCTAACTTGTTCACTTTTATATGGTATTTAGGCTTCAAAACATAAGATTTACAGCATATAAAATCACAATAATTATATGTATGTGTGTTTAAAATTACTAATAGTGCAATTATAGAGTTATAATTCTGAAAAAACATTAAAGCTGTGAGCATTTCAGATAAACTACTTGAGCAATTCAGCTGAATTCATACTGATACATGTTCAACAGCCCGCATTTATTTAAATCATGCTTTTGTACAACAAACTGTAATAACTCCTAATTTTCAGCTGTTGCTTTACTCAAAAAGCTGGCAGCAAAGAATACTAAAATGCACATTTTTATTTATGCAAACAAAATATAGTTACAAATGGCTCATATATGTAAAACAAATCTATTTTTATCTAAAATATGTTTGTATAGAGTAAACTATATTGTTGACTTACCTTTCTGTACCATATAGTGCAAAATCTGCTCAAGTATCAAAGCTACATAGTTAGCATCTGGAATTACAGAAAGATATGTTTTCTCTGAAGAAAAAACTTCAAGCATGCGCATGGGAACTGCAACATTTAAACTGTCGTCTGTAGAATTTTGCAGAAGCCTGAAAAAAGAAGTAAAAAAAGACAAAAGTGAGTTTGCATTCTTTAGATATTAATTTAAGTAATGCTTGATTAAAATGATGCTCTTGTAATTTTGTTATTGTACTTCACCTGCAGCAGAAGCCCAAGATCCTCCTGATCTGAAACATACATGTCTGCTTCTGTGGGGTGATCAACAGCTTTACAAACGGACTGTTGTGTTTTACCAGGTTCTGGCATAACCATATCTTTAAGAAAAACGAAAGCACAAATGATTTCAGAATACATATCTGTGTGTGCTAGTAAAAGGGAAAGCATGTGTGTTGTTTCAAGACAAATAAATATTGTTGGATTCTCACCAATCTATGCGAATCCAGGTTCTGTCTGTAGAAAAATATCAGTTGTCTTGAGAGAAGGCAGAGATCAGAACTGTCCAGAACATGCTGGGCTCCCCCTGCCTGTGTCTGGCTGACAAAACTGTCAAACTGGGCTCTCTGAATGGCATACTGGTGGAAAGAAAGAAATCTGAGGTAACATGTAAATAACTAAATGCAAAACGAACTTTATGAGAACCCCATTGCTCAATATAACCACAACTGTAAAATAAACTGGTCGCAAATTAAGAAACATATTTTTTCTTGTCCTAACAGTGCAGATCTTTCACATCAACTGCTATTGACAAAAAATTGTTTGAAAGAAATCTACTCAAAGATAATTTTCAATTTAAGGGCAAATTGTTAATGTTGTAACTTCTCTACACATCTGCTTGCTTAAAACCTAAAGAAGGATTTCATTACTAATTTATGGACTGATGGCTTGTATGCTTTTTCCCATGCACAATACTGCATGATCCCAACTTTGCTCTTCTGATGCTTGCAAATTCTGCCTTCTACAAAACACTTCAAAAAGAGTGAGCATCTTTAGGAAATATTCTGTAGGCTTACAATATGAATGAATGGGATCCATTGAGATGGTTTACCCACAACCTAATTAACAAACACACTAGAAATAAATGACATACCTGTTGTTTCATGTCCTGATAGCCACGTATGTAAGACTGAATGATGATGGCATTCTTCAGTCGTTTTCTTTCATCCTAGCAGACAGATACATAAATCGTACATCCTATTAAAGTCACATTTTAATGTAAAGTAAAATTACAATTTATTGTTGCAAATTGAAACATCCACTTTCTGCATTACTAATCTTCATCTTAAAGGTCAAACTCAAAAAAATACTGACAGAAAAAGTTTACAAGCATAACTATGCAAACAATAATAACATCTACTACAAAAAAGTATGACAAGAAAAACTAACATTTGAACATAGATTTTTTTTTTAGCAAAACCCCAATAATTCAGATGTGTTGGATAAAGGTTTGAAACTTTTCTACAATTGCATACCAATTCACTTCTACCTGAAAATGTATGCTAATATTTTTTATCTTTAAAACAATAGCACGAATGGATCACTGACACTAGTGCATTAAAATAACCACCCCAATCAGCTTTTGGGCAACCCCAGCTCCCCTTCCCATTGCTTAGAGCCCTTTGTTTACCCTCTCTCCAAAACATGTTTTTTTTTTGTTTTTTTTTTCAGAGTGGGTCTTTGAAGAGATGTTCAATGACTTACTTCTCTTTTTCTCCTTTCCTCTTGAGTTCTGTGCAACAGGGATGCTTTCTCTTCCTTAAAAAGAAGAGAAGAAAGTCAAAAGTTATAACTAAAAAAGTCAGAATATTATTTCTATATACAGATAACATTTACCTTTTTACTTGCTCCTCCAAGTGAAACCTTGGGTCTTGTTTTGAAATCTCCCTCGAAGCTAAACATCTTCAGATTTTTCCCATCAGCTAATTCAAACGTATTTGAACAATTCTGAAAGAGAAAATAAATCACGATTGGAGTCTGTTCTATTTGCTCTGATGAAATGAAACAAAAATAACCAGCTCGTGACTTGGCTCACACTCTACAGCCCAGAAATATAACACTAGTAATACGATAAGTTTAACATCGAATGTCTAGACATCATCCACAAATACATTTGCTTAATGACAGACAATACAGGCGGATCTTTTAGACTAAACACCCGAATGACAGCTTTATTTTTGCTGCAACAATAGTTAGCTAGCCAGTTATCTCAGTTAGCTCATGACTCAGCAGCTGGGAGAGTTTTATATCGGATTTTTTTGTGCTGTTAAACCTAATTAAATAACGAATACACAAAGGAGAAATGTCTGTTGACTACAAAAGGCAACAAAAACTCCAGCTCAAGGTTGTAATATGATTATGTTGACATTAGCAAAGCGGCTAACCAGTCGCCGGCTAAGCACTCACATAGGCTAACTTTACGAATCCGTAAGCCAGTTACGGCATAAAAATTAACAACACTAAATCGGTAACGTGCAAACACTTAAACTTTACCTTTAATGTAACCAATATGAAAATGGAAAACAAAATTGGCACTGAGAATGTTTTTCATGTGAATCCAAACGTCAGTCTTCTTTTCCTTCTCTCTGAAAATCAACACAGAACAGTAACTTCGCTTCATCCGGTTCCTGCAAATTCCAGGAATCTGATTGGCCAGAATGGGTGTCAATTTTGATTTTGTCCCGCCTTTTTACTAGAGCCATTGAAAAGGTTCTCACTGGTCATTTTTCCCCCTCAAATGTTCCCCAAAGTTGCTAATCAAAGTAAACAAAAAGCCTTGGAAAAATGCTTAAAATTGTAATAAATCTTGAATAAAATTAATATTTTGACATTATTAATTCAAAGTTTGTCTTTTACACAATTGTGAAAGTACAGTCACTTCAAGGGTGAATAAACAAGTCACAGCATACGTTCAAACAGAAAAACTTGTCTTAAATGTATTGTTTTGCAAAATCAACAACAACAATAATAATAATAATAATGATAACAATAATAATACATTTTAAGGAGTTTTTATGTACTTTTACGATTTTTTTCCCACAAGTATTCAAAGATTTTTTATACACATTTTTTTCTCATTTTCATTTGTCACTAAGATGTGAAGGGGCAGTATCTGCACGTACCTCCTGCAAAGACACAATGAAATGTGTGGAGTAGACTTAAGATTTTTTTTAAAGTTTGTCTTAGTTTTGTTGAATTACTTCCTTTTTTGAGTGTGTGAGGTAAAGAACGCTTTTTTTCAGTCATCTTTTGAAGCAGAAACATCAGAGTTGTGATTTACAGGCTTCTCAGATGCACTGCCCTACAGGCGGTTGCTGACAAGATGAAATTTCATCCCTAAGTAAATGTTTAGTACTTTATATTGCCTTATTCTGTGTTGTTATTTGCAAGATTAGATGCAAATGCAAATTTCTCAATGTTTACTACATGTTCTGCCATTAACAGCTAATGAGTTAGTAATAAACTAATCCCTACATTATTTAACATATTGTAGTTAAGGGTAGCAGCTTATGATAAAAATACAATCATCCCATTTGAACAAATATAATCTTTTCATTAAGATCAAAATCTTTCCAAATCATTTTCTTTCCCTAAAAACTTGCTGCTTTAAATTACTTGGTAAAGTGAAAATATGTCTAAAATGTATGTAAATAGATTTTTTTTATGTATGAGGTACATTTGTAGGTTAAAAAAACATTTAAAATTTCAAAAGAGAATGTTTATATGTATTATGATAAATTGACCTCTCAATGAAAATCACATGTTGAGGACATAAATTGTCTGTTAACTAAAAGCTGTGTCTATTTAGCATCAGATGATTACTACAATGACTTTAAATGTCATTCTTTGACTTGCTGCTGGTGAAAAAGCTTAGTAAATGTGGTGTACCTCAAGTCTCACAGTTGGCATTCCCTACTTTACGCTGGGGTAAACCCACCAAATGTTTCCTGAGCGCGGCTGTGTCTGCAGCTCACCGCTCCCCCGGGGAATGGGTCAAATGTGGAGAACAGATTTCACCCACCGTGCTGCATGACAGCTAATGAGACTTTAACTTTTAACTTAGTGTCTAGGTGTTTTACCCATATCTTCGTCGATCATCCTCTGAGGTACATTTTCTCATCGTATCCTATTTTCTTTTACATTTGATGGACATACATAAAATCTTTTTTTTCTGGGACACGTTTCTTATATTTAAAAAATATTTAACACTTCAGTTTTGCAAGCAGCTTTTTCTAACAAAACATTTTGATTGGTCAGTCTTCTTTAATATCAGAGCTCATGAAAAGCGTTGTTATGTTCTATAGGTCATACAAAGTCACATTTAAATAAAAGAGTAAGATTGTCATTGAAAAGAGGATGCTATTCCTTTAATATCAGAGTGATATTTTGTTTTATGTATACTTGTATATAATTTGTTGTAAGAATATTACATCTAATTTTTATTTTGTGTACTGAATTTTGCATTGCTCATTTATTGTTGCGTCAAGTAGAAAAATGTTATGTTAATAAAATATTAAAACAATTTATTCCATAACATTTGCAAGTCTATTCGGTTTTCCTGTGATCATAACTCCCTTTATATAGATATTTTATATGAGACTAAAGCATTTCAGCAATAGAAAATGCCTCATTATCTGATCATAACGTATATCTGATCAAATATTTTTTTATTGCAATAAAAATGTGTCTTTTGAAATGATGAAGCCCTGAAAGAAAAAAGGAGACTGTAAAAGATTAGGCTCTTTAGGATTTTTCTGAACATTATTTTATTTTATTTATTTTATTATTTATTTTAAAAATGACAGATGGGGAGCAGTTTCTGTTTTATTTACATCTTATCCAAATATTATTCAATTTTTTTGTATTTGTACAGAATATTTATCTTGATTTTCTATCATTATTAGTCTTTTTTTTAAATAACAAATGAAGTCTGTCTCGGATGCATTTCTGAAGAGGCAGTCTGTGAGTTTTTTTTCATGACAAAAAGTAAAATAATTATGTAATGTTTTTGGAGTCCTCCATCCCATTGGTGCCAGTTTAGCTACATATATTCATCGTATTAAAAGAGACATAGTGGGTCCTTAAATTGTCTTTTCATAATGAACACATTTACCGAAGGTAATTAATTTATAAACTCTTCCGATTTGTCACTTTGATTTGTATTTTTGTTAATTGTGGACGTAATTACGGAGCGAATTAGCGGCTTTCAGCAAAGGGAAGGGTTTCAAGGTCCGGCTGCATCTCAAGCGCCTTAATAATTTTCTCTCTCCAATATGTGATGAAAAGGAGCCATAAATCAGGGTGATCGCTGAGGGCCAATTGTAAATGGTTCCATATTTCACCACTGCTTTAGTAGAAATATTCATATGGGGCCCTTAATGAAATTAAACTCGTGATAGGAGTTCAGTTGTTGGAGGCGCTGACCATGGATGAGGCGCAAAAGCTTTTCGGATGATCCAAAAGTTACTTTTAGAGGGTAATCCTGGCTTATTAGAGGTTAAGAGGTTGCCTTTTTTTTGGCTTTTTTTTGTTTTTTTGCAATGGTGTCATTGATTAAAAAAAATATAAATTAAAGTTGATATTTTTTTAAAACATGTTAAAACTGTCTGGTTTGCTTCCAAAATGACTAAACTTTCGGGATTTTCACGCAGGTCCACATCAATCTCCCAGTTATCATTCTGTAATTGGTCATGATCATCAAGGGCAACAATTAAATGGCGATCCTTTACTTGAAAAGTACCAGCTGACTTGTTGATTTCCCCAGAGCAAATAAACGTCCCGGGAGTGCGCTTCGCTGATGAATTGACAAAAACTAATCAGCTTTATTGGTAGACAGGTTAAGGGCAACGGGGTGTCAATAATTCTCGTTCTGACCTCCTCTTCCATTAACTTTAAGTGGCTTATTAGAGCGGAGTCACCCAGAGCCAGGGGCCCATTACGTCTTCCTCCTCATCGCATTTTAGGTCTTTCAATTACAATTGTTGGAGACTAAGTTTATAATTGTTTTCTTAGGAGAGTTTCAAATAAATAAACGCATTACTTCATATTTTTAAAAAGGAAATGCTATTCTTGCAAACATGACACTTGCAAATTTGACTCAAAATATTCCAACAAAGATTAATGCTTTTTTTGTTTTGTTTTATTGAACTTAAAGTCACATTTACGCAGAAACATGCCGAATGTATAGTTTCATCTTTTCTTTTTCGCGCGTTGTTTTTCCCCCTGTTATTATTATTATTATTATTATTTTATTTACACTCTGGACACAGAAAAAAAGGTTGATGCAAATACAATTATTTCGATCGATTTAAATATATATATATATATATATATATATATATATATATATATATACATATTAGAATTTGATCTAAAATGTATCAAAGTTGAATAATATTAAAAATTTTAATAAGAGTTTACCAAATTGGAATGATGTGGGCCAACCGCTTTGTAGCTTCATCAACATCCATTAATACAATTTCTATGCCTACGTTGTGAACTAAAATGTGTTTTTATCTGGATCATGCTCTGGTTCTCAAGGAGCTCTCGTGGATTGTGCATTGCAGAGTCTCGTGCGTAACTGTGATCTAGACGGGGGCGTTTTGCGTGCATGGCACAGCCCCCTCCAGGAGGCTGCACCAATCGCCTCCATCTGACCAGAATTAAGTGTCAAACGGGGCTCCTCTCTAACACTCCGGACCGCATCATAACTTTGGAGAGGTGGGAAAACCGCGCTGACATTTCTTTCAGTTTCACAGGCGCTGCAACGGGGACGCGCAGCCGGTGGGTGACCCATGGAGAAATCCAAGAACTTTCGCATTGACGCGATTTTAGCCGTCGATACACCAAAGATGCAGACGTCACCGCTCGCGCTTGTGACTTCCCTGTCTTCATCCTCCTCTTCCCCCTCCATCCCAACCTCTGGAAGCGTGGCAGCCCCAGAGCTGAGCACCAGCGCCGACTCTTTACGCGCCGAGACACCGTCTCCTCCGAGGATTTCCGCCTGCGGGCTGATTCCTAAGCCAGGCTTCCTCAACAGCCCGCACGGCATGGTGGGACTGCACCCGCAGAGTACCGCAGGGATCCCGGCTCAGGCTCTTTACGGACATCCCATGTACACCTACTCCGCTGCTGCTCTCACAGGCCAACACCCTGCGCTGTCCTACTCCTACCCACATGGCTCACATCACCACCACACCAGCGATCCCATCAAATTAACAGCCAGCACCTTTCAGCTGGACCACTGGCTCCGTGTCTCCACGGCTGGGATGATGCTTCCAAAAATGTCTGACTTTAACTGTGAGTATTCAAAAATACCAGAGAAAACCAAACCTTCACATTAATCCTAAAAAATTCACCCTTAGATTTGCTCCATTCAACTGTTACTTCAGACTAAAAAGGCCGTCTGTCAGAGGGTTTTTTTTGTGAGAGGAACTAAAATGGACAGATAATGGACAGAGGGGAAAGTGGCGCAGGTGTGTGAAAGCCACAGCCGACATGTGATTTGCTCTCCAAATACTGCTTTTTTTGTTTCTGCTCGTTTTAACAGATTTGTTCAAAAATCAAGGGGCAAATACTTGGTCTATGGGGATATTCATAAACGCTGCTCGAGCAGAAAACGCCCTGAAGACATGAATACAGTTTGTGTTAAAAAAAAGTCAGCTTTAGGATCTTGAATATTATTTAATATTATTCTTTTAATCAACTTTGCTATTGGTTTTGCGGTACTTTCTTCTGTTTAGCAGTTTAAGGACATTCTCGCTTCTATTCTGCAGCCCAGGCCCAATCCAACCTGCTCGGGAAGTGCAGAAGACCGAGGACAGCCTTCACGAGTCAGCAGCTACTGGAACTGGAGCATCAGTTCAAACTGAATAAGTATTTGTCCCGACCAAAGCGCTTTGAGGTGGCCACATCCCTGATGCTGACAGAAACGCAGGTAAATCACGTGGAGTTTGGATTTTAGAAAAACGGTTAAAACCGATATATGATTTTTCATATGGACATAACGTCACAAAAATATTCATATGGACATAACATCACAAAAAAGAATCTAAATTATATTATTAATTTGAAATTGTATTCATATGCACGTTTGAAAATTTCTGCATCAACCATTTGGAAGGTTTCTGCTTAGATTTTTTACTTTTAGGTCAGGTTTACGCGCGTTTACGCACCGGCAACTGTTTGCTTTTATAGCATTTAAATGCATAAAGAAAATACAATGGGGTAAAAAAAAAACGTTGTTTTAAGAGATAATAGTTTAATTGCTAATTCATCAATTGAAAGATCCATCTGGCCCTTTTCCCAGGTCAAAATCTGGTTCCAGAACAGGCGCATGAAGTGGAAGCGCAGCAAGAAGGCCAAAGAGCAGGCCGCCCAGGAGGCCGAGAAGCAAAAAGGAACCAAGAGCGGCCAGGAAAAAACGGACGGACTCGATCAGTCGGACTATCACGCCAAGACAGACTCGAGGAACGGCAGGATAAGAGACTTCAGAGACAGTGATGACGAGGAGGGCGACACGTTTCTCTACAACTCGTCAGACTGCTCTTCAGACGACGAGCGGAATCACAACAGCGACATCAGCCCTCAGCCATGAAGCTGCACAAAACAATGATTTTTCTTTCTTTCTTTCTTTCTTTCTTTCTTTCTTTCTTTCTTTCTTTCTTTCTTTCTTTCTTTCTTTCTTTCTTTCTTTCTTTCTTTCTTTC
>BSAI01000108.1:32146656-32219954 GCA_036245035.1 Adrianichthys oophorus
TTCCTTCCTTCCTTCCTTCCTTCCTTCCTTCCTTCCTTCCTTCCTTCTTTCTTTCTTCCTTTCTTTAGAAACATTTGCATGTAATTCTAACTCCTCGTTAGTTTTTAAACGTATACTTTTTGAAGCAATAAGCAGGTTTCCTTTTTCAGCATCCTGTTGCGCTCGGCTGTGAAGCTGCATGGCTCTAAAACTGACTCAGGATTTGCAGAATTTACCTGTCGTTTTTTTTGTTTGTTTAATAATCAAACATTTTATTGCGTTTATCTATTTTTGTGATGCCAAATCTCCCGGCAAACCCCCTTATTGTTTATTTTTCTAAAATGTATTTAAACATTGAACTCATACAGGTGCATGCATATTGTTTAGCGTCAAAACATAAAAATAAAGACTTTTATATCAAAAGTGAACAGCAGCTGATTGTGGCTGCATGCATGCAAAGAGGATGGCCGCTGTTTCTGCATGCATGTGCATGCAGAAACAGCACTTGTCCTCTTTGAAGCAACAAAGTCCCTGGATTCATGATTTAGTGGCGCAGCTTCAGTCGGTTGTTTTCCCCCCTCCTCTGACAGCTCGGGTCATGGGAATCACTGTTAATAGCGCTGTCGGATCTGTGCAAACGTGCAGCGAGAGCAAACAGCAAGTAGGTAGTGAAACGGAGGAAACATTTCACACCACACTAGCAATGGACTTGTATTAATAAAGCCCTTCAAAAGGCGTGTTCAGTGCGGTTTTGGCTGCAGGATGAGGCCTGAAATCATTTTCAAGTCATGACCTGACAATGAAAAATGTCAGAATTCTTCCAAAACACTTTAGAATGTAAATTAATAAATAAAATATTAACCTGGTTGTGCATTTTTGGAATCATTTACCTTATTTTTTATATTTTGACAAAAATACTGATTTATATTCCCAAATCAATGTTGCTTTGCAAATTTTTAGGCCAAACATACCTGTACCTACTCTGTTAGAGTAATAACCGTATGTCCCCTGGTGATCAGTGATGTTTGATTGATTTCCTTCCATTTGTAAAAGCTTACAGAAGGATCTGCTGGTTATCTGCAGCTGTTTGCTTTAGCAGGCTAAATTAAGGTTCAGCTTGGGGTCACCAGGTAAAGCTCTGGAGGCGCTATGACAAACAAAAGCTTGTGTATGACCTGTACAGAGAGCCTATTGATCCCATTATCTCCACCTTACTGGGAAAATCTGCCTTTTTCTCAATCATTTAATAAGCTTCGTTTCTCATGTGATCTCAGTAGCCACATTCAAAGAAAACACCAGCTTTATTTGTGGACAACAGACATTTCCTCCTGCTGACCTTGACGGCCAATTCCTGACCCCAGGCTACCCCCACTGCAGCCCTGGATTAATTCAGACGGATAGAGAAAATAATTAGGAGTCAGTATCAAATGTAACAGAGCGGCTCTGCTATGCTAACCATGTGGGAAGATCCTGGCGTCAGGAAGCAAACAGAACAGAGCGGATTCAGTCCCCATGCAGGTTGCTGCAGCAGAGTTAGCAAACATGAATGAACAACACAGCAAACCCTTTAATTCACACGGTTCATGCACACAATGGAAAGTGAGTGGAAAAATCAACAGAATGAAAAATCAAACACAGACATGGCTTTTCTTTGAATTAGAATTCCATGAATAAGAATAAAGAATATTTATTGTGTCTAAAAAAATCTTCAACCTTGTGTTTTTAAATAGCCAAATGTACAAAGATCAAAATGGACAGGATCCAGTAGTTGACAAATCTACTCCATTTTGTGATTTTTGTTTCAATTTTATTAACGCCAGCAGAAAAATAATTACCCGATCAAATAAAACTAGTCACTTTTTTCTAGAAAGAAAGTGTTTGCTCATTATAAAGAGTATTTTTACCCAAAAAATCCCTTCTGCTTCTGAGGTGTTTTGGATTTCTGGTCTGCGTGTTTTACAGTTTGAGCTTGGCCTCTTTGGCCTCCATGGCTTTGGCGGCGAGCTCGGCGCGATCTGACAGCAGCGCTGCTTGCTCAGCTGGTCCCTGCGTCTGTGCATTCTTTAGAATGAAGTGGCTGATAAAAAGCTTTAAGCCTTCCCGCAGCATTGCTAACTGGGGAATTCCTGAAACCCTAGTGAATGAGAAAGAGCGACAGATGTTAATTTTTCCCATTTTCTATTCACGTCAGGCAGTAAAAAAAACAAAAAAAACAAAAACAGATATTTGGCCTTTTGCTGCACAAAATTGATTAAAAATCCAATATTTTTCTATCCAGCAAAACACATTATTTCTTTAATATATGTAAAAAAAAAAGAACTCACCTTCCAAATATAGTTGCCAGATCTTCAGGATCGGTGTCATTTAGAAGTTTGGTCAACACTTGACACAGAAATCGCACAGTGGGTTTATCAAGCTCTCCAAACTCTATCACCTAAAAAAGCAAACACAGAGGCTATGATGCATACTTTTTGTTCAGTTAATACAATCCTATAAAAAAGTACACATGGAAAAGTGTTGCCTACAGAGGAACATTTGGTACCTTTAGGATGGAGAGTGAGAGGCATTTCCTTTGAAGGAAATGGGTCACTAGCTGAACCAGATTGTTAAAGGTGCTGCTGGAAATGTTGGACAACTCTCTGAACTTATCCCACAGACTGAACTGGAATGTCATCTGTTTAAATAGAAATATTTTAAAAATCAACACCTTGTAAAAATCTTAGGTTTCCTTTTGATCTAAAAAGATGTAGTTGTTGCCCTAAATTCTACTTTTGAGAATCAACTAAAAGGCAACTCTTTGACTTCTGAATTGAAGCACAACCTGGAAAAAAGTGCAGTTCCATAAATAACCACTAGTTTGGTAAACTCAATTTAATTTTGATGCAACCAAGACTGAGTTAGAGAGATTATTAAGATGTGTAATTGATTTTTTTTACACAAAAAATACTACTGAGGCAAACTTTGACATAAAAAAACTGATTTGAATAAACCTAAATTAGGAATAAAGTGTTCATCTTGTTCTTAAGTGTTAATAGGGAAGAAAACTAAGTACTACCTATTTTGCATTCACTTACAGAATTTTTTTCCCTCTGTATTTACATATCTGAAAAGCTCAGGTATTATCATTACTAATTGTAAGTGAAAATATGTCTCCAAAACACCATCAGACACCTTAACCAGTCGACCAATTTGCTGAGCTGACTTTCTCATCTAAACTCAGTTAGCATGTGAACAGCAAATGTTCCCAGCAGGCCCATCTTCAGCTCTTTGATGGAGACAATGGTTACCAGTTTCTGATATCCCATTGCAGCAAAGGAGAGGGCATGAAGTGTGGTCTCAACCTCATTGTTTGCAGTCACAGTTTGAGAAGAGAGAGGTGTTAGAGGCTCCCACACTGCAGAGGTGATCCACAGGCCACACAGAAACTGGGAGGGGGGGCTTCACAGGTTCAACAAACACTTACAGATAAATCATCTGATTTTGTTTTACACAGAAAAAACTGTTTGACTTTAAAATTGCTTTTAATTCTTTTGAATGGTCTAACGGAGCATGCAGTATTTCTAACACAAGCATAATTTTCAATTTATTTACAATTATCTTCAATTTATTTTCAAATTGATGGAAAAAAGTACCTGAAAGCGGCGATCGTGGGAGCAGAACTTGTCTCCCAGCACGGCGTAGAAGGCATTGAAGGTTTTCTCCTGCAGACAGCAGTCCATCAGAACGTGAACTATCTCTCTTTCCTGTTTGTCCTTCAAGCCCATTCTTTAAAACGCAAAAATGATTGAAAGTTGTTACATTCTGGCAAGCAAATTAAACCACCAGTGTCTCAAATACAAAAACAAACCTCAACAGCTTCTCAAAAGCATCTAGGTAATCTTCACTGGTCATAAGAACACAGAAGATGTTTCTTCTGACCTCAGTGTTCATCCTCTGCTTCCTTGCCAGCTCTAAAACTTTGGCACCAAACTAAAGAAGAAACAAATAAAGAGTTATAAAAATATTGTGTTTTGGCAAGTTTTTGCTTTTAATTAAACTTTTCCCCCAAATCTGCTCCTAATATCAAATAAAACTGTTTTTGCACAGTTGTGTATTTTTTTGCTTTCTCTTTTTTTTTTTTAAAGAAATGTTAGCATTTTTTTTTTAGAAATGTACATGCTTCTAAACTTTAAATCTGTTTTGATATAAAAAAAATAATAATTTGAGTTGGGTTAGGGCTGCCTCGCATTGAACAACTGTCAGTGTTTCCCTTTAATAACATTAAAACAGGCAATAGCCTAAATATTTATATAAAGAACTTATCGTAACAAATCCTCGTTTTTCATTTTAACCTTGAAAAATTGCTTAAAACGACAATAATGCCTACTTTTCTCACAAATATAATGTTTAAACCTTTAAAATCTATAAAAGAGGTTTAAATTGGGATCTTTTGTAATCATTTTGTGTTTGGCTGATATTATTCCCATGTATTTACATGTGACGAAGCACAAAAATGTATGGAAATTCATGTTGACCACACGTAATCCATGCAGCCAAAATCCACATTATTGCATTGCCCGCACATATTTTTATCATAACCATAACTCTAATCCTGACCTAAATAGTCACTTCCTTTCTTTTTTATGAGTATTTTCTCTAGCTACGGTGCTGTACCCGGGATTCAGCGGAGCTGTGCTTGGCGGTTGGGTCTTCTTGCTTGCTGATCATGGGCGCGCCGCTCCAAGATGAACCAACGATCCACCAGCGGCCCACCTGCTCAGCTGCAAGCAGGTTCTCCAGGGAGACCCTCAGTTTCACATCACTGCCTCCGGAGCTTTGGTGTATCTGTGAGCCACATATTTATAAAGAATTTATGCAACAAACATATTTTTTAGATATGCAAGCAAGCCAGAACAAAATGTAGATTAAATGTTCTTTTAACAAATGGAAGAAATATTATATCACATGGAATTACGTGCCATGGTACACTGGGGCCACCTGGTGGTGAAATAGAAAACTACTTGAAATAAACTGACCACAAACTGCTTTGTCACTCACCAGAGTTCTCTGCAGCTTCTTTAGTTTCTCTACAGGCTCAGGATCATAGCCAGGAATCTTCCTGATGTCATTGTTCTTTAAAGCCAGCATAGTTTCCAGCATGAACCGCACCTGCAAAAAGGTCCATACATGCTAGATTGTCTTCTAAAATAAACATACAATCATAAAAAATTATAAAAGTATTGTAAAATTCAAAAGATATTGGTTATAATTGAGGGAGGGTGCTATTTTAAAGGGTTACCCTGGTCTGGTCCTGAAACTTTGACTTTTTGTCGTTGGCTTTGTGCTGAGCCTCAGAGATGAGCTCCTTCAGAGCTAAAGGGTTGTCCTTTCTCAGGGCAAAACCAACATTCTTTAGCACAAAGAGAATGAGCTCGATGTCCTTCTCCAGAAATGATTCCAGCAAGAGTTTAAGGATGTCGAAAATGAGAGTGGAGTGTACCACCTGAAAGTTATACAAGTGAGCCACGATGGCCACAAGATTGTCGCACTCTTTCCCTTCACTGGAGTTCTTGTAGACCTCATCAAATCTGCGAACAACTGTCTCCAGAAAATGAGCTCCCACCTGAAAATAAATTAAACATCATCACAGCTGATAGAAATGTTGATAGTGCCAAGCATCTGTAGGTGATAATAAAACACAAGATGTCTGTAAATCCTAAAAGAAGCTAACGTAACTTCATTAAACCCATTGAGAACTCATCTTTTATAAAATCTCAGAAGCTCCATACAGCAGGTATATCTTTACCTCCAGGCCCACAGAGTGATGGAGGATGCTGACAAGCAGCACATGCTCCATTACTAGTCGATCTGGCATCATGGTCGGGGTAACACAGGCTGCAAGCAGCACCTCTGTCAGAGTGTCATTCATGTCTTTCCTGCTGTAGTTCATAAAAAGCTCATTCAACTGACTGCAGATGAAGCCCATGTTTGCCTCACTTAGCCTGAAAACAAATAAAAAACAAAACTTTGTGAAAACCACAAAAAAAAAAGAAAATAAAAACGTTAGCACACCAGAACTCAAACCTCTCTAATAATATACTTTTCACTGATTTTGAAAATGAAAATGATGGTTCAACACAATTGATGCTTCTGACATATTAAGCATTTACATACACTGGTAGTGGAAACAGATTTTTTATGTAACACATCAGAATTGTTGCCACTACAGCATAAAATCCTCACAAATATTTAAATAATCATGACAAACCAACAAAAAAATCAAAAATCAAAATAAAATTAGGCTATAACATTTTCTATCTTAAACATAAAACATACAGGTAATGTTTGTGCTTTTACATATGTAAATGAACCTTTTTATTTTTTGTGAATATATCAGAATATTTAAATTACAGTTTAATTTGATAGGAAATAAAAAAACTAGAGAACTTTAAACTGCCACCAACTGGGCTGGATTGAAGAACTAGTTCTTTTCTCAGTTTTGTTCTACCTGTTCTGTGATTTTCAGAACGAAATAGTACATGAACTAAAATTTGACCAGTTATTCATTAGAAGTGCATCAGATGGGGTTTGTAGCATATTTCAAAATGAGGAGTTCATCCAAACCTTAGAAGAAATATCATCAAAGCTCCTTTTTCTAAACCAACTAACTAAAATATACATTTATAGATGTTGTGAACACTAAAATGAATTGTATAGAACTCTTTTTGGAAATTTGGTGGATGATAGTTTCATGTGTTAAACCTTTGAATACAGTTCAGATTGGGATTTGGGTCAGATATAATCTTTTCAAAAAGAAGGGCTAAATTCAGATGGTTAAGAAAAAAACATTATTACCATTTGAAGATTAGAAGCTGACACTTTAAAAGATGTAAATACATTTATAAACACGTAGTAGCACTGTTACCTGTTCAAGAGGCCTTTGATATTCCTTTTAAGTTTTTCCAGCTCAGCTTTGCGTTTATCATTTCCAGTGTTACGGAGCTGAGGTGGAACGTACTTTCTAGTTGTAGTGGTAACCTTAACATTAGGAGAGGAACATTCATAAATAAACGAATGTTTCAGCATTTGGTGACATTAAGAATTTGAGCATCTGAACTTACAGCTTCTGACTTTAAGTTGGAAGGAGCTTTTTCATCACTCTCATCTTCAACCTCTGATTCTTCGTTTTCTTCATCTTTAACATCACTTTCCATAAGCTCATCACTGTCTTCACTTGCATCCTCCTCCTCCTCCTCATCTTCCTCCATGTCATCCTCCTCTTTATCATCGCCATCATCATCATCATCTTCATCATCATCATCATTCTCACTCACTTCACTCGCCATTTCGCCTTCAGCTTTTTCATCGTCATCTGACTGTTGAGGGTCACTGTCTTCAAGCTTTTCAAAGTTATCTTTGGCCATTTCCATGTCATCCTCATCACCTCTGTACATTCCTGCAGCCGAAGAACCAGAATCAAGAAAACCCAAGATGTAATCCAGTCCATCAGTAACAAACGACTGGGGAAGAGTCTTCTTGTTTTTCCTCTTGTTCAGCCCGAGACATCGCTCTAGCTTCTTTATTTCTCTGTCCTCTTGTTCGTTTGCCTCCAACAATGCCATCTTTCTAGACTCTTTCAGTCTGTTGACTTTTTTCCCTTTTTTGGAAGATTCTGTTTTTTTAGATTTGTCTTTTTCCACATAGGCATCCTTTGAGACGTCCTTTCTTTTATTCATCTTTTTCTTCTGATTTTCTGTCTTTGTTGCAGTGCTCTTGTCATCCATGGGGGTCAAACAGGAACTCTTCTTGCCTTCATAATGACTCTTCATCCGAGCTTTCTTCATTTTTCGCCTCTCTTTGCGTAGTTCTTTCCTGCTTTTCTTTTTCACAAATCTCAGTTCATGTCTGCTCCCAGCTTCGTCTGGACCACTTTGGCTTTTAACGAAATCATCCACGGTTGTCATGTACTTTTGTAGCACTTGATTTGCCTTATTTTTCTTCATCTTCTGCCTAATTTTGCCTTTCATTATTCAAAATGTAACTCAGGCTGTTAGTAAAACAATCGACTGTATAAATAGAAAATGTGACATTCCAGGTTGTTATATTTTGACTTTTTATCATCGATTTTCTTTTTACCTTAGAGTGCACACGCGGGCGCTGTTGTTGATATGACCTATGGACACGTGACATCTTTTTCCGGGGCACACCGGAAGCCCGTCGCCTGCTGGTGACGGCTTTTATTTGGGGGCGGTTTGTATTTGTGTTGGAGCGGCTTGTACTTCGCTGTTAACTGTCAGGGCTGTTTATGCCGAAGAGAGGAGCAGCTGGAGGTTTTTTTTTGAAGGTGTCGCCAGTCGCGCGAAGTGTGATGTAGAGAGCGTGTCGCTTTTATTTCGTATTTGCAATATGAAGAATGGAAGAAGACGATGTTACCATCCGAGAGCAGAATTTTCACAGCCAAGTTCGAGAGTATATCGTAAGTGAAGGAACTGCAAGCCAAGGCTAGCTGGCTATAGCTAGCTGGCTAACGTTTTTAGTCCTGACTTAGTCTGACAAGGCACTAAATAAACGTGACATGTGCAGTCACACTGCAAACCATATATCCAACATTTATTTTATGACACCGTTCGTTGCTTGAATGTATAGATATAAAAAGAAACATTGATATATTTCCAACAAAACACTTGTTTCTGTATTGACGTTAGCGGCTGTTAGCTAATAGCACCTTAAATACGGAGGTTGTGAAAAACGTAATTCCTGTTTTGTCAAAAATCCAACATTATCGAAAGTTGATTAGAAATCAGTAAATAATTAAATTCTTTGTTGTTTTAAACATTTCAAAACAAATCTTCGTCTATGCTATAATAATCAGAGATCAAGCTGTTATTTTTTCTTCCTAATATGCCATTAAAAATACTTAAAACAAAACAATCAAATGCATCCCTGTTTGTCTAGGACTGACAAATTTAGACTGAAAAGCAGCACATTTGGAATTTTATATTGCTGAATGCACACTAATATTATGGTTATTATTGTGCAGCTATTTACAATTTATTTCTGCACCAACATATATGATATAGTTGCATCAATACTTAGGTAAATATTTTTGATCCGAGCTTAACCGGATAAACTTGTTTGAAGGGAAAAAAGGGCTGGGTTTAAAACAAAAAGAAAGATTAGTCTTAGATCAATATTTACCTTTAAAAATGCCATCTCAATGTTTTGATTGAAGAATAAGAATTTGAAAAGTGTCGGGCTCCCTTCCACACCATTTTTAAACCCCTGGTAACTTCCATATGTATGAGTGTCTTTTACACACACACACACACACACACACACACACACACACACACACACACATATATATATATTTAATTAGTTTGAAATGAAGTTAATTTTGTTTTATCAAATTAGTGGTTTTAAAATTGTTTTCTTTTGTCGTTTTTCTAGCAAAAATGGCTTTTGTGTTAGTTTTTTATGTAACATTTTATTATCTTAATGATAATGTAATCTTTTTCCGTTTAAATCCCTAGATTTAAGAGAAAAGTTTTAGAAAGAGATACACAAATACATGGTTTAATTGAATCATCTTGAATTACTAATCCAGTGAAATCATTGCCTTCTAAACTTTAACTGAAAATTCTGGAGTCTTGCATGATCATTTATGCATTATATTTAACTAACTCATAAAATCTTATTTGCTTCCTTAAAATGATTGTTTAGAATGTTAGTTCACAAAATAATAATAAAAAAAGAGTTCTTGACAAATACTTAGATTAACAATCTACCATTTCATTGGCAATCTCAACATCCCAGGTTTGGCTTGCACATTTTGTCCTGAGTGTCTATAGCTGCGTCTGTCCTGTATCCCATATCAGCTTGCTTTACATAATCCCTCTGCACCAAGTTGTAATGTCAGTGTATCGTCTAACATTAATGATTAAGTGAACTATCACAAGCCTGGTTTTCTGTCTGATGTTACTTCTGTGGCAGTGGTGAGTCAAAGCTGGTAAACATATTGCAGTTACTCTATGTTACACTTGTTTTGATGGATGTTAAATCTGGAAAATTGTATATTCCACTGTTGGCTATCAATATTTCTTAAAACTTTTCCTGGAAGTTTGTCAAGAATGTATAAAAAGTACTCTACTATGGGAAATACAATCTAGGTAGCATGACATTTTAAAAATGTGGCAATACCAGTAATTTTAACAAGCAATTTATTCAAGGAGACCTCCGCATGCGGTTATTTTGCTTTGACATGTTTCTCTCAAAAAGGAAGGTCTGTTCCATCAGATTTGTTTTCTTTTTTATCATAACACGATGATGCACACTTTTTTTAGTTTACAATAAATCACTCTGTTGAATAATTTAAGTTAATTAACTTTGACATCAGTTATTCGCATGAACTTTCTAAAGGTTAAAGCCAAAGACACTTTCAGCTCTGCTCCAACTGGAGTTTATCTATCATAAATGTTTCAGAAATTACAAAAAAATCAATTAGGAATGCTTGCAAACTGTTGGTGTTGGTATCTATGCATATTTTTGTCTGAAAGTGTGAATTTTTACCCAGAAAACATAATTACTGATAATAAATTTTTCCTGTTGACTGTTTTGTTTTAAGATTGCCATCACTACTACTACTCTGTCTTTGTGTTGGTTTATTAATTTAAAGCTGCAGATTCTGTGTGATTTGGGTTTTTGCAGCCAACCAGCACCATTACATACTGTTGTTTCAATAATAAAAACTTGTTTATTGTGCAGGGGCAGAGGCGAAGGGGGAAAAAAAGTTGTACATTTAGCATATAGCATTTTGTATCTCCAAGACCGGTTGAGGAGGTTTGTCTGAAATGTATACGGTCTGGCTGAGTCATTTCATAATCAGAGCTCGGCCATGCAGAGTTATGCAGTGCTGACAGGGTGCAAAGTGCTGAACTGATGGCTTCTAACATTAGTTACATGCTGTCTCACAATTGCGGTAGAGGAGGAGAAACATGATCTTTCTGACTATCTGGCTTGTTATGAATCTTTGGTTATCTAATTAGTCTCAAGTATGCAGAGATAAACAATGATTTATTGCTCCCCGTTAATTTTATACACACAAGTGAGTTGCCCACCTTAAAGGGACCATAAAGAGAAAAACGCATTTACATTTATTGTTTTTATCACAAGTAGGAACTCTGAATGCTGAGAACATGTACATTTTAGTGACATTTATCTTATTGTTATGTTAATGATCAGGGTGAGAAAGGTTTTGTCCAACAGTAAATAGCATTGAGGTGATGATGGTATTTGGATATCATGTGAGAACCACTTTGGTTGTGTTTTCCATAATCATTTCAAATGTGTTGTTAAACTACCTTCTTTAGGTGACCTTTTCACTGCTTTGCTTTAGAAGGGCCATCTGAAATTTAGCTTGTTTTATTTTTGAGGGGTTTTTATTCCCTTGAAACATTTTTAAACTAATTAATTTAGCTTGAATGGATTTAGTGTAATTTATTAGACAGTAATAATCATAAATTTGGGCATACGTTTGATTGGTGGTGTACTCTGATGCTAGTCAAACCAGCTGATTAACTGATAAAGAAAAAATAAATTTTCTTCTCATAAAAGACAGATCTTTAACTAGCTTTATTTCTTATACAGCACAACAAAGATGCATTTTGAGTTTTTGTCTATTTACTTCTATATCCAATTTTAAGGTTCTTTGCTCGTTACGTAGGCATACTTTAGCTCTGCTTCTCATAGCTTCTGCTTCAAGTTTATTTGGGCTCGAATACTTGGCATCTTTTCTTGTATTAAATCAAACGGGTATTAGCATAAAAATCTGTATCTGACAATAAAATATCTATACTAATTCCCAGTGATGTACAATTGAAAATCTGAGTGTCTCATTGGCACAGTTTCCATTCTCTTTTGAAGGGAACAAAACTTGTTTTTCTCCCTCACAGTGAGAAGCATGTTGTTTTAGAATGGTGAACCCGTATGTGACGTTTTCACCAAAGACGTTCAAGTACCGTAAATAGGAGCTCACAGTCCACACTGAAGGTGGCTGAAGTTTCTTTTCAACAGACCCTGACTGATTTCTGTTTAATAAACTCCTTCAGTTAGTTAGACCATGAAGGACTTTAGAGAACAGACAGGCAGATTTAAATAGTTTAAAACTGAAACAACTCATTTGATTGTATTTATCAAGAATGTGGCCATGGTGATTAGAAAATGCTCTCATGTCTGGGATTGTTTTTGCTCTTTTATAGCATGAGTCAATATAACAGAAGAGACTTAGAAAATATCATAGAATGCAAAAATGTGCTTGCCACTTTAGCTATCAAAGATACTTTAATATTTTTAAAATTACACAAATATTTAAAACAGATTTTCTGAACAATAATTTTGAGACCAGTACCACCTTGAAGTATTTCAATTGTTTAGGATTTTATAATTCTTCTCCTTTTAAGTGCATTATTGATTTGCTCATTTGGCTCCAAAGTTGTACCTAGTAAAGCTGTGAGTTTGACCTCACTACAACTTCACAATGTTTGTGACCAGTCTTTGCAGCAAATGCTTTTTATTTTCTGTTGTTGTTCCTTCTATGATACCTGCTTAGCAAATAATTTGGATAAAAGAGCAGTTAATCAAACTCGATATATAAACTTAACTAAGAATGCTAGGCTATGTGTAATCTGGACGAAGATGTTTACACATTCACATCATTAAAACTAAGCTGCATTTTGTAAGGCTGTTCTAAGCCAAAAGCATTTGGGATTCTGAGACACACATTAGTGTATTGTATTTGGTAGAAGTTATTTAATATGCTGTTATTATGGAGTGCTGTTTTCATAGAGATATTTTACTGTTTTTCTATGATGCCATCAAGAAAAGAGTAAATAAAGTGACACTTCATACAGCTAATATATATTTAGAAATGTTTCAAACATTGAGGTGCTCTTAACTTTTTAAAAATTATTACATGGGTTTTGTCATTTTTAAGACTGGATATTTGCATCTGACTGGAATCCAAAGCTAAAGATCAGATCTGTCAGTTTGTACTATTATATAACATGTTGCTGCTTTGAACATCTTAATGGCTTATCTGAACTTGATGAATGAAATGTTTTTAATGAAAATATTGAAGAACAACAGCTGTTGATTCATCTTGCTTTTTCTGTTCTTAGATTTGCTTCCTCCTGTTTGCTGTTCTCTACATTGTGTCCTACTGCATCATTACCAGATACAAGAGGAAGAGTGGTGAGTCTTCTGACACATTCAACGTCAGCTCAGTAAAATTAGGCCATGAGCTGAAGCATCTGCTGTCAGCAGATCAGTTTCACACCGGTATCATAGTAATATCTCTTAATTTGTTTCTTTTATGACATTTTGATGACAGTTTTGTGTTTTACTTGAAGAAAGGCCCTGGTATAAAAGGCTTAGTTGTATAGAAGAGAGGCAACACCAGTGCTAATAGAGTAATCTGCCCTAGTTAACTCAGTAGCAGAATGAACCGTATCCACCCTTCATTGCTTTCAGGGCTGGGTAACATGAGTATAAGTGTAAAACTACTCTCTTATTGCTGACATGTTCTGTGTAGTGTTGTTGTAATCCCTCAATAAATCCTCAAGTTTTACAAGGGGAGGACAACGTTTTATTTCTGACAAAGCCCTTTCTCCATCCATTCAACCTGTGCAAGAAGATGAACCTGTTACAAAGCTTGCATCACTTGTTTGCACCCTGGCTGGACTGGCTGCAATATTTTTGCTGTTACAGCTCAATGCTATGTGAACAATGTCTACTATGTTATAATTTTCAGGTATGGAGCTGTTAGCCAAAGGCAGTCTTTAACAAAAAGATTTGAATAGTTTAAACCGTAGTTCATCTGAGAATGAGAAACAGCGTCCTTTATGATCTGGACAATCCTGTTATTAATGTTTTTTTTTGTTAGTGTTTCTTATTTGTTTTCAAGCATTTAAAGGTTTAAGAGGACCTAGAAAATAAGTTTATGGTCTGTTTACTGTGACAGAGATTATAATGCACACAAGAGCCTGTTTATCAGTGAAATGTTATTAATAAACAGATCTATTTTTCTAAAGCACGTTGAAAGTTTGTAACTTAACGGTTAATGTTATTTAGACAAAAAATGATAAAACCAAATGAGTTTAGGTAGAATTTGTCATCTGAAAAATAGTTTCTAATGAGAAACGTGTTCAAGCCGCATCTAATTTTAAAGATCTCTTTTGAAGTTTTGTGCTTTTTCAGACTCATTTTTTAGAGATCTGATTTTTCTTTTTACAGATGAACATGAAGATGAAGATGCTGTTGTCAACAGAATATCGTGAGTGACTTTCTCATTTGTGAAACAAAATTTCAACGACAAAAAAAATTGGTGCCTTGCTGGGTAATTATTTTACTAAACAAAACTGTGGCAACATTTGTTTGAATAAAGTAGAGACCCGTATTCAGTAGGGATGCAACAATTCACTTTCCCCTTGATTTGGTTTCAATCTCAACATCTGGATCACAGTTTTGTTTAAGCTTGATATATGATTTGTATACCGGTAGGTTCCGTAATCTGGCTCTTAACATCTACATTAAATCTATGTTTGATATCATTATTAAAGTTGATTTATTTTTTTTATTTCCTTTTCGATTATTGCGTACAGTTTTTTATTTTTTAATTTCCACAAGTTTTCTGTCTTTTTGTCTCGTACTTTTCTGTTTTCCTATTATACAAAAGAAAGGTTAAAAATGATGTTTCAAAAATACTCAGATAAGATTGGGTGAAGTATAAACTCGTAAAATAGCAGTGTATGAGTTCTTAATCACTTTTATTCAAAGTTTTTTCTGAGAGCTGCTTCTCAATAACATCTCTCACTTGTTTCCCATGGGAGACTTTGATTTTCTGAAGAGCAGAAAAAGAACATCCAAGGAAATAGTAACTTTCAGAAAGTTTTTTTCGATTCTGTATCTTGATTGTCAGGCCAAGTTTACAATTTCACACATTTTTTCCAAAACGCATCTTTCAAACTGATTATAAGAGTAATTTAAACACCTGCACTTTTCCCTTAGTTTTTTATTTTTTATCTTTAGTCATTTTTCTAAGTTTTGCTTTAACCTCTTTTTTTAATCATCGATGGAGCCCGTTATCATTTGGTTAGTGTTTTTTGACTGTTTGCATGTTTTTTTCCCCATCCTTTTTAGATTATACCTCTGCACCTTCACCCTGGCAGTGTCTGGAGGAGCCGTGTTCCTGCTGCCTTTCTCAATCATCAGTAATGAGATCCTCCTCTCTTTTCCCAGAAACTATTATATTCAGTGGCTCAACGGGTCTCTTATTCATGGTTAGTAATTCATTAAGATGAGTGTGTTTTTCAAATTAAAATAATGCAGAAAACCTCAGATTAATAAAACCATATCTAACTTAATTTGCGATAATTTACTTTACTTTTAATACACATCTGTCTTAACATTTTTTTTTGCTCTTTCTACAGTTTTCTCCCATAGCACTTAAAACCTGCAAGTTATTGATGAAATTTGCAAAATAGTCATCTTTATTTATTTTTTGCACTAATTATAGCTGTTTTAAAGCTGTAAAGTTCCTCACTACACACTATACACTCTTTTACACTTTTCTCCCTTGTTTAAACTCTTAAAGTTCAAACCTTTGTAGAAAAATAAATCCAGTATTATAGAATGAAAACAAAGGTCTGCTCGTGATAAAGATATGTGAATTTGGCAAACTGAACGCATTCTGTACAGGAGACATAAGAGATTGAGGAAAGCGATTAAAAAAAGGTCTAGAGCCAGTTAGGACTCCAAAGGTAATGTGCCGTTAAAAAAAAAATAAAACATGCAAAATTGTACCTAAAACAATTCGTGAAACAATGAGAATGTCAAAGTTGAACTGCGTTATAGTGAGTGAACAATGTACATTCATGGTGGATATTCTTTTTTCATGCTTGCCCCTTAATTAAGAAATATAAATATTTGAATATGCATACATATAAAAATTATCATAGCTTAAGATGGTCTGCCATAAGCTATTCACAACCACACAATAAAGAGAAAAAACAAAGAAAAATTGACAATGAAGTAACATACACTAACAACCTTCATCATTACTCTAAAATTTGATCTGCCTGTACATCTTTTAAACTTCAATTTGAAGTGCAAGCGACTGGGTATGTGTAATCAAATCTCCTTTTGTGATTTTAGAGAATCAGAACTGATCAGAAGTATAAGCCTTTTGTAAGCTCTCTGGCATGGCCCTAGTTTTAATTTTAAACAAGCTTAATGAGGTTTGTTGTTCTGTTAAGTCTTCAAATTTCAGAAGACTTGATTTAATGAATAACACATTTGTACTTTCTCTATACCCAACTTACCGGTACTTAACTTTTTTTTTACACAGTTTTATTTATATATTTTTTATATAGTTTATTGCAGAAATTAATATTTCATTTTTGCAATGAACATAATGGCCTTATATTAGTTTTATAAGTATTACCCCACACCTCCATGGTCAGACAAGGAAGAATAGGTGAACAATACAACATTCTCATTTTTTTACCAGATAAAAAATACTTTTAAACATACTAAAATAATAAAAATACTATTAAACATAATGTGAACATTATTAATAAACATTATTCAGCACAAATATATTTTTGGAGACTTTAGTTTTACATGTGATACATGAGGTTTCCAAGACTGATTTTCATCAATTTTTTCCCCAAAGAAATCTAAGCTCTGCTGCATTTTCTATTTTTACACCATCTATAGACAGTGTTTCATCCTTCTGTTTCCTTTTTTTTTTTACAAAAACCCTAAACTTGTTTTTTCCCCAATTAAGTCTATTTAGGTTTGAAGTCGCTGTTGGAAACAATTCTTTTCCCTCCATTTTTTCCTACCAACTGTTTATTGATGTTTATCTTGGCTTTATCAGTTGGGCTTTTGAATGCCCACCAGATGGCAGTAAAGTCCACAACTTTTAACTGCTCCAAGTATTCTTAGTGTCTTTTAGTAAAACAAAAAAAAGAACCATATAGATACTTTAAAGAAAGAATTGTATGATGTATGTTTATGTTTAAAAGCATTGATGAGTGTTAAACATGTTTAAACCTTGCAGGTCTGTGGAACCTGGTGTCGTTGTTCTCCAACCTCTGCCTCTTTGTGCTGATGCCATTCGCCTATTTCTTTTTGGAGTCTGAGGGTTTTGCAGGATCAAAAAAGGTAAAATTTTCAACTTTTTTTTTTTCTTATGAGAGCATGTAAATGCCTAAATATTTTTCATGGAAGTTGCATTCGATTTTTAGTTAGTTTGCTGACTTTCATAACAAATTGTGAACAAACAACTAGTAGCCTGTTGAAGTTTATTTTATTCCACAATGGTTTAAAACACAAACAAATGTATCTGAATGAAAATTGAAGTATTATACAGATTTAAACATCAAATTGTTTTCCAGCTGTATTAACAGACAATTATTTTTGGTCAGCGACCAAAGCAGCAACAGGTGTCTCCAATGTTTGCCCTTTTCGTGACTCAAGCAACTGACTGTAACTGCCACCGCAGAAAGCTCATTAAGTTTGAATCTGGTCTTCGCCTAGTGCCACATCCTGACAAACTCTTTCAATAAGTCTATAGGCTGCAAACGCTTCAACGCTGCTGCATCGGCCCCACTGATTTAAAGTCTGATTCCTTGTCACCCGCCTCCCAGCCCCCTAAAATAAAACTTCAAAAGCGCAGGCTAATAATCGAGTTGTAAGGCTCAGCAAACTTCCTCGTTTAATTGATTACTGCCCCCCCACCACCACCACAAAAAAAAAAAAAAAAAAAAGAGGCTGAAGGCTTGTGTTCCAAAAGTCCATAAAGTTACAGCAACATGACAGGACAATAGAGCCTTGCAAAATGGAAAGGAAAAGATTTACTTTTAATACACCTCTATCCTGTGTCACAGTTTGAACTCTCTCTGGTTTATGTCCCTCTTGGCAAAAGCACATAAAAATGAGTCTGTACTGTAGTGTATGGCTAGTTCTGTTTTTTTCTTAAGTCTGCTAATTTGTCTCTGTTGAATTTCTAGAGGCCTTGATGTGCAAGAAGCACAATTTACAGTATTTCTTTTTTTCTGTCACTTTCATTCAAAATCCTTTCTTTCCATAAATCTACTTTAAGGAAGTACTGTTCAGTGTACAGCAGCACATCCAGTTATATATTAAGTGTATTTTAAAGAGGATAGAAAATATTGAAGGGATTGTCTTGTTCCACTTAAAGATCTGGCTTGCCTGTGGAGGAAATAATGTTCCCGACACCAGAAGAAAGTTAAATGCAGATCCAAGTTTTTAAAATGTGGCATTATCCTTTTATCCTATAACAGCATTAAACCACAACATCATAAGGTTTTATGTGGCATTTTAACCTCCTGGGCTAATGTTGAAGCCCCGCAAGATCCCTTTGACTGCGGAAATGAAGCAAATGATGAATTTCATTACTAATGTTCCTAGTCAGCTTTTTCATGTGGCTGTGTTTACTTTTGACGATGCACTAAAAGACGCCAGGAGAATAAGGATGGAAATGTGGATGCTTTTTAAAATGTTTTTCTTTTTTAATGCTCAACTCTTTAGAGGTTCTGTTGCCTGCCTGATTGATAGTTTCACAAATTGTCCAAATTGTGGATGAATCAGGGGGACTTGTGGTCCTGATGTCAGATGTTATGATTTAGCTTTATTTGCTGCTGTAAAATGTTGAGCTTTACAGCTGTTCTCTGTAAAAAAGCTGCATCTTTGACTGCCAGAGGTTGTCCAGTGTGTTGGGTTCTCACTTGCGCACACTGTGATGTGGTTTTATATCATTATTTTAGAAATTAAATAATCAAAATTAAAAAATTTTTATTGGTAAAGGCTTAATATTAATCTAAACATGTGCTGGAGTTGTATGTCAAACTTGCATGTTCTTATGGAGACTGAGAAGGCATCTTCTTAACTTATAGTTTAATCTTTTTTTTTATTTGAATCAATTTGAAATTAGTTAATTAATAAACCCTAAATATATTATTATTAAGAATGTATCTTATAAAGGTCAAGCTGTTTTTTGATCTACAGCTAAAACAGTTAATATTTTAGAGCGAAAGCTTTATCTATTTGAACTTATTTTAAGGTAGGGTTATTGTTCAGTGATTAAGTTATTTTTTTAACAGCGGAATCTGTTGAAAGACATCTAAATTGTTGCAGGCATACTTTTGGTTGAAGCCAGTATTGAAATGTGTTTGATCCTAAAACGAGTTGGAACGAGTCTGACCCCATGACTGACCCAGCCAAGGGCCAACAGGTTTCATTTGGCTGTTAAAGAAACTCCTCATCAATCTCATCCTAAGCCCTAACTCGCCGATGATGAGAAGTGTGTTTATTGTGGAGGAGAAGGAGGAGGAGGAGTGAAGAGAAAATGTCTCGCCCAGCAAACACGTTTGGTGTTACTAAGATACTCCTCTTTGTTGGAGCTCCACAATAGGGCCTCGGATATTTATTTCAAATCTCTTGAACATGCAGACATTTTTCCCAGGCCTTCTCTCTGGCAAGGCCAGTTGGGGAATATAAAGTGGTGTTTACATACCTTCCTTTAAGGTCACGGTGTCTCCCTAAAGCTGCCGGTTACAATGTTCGTAACCACAGCAACATATTAGCTTGAGCTGAGAATTTGAAAAAGGACAAGCGAGGTTTCCCGTCCTCTCATGACTCAGTGTTTCTTAACAAAGTGAAAAGTTGTGGAACTTGATCAGTTCTGGACCAATTCTTTGCAGTTTTGGTTTAGGGCATTTGACTCGAACTGTAGCATTTCATCTGGAAGTCTTGAACTAGCTTGGCACGGTTAAAGTAAATTGACGGTTGTCTCACAGGTTATGTTTGATACTCACCTGTAGAGTCCAAACAGGTTTGTATTTTTCAATTCTTTGAAGACTTGCTAACAGAGACTGATGCCAAAGCAAAATGCAAATAATACCAAAAGATGTTACGCTTAAATAAATAAAAGATTTTCTTCCTGGCTCATCATATGTGGGTAATATGGGTAATTAAAGGGAAGAATTGTGGACTCGTGGTACAGTAGATTGTCTTGATTCAATTTTTTTCTATTCTTCGGTGTCATTGGGGCTTTATGAAGAAGTCTTAAGTCGTTTGAAGTTCATTGCACAGCTTTACAGGGGAATGTCCCTCTTTTCCTGCTTTCTGTCTTTGACACGGCCATTGCGCTGTGGCTGACTGGCTGAAGGATACACTAATAAGGTCTCTTAGCATCTGGCATGTCTTTAGCAAAGAGAGCAGTATTTTTTTTGCCAGAGTGAAAAAAGGGCCCTGCCCCCTTCCTCACTTATTACACTTTTTGCCCTCGTTGCACACTTCTTTGACAGTTAGCAGAGGGATGGTGCGTGGGATGATTGCTGCCACCACCTGCTGACCTGCCAAGGATTGATGGCACCAGCTAGGAGAAAGCTCCCATGCAGTTCTGATTCTTTACGTTGTCTTATTGCCGTATATCTGTGCAACTTTGTTGCTAATTCTTGTACTTTGAGGCTGTTGCATGAAGTTTTCATACAGAAATATTTTCTGTAATTGTTTCTTTTTACCTGAACATGGAAACAAGCTCAGTAGCAAAGGATTTTGACATCAGCACAGGCAAAGCCTTAGTCAGACTGCCCTTACATGTATGCAGGCTGTCTACGAGAGAAAAATAGGCAAACCTGTAAGGGGCACATAGATGGCCCACAGGAAATATCTGGTTGTAGACCCACTCAACGAACCTGTATTGCACTTTTTTTTTCCGTGGTCATGATGCAAGTGACAGGTCACAGTGAACATTTAAACAAAACGTAGGGGTGAAGTCTGTGACATGTACACGTATTGTACAGATTTTAATTTTGTCAAATCTTGCCGACTACGAAGGAGCCTATTACTGCTGTTCACTTGATAAGTGCCCGCTGCTTGTCTGCAGTCTGACTGTTAGAATTTAGGAAATTAGACACAACATAGTTTATGTTTATATTCTACAGGTGCTCTACGAGCACTTATCTCTGCATTTGCACATGTTCAGTAAAGAGCCAGTACCCACACCTTACTAATGAGTAGAGTGTAATGTAAGGATACCGCATGACAGCATCACCTGTACCTCATAAGTGCAAGGAATTTACATTATCCTTACAAATACTTAATGATACACTTACGACATGCACAACAATCATTCAATCAAATTTAATGACTCCCTTTGGGGTGACTATACGAGCCTCAAGGGAACTGCAAGACACATCTGCACTCCACTTAAGATGCGACCACTTCTCTCTACGACCCCGACAGCGCCTCAGACACGGTACTCTCTCTCAAGTAGGTAACCCTCCCCCTGGAGACACCTCCCCGCTCTGGTCTGGTCTCACGGCAGAGGTTCACTGTAGTGAATCCGAACCCACAGAGCGGAGATGATTGATCAGCCCAGCGGCCTGCTCCGATCTGCGAGTTTTTAGAGTGGTCCAGCGGGCAGCAGCACCTGCTATCCCCGTGACTGGTGACCAGCGGTCGGGAAAGGACACCTTGTCTGAGGCGCTGTCGGGGGAGGGGCTGCAGAGACGAAATGTTAAATTCTGAAAATTATTTTTATTTTAAAGGGACAAGTTTTTTAAAAAAATCCTTATTTAGACTTTTTTTTATATCAATTAGCTGGCATATCTGTTTAAGAAAGTTGGACAATATCAAGTTTCACCAGATCTTATTCACAATCTAAGTTCAGAGCGGCTGATAAGAAAATTCTGGTAACCTAGCATTCTAGCAGCATTGAAATGCATCACTTTTGCAAGAATCTGGGAGACGTGAAAAGAGTCTCAAATCAGATCTGTTTGTAAATGCGGTTTTGTGTGTGCGTAACAAGCAATTAGTGCATAATTTTTAAAGATTTGTGCGTGTAGTTAGTTTCAAGCTGTTGGAATTTTAAGTTGTGCATGTGTAAATTGTATTTTGCATTTTTTTTAATTTGGTAATATTGTACTTTTGCACAAAATGTATTGAATGAGTTACAAATCAAGAATTACGCACACATAAATCCAAAGTTACGCATAAATCAAGAATTATGCATGCACAAACCGAAAAGTTACGCACAACTCAAGAATTACGCACTCATATCGGACTGATACTTATTTCTCTCCATAGTTACGTGCATTACTCGTTTATCTGTGCAGTGTTTTTCCTGGTCACTAGGTGTTACTGTTGTGCCAAATTTGATAAGGTGAGATTTCCTTTCTGTGGGTTTAAAGGAAATTTTACTATTTAATGTTATTTATTTTGGATGTTTGAGAAGTTTATGCTAGTAATGAGACATTCAGTTTCCTTATTTTATGTACTTTGATTTCATTTTCAGTAAGTCATTTAAGTTATGCTGAAAGAAACTGTTTGTTGTTCACAGACTTTTTAGAATCATATTCAACAATGGAATAAAGCCGGAACACCTTCCAAGTGGAGTCCCATCTCTTTTGTTTTACCCTTCCCTGTGTTCTGACCTGCATACCATCTTGTTTCCTGTTTTACCTCTATCCCGAATCAGCGACACAGTCCTCCATTTTCCCTTTACCACCTAACATTGTGGTCCTTCGAGCCAGATTTAACAGTACTCAAGATGAACCAAGCAGAAGGGATGTACCCCGATGTAAGGCCCAAAAGACAAACTTGTCATCCTTTCAAGAATATGAAATTGATTATGTGGGATATCAGCTCAGAGATCTGCAACAGTGGGGCTCATCACCTCCAGTTCGTCTCCCTGCGAGAGGACCCAGTCCAGAAAAGTTCCTTCCCATCATCCCAAATTTTTCTCACAAAGCATTATGGAGAATGCTGCTCACTATGAGACACCTCAGCTAGCCCCAACCAGCTTCCAGAGGACAATTGTGGAATGAGAAATACTGTCTGCACCCATACGTTCGTACGTGAAGAAGATTGGCAGAAGAATATGAAGGAGCTGAAGATTGAAGGGGCAAGTAACCAACTATATTACTCCTCCAGATACCATGCTTATGCCTCTCATTGGCCCCCTCTTCCTCCACTACATACACCACTAGCTGTAGCTCATGTAGTTACAAAGCAGTCAACTCAGCCCTGTTCCCCCGCTACAAGGTTAGCACCAAGCAATTGGCTTTCTAACCCCACCATGCAGCTTTAAACACCTGAATGGTTCTACAGAAGTCCTAAGTTCATAAATCCAGACCCTAGTGAGTTCACCAGGCTTCAAATTGCCCTAGAGAACCTGCTTC
The DNA here is from genome assembly GCA_036245035.1 of Adrianichthys oophorus. Taxonomy (NCBI): domain Eukaryota; kingdom Metazoa; phylum Chordata; class Actinopteri; order Beloniformes; family Adrianichthyidae; genus Adrianichthys; species Adrianichthys oophorus. The sequence continues at coordinate 32,169,882 of BSAI01000108.1, forward strand.
CTGCTAACACCACCGAACTGTTCAGATACCAAGTACTTGAAGATCACCTGAGGCTCGAAGAAGCCAGGCAAATAGCCGGTGCTTATCTGAACTCCCCAACTCTCTACACTGACACCCTGGCAGCTCTCCATGATAAGTTTGGCCAACCCCACCAACTCGCTCTCAGAAAGATGGCCAGTGTCCTGGAATCCCCAGAGGTCAAGTGTAGAGACATTGCTGCATTCTAGAAATTTGCCCTCCAAAAATGGTCTCTTGTGGGACTGCTGCACACCTTGGGCCATGGGGGTGAAGTCGAGCTGAATTGTGGCTCACATGTTGCACATCTCTTTAGCAAGCTTCCGCCTGAACAGCGGGCTGATTTCCGCCGACACCAGTTCAAGCAGGCAGGAACCAGCCACACCTTAATCGACCTGTCAGAGTGGTTACGCGACAAGTCTTGGTGAAAAGAGTTCGACAACCAAACCATTCAAAATAAAACTAGAGCTAGGCCGAGTATGAAGAGGGAAAGCTGCACAACAAAACAAAGTGTAATAGGGCTCCATGGTGCTATCAAGCCCAAGCGAACCCAGTAACTTAAAGAATGTTCCAGCAAGGAGAAGTTGAAGAACAAGGCCTATTGTGCTTACTGTGAGAGCATGAACATTATCTCAGTCAGTGTGATGAAGTTGCCAAACTTTCCATAGAGCAACTAAAGGACTGGATGCAAGTCAATAAGTGTTGCTGGAGGTGTGCACGAGCCCACCTTGCTGCTTAGTGCACATTAAAGAAATCTTGCAGCATTTGCAACGGAAAGCCCCTCCTGGCCCTTCATGAGATCAATACAAAGACCGGAAGAGTTCCTCAAGAAGTAACCAAACGGGAGAGATGTTTAACCAGCTCTGCTTCCAACACCCTCAACCTAGATCGACCAGGGGCAGGAAGCCGAGTCGTGCTGAAAGTGGTTCCCATCCTCCTGCATTATAGTGGACGGACACTAAGTGCCTTCGTAATCTTGGATGATAGGTCTGAACGGTCCATGCTGCCACCATCGGCAGCCAAAGCTCTGAGCATTAAGGGGACACCTGAAGATCTCCCTCTTTGCACAGTTTGGCACGATATCCAGGTCCTGCATGGATACACTGTGACCTTTCACGTCTCCCCAGTGGCTAAACCTCACACCAGCTACAAGATTGAGAGTACCTTCACAGCTAGCCGTTTCAGCCTTGCCCAGCATACCTATCCCATTGAACGCCTGCAGAAGAAGTTCAGGCAGCTACATGGTCTTCCCATTCCTGCTCTCAAAAGCGCAGAACCGTTCCTCCTTATCGGTTCTGACCAGCCTCACCTCATCACACCAATTAAGCCTGTCAGACTTTGCCCCTCTGGAACCCCAGCAGCAGTTCACACAAGACCTGGGTGGACCCTCCAAGGTCCAGTTCACCTGATGGGGCGGCCTACCAATGCAGTGCAGTGTCTGTTTACCTCATCCCCACCAAAGCTGGAAGAGCTTTACACGCATGTGGAGAGGCTCTGGACACCGTGCCATACAGACCTAAAAGAGAAGTTGTTTGTTCCAAACAAGACCAGCAGGCTATGGCTATGCTCAAAGCCAAGACAATCCACACAGAGATACACGGCATCAAAAGGTACGCCACCCCACTGCTGTGCCACCCAGACACGCCACTGTTAGCTGCGCCACTGTTAGCTGCACCAAAGGACTCTGTCTTGGCCCTTTTGCGGAAACAGATAGACGCCTCCTGAGGAACCCAGAACAAGCTGAGGTGAATAAGAAAGAGATAAAGAAACTCATAGATCCAGGTGTTGTAAAAGAGGTCACTCAAGAAATCTCCCACCAAGAGGAGTGGTACATTCCCCATCATCTCGTTACCCACAACGGAAAATCCCATCTTGTCTTCAACTGGTCTCATTAGTACCATGGACAGTCCCTGAATCAGTTCCTCCTATCTGGTCTCACCCTCGGTGCTTCCTTGCTTGGAGTCCTGTTAAGATTTTGAGAGCATCCCATTGCAGTAAGTGGTGACATCAAAGGAATGTTCCACCCGGTTCGCCTCCTCCCTGGAAACCGTCCCCTCCTCAAGTTCTTGTGGTGAGACCTACAAGTGATTAAACCTCCAGGAGTTTTTAAGTGGCAAGTCCTTCCCTTTGGCACAACATGCAGCCCCTCCCGTGCCACTTATGCTCTTCAACGCCTAGTAGCTGATGAGAGCCATTCTGGTGTGGACCTGAAGTTTTCAGTGGAAAACTGCTTCTGTGTTGATAACTGCTTGCAGAGTCTGCGCTCATCAGAGGAAGCCAAGTCTCTTGTGGACCATCTAAGAACCCTCCTAGCGTCAGCAGGTTTTGATCTATGCAAGTTTGGCCCTCAACGATGCTAGTGTACTCAGCCACTTATCTCAAGATGCCAGATCTGAGAACCTGTGGCTCGCACAAGATAAGTCAGTCCCTCAAGAATCCACCCTTGGCCTCAGTTGGAACTGGAAGACAGACACCCTGGGCTACAAGCATAGGCCCTGACCTATGAGACGCCAACCCTCAGGAACATCTACAAAGTCCTAGCATCGGAGTACGATCCCTTAGGTTATCTGCTGTCTTACTCCACCTGAGCAAAGCTCATCATTCGATGGTTATGAGACAAGCAACATAGCTGGAATGACTCCAACCGGCCCTCTCAACTTATTCAAGCCTGGTTCAATTGGGAAGCTGAGCTTCAGTTATTTACCTCTGCTGTCCCTCCCACGTCCTTTTGTACCTGCAAGTACCACCTCAAGGGGTACCACGCATCAATTCCACGTCTTTGCTGATGCGTCTGAGCAAGCTTACAGAGCCGTGGCCTACCTGCAAACTCAAGACCGCAATGATGAGGTACGCCTGTCCTTCATTCTTGCATGTTCATAAGTGGCTCCTGAGCGTGTCCAGTCAATTCCATATCTGGAACTTTGCGCTGCCCTCACAGCAGCCCAACTAGCTCATTTCCTGGAGAAGGAACTCACCTTGACAGTGACTCAGACGGTGCTATGGTTCGACTCCACAAAAGTTTTAACCTGGCTACAATCCTGGTCCTGTCGCTACAAAGTCTTTGTTGGGGGAAGAGTTGCCGAGATCCAAGAGCTCACAAAGAACGATACCTGGCACAATGTAGATTTAGCCAACAACCTGACGGATGACCTGACACGAGGGAAAACCTTGAGAGCTCTCACAGAGCCTAATTGGTGGTCACAAGGACCTCTTTTCCTTCTCCAAGACCCAGACACTTTAAACTGAGTACAGAGCCACAGGAAGACTCTACAGAGCTTCAGAGAACTGCCTTCTGTGGCTTGGTGGTCACTTCACCTACCAGCCAAAGGGAGACTGTTTACAAGACCTGTCAGGAGTGCATAAAGGCTAAAGCCCTGGCCCTCCATGCATTGAGCCCTTCAGCTTCTCCTCCGAGCGCCGAAGAGTATCGTCAAGCGCAGAAACTCGTCCTACAGCAGGCACAACAAGAGTCTTTCCCAGAGGAGTACAAAGTGTTAGCAGCAGGAAAGTCAGTCTATCAGACTATTCAAGCCATCCTTCTACTCCAGTGGCGTGGACTGCTTTGGCCCAATTCTGGTGAAAGTGGCCAGACGCCAGAAGAAATGCTGGGGAATAATCTTCAAGTGTCTGACCACCAGAGGAGTGCACCTGGATCTCTTGAGGAGCATGGATGCAGGCGCCTACCTCATGGCCCTAAGGAGATTCATTGCCAGATGTGGGACACCAGCAGAGATGTAATGTGATCAGGGGACCAACTTCAAAGGTAGTGAGCGTAAACTCAAGGAGGCCTTCACAAGCATGGGACCGGCTCTACAGCAGCAGCTTGCTTGTCAGAGAATGAAGTTTCACTTCAACCCACCGGCAACTCCTCACTTTGGTGGGGTGTGGGAGCGGGAAATCCGTTTTGTGAAGACGGCCCTATACACCTCTGTTGGAGCCCAACCATTCTACAAGGAGGTCCTTCTCACTGTGCTCCCAGAAGTCGACTCCATCCTTAACTCAAACCTCTTGGCTACGTCTCTGCAGATGTAGCTGACATCGACCCTGTGACATCCAACAGTCTCCTGATGGGGCGGCCAGACAGATCGCTTACTCAGGTGGTTTATCCAGACGCTGGTTTCTTTAGTCAGAGATGCTGGCGGTGCTTGCCGACCATTTCTGGGTTGGATTCATCCGGGGATATCTCCCCACTCTGCAGATTAGGCAGAAGTGGCATTTAGTCACTCAAGAACTCCTCGTGGGTGTGGTGGTCATGCTAGTTGACCCACTGCTGCCCCGACCTTCCTGGACCATAGGAAGAGTTGTGAAGACTCATCGGAGTAATGATGGACACATCCGGTCAGCTGATGTTCTGATTAATGGACATGTGTACACCCGACCAGTGGCACTTTAAGTTATGTTACCCGCATTGCCATCTGGGGAAGGTTAGTTTAGCTTTCACTCTGTTCACGTCTTTATTTGAAGCAAATGTGCCTTGAACATTTGGGGGGCGGCTGTTAGAAAGGGTCAGCCGACTGTCACAGGATGTGACATCAAATTCTTCTTCTGTGGTTTTGTCAAGTTCTTCTTTGGTTTGTTGAGGCAGTTCCTGTTTCCATGTGCTCGCGGCAGCAAGCTAGAGAGACTTAAAGTGCTAAAGAACCCTGCCTGACTTTCTGTGCGTTCCAGTTGCTGTATGTTGAGTTTGAGTAATTAACCAAACGTAAGTTCTTAGATTCCTTGTCTTATTTGCCTGTTTTAAGTGCGAGGAAGAATTCTAAAAGGAACTGTTTGTTGTTCACAGACTTTTTAAAATCATATTCAGTAACAGAATAAAGCTGGAACACCTTCCAAGTGGAGTCCCATCTCTTTTGTTTTACCCTTCCCTGTGTTGTGACCTGCAGACCATCTTGCATGTACATGTATATATATGTACACACACATATATACACACACACATATATATATATATATATCATCAGAAAGTAAGTTTGTTTTTTTTCCTTCTTTTTTTCAGAAGTGAGTCAGAATGAAAATATGTCTAACCCGTCTTGTATTTAGAATGCAATAATAGTGGCCTTGTCTTTGAAATCCTGGGATGTGGAGATAGAAATTACCTTGATTGAGTTTGCTTCGCCTTCTAATCGCTTGATGTAAATTTATCAGGTTAAATGGCCGGATATCCATGCAGTTGTTCTACGGGCGTAAAATTCCAACCACAGATGATGTCATCAGCTTGTGTCACATTTAGCAGTGATTTGGCTGGTGGGCTTGTGAGCAATGCAACTCGGGCGATTACAGATCACTATGAAGTATAAACCAGCCCTAAGGCTTTAAGAAGAAATATTTGTGAAACCTGCTTTCTCCTCATACTGTCTTTCTATTTGGAAGTCTATTTAAGAATCTGATATTTAAATGTGTCTGCATAGAAAGTTACTTTTGTGTTTTTTTTTAAATTTTTTGTTAATGTCTCATTACTTTATGAACGAAATCTGCTGCTAACCAACTCCCTTACTCAATCTCGGTGTGAGGATCAAGGGATGCTGAATATTTCAGAGTGTCTATATTTAGAGGTAGTTACACATTTAGAAATGCAAGAATAGAAACTTTCAGCAGGCACTTTCAGTGCCAAGACACAAGCCTTTTACTTTTTTTACTTTTTTTTTGCTGCCTTCAGCATTTGACAATTTCGTCTTTGATCACTGATGACTCAGCGAACCCCGTCCTATTTATAACAAATCCATATCAGAAACAAAGGCCTATATTTTTATTCCTTTGTGGAATAATTGTAAGTATGCTTGACTATGAATTAGCAATTTCCTGCATGTGGCCTCTAAATTCATAGTCTTGTTCATGCAAACCAGGTCTGACACAGCTGATTGTTCGTCTAGCAGCCAGGCCTGACCATAAAAGAGGTTATGAAAACTGTCTTTGCCCTAAATGATCTGAATGTGGAATGATTTGAGTCTTATAAATGATTGAGAGGCCTATCTAAAGGGAATATACCTTCAACATGGCATGGGCAGCTTGTTAAGGTGGACTGGTGTGCTTGAGTGGACACATGTCTCATCTGTCGGGTCTGCGTGTTCTGAAGCATCCTTAAGAGAGCACATGTGGGATGTGGCTGAAGTCCCTGAAAGCATTCCTCTCTCACCTCTGGCACCTCTGGGGAGTGAGATCTGCTCAAACGTTGACTCCTCTCCTCTTTCACTCTCCCTCTGTTGTTCTTTTTCATCTCTGTCTTCTGTCCCTTTTATTGAATGTACTGCAGTGAGCATTTTCCTATTAAATGATACTAGAGGACAGAATGTTTTTTAAGTGTTTACCATCAAACAAGATATTTAAAAAATGTTTTTCAGCTTAAAGTCACAGTTATGATTTATGGTATCATTGCAAATGTGCAGAAACAGCCCCTGTTATTTCTCTCTTGGTTGTGTTTTTTTTTTTTTGTGGTCATCCAACTCTCATTCTTTCTAAATGACTTGCCTGTCAGTTGACTGCAGTGCTGGTGTTGTCCACACTGGGGCGCTCTAAACCCTGCCCAATTCCCCTCTGTTGTGCTAGAAAATTCCTGCCTAAAGGCTTTTCCAGAAGCAGAAAGCATGTAAAGCTTAAAACCAACAATGTGATGCTACTTTGTATTTTAACTGATGTGAATAAGCCTACTTATTTTAATGTTTTTTAAGTACAGGTTTAATAGATAATCAACACAAAGTAAAAACAATACTAAATATATTTGACTAATTTTTCTGTTAATTGATTTTTTTATTGCAATATGATTTGAAGAGCAGATGCAAAGGGACAAGCTGTTTGCAGTTGAAAAAAATGTAAAAGATATAAAATTTACTCCACAAATAAAATAGTTTCCTCTTTATGAAGCTTTTTTAAGTAACAGGAGAAATGTTTAAAGAGGGACACCTTCTTCTACTTGTTGGCAAATGCTGAACAGCAACCGCACAACCATTATGTTAGTTGGTAACAAATTGCTCACATGTACCCAATTTAAACAGCTCTCAAGAGGCAGAGAATGCTTGTTATACCATGCCTGGTTGCCTACCTGACATGTGTATGAAAGAGCCTATCTATCTTACAGTGCTAGACAGCTCGGCTCTCCGGCAAGGAAGTAAGGATATGGAAACTGTGTGAACAGGTAGAGAAAGACTTTATTAACCACTCAGCAGTTTGTGACCCGGAAAACCCAAATTACCCCAAAACCCTCTTGTCTGTTGGGCCTGGGACATGACCGCAGTGCTCAGGGAGCTCCTAATCTGCACCATATGGGAGGTCTGCTCTTGATCGCAGACAGTAGCTGACCCAACCAGGCTTCATGCTCCTGACAGCAGATCCTCGCACCCCTCCCTTTCTCATTTCACCTATGCTGCTCCCAGCCTTTGCTCGCTGCATTTAATGGACCGTAATATGTCTATATAAAAGCCCGGTTTACTCAAAAATCCATGGGACGCTTTAGTTAACAGCTCTACTGCTCTACCACAAATAAAGAACCTCGTAAGCCAGTTTGTGGATACATTAAATACTACATTCACAGTAGCAAGTTTATTCAAATTAAACACTTTTATTATTGGTATGTTTTCCTCACTTGATTTAATGGAAACACATGCTATTTAACTGCATCTGCTAGTAAGGCTTAATTCCACTTCTCAGCCTTTAAGGCTTTTTCCTAACTGTAAGATAGTTGGATAGTTGTATTATCATATTAACAAAGTTTAGTTAATGTAAGTTTGGTTTTCTTTGTTTTTAAGCACTATACACTGTGCTATTAACAGCTTTATGTCCCAAAGTAATATCAGAGGTTCTACCTTTATTGATGTGATGTTTGATTCTTTTTTTCCCCCACTTTTTCCCTGTAAGGAACCAATCACATTAAAAGACAAACAAACATTTTGAATTTTCTTATTGTTCTACTTTGTCTTCATGTTTACATTTTTACAACAGACATCACCGCCTCTGCTTGATAAACTGTCAAAGTCAAACTTGTGACCTGGAAAAAGATTCAATACTGAATCTAAAGCACATAATAATTTGTGTTTAAAATCCTTGACCTATGCATAAACTCATAAATTAATATGGCTTTTTATTATGTAATTGATTTATAATATTGTCTAAGATGTATTAAAACTAAGTTGTTTTTTTAAATGCTTATTTTGATTAAAAAGTAGGCCATTGCATCTATATTGAAATAATTTTAAGTTGTATTTTCTCCTTTTAGGGCATTAAGGCGCGTGTTTTGGAGACTTTTGTGATGCTCTTCCTGTTGGCTTTGCTTATTCTGGGCATTGTTTGGGTGGCTTCAGCATTAATCGACAACGATGCAGCCAGTATGGAGTCACTTTATGGTATGTAACCTATCATTTTTAGCAATGTTGTGTACTGTATTATGTATATACTAAACATCAATACAAAAATGACATTTTCTTGTAGCAAATTGAAGATTTTTGTTTTTATTTTTTGATGTAGTTCTTGTAACCAAAAATTTCTTAAATTAAAAAACCCTTAAATCAACATTCAAACTTTAATTTAAACTGTGGAGAGGTGCTTGCTTTCCCACAGCTGAGCCCAAGCTACAACACTGCATTATGCCAATTTAGAAAAGTTAAAAGCCTATTTTAAAAAAGGACAAAGACGTTCTAAGTTTAAGCTTAATATTTAAATGTACAAAATTACTCAGTTTTATTAGTGCTGTCAATCGATTAAATAAAACAGATTAATCACACTTTTGAGTTGTGTTGTAAGCGCAGGCTTCTTCAGCCTGTTCAGTGATGCATTGTGTTACCGTGACAACGAGCCACATTACTTATCAAATAGTTCGCCTTTTGTAAAAAAAGCAGTCTAAAACTAAAAAATCTACAAGAATAAAGTACTTAAAATCGATTGAATGTTTGTTTCTTTTGTAAGTGACCATTTTTGTGTGATTGTGCCCGACGAAGTGTGCATTCAGAATTTGAGGCACCTTTGGAAGCCTGAACCGGTGGAAGACGGTTGCTTCGCGGAGTGTAATTGTTTGTGATGTGTAATCTGCGTTAATATACATTAACGCATTAACTTTTTAAAACATCAAACGCGTGCATTAACGTTGACAACCATAGTTTTTATTGAGCTTTTTTTTTTCCTTTAAGATCTATGGGAGTTCTACTTGCCATACCTCTACTCTTGTATATCTCTTATGGGAGGGCTGCTGTTATTAAGTAAGATGTTTCATTTATTTACACAACGCAATAATCTATGGAACACCTTACTACAACTGAATCATGCTGTTGTCTGTGTTCTGCATAGTGTGCACTCCTGTGGGATTGTCAAGGATGTTCGCTGTTATGGGCCAGTTACTAGTGAAGCCAACAGTAAGTCATGGTTTATCTGTATTTTGTGGATGTTTGCCAGCAGAAACATTATTTTTTCTTTTTGATAGTTTTCAATGTACAGCTCAAAACTTTAAAAGATCTTAGTGAAACCCGGGAAAGCTGAGCCTTCTGTTATCAAAGGTGATTCAGTTAGCTATTTAAATGAATGACAGGACTGCAAAACCTTTATGAACTCATCCTCCCATCTGCCATCACTCTAGTCCCTCTTTGGGCCTAATTATAACCCATTTAATTTTTTTTTTACTTCGCTCCCTCCCCTTTAGATCCTAGAAGATCTGGGTGAGCAGATTTACTGCATCCATTTGCAAGAGGAAGCCCTTCAGAGGAGATTAAATGGTATGTCTGTGGGAGACACGTTGGCACATTCTAGACAAGGGCAAGGGTTGACTGCGCTGTTGGGTGTTATGATGAAGGCCACACTGGAATCAATTAAAATTAAAAAGTGAGCCTGACCCACTCGGACACAACATTCTGGAAAATGTTTTTGTGCTTTTGACAATGACCTTTACAATCACAAAAAGGATTTTTGGAAAAGCCAAAGCAGCCACCTTGGCACTGTCCATCTGTGGGATTGTTTTTCCCTAAGACTCCATCAAAATTCTCCAGGGCACTGTCACTCCTGCTGGGATGATTGCCTCATTTAAGGTCAGATCCAGAATTGTATCTTGCTTAGTGTGATGAAAATCTTATCATGTTTCTGTGGACATAAAAGAGCCCCTCTTCACGAACCTTTGTGAGGCAAACACAAGAAATATGATGCTCTTATCACTTGTACACAAAGGGAAAGTTTAAAGAGCCGAAGGGTGGCACAAATGTTGTTTTGGCCTGCATTTCCGTCTCATGTCCAGCCCTCTGTGTTCTCCAAAATTCTTGTTTAAGTGAGTGATCTAAAATACAGGAAGTCCGGTTCCAAAACGTACTTTTATATTACCTCAAGCACGCAACAAGGGTATAGATGTTAGTAAACGAAGAGCACAAGCGTCCTTTCAAACCAGGAAGGTAAAAGAGATCACTCTGTGATAGCACATGTTTTCGAATGTTATGCTTGCCTCTTCTATAGACTGCCACCAATGCGTACGGTTTCCTAGGGCTCATTCCACACTGCTTTGCTTTGAACTAACTGATAGAATAATTGTAATCTGTTCCTTATCATCTCCTGTACTGTTTGATCCTTACAAGTCACTGTGAGGTACAAAAAAAAAGGTGGTCAACACAACTGTGAGTGGACTGAGTCCAAGTTGCTTTGAATTTTCTGCTTGAAGGAGATGTGAAATTAGATGTGAAGGATATTGTTGAGTGGAATGTAACTTATCAGATACAAATATTGTTATGGACATCTGCAAATACATGTTGTTCAGGCTCATACGTGAAACTGAAAAACTGAGATTTGGTTTCTTTGATCTAAGAGCATTCCTCAGCCAACAGTTGAAACACAGAAACCCTTCGTGGGTCACACTCTAGAAACCGTCAAAGTTGTCTTCTTGCTTCACCTATGTCTACTCTGCATCAGTTCTTTCCAGCAGATTATGCTCTTGCTGTATTTGTGTTTTTAACTTCATCACTTGATGCGTTCAGTTTTATTTACGTGTCAAGCTTTTGGTTGCCCTCCTGGTTCACACAATCAAAGGTTTTACAATGGTGGATTTACCTGTCTTTTGGCATTTTTGCCCTACTTTCTTTGATGTCAAACCTTTAAAGATATAGTGTTTCTGTAAATCCACTGTTTCCTGAAAAAAGTTGTTTGTGCATTTTACTCGAAGCTTTGCCATTTTTTTCCTGCAACTTTATATTTACATATTAAAAAGTAGCACCTGAGTTATTTGAGATGCAAACAAGTGATAAAAAATACTGTTTGAAAAATTCTAACGAAGCTTTCCACTGTTCTACTATCAGCTTCTTAATTCAAGACTAAATGGACTTGTAATCAAAAGAAAATGCATAACATCCCATAATCAGTTTTATTTCTCTTGTATAAAAAATGTTCCCCCAAATTATGCTGTCAATTTTACTTCAATGAATTTTGATCTCTTTACAGACAGATTTCAGATCTCAGCTAGATATATATACGTACAGCCTTAGAAAACTGTCTTGTCTGGATGAAGAAATAAACTTTTAGTAAAAGGTAGTATCTTACAGGGGAATTCTTACGGAATCTTACAGGGATTGTGATTAATTACGATTAATCACAATCCAAAAGAGTGATTAATCTAATTAACTTTTTTTTAATCGATTGACGGCACTAATTTTCTTCCAATTATATACATGTTAGTTCATTGAATATATATGTTAATTCATTGAATACATACATATATATATATTGCCGTCTATCGATTAAAATATATATATATTTATATATATATATATATATATATATATAATGATGTTTGACATTTGAAACAATAAAAATTGGGCTCTTTGTATATTTTTTCTGCTCCGGCATCACCTCAACAAAGTTGTGCTGCACAATGAGAGGAAAACACAACTTGAAGTTAATGAGCCAAAGAGGAATAAGTGAACCATAGCTGTGAAGTAACGACAGATGAGTGAAAATAAAGTAACTGCTCTGTGCTGACAAGTTATTCAAGTCATTTTTACGTCAAGAATCTGCACCCGCTTTGGTTTTATTATGCTGTTGATGCGAACCAAAGATCTTGCAACGAGATCATTATCATTGCTGAATCATGCATGATCATATGTGTTGTAGGACTTCTACCAAAGTTTGTACCAAAGTTTGTACCCCCATCCCCATTGAGTTAAATGCAGAAAAAGTCACTGTATGTTCACATTAGATAAATATTGGATTAAAGATACAACAAATCAGGAAAATCTCTGTCTTTGCTAAATTCCTTAAAAAAATGTTTAAGGATAGTTTACTTTGCTACAGTGAACCTGTAAATACAGCTGGCGGTTACCTTTTTATACAAGGTACTAAGTCAATATCAAGGTTAGAATCCTGTAAACAACATTGATTTAAAATAACACCTTTAAGGAGATGTGACAGGACAAGTTTAGAGTATTTATAATTATATATATATTTATATATATATATAAGTAGTAGTGTAGTGTTTTTGTAAATGAAAAAGTTAAATCTACAAAAATAAATATCAAGTGTGATGCAGTTCAAGCATATTGAGGCAGGCTTCTTTAGACCCTCATCTGCTGAAAACGGAGAGCTTGTCCAGATGCTATGCGGCACAATGACCTTGCCAGTGCCTCTGTTGTCTCAGCATGGTGCTTAGCATATTTGTGCATGACGTAATTTTTTGACTGGAGACGGTTGGACCGGATATGTTGAATTACTCTCAGCCTTTCTGTCTGCCAGAAATCTCACTCAGCATCTCTGCCTCGCTGTAACTCTTTAACTTGATGGAGCCAGCAGAGGGAGAAGAAGGATATATGCAACTTCAGTCTGGAATGATGTAATTGAAGACTTTGATTCTGTTTCACGTTCAATGCTCACAAAAACTGATTATTTTTTTCCCCCCTTTTTTGTGGCGTTTAGGAATCTATAAGTTTTATTTCAAAAATGAGTTATGTTTCCTTATGACAGATGAAAGCATGTTAGGAGTTGGCAATGAAAAATTGACTGAGCAGATTTGGCTGAGGTGAAATGTATAGTTCCTATTGAGAAGTTAAAGAAAGCTATCGCATTATCTGTGACATTTCCTGTGACCGCTTTGTTCCGAGGGTTCAAACTTTCCCCATCCAGACAGGACGCGTCATAATGACAGAGGACAAGAAAAATCTGATCAAAGTGATTGGTTTTTTGCTCCTGTAACAAAGATGAAAGGTGGTATTTTTATTGCACCCTGGTAACGCTGTAACGCTGAACTAATTGGTTCTGATCTGTCAGTCACCCTGGGGGCTGCAAATTGATACTTTTATTCCTTGGCTTCAGGGGCCCCAATGCTAGTGTGCCAAGCTGGAAGGAAAATTGAGTAAAATAGATAAATTATCCTTAAATGAGCCAGCCTTGTGGTTTTCCTGGAGAATCCCTTGCTGTCTTCTCCAGCCCACTCAACCAGTTATGGCATGTGTGAGACAGCTTTGACACAAGAGATTATTTTTACTTGTTTGAAAGCCTGTTGCTTTGTAGCGAGCAGGATTACTTGATTTGATGTGATGTGTGTTAAAAACAATATGGGACAAGATGAAAACATGGAGAGGTAATTTTCTTTCTTTTCTTTTTTTTTTGTTTTATATCATTATTTATAAGTGTCATGGAGAACAATGTCCTACATTAACTATTATTTCTAAAAGAATTCCAGATTCCAGTTTGTTTAGACGACATTTTATAATTTAAAAAAAAAACAGAATATGGTACCACTACTACTCTTTTGGTAATAAGAAAAAAAATTGGCAGACAAACTATTTCCACTTTAAAAGGCCTATAACATGCTATTCTTAAGCTTTTGGCTGGCTTTTAAACACGAATATTTGTTTCTGTTTCAAATACAAATGATTGACTCTGTTGTTGTCTTCCACGCTGTTGTCCATTTTTACCCAATGAGTTTGTTGGCTGTTTTAAACCAAGAGCTCATTTCAAATACAAAAACAACATTTTGAGTTTTATATCATATTTTAATAGTTTTGATTTAAACGAACAAAACAAAAGAAAATTCCCAAAGCATTATGTTAGGCTTTCTTTCTTCCTCTTTTGCAACTTTTATCTCCTGCAAGGATTGTCAAATAAACATTTTAATGAATGCTTTATTAGACCAGTATTGGTCAGACTGTTTTACTAAAGAAATAAATTAATCCATTATACCACCACCAGTCCCAATGTGACTGCATTCTGGCTTTTAAGAAGACAAAGAATAGATTTATCAATTTTTAGAATTAAAAAATGTGGTAAATGTTGGCAAATCTTTAACATACTTTCATATCTGCATCTTTTATTTGAAACATTTCTATCTTTGCAGGATTGTCCTCACACAGTTACGTCCGAGGAAGCTTTGCTCACCAGCTTCACAAAGAATTGGACCATATTAGAAATCAGAGAAATAAATTGGGTAAGTGTTTGTGTTTTGTGTCAGGGCTAATGTATATTGTTTTAGGACCTCAGACTTTAATGGAAATATATGCCAAAGATGTTGGCTTTTTACATATTGCTGACAGGCAGTCGCTCCCTCTTCATCTGCCTTAATTTCTTTATTTGGACTTGGATCAGAATGCCTGATAATTTCCATCCATTTTAGGATATTATAAATGAGGCCTGAGTCTTTTGGGGAGCAGGGTGGGAGCACAAAGGCACTTAGGATATTGGACAACATGCAAACTTTATTTTGTAGCGAGCCTTTTAGTGATGTCATTAATTTAGAAGGATGGTGCATATAAAGTGCACTTGGCAAACTTCGTGGGCAGGGGGGCTGGGTACACTGGGAGAATAAGGAGGACTAACAAGGTTGGAAGTAAAGAAAGAAAGTCAATATGGCAAAGACTAGAGGGCAGTCACACAGGCATTACAGGGGGGACGTCTGGGAGACAGTCAGCCCCTCTACAAACATGACTGATCAGCTGCTAAAATATGAGCTGAAATTGAAATGTGGCATCTGGCTTGACAGAAGCATTAGTTTCCATGTTCACTTACAACCACAATATAAATCACAGAATTAATTTTATTTCTTTTCATCCAACCTTCATGACTGTTTCCATTAATTAGGAGGAAGATGAGTAAATTAAAGAGGAGCATGGTTTTTGAAGGCATTAAAAAGTGCTTTACCTGGAGGAGGAGGTGTTATAATAAGAGGTGAGATGTATTGGCTACACAAAT
Organism: Adrianichthys oophorus; assembly: GCA_036245035.1. Lineage (NCBI taxonomy): Eukaryota > Metazoa > Chordata > Actinopteri > Beloniformes > Adrianichthyidae > Adrianichthys > Adrianichthys oophorus. The sequence continues at coordinate 32,185,026 of BSAI01000108.1, forward strand.
CCACCATTTGTTGAACCAAAACAAGCGGTACAAACTCTAAAAATAAAGCCAGAAGGCTTTCAGTGTCAGCACTCATTTTTAATTAAAAGTGTTTAATTTTTAACTACACGTGGAGATTATTTTGTATTGTAGGAGTTTCATTCATCATCAAGACTTAAGTGTTTTTTTCATGCATTTTGCCTTTCTCAGAGAGAAGAAAGAAAGCATCAGGATGGGAGAAGAACTTGCTGTATCCCATGGTGATGTTGATTCTGCTTGCAGGAACAGTAAGCGCTGAGACTGGCCTGCCATTAAGTTAATATTGTTTGCGAATGGCGTACAAAGTCTGGCTTGAACTAACTCTGTACCTTTAAACTCGCAGTTTTTTTCCCACAGAGGAAAGGGTGGGGAAACGACTTTAATGTAATAGCTGTTTAAGATGCAGAGGTAAAGTAGCAACAACTGTGATTTTCAATAAATTACAGTGTGGGAATACAGTTTATGTCATCTGCTAGTGTTAAATAAGGCACTGAGGCCATGTGTGAGGCATGGCACGTGCACGAGTCCCCTTCTTCCCCACATTAGGGACTTTAATTTGGAGTGCTTTACTGTCACAAAATGGTTATTATGCTCTACTATACTTGTGACTCAGCAAAGCATCTGCAAATTCAATGAATCGTGATGCCGGAAACTTGGGGGATTGGATCAATCTTTTTTGTAATTATGCTATGTGTAAACAAATCTTTGTCTTCCTTTGTGTCTGCAGACGATCTCTGTTATTATGGTGGCACTGAATATCCTCTACCTTCTAGTTGATGAGACTGCCATGCCCAAGGGATCCACTGTAAGCCTCCATTCCAACTGCAGACCATTTTTAGCTCTTCCTGTCTTTGTCTGTCTCTCACTCACACACATACACACACACGCCGAATCTAAACGGCAGAGGTGCTTGCCTATCAGACCTGTCATGTTCCTGGCAGATGCATAAATCAAATTCCGGATATGCTCAGGTGCATGTTGGAAGAAAAGGCTTGTTGAGATGATAATCGGGCTGAAACTGCTGGTTTTGTTTAGAAAGCTCATTCAAAGTCATTTCACAGTGTGCAGACTCAATGAGCTTGCTACGCGTCATGTGTCCACAGTGATTGAATAGGCTGCTTTTCCTTACTCCTGCAAGGCATAAAAGGCCAAGTGAGGGGCTTTAACAGTGAAGCAGGCTAAGTGTGGAACCCAAGTGTATCATCTTTACCAAACATGCTGTTTTAAGCTCCCTGAATCTCATCCTAAAGGCAGTGACGGAGGTGTGTGAACTCTTGCATGAGTGTGCACGTTTGTGGTTGCCTGCTTGTCTGGAAAGGAGCAACGTAAGATATTCCATTTCTCCTACATTTTATTTTGCGTCTGACAGTTCTGTCCTCCATATTCCAATTATTTTATTGAGCAGAGATGTTTTGTTGAGGTATTGCGCATCCCAGAAAATCCCCCAAATTATGCCTGTCATGTAGCTTGACGCTGTCATTTCTCATGATGGGTTGAATTCACTAAATGGTTTCTCGAGTTGGATGGATGCCACACGTATGATCTCACAGGAGTGGGGCATAGTCCTCTACTACAATCAATACTGATATAAAATCCATCTTTTGCTTTTTTTTAATTTGCTCTTCAGTTTTCATGATGCCCTCTGGCATAAAATTTCCCTTCTGTCCAGCATCAGGAAGAGTATGAGTTCGGTGTAAAGAAAGTAGTTAGTAGAAACAGAGGGTGTCTGACTTTGATGTGCGGACAGAACCCCACCAGACCAGACTGTGGGAAAGTCAAATTAGGCCCTGAAACATCGATTGTCATGGAAGGAGAGTATAAAGAAACTGGCCTGCCAATGTTTGTCTTTCTTTCCAGCTAAGCGTCCTTCTGTAGTTTTCATCGCCCTGACGAGTGTCCCGTCAGCTTCAGGGAGCAGGATAAGGAATGTGGACAGAAGAGGAGGAAGAGCAAGCGCGTGAAACAACAAAGCTGTGCTGATTCTGTTAAACGACACACAGTTTTATAGCTTTTTGAACAAGCGCAGACCGATACTATAAAAATGTAAATGCAGGCCAGTCTTTTCACTCTTGACATTATATGTTGTAAAATGCCCAATTACTGAGGCTGATGATGATTCCATCCCCACTTCAATTGCCCTTTCTTTCTTGCCCTTTCTTCTCCTTTTGGAATATTTTCAATTTTTTAACTTTGGTCTTTTGATATCCAAAGTTTGTTTAGGGTCTTAATTGTGAACAAAAAAGTCTTTTAGGCATTAATCATGCAATTAAAAATTATAGTCGTTGTCCATCACTAATATTTATAATATTGGCCTGTCTTCAGATGTCCTGACAAACAGTAAAAAGGCTACACACATTTATGTTTCATTATTGCTCCATCATGAATGTTGACATTTAATATGCAGAAGGAGGCCTGTAGACTTTGAGGTCTTGGTTATTTTTTGTGTGTTTCTTCTTGTGGAAACAGAAGTGTATTTCCTAGTATTTTTGTTGTTCGAAAGCACAGTTGTTCCTTTAAGGGCATCTCCACTTCCATAGCATCAGGTTAATACACACTTCCTTCGCATCAGGAAACTTCTAAAACTGATGCTTTAAAAAAAAAGGTCAAACGGGCTGACAAATACTTTATGAAGTGGCTTTAAAGAAAAACACTTTGCTGCTACTTTTTTCTTTCTTTAAAGGCAGAGAATACATTTTGCAACCTAGTTGCTTTTATACTATTAATTTCTTACTTTGAGCAATAGAACAATATGGTTGTTTTTCTAGGTGAGCCTTAAACATGTTTTTCTTTAAAAAGGTTGACCGAATCATGACAAAATGTTACTTTACACTCCATTCACTTCTGGTTTTAAAGCTAAAATAAAAGTAATTATATGCAAAGAAATGCAGTTAAATTAAATCTGACACAATTTACCATCTGTATACAGTTGATTTGATTAACCTTATTTCTAAAGAAGAAATGCATGTCAAAGGTTTTTAAAATGCAAGAAACCACCAAATCAAGCAGATTTACAACAGCTGTTAATGTTATTTTAATCCCATTAATTTCAAATAATTCAAGATACTGTAGTTTTAGTACCTTGCAGGCCACATCATTCCATTAAGGCCAAATTATCTTTAATGTAGTTTAATAGTGATCTTTATAAGTGACCAACAGATTACATCAAAGAAGTTTTGGCGCAATCCCCATGGAGGATATTTGGTAACTATGGAGGGCAGGAATTCCTCTTGATGCCTAAATTGAAACAAACCCTCAGCAAAACCTGATTTTGTAAAGACACTGATCTGGTGTGATTGGTCAAGGTTTAAAAGTACAAGGAAAAAAAACACATTTTATTGGACGAACATGAATTTCCTAACTGTGATTGACTTTTTCCCCATGATGCAGTGATGCATGCAGAATCACTCATTTGTGGCTCATCTTATTGAATCATTTTAACAGCATTATTGCAAACATGCCATAAGTAATGGATCAATATATTCATCAGTTAATGCCAGATGGCAGTGTTAATGCATCAACTGTGATGTGACAAAGACTCTGACATGAGAAAAGTTAAGATTCATCCATTGACAGGAGTCTACTTTTTTTTTTGATGTTCAAGAAATATAGTAGAATCAGCAGGAAGACTGCGCCGGAAGAAAACTACATCACGATGAATAATAGATCTACTTATGGCAGTGTAGTGGACCACAACTCTACAAAACTTCGTTTGTGACTAACAAAACCCCTGACCCTCCCATCACTATAACTAAATACCAAACTGGTATCTTATATGTCCCAGCACACTCATTGAGGCGTAAAACAGTTTGCAAGGTATTTGTTTATTCTCATTTTCTCTTGTAAAACATGGGAACTGCAAATCCCAATTTAAAATGAACCAACCCAGTTTTTTAATGTGCTTAGTAACAACTTTTTTTCAATAGCAACATAACATTTTTGTATTTCCTGTTTTATCCTCACAATAAGTTTGCAGAGATTTTTGTTTTTGTTTTGTATATAATTCAAAAAAGTCGACGCGTATTCTGAATTTCTAACAACTGATTTCTTCCATTTTTTATGTAGTTCTGTTTTACTCCTTAGAGTTTTAATTCTAGTGCCAAGTGTGACGAAAGTCAGAATTTGTCATTTGACAAAACACGTTGAACAGATTTATTTCCTTTCATGCTTCACTTCATCTCAGGGTTTAGAAAAAGAAAGGAGGGTTTAGGGGGTGGAGTGAATCTAGTTTATGTACTTATGCATTTGTTTTGTTGTTTTTTTTCTGTGTGTTGTTGGCATGCTGTCAGCCTGTACACCCCTGTTAGTAATGTGCTGTTTTTGTTTGAACACCTGTTCACATATAGAGTGATCAACAGTGATTTCCAAAGAGCCTCTTTCATCTCTTTCCATTCACTACTTAGTCCATTTAATTCTGTTTTCAAGTGGGGAAAAATTCTTTGTTGGATGTCTGTAGTTGCAGCTGCACACAACACAGACATTTCTATTCATATTTACTTTGACTTTTTTAAAGTTATGATTAAGTATTTATTAAAATGTATAACATTTGTATCTCCATCTTTCAGGACCGGGGAATTGGAAACGCTTCTTTGTCCACATTTGGAGTGGCTCAAGCCGTCCTAGAGATCATCCTCATGTTGTATCCTTTAAGAGTCCTGTCCTTTGTCTGTGGCCAGAGTAGCATGCTCCATGACCAAGAGCAACATAGTAGAGGCAGCTTTGTTTACTCGGGGTATAGCTCAGCCAGACACCTTTCCGGAAAACACGTTTTGGCGTTTCGTCACCTTTTTTTTTGAAGCTCTAAAGGTTAGGCTCCAGGACATGGTTGCTCAATGAACCTCTGTCACTTGCAAAGTGTTTGGTCCTTGATTGGTTTGCTGAACAGTTACTTGATGGTGTCCTCTGTAGTTGGCTTCTACAGCCTTCGTGTCTTTGAAGGACTCACTCCCAGGAAGGATGACACAACCATGACAACGGTAAAGATGATGGGATGTAAGAACAGGGTGTGTGCTAAAGCAGGGGAAAGAATGCTGAAACTGCTCCAAAGGTGCTGATGTGATTGCCCTCCCTCCCCCTCCCATTTAATCCATTTCCTCTTTTTTTATCTTCCTTTTTTTCTTTTGTCTAGTTTTCCACCACCTCCTCCTCTGAACCCAGAGCTCCTACAGCTCACTAATGCTTTCCCCAGGGCCCTTCAATGGCTTTAGTTGATCTGTCCAATATTTGTTTGTGGCTTGCGTCAACACTTGCAAAGTGCATGCTCCTTTCTTGCACATCAGAGAGAGAATTGAGTGTGGGAGGGAAGGCGAGGAGGGATGGGGTAAAAGATGTGTGTCCTGTTCAACCCACAGTGGCACCTTTTCACTTGATAATGAGTTTGGGAGTGGTGCAGCTTGTTAACTAGCCATGACGCCCCAGTGAAAGGATTTGAGGGGATAATAGAAAGAACCTTGTATTGAGCAGCTTCACTGCTTGTAATTATTTTATTTGTAGTAACAGTTGTGCACATGACACATTCACTGTTTGGGGTTTCTATTTTCTTATTCCTTGGGAGTCTACATTAAAATGTCAATTATTTCATTAAGACTGAAATCTGAAATTAGGTTTTTCTTTTTTTTAAAAATGTTTTTAAATTCTACTTTTAGATAATTGGTTGCTGCGTTTCCATCTTGGTTCTGAGTTCAGCCCTACCTGTGATGTCCAGAACTTTGGGTGAGTGTTATTTTGCTGGGACATTTTACATTCTTTGTGAAAAGATAGATTTATAAAATCTTATCTTAAAAAAATCCAAAATGTTTATGATTCAGATTAAGCTTAGAAACAAAAATATATTTTTTAAATGAATTCAATTTTTATTTTCACTTCAAACACATTTAAAGTCACACTCTTTCTATTGTAAAATTGTTCCCAGTGGTCTTTTAATCATGATAATGCAGTTTTTAGCTAAAATTAAAAGAAGCTGTGTCCTTTTTAAGGACATATTTTCTGCAGAGCTGCAGGAGCTCATTAGAAATTCGCTTTTGGGTTGTGGGCGGGACTGTTGATGCAGAAGTAAGCTTAGCAAATTTCCCAGCATTCCTTTGTTTACATTCTTTCCTACTAGCGACAAGCACTTCATAAGCCCAAGCTAACATTAGCGTAGCAAACAAAAACAGCAAGCAATATCTGAGGTATCCAGCTGCTCAGTCTAGAGCCAGATGGCAGCTCAGATGAGGAAACAAAAGCGTACATGGATTTTGTTGCCTGCAAGTGAAGAATTTAAAAATCATCCACATTCTGAAAGGAAAAAGCAAGACTTAAGCCCGCCCACAAGCTACGTCACCAGTCCAAGCTTTTTCAAACATCCTATTTTCATCTGCTCCTGGTCCAACGCGATTTGAATAAAGAAATATTCAGAAACACATTTTTAATCTTAAATTCTATTTTGCATGTCCTCCATTATGAGAAAGAAAAATGCTACAAGAACATGTTAAAAACACCAAAAACACAATTTTCATTGGTGTGGTTCTTTAAATTAAGATACAAAGAGCATTCAAGGAAAAATGACTAATATCCTTCGATGTTTCTGCTTTGGCACTCCATGAAGCCATTAATGTCAAATGCTTCTTTGCAAAACACTTGAGTGCAAAGGCTGCATCTCAGAACCGTCACCATCAGGTCATCTCAGTTGAATTCTTCTTCAGTTCCCCTTAGTGACATTAGACAGAAGTGCAGGCAGAAAGTGGAAAAATGACAGTGGCGGTTCAATCACAATGGCTCTGATAAACATGCGGAGTGCAGAGCCCAGCTGTTTAAATAGTGCTACTCTTGTGTGTGAGAAGAGCCAACAGAGTGCAGGAATGAGACAGAGTGAGCATGGTGTGAGTCACTGGGAGCTTTACAAAATATCAACAGGTTCTGCTTTGTGACACTGAATAAATGAAAGGAATAGATGCATGAGACAGCGGTGAAGAGAAAGGGCCTCCTAGAAAAAGAAAAAAAGGGACAGAGTTGAGTGTGACTGAATGAGATGTTAAGAGACAAGAGAGGGTTTTGAGTGTTGATGGGATTTGTGTGTAAGATTAAAAAAAGGACTGCAAGAAACTTTAGCACACTGAACAGCTTCATTAAATTGTTAAAAAGAAAAAAATCTTATTCCAACCAGTGCCCAAATAGGCTGTAATGTTTGTATTAAAAGGAAGTTCTTTGGAGACTATATTGCTTTGATTCTTATTTTATATACACAGTGTATTACGAAAAACTGGAATATTTCAGATTTTACGTAATTTTGAAAATTGGTTTGAGAATAATATGATTAGGGAGGCAACAGATAGAAAGTAATACATCAGAATGGATCAACTTTATTATTGAGCTGCACAAAAATACAAATGCTGGCTGTAGAGCATAGAACATAAAATTATAAATTCAAAGACCAAAACCATTGACTGTGTATGAGAACTGGACAGAGTGAGTGTGAAGCCACCCATAGAAATTACTTACTTCTGGCTCCAATGAAATTAAGTCAATTCAGCCACTTTTTTTTAAGTCTACGTAATATGGATGTTGGCTCCATGTTGGAGCCAGATGTGTCAATTAGCAGTAGGGATGCAACGATTCACTTTCCCCATGAATTTGGTTCAAACCTCGATTTTTGGCCCGAAGTTTTCTTTCAGTTTGATATATAATTTGTTTATAAAAAAATTCAGAAAAATCCCTTTTTTTGTATTTGCTAATTAGCAAGTAACTTAGAAAAAAAGCTTTCAGTTGGTGCAATGTAATAAAACAACAAATACTAAGTACTTCTTAAATTTAGCACAATTGTTTAACTTTCAACTTAAACATGCTGATATGCAGTAGGGATGAAACTATTCACTTTCTCCACAATGTGGTTTAATGATGTAACATACAATTTGGTTTTTGATCTATAATTGTGGCATCTCTTGTAAGCAGTGATTGATCATGTCAGTCTGAGTCAGAGTTTTGGCAACCACAAACAAAGATCAAACATTATGTGCACCTAAGTTGATCATATAAAGTGCGCTTCTCGAACATTCGTTGCTAGCTGCCAGCTGTTTAATAGGCTTGTGACATTTAAATTTTTTTCTTTTTTTAAAACTCCAATTATATTTCCCAAATTGCCAAATCAAGATCAAAACCTTTGGCATTAGAAACAAATTTGGGCAGGCTTAAGTGGATAGCTGTATTGACTGGGGTCTCCTTCATTTCTGTTCCTCACTCTTCACAGGCAATTTTGTTAAAGGTCTCTGATGCTTGCCAAACTGCTTACTGTGGCTGTTAAGACGTCTCTGCAGACACTGAATTGATAGCTCAATCTAATTGACGGCAGAGATTGAGAAGATGTTACAGAAGCAGTGTCCAGAGACTCAGGACTTCTTCAGCCAATTTGAATGTGACATCTGCATACAGACAGTCTGACACACTAAAACAGTTATGATACATTGATACATTGAATTTCATTTTAATCTTCTGATAAAGCAATTAGTATACAATTATATATTTCAATAATATTGTAATTTTTATTTATCTTCATAGTGAAGCGTCAAATTGATTCAGACTTGCATGATTCTGTTGGTATCAAGTAGCCAGCCAATCCTGGAGCAAACAAACACAATAAGTGATTATTTCAAATAGAAAGTGTAGAAAAAAATAAGTTCGCTGAGTTTGGAAGTTGTCTGCAGTCATTAGTAACTTATAATGATATAGCTTTAACTTAAGATCTTTCAATAAAAAAATCGGTGTATCAGATGTAGCAAGTTTGTTGCTTTTATACCACAGCTCTTTTTTAATACAAAGTTCATAACTTTTTTGGCTGTTAGACTAAACACAGGTTGAGCCACATTTTAAAGACCCACTCTAATGAAATTTGTGTTAACATGTTTTTGTGGTATTTTTCTGATAATGGAAGACATGGATTTGAAAAAATAAGTTTCAAAATTGCTCTTTTGAATATTTCTTTATTCAAATAGTTGTAAATCAGTAGTAGACAAAATAATCCAGTTTGAAAAAGAACTTATTCGTGACATAGAAAATATGATGAAGCTCCCTGCTGTGAGCTCTTAACAACAATGAAGGGAAGAGGGGGTGGGGTTGCTCCCTACCAACAGTCTCGCCCACAACTCTGAGGCAAATTTCTAATAAACTCCTGCCGCTCTTCAAAAACTGTCATAGAAAATGACAGTTTTGTTTGTTTTAATTTTGGAAATGGCATAACTATAATTAAGACTACTGGTAACATTTTTAAAAAAATATATAGAACACAGATTTGTTGGATTTTTATTTGGAGGGAAATAACTTTTACTGAACTGTCTCTCGTAAATCAAAGTATGCTAAACGCTTCAGAAGCAGGATTTCTTGCTTCATCTCTCTGCTTCTTCCTTTTACAGGTATGACGAGGTTTGATCTTTTGGGGGACTTTGGGAGATTTAATTGGCTCGGAAACTTTTACATCGTCCTTTCATACAACTTGCTGTTTGCTGTTGTGACGACTCTTTGTCTTGTGAGAAAATTCACCTCTGCAATACGAGAGGAGCTCCTAAAGGCCTTAGGTAATTTTTTTATTTATTTTTTTATTCCCTAAGAGTTCCTCGGTATCCAACAGCTCTAATGTAGTTTGTGTATTTTCTGGTATTTTTTCCTAATTTCCTCCCACTTTTTAAGCCCCCAAAAAATCTGATCTGAAGCATGAAGAGCTTCCATCCTTTTCCTTGCAGATATATGATGTTTGATTTTCTTTGTGGCATGCAGTGGCTTCACTACTGCCCCTGCAGTCAGATCCTGTCTGTGGAGGGGATTTGTGAAGGGGGATGGGACTTCCAGTTTGATGCACTGGGTGGGACAGGGTTAAAAATGTCAGACAAAGGCACTGAATAGAGGAAAAAAAACATAAGTACATCTGTTTAAATGAAAGACTGAATCTTAATGAGATTTTTCTGTCTCGTCTCCCTTTGTCCAGGTCTGGATAAATTGCAACTGTCAAACAGCCCCATGGACCCTGAATCAGGGAAGCTCTCGGCCAATGGGCATCAGAAAACTCTGTGAAAGGGCCGATACATCATCTCCGTCTTGCACTTCACGCACACACACACATTAGTAAAGCCAAAGGGAGATTTTGACTGTAGGGCCAAACTGCTGAAAAAGATTTGAAGAAATCTGTGAAAAAAACTGCCGTGCTGACTGTTGCTTCAGATGGAAGCTGAGAGCAATTTAGCTTCATGACATTCCATCCTCTGCGTCTCTGATGGAAGTTAGGACACAGCTGGAGCTGAGACCAAGGAGTGAAACAACTGTCACTGCAGTCACCTTGATGCTGACCTCAAACCACGACTGTGACTTCAAAACCACCCTTCTCCTGCTTCCGAGGCATGCTTCTCCTCGGCATTATCAGCTGGTTTTATTTTGAAATGTTTACACCACTCTAGCAGTCATCAGCAAAAGAAATGAATCTCCTCTCTGCTTGGTTTATTGTCTTAAGTCTTAATCTTTTTCTGTGCTGTGTAACCTAAATACACCATTACAAGCAATCTACTCAAATGGCATTTTTCTGTCTGAAATGGATTCAGACAGGATGACTGTACATTAGTTTGAATCTTTGATGTTTAAAATGTGAAGAAATTTTTTTTTCGATTAAAATTGAGACATTTTTAAAATTTACAATCATATCCATTCATGAAAATCTAATTACATATCTATATTGAATAGACATTATGTTGGACCTCAAAATAAGGTTCTTCTGAAAATTCAGGTTTTAATCTGGTTTTATGCAAGTAAGTTTAAGCGAAAATACAATTTTTTTTTGAAGGGTGATATGAAGCTTCTGTTTTTAGTAGTATTTTGAATTACTTTTTTCCAAATGTCATTACATGTTTGGTTGTCCCAGAAAAACTGACAGGGCACAGGCCGTTGTTACGTTTGTAAATGTATTTACATGTAAATATGCTGTTTCATACCTCCTATTAGCTGGGTGTAAATATTTGTCTTCAATGCATTGGATGGTACTTTTTTTTTTTGCAACATGAACCCCCAAATTCTTATGCAAAAGTTTTCATAAAGTCAACATTCACCTTGGAGCCAGGTTAAAAAAAAAAAAAAAAAAAAAGACTGTGACTCAGGCCCTTTCACATGTTGTCGTATTGCTGCATCATCTTCCTTTACACATTCAGAACCACATTGAATGCCTTAAAGACAAACTTCTCAAAAGTTTGTTCACCTGTATAGTTTATGCACATGTACGTTGTCGTTTTCTTGATGCTTCCACTGTGATCATCTTCCTGTCGCTGAAGTCTGAAATGAGTTGGATGTCACTTTTTCTCACATTGAATGTCATCAAATCACCTTTTGAGACTCAGTTATTTGACAGTTTGTCATGTGTGTGGTTGTGTTTTAATGGTAACTGAAGAGATGTGTTTCTAGGGCTCAAAAAGGAAAAACCAAACTTGCATACACTTTAATGTTTTACATTAAAACGGTCTGCATTTACTGTATGAAAAAACTGGAGTCAAGACATTTTCTTGTCTTAAGTCAAAAAATCTTTGTTGAGGTTTGTTTTCCTCCATTTCAAATTCATTGTTGTTTTTTAAAGATGTCAAAAGTAAGCATAGCTTATGGTATTTAGTGTTATTTCTTCACCTGTTTTATTAGCACCAAAAAAAGATTTAAATAATAAAAATCCAGGGAGTGATACTTCAAAGAGTTGGAGCTGTAATTTGGTATCTCAAGTCAAAGAGCTTCCATTTCTTTTGGATGAATTAAACTGCCCTAAACTCAAAATGTTCCACAAAAATTGTGCTTATATACAAAGATCTGCAACAAAACTGGATTTTCCAGCTGGCTCTGACAGAGACTGAATTTTAATGTCTTTTTTTTTTGTTTCTTCTGAGCAGAAAGGGGGCAAGATAATTTTTTTAAATCCTTTCTTGGGTTCACAATAAGCAATTGTAGAGTGTTTGTGTGTGTGTTGGTGCGTTTTTGAGTGGGTGGTGTGGGACAGTGAACTCTGAGCTCCACCATAAGCTTTTATTTCTGTCTAATGTCTGTAAAACTGCATGTCATTTTTTCATGCATGTATTGTGAAGAAATTTTTTAAAATTGTTTCCAAAATGTTTTTATTTTTGATGTTTGTGTGTTTGCAAATAAACAAAAAGGATTTGTTATTGTGGCATTATGGGATTGGTGACCATAGACACAATTTGTTTAAAAAAAATATTTGTTTGAATGGTTGAATAAGTGAGTTGCACATTATTTCTAAGCTTTACTCTTCCTTTGAAAAGCAGCTGGTGGCCATTTTTTTACCTTTTTAAATAGAAGTAAAAAGATATTCATACAAGTGAAAATAAATCAAGTGATCGCCTGATTCTGACGTTTGCCGCCAAAGTCATTTTTTATTTCAAAGAAAAACTGAAGCTAATCACAAATTACTGGCTTCTAATCTATTAAACCTGTGACTCTCTGCTGTAGGGGTGCGTATCTTTCCCCCTTACATGATTCGGCATTGTTTAAAATGTAAGCGTAACTGACAAGACTTGGTAGAAGCAAGCTTATGATTGTTTACATCACATGTACATAAAAATGTCAGACAGTAGAGGCACAACAGGAAAAGAAACTGACAAAATTAGCCAGAAACGGATTATTTACTTCCTGATCGATTTTATACCTTTTTACCAACATTGTCTTGTTTGGATCTGTGGTTTTCTACTGATACTGCTGCTACTCTTTACTTGATTGATTTTTTGATATGTGTCTGTATCCTTTACATCCATAATCTGCAGGATAGTGAGCAAATGAATCAATGTGGGAAAAATATTTGAGTGGTAGGAAAGTTATTAAAAAAATGTAAATCTTTGTCTACAAATGAAATCCTAAATGAGCTTTTTGTAGTATGGAGACCTGCACAGTGGACATGTTGGTCTCCTGTCTGCTGTGAACGCTTCAAAAGCTTCCAAACAAAACTGGTGGAAAAGGTGGGAGCAGGACAAGAGAAGTGTGGGCCGCAGGTGTTGATGGGTGGAAATACCGCATTCTCTTGGGAGGCTGGTGTCCCACAGTGCAGTCAGACAGATAGGGCAGTCCAACACTCCTCTTTGGAAAACCTGGAAAACAGAAAAAACATAGATCATTTGTATACAAATCAGTTTAAAACCACACTCCAATCATCTTTTGATATACTTTAAAAGCATTCCCAGTGATCTTTTAATTATGGTTACGCTGTTTTTAGCCAAAAAAAAAAACAAAAAAAACTCTTATTTCTTAGGACAAAGTTTCTGCAGAGCGGCTGGAATTCATAGTTAATTTGCCTCTTAGTTGTGGGCGAGACCGTTAGCGTGTCCCTCCCAGTTGCTGAGTCCATTCACATGTTTTCTAGCTTAGAGTCCCTCAAAATCCCAACATAACCAGTGACAAAAATGGTAAGCAATATTCAAAAGAGGATAATGATTGATCCTTTTAAAAGCAACACTCAGCTGCAGTTTACCAACTTCTATTTTGAGGCAGATGTCTCCTGCTAATAAATTTTTAATACAAAGCAGAACTCCACTTTATAGAGTTTGGAAAAAAAAGTGAAAGGTATTTTAAAAGTACATTCACTGTACTTTGTGACAAGGCTGCACCACTCCTGTCTTCAGCTGAACCTTTTCACAGTAGATAAAGACACAAAAATAAAAGACATCTTTGCACACAACCCACCCCTTGATGAAAAACTCATTGAAAGGCAACAATGGAACTAAAAGTCTTAAATGTCTTTTCAGCTCCTCAGCAGCAGTACAAGCAATGAAAACCATGTCGTGCATTTTTAGAATTACTCATATTTTTTGTCAGCAAAAGGATTATTAGCCCAACATTACATACTTTAGACATTCACTTGGTAAAGTGAATGATCACCTCTGGAGAGAAATGCTCTTTCTATATAGCAGCTGTGATGCTGTTGTTTCCTTGCAAGCTTCAGCATGTCAAGAGGAAGGCAAGGCGGAAAGAGGAATCAGACCAGGATTAGACATTTTTACGGGGCTTTGTTGAAATGGCACAAATGGCCGACTGGCTCTCCTTTCAGACCTGTGTCTTTATTTGGTCCCAGTTGTTCGCCTGCAGTTCGGAGGCTCTCTTTCTCTCCAGCTGCTGAAACACTTGTCTGCTTGATGAGAGTGAGCGGTCGATATCTCTCAGAAAATCCTCAGTGTCGGTGTGACAGTATCGGACAAAGCTGTCATTCAGTTCCTGCAACTAATTTAAAAAATAATCATATTTGAGGCACAAAGAATGTGAATGCTTCGTTCAGATGCACAATAGAGAACTGTTTGTGTGTGTGTGTGTGTGTTGCAATGGCTGAGGCATGCTGACAGGGAGCTCTTGTTCAACAGCCAGATCGATGCAATCAAGTCTCCCACTAACACAGAAAATTAATGGGGAAAAAAGTGACTGTAAGGCGAAATGTGAAAACGCCCAACACTGACGCCTGCTCTGCTCCAAATGCATCACACTGCAAAAACAGAATCCTAGAAATAACTTAAAAAATTCTAAAAATTTAAATAAATAAGCAAAAAAATCTGCTAATAGAGTAAGAAAAACGTCCTTGCTAAGTCACTAAGACATAATCTTTCAAACTAAGATTCTTTTGCTTTTGAAAAACTTTCTTGATAAGATTATTTTTCTTCCACGACAGAAAATAAGACAATTTTTCCTGATACAAGGATCTTTATACTTTCTTAAGATTGAGTTTTTGCAATGCACACAAACATGTCCTCTTTTGTTCTTCTGATATCACACAGCTCCAAGAACAGTCAGACAACTCACTTACTCCACATATGTTTTACATTGTAGTTTTAGATTGATGTTCTTCATTTCAATACGATGATCTCCTGAAACAAATCAAGTCAATTTGAGCTATGTCGAGTTCAACTATTTTTAAAGAGCAAAATAGATAACTAACCAAAATGTGCAGATCTATAAACACACACTATTTTTTAACAACAAAATCCCTTAAAGTGTGAGGAAAAATTTTGATAGTTTAGTATTTTCAAAAACATGGTCTTCCACTCTGTTTTAGGCAGCAAACCATTGAGAAGCAAAATAAAAAAAAAAATAAAAAAAACATCTCAAAGCTTCATCTGTCTTCTGCCAATCACAGGAGCTGTTGCTAGGCAACAAAACATATGAAAAATGATCAAGAACGCCAAAGTCTTATTTTAAAATAAATTTTAATTAAAAAGCAAGTGTGCAAAATTAAAATTTTGACATTGTTCCAAAATAGGGAATGGTGTGAATAAATGTGGGATAAAAAAATCATATAACAAAAATTTGCTGAGGAAAACTAATGCAATTTTTGTGAATTTATTATTCAGAATAGCACGTTTCTTTCTTACAGGTTAAATTAAGTTAGTTGCTTTATATTTCAGACAGAGTCCCCTGAGTGTGCTTTATTGATTATTCTGCAGCAGCGATACATTGTTTGTATCATGAAGTTATAAGCTGAGGAGTTAAAAACAACAGATTTGTTAAAGTCCCTCTCCAATTACATTGCGATCTATTGGAAAATCATTCCCAGTGGTATTTTAATTATGATTAAGTGGCTTTAGTCAAAGTCTAAAAGCCTGTGTCATTTTTAAGACATATTTTTTGCTGCATGGCAGGAGTTCATCAGAAATTTGCCTCTGAGTTGTGGGAGGGACTGTTGACAGAGAAGTAGCCCCATGCTGATATCCCATTATACTTTTATTTGCACTTTCTCCAGCTAGCTTACAGTCCCTCACAAGCCCAAGCTAACATTAGAGCAGCAAAAAAATTGTGAGCAACGTCAGAGTTATCTAGTCTTACAGTTTTGAGCAAGATGGCAGCTTAGAAAAAGAAAATGAAGATGTTGTTGGATTTGTTTGTTGGCAAGTGCATCATAACTCGAATGCAGCAGGGAGACCTGGCCCGCCCATCACAGTTGCTGCGTCACAAATATGAGCTTTTTCAAACCGCAAGTTTTTATCTGCTCCTGATCCATCACGATTTGGATGATGAAATACTCAGAAACACAGTTTTAATATTGAATTATTTTTTTATGGTTCTCCGTAATGAGAAGAATACTTCAAGAGCATGTTAAAAACACCAAAAACACAATTTCATTGCAGTGGGTTTTTAATGAACTTATGGAGTCAGTCATCATGGGTTTTTCAAGCCCCTGTTTGAGAAGACAGGTTTGCCTTTTCTTTTTCACATATGAAAAAACACTCTCAAAACTAAAATCCTCCACTTTGCCTCTAATAAAGACATCAAACCTTTCACAGTCAAACTTCTATCACTAATTAAACAACTGTTAAGTCAGAAAGAAGGTTTTATGTGGCTGGATGTCGGTTCGGCTGAGTACATTCTTAAGTGACCTTTGACTTGTTGCACGGTGGGTCTGGACTAGAAGTGACACAGAAGTGTGGAAGTGGAGGTGGACGCAGAGCTGTTATCTCACAGCAATCCATCTACATGTCGGTACCGTCTTCCCTAATGTGTTGACTCAGGGTCGGCCCTTCAAAGGGGCGCAAAAACTCCAATCTCCGCCGAAGAATAGGCTGATAAAAATGCTCAAGCTGACCTGATATGCAGGTGTCTTTTCCAGGAACACCCATGGCTTCAAGATACAAAGCTGCTTTATAGCCTTCTGCTATGATGAGGAAAACTGAAAGAATACACTTCTCCAACTCATACAGGTCTCAGCTTAGCACTAACACGCCTGTTTGCATTACAGTCAGCTAAGCAAATACGTTTTTTCCCTTGAAATATTGCGTCAATCAGACCTGTCAGTGCGGTGTTGTGACACTCTTGAAGATCGCCGTCACTGTGACAAAAGATATGAGACAAAATCATGACCACCCACAGCCACAAAATCATGCTACTAAAATTTAAAGCTGCTGCAGCAAGAAGGTCCACCAGCATACTGTATGTCCCAGTGCTTTACATCAGAGGAAGTGTCTCACTAATATATGAGGGAGGTGTTGGAGACTGACAGGGGGTGGGAAGGTCACGCTGAACCATGTTACATTGTATGTAAAGTACTCCTGCACATATCAAAATGCTTAATAAACCTCTTTGGAGCACTTTGCATGATTGCAAACCTTCACACTACATACCAAGACTCTGTTCTTGTGACATTGAGCACACAAAACATTAAAGATGACTCGAGTACTTTAACTTACCAGGTTTAAAAAAAAAAAGTTCAGTGCAGCTGAAGTCAGACAGAAGAGCAGAATGTGAAGAATGTAAACAAAAAATGTTGTTTGAAAAAGAGTTTCTTTCTAGTGTAGAAAATGCACTGGGTGGGTCTTAAGCTCCCTGCTCCGCTCCATTCTGATGCGTCTACTCTAGACGACTAGATCCATCTACGTCTTTGTTATCCTCATCCACCTACCAGCTGAGGTTAGAACTAGGACTTTTTTGCTACCAGAAAAATGTATTGACAATATAGGTATCCAGCGTTCTTTGCAAAACTGTATTTCTGCATAAGTCACATGCTTGTTGTATGTGAAAGTCTTTTCTTCAATGCACACATTATAAGAACCTATTTTAATTGTTTGTTTTCTATTTCTTGTTTTTCCAAAGGCAGTAAGTGGCTGGAAATTCTCTTAAGATTAAACATTTTCTTGTGTTTTTAGGAGGAGCAGTTTACACTTTTGTGAGCACAAATCTAATCTGTACTTTTATTGTACATTTATGACTTACTAAGCTGTCTGACCTGTGTAGAGTTTGACAAGTGCCTTTCAACTCTCATGTCATTTCTTCAGGCCCAGAAGAGCCTGAACTTGCAGAGACTTTCACCTCTGGAAAGATTGCTAAGTCTATTGAATCTTTTACACTTGTAATGATCTTTTTCAGCTTAAGAATAATGACTAAAACTTGTTTGGCGAAGGTTCCTTTGATGCTCCAGGATTGATGAACAGTAATGTGCGTCTCCATATGATCCCTGCTGATGTTATTTCTCCTGAGCATTGTGTTTTTACACCTGAGGCCACCAAACTATTAACTTTTTTCTTTTCTATGGTGGTGATCAGACATGTTGTTGATGTCAATTAATCAAACATCAAATACTTCTGCATCCTTCTTGGTCACAGCATCCATCTTCATATCCTCCTTCCCTACATCCAAGAACCTTCACTTTGGTCTTCCTTGAGGCCTCTTTCCTGGTAACTCCAACCTCAGCATCCTCAGTTTTCTGCCTCTCAACGTGTTTGAACCATCTCAATCTGCTTTATCTCAAAAACATCTCTCATAAGCTGTTCCTCTGATACATTAATTCCTTTCTTTATGTTTTAAATTTATTTATATTTTTTCAATTTTATGTTATTAAAACTATGTCTATTTAGATACAACTTTGCCATTGTGGTGTACTTTCTATGATTACGTGTGTGTATGTTTGGTTGAAAAAGATTAAGTGGATGAATTTATCAAAAATAAATTAGGATTAGAATTTGTTAAATGCATTTTTAAGCAATACTGACTAGTGCAGTTTCTGGTTATCAGAGGTTCACTAGGTGGCAATGTTCCCATTTCCTATGATTACCATAAAAGCACCACAGCTTTTGGAGTCAAATGACCCCAAACACTGACTGGTTATGAGACCGACATGGTCAGACATTTGTCAATATTTCCTTTATTTGTTGCAAGCTGAACAGCTTTAGGAGATCAAATCTCAAAATGAAGACTCGCATTAGGTATTCAAACACTTCAACTTCTTCACCTCTTCACCCTCTTTTATCCTCGGTGTGAGGATTGTGCACACACACACCAGACAAGTTCAGACAGATGAAAGAAAGTCAGACCTAAACATGCACATGGTGCTGTTGTGTTGACCACAATGTCCAGACTGTTTAAACTTAAACACAAATCTTTGTCCACATTAGTGGACAAACAGTGTATGATTCACAAAGCATCAAAGGTGCTTGACAATGAGAGCAGTCAGGGGTGTGTTTAAACCTGTGTGTGCACATGCGTTGGCAGTGGGGTTGGTGAGTCCCTGAAACCTGTGTCCTAAGCTCAAGATGTGAAGCATCATGGTCTTTGTTTGACCCCAAAAAATTAAATAAAATAAATCACAGGATAATGTAAAAAAAACAAGTATATTTTGGAGACATGGAGTCTTGCAAAGCGATCAAATGCACGCTTGGAATGACAAACGCACTGCACCCACTTTTTCTGTTACTGACTAAAAGGTCTCTTTTTACTAAAAAAGCCTTAGCCATGCAATCACAAACTTTTTCATTTTACAAAGCTCTTTTTTGTCTATAAAGTGTTTTTCCACTGTTATAAACATACAAACACACAATGACCAATGTGTCAATGAGCATTACGCAGCATCCTGCTGATATACAAACTCTTTACTCACCCTGTCCTCAAAGAACCTGCGTCTCAGCTTTTTGTCTTTTGGACATTTGGTTCTCATGATTTCTCTGTAGCTTTTACGGACAGAATAACCACGCCAGTAAGCTTGAATCCTAAATGCATGCAGAATTAAAAGACAAAAATTAAAATGATATCTAACCATTAAGCTCACCCATTTTGAAAAAAAAAATATCAGGAAAAGCTGCTAAATTCAGACTTTTTTCCATGCCTAGTGTCATTCATGTTTTATACCACAATGCATAATTACTGATGTAGGATACATATTAACAAAGAAATAGTTTTACCATATTTAACTTATTATGCCTTCCTATTCTACTTCCACATAAAACACCCTAAATACAGTCTGAGAGGATCAAATATGTTTATGAAACCATAAACTTCATTGTATCTCCTGAAAATGGGTTCAGATATGGGATAGCTGCAGGGAACACATAAAAAAATTGGTCAACCTATAAAAAATTCTAAGCAATTACAAAACATATTACAATAAATAGATATAAGGGACTCAACATGATTCATTGATCTGTAAGTTTTCTAATTTGACAATATTTGTTTGAAATGTATGTGTTTATTTCTGTTATTGTTTGTATAAATTTAAGTTTGGACTTAACTGAGAAGAGAGGCTACACTCAATGAGCTGTTAGACTTCATCCAAACTCACTTTTTCTAGCTTTTTATATAATCATTTATCATTACACTTTTGTATATGAATTTTGTTTTTTGTTTAATCAGTTCAAAATAAATTAATATATACCGTAAATATTTTTAAATGTGTGTGGTAAAACAACCATGAAGAAACATGTTCGTTTTGTTTGTTATAGTAAATAATCATCCATTACACACTAGCTTTTTCTACAACCCACCCTAGTTTATAGATCTTGCTGAGGTGACCGTGAACATAGTTTGATTGGCTTCCACAACTCTGAGCAGCTACAGAGTCATGCAGTGATGCGTGGATGGACAGTAAAGTTAAGCTTTAGCTGCAGACTGACTCCACATGATTCGACCATCCCCTCATTCAAAGTCAATTTGAGCTGCTTTAAGAGTGTGTGTTTCATCGGGGGTCAGTAAGGCAGCTGTCCCCGACCTACCCTCCTTCCTCATACGACCATTTATTAAGGAGATTTTGGGGGTGGGGGGGGGAGCTACATGGCAGTGGTTCCCCTCCCGTGGTTGCTGCATGGATTTGCCCTCCTCTCTCGGTTTTAAGTGCACCATAGACATGTAGGGCCCCTTGGTGAATTTTAACTGCACCCTTTATTACACACACCCTTTACCCCTCCACAAATACACCAAAAATTGGGAGGTGGTGGGCTGCTAGTCTAGAGCTGGGGGGCTCTCGTGGGTAGGGCCCTGCGCTGGGCCCCTGGTGCAGTGGGGGGGCTGCTCCTCTGGCTAAGTCGGGGTCTGCAATCTGTGCTCCCGTGCCTCCCTATTCTCAGGAGTTAGGGGCCCATGTGGTGGTCCTGTGGGCCCTGCTTTGGGTGCTTGGCGGAATTGCCCGGCGGGAGGATTTCCTCAATCAGCCCCACTGTGCAGGTGGTGGTGAGTTCTTGGCTCCCACTGCTGTTTCGGGGTCTTGGTGTGGGGATGACTGGGCACCCTCCCTTCTTTTTACTTTCTTTACATTCAATAATCCACCTCAGCAAAATATAAACACTTACGTGAACACTGTGACAGCTCACCTTTGCAGAAATAGTTTACATGACAGAATGAAATGCTTTCATGTGTTGGTTTGTATGCATAAGTGTGTGTGTGAACTGTAGGTGTATTGTGTACATGTTGACAAGTTTGTATGTGAAGAGTCTTGGAGGCAACTGGGATGTTTGTAACATCTGAGTGTGTGGACAGGCGCCGCCTGCCACTGTAATGATTATAAACTTCCAGCATCTTGTTGCCTTTTGTTTTATGATTCTACCCCCCTCCCCTGTAATCATCCTCCAATTTCTTGAGCATACCCTTTTTCCCCATTTGTGCCATTAGCTCCCCTCTCTAACGTCCCTCCATCTTCTTCCCCTTCTTCTTTTCCGTCCGGTCCAACAAAAAAAGGATACAAACATAATCAATATAAATAAAGTTTAGTCCAAATTACAAAAGTGGTTTATACAAATAAACATTTAGTGTGGCAGAAGATTTATAACTCCTGATTCTAACAGTAACATCTGTCCAACACAAGAGGCTCTCAGCTCTCATCTGTTTACTCAGCTGTTGGATTGGATAAGTTTAAAAGAAAAAAAGTGTTTGTTTCAAATAAAACTTTACAATAAATCATCAATACAAAATCCTGTTTAAACAATGAAAATATTTGTCATTTAAATTACACAAAAATTATTTATTTTTAGCAGCATTTTAACCTTAACTTTGTATCAGTGTCACTCTTTCCTTCAAAATAAAATCTTATTTTATAACAGGGATCTGCACCCTGAGGCTTTTTGGCTTTAAAGGAAAACACTACACCTAAAATAGGTTAGTTAGTTAAGTTATGTTATTTAGATTTTAAAAATAATAAACGAAACTGTGATCTTCTATTAGCAAAAAAAAATTTTTTTTAGCACCTCTTACATTAAACCAAATGATTATGATAACATATTTAAAGCACATTGTTATTACTTTTTTCTGCACAACAATGTATCGTTGTTCAGAGGCAAGGTTTTTAAGGTATATATATATGTATTTGCATTTGCACACAGACTGTGTGTGTGTGTGTGGGGGGGGGGAATTCTGCACCTTTGTCAATAAAAGGAAAAAAAAAAAAGGCACACGAAAGTCGTAATGATTGAAAATCATTTCTTTATGTCTTAATGGTCACAAAAACATAAGCAAAGTGTTATTATATAAACAATAAAATGGGAATTTGCAGATCTTGCTGGGTTTTGGTCAGCAAGAAACTGGACCAAATTGCTCTTTCAATGTCATGAAGGTTGCACACTTGTGGGTTACACCCATAAATATACATTTATTTATTACCCTTTTATCTCACAGACGTTTTTTGTTTGAAATTACCTGATGGCACACTGATGCCTGAAAAGACAAGCAGCGTCATGGATCACCCGTGTTTCGTACTGCTCCCTTCTGCACACGGGGCAACGCTTCCTTCCAGAAAACCTCTCAAAGGCCTGCAGACATGTTCTGTGGAAAACATGGGAGCAAGACAGCAACACCTACAACAAGGAAAAAGATGTGCAGGTGGGAAAGTGGGAAACATGCGCCAATCCTGCACGCAACCAACTGAGCCAGCCAGCACCTTTTTAATAGCTAAGCTAATATTAAATGTGATCTACGTACAATCGCACACACACACTCGATATGTAAAACAGGCAGAATGGACATGACTTTCAGTACAATTTATTTAGAGAATATGAATAATCAGATTGACCGGCCAGTGGGCAACAGGATCCATGAAGTGGAGATTCTTGTTATATTAGGAGAGAACAACCAAGGTTAGTAGGCAAACCATTTTAGTCAGTAAAGCCAAATGGGAGTGAAGCTACATTCATACCAACCTTGGCAACATGTGTTCAAGCGACCACTTTCAATTAAAAATCTATGAACATGCGCTTTTCAGGCTACCAAATTAAAACCTCTTGCATTGTTGATTCTTGATTGTTTTTGGGCACTACTTACAAAAAGCCATTGAACGCGCATTGAACGTCAAACCAGCTTGAACTTTGTCCAGTCAGAAACTCAGATTTGGTAATGACTATGGAGGACGTCCCTTTTAATTCACTGTGCCAACCATTTGAAAATTGATCACGGAGGAGGAATGAATAATTATGGTTTGTGCCCAACCGGAATTATATGATACAAAGATTTTCATAAATCAGAACAGAGCTGTGAAAGAAAAAGCCTGGAGCAAGATTCCTGAAATTTGCACCGTTTCAAGATTTTGTACCAAGCCTTTTCTAGCTGTGGGTGGTGAACAAGTGCTGGTGGGCGGCAGAGGAGGCCCCTCCCTGCTCGCCCGGTGTGAACACCATATGGTGAAAGTGTTTAAGTGTATGCATTCTTGAAGGAGCGTCTCATGCCTGTTGTGAGCATAACTTTAAATTTCCATTGTTTTTCGAGTAAACAACACTCTCCATCAGCAGTCAGACATGCCAATCATCCAGGGTGAAACTTCACAGCTTGCAAATGTGCAGGTTTGCTTCCGTCACAAGAAAATACAATAACAGAGAAATTACAGAAAAAAATTACAAATACAGTTTAAGGTTAGTTTTGAAATTAAACACAGTACATATCGAAGAACAGGCACTTTGGACAATGCAATCACTCCTGCTGCTGTAAGCATTTTGGACTGTCACAATATAAGAACATAACACAATGGCATTGTCACAATATGGAGGCTTGCAGGAAAATGCCAAATCGACACAGATTCCCTGTTGTCACTTTCTCCTGTTAGCAGGCTCTAATTAATCCCCCCCCCGACTCAACCTAATATTTACACATGCGTCTATGGCAACTGTGCTTTGTGAGGCCGTCTATTCTAGTCCCACATTCTTGAGGAGATTGGCATCTTAAAAGGAGATCGGAAAGGTGTAAAAAAACTGAATGACCCTCACAGTAACACACTGATTGCTTCATCATCAGGTCACAGTCGACCTCCAAGGCACTATAGGTAAATTTGTACAGTTGTCTACACAGATTAAAACATACAAGGACTGCGGAGGGGGAAAGAAGTGGGGGTTGGGAAAGGATTTAAGTGTGTTTTCATGGAAACCCAGGTTTTCTAGAAGTAAAAGATTGTTGAAAGCATGCAGAAATCAAAAGGTAAAAGAATGCTTAAGTACCTGAGGTTGAAGGAAAAACTCCTCCCTGCATATCGTACATGGCTGTGCGGATTCCTCCCGTAATAATGACCTCTTCTTGACCTCTACCCATTCTTCTTCTGTCAGTCTTTCTTTTGGGGAGGCCACCAAACCCAGTTTTTGAGCTAAAAGTAATTAAAAAAAAAACAACAACATATAAATATTTATTAGTAAAATGACAAAAGCAATGTAAAAATCTCAATTTCTTCTACCTAAAGTTAAATTAGGTGGAGCAGGATCAAGAACATATTCTGTTTCCTGTTGTGTGTCTTCTCTCTGCAGATCTTCCAGCCTCCCTCTTGATGAGGGTTTTCTGGACTTTCTGCTGCGTCTTGATGAAGGATCAGAAATAGCAAAATCTTCGCTCAACAGGCTTCTTTTTATGTGATCTTGAAAAGCGGCTGATGTGATTGCCAAGTTGTTTGTTCTGTAAATCAAGCTCTGTGGGGAAAAAAATGAACACAATAAAACAACAAACCAAATATTACAATCCATTCTTTCAGTTTTTAAAGGGTTTCATGAAACACATTTGAATTTTTTTTTAGTTTGAGATGTACATTTGGATACTTTTCTTCATCTAAAAATGTTTTTGTCATCTTTTATGTTTCATTCTTTGTTTTTTGAGGTGCATGAAATAAAAAAGCCAGGAAATGCCAACAAGAATAAACTCAAACTTTATATTTACCCAGAGTTTTCTTTTAGCAACAATAATTATATAGAAATTCTAAATAAAATGTTCAATTTTCTAAAACTCTGAAGGTTTTAATATATATTTAACTAAATGACTGTAAACTGCTAGTAGGGTATCTATTCTGTTAGGTATTAGCTAATCAATGAATTGATGACAGGTGTTAAAAAAGAAAACATGCTATTATTCCAGTTTAGAGACAAAGAAAGCAAATGAAAAGCAGAAAAATGAGTACAAAATATTCTTAGAACGCAAAATTGAAAAGTTGCTGCCTTCTTCTACCTGAAAACATAAAAAATAAGGTAAAAAAGAACTTCAAACCTTCTGCAGTGCCATCCTATCAGCCGTGTTTGAGATGTTACTTGGTTACAAGCCCCGCCCCTTTAGTCTGCAGCACAAGGAACTGTTTTGTCTCTGATTGGTTGAGTTGCTGGGAATAAAGTATTATAATTGGTCATTTTTTTCTTATTTTAGACCATCATGAAGCTACTAATTTGATGTTTTATCATCATTTCAAAAAGATTATGCAGCCTTTTTCAGTCTTATCTGCATTTCTGTAAATGTTTACATTTTGTGGAGGCATATTTACAATTCTAAAGTCAAACAATGTGATTAAAAACTATGTACTTATATATATATATATTTTTTAATTTATTTACATAACCTTAACCCTAAACCAAAAAGTAAAAGTAAAGTAAAAATGTATTGCGATCAAATTTTTGCATTAAAGACAATTTCTTTAATTAGATTTACTGGCTTAGAAGTAATAATGGTGAGCAAAATATTAATAAGAGAAGAAGAATACTTTTCACTTACAACACACAACAAAGGAATGACAAAACTAAAAAAGGAATTAAAAAAGCACAAAAGCAAAAAAAAAAAAAAATCTTTCTACAGCAGCACATAAAAGTACCTTCAAAATAAAATACAACCAAATCAAATAAGATCTTCCTGCTGTATATAGCGGATACTTACTCGGTCTTATGTCTTTGTTGTTTTTGCTGTCTAACATGTCTTAAAAGGTTAAAATTATGTAATTCTAAGTACTGGTAGCTGTTGTCTACGTGCTTTATTAACACTTAAAAAAATACGATCTTAAGACTTATAAATTCTTCCAAAGTATTTGTTAGCTCATTTGGGAGCTTGCGCACAATATTCTGCCATTAGAAAACGTTGTGTCTCAATTTCACTAATGATTATTTTATCGTCAGAGAGTTGTCAGTGATCCGTTGGAACCTGTCTGAAAGGAGTTAGTCTGCGTGAGTGACTCACCGAGTTGTCGTCAGAGTGGGAGCTGAACAAAGCCAAGCTGCTCATACCTGTGCTGTGAGCTCAGGGATCCCTTTCAGGTCACCCTTACACTGAAAACCATATCCACAAACTCTCTCAATTTGTGAGCCTGATGATAAGCAAGCTTTATTTCTCACTTTCAGGGCAGGGGTGCACAACCCTAAAAAATCTTTTCAGTCTCGATTGGCTTTGATGTACTCGGTCGGAATCAATGAAAACAGTTGTCTGAGGAGAAAGCTAATGATGAGGCCTGTCAATCCAGGGACTCCTCTAAGAAAACAAAGTGAAGACCTGGCTATAGGTGGAGAAGGAAACCTCTGAGCTTCTCAAGAGGCTGCCACATTCTTGAGATTAGGGCTAGAAAAACGTAGACCACTGCCGTTAATGCCCCAGACAAAAGAATGGAACAATTTATTAGTTAAGAATTCAAGCTTGGAGCTGAATCAAAGACCTGCCGTCCACACAGCCAGACCAAGAGCTTTGGTTTGTTGTTTTAAGTAAATAATCACGCCTAAAAGATGCGACAGAGATGGGGCTCAAGTTCCTTATAAAAAGCCTCCATTCTTCCAACTGTCATCGGGATGGATTTCAGTGTCCACTTATATTTTCAGCAGGGACGCTGTTTGTCTTTTCCTTCATGGATACCATTTTAAAGAGGTTTTTATTTAACCCCTTTTGCTGCTGAACTTTTTTTTTTTTATCTGTGGCATTTTTTGAGAGACTCACATTAACAGGACAGCCAACAACATAAAGACCCACTCAAGGGAAATTGGGGTTTTGGTGTTTTTTACATGCTCTTTTCGTGCATTTTACTCATGGTGGAGGACATAGAAAAAGAAAATTAAGCTTAAAATTGCGTATCATAATGAGAAGACAAAAAAATGTAAGAGTTTATTTGTTACAAAGAAAATAAGTGTGGCGGGTCACCACCCTTCCTGCTCTGCTCGATTCTGAGGCATTCACTTGTAGACGACTGGATCCATGTACGTCTTCATTTTCCTCGTCTGAGCTGGCATCTGGCTCAAAATAGGCGGTGGCTCAGGTGGTTGAGCATGTTAACTAATGATCAAAAGGGTCCTGGTGATTGTCCTGGTGATGGCCAGGAGGTCGTAGGCACCTACTGGCAGCCATGCTTCTGTCAGTCTGCCCCAGGGCAGCTGTGGCTCATCAGTAGCTTACCATCACAAAGTATGAACAATAATAATAATAATAATTAGTAAAAATGATGACAAAAATTATGTGGAAAACTGTTTTTCACTGGCTGGGAATGAAAACAACCTGTCATTTCTCACTGATGGTTTTACACCTAAACACATTTTTTTTTCAGTTATCATGATGCCACTTGAAACATGAAGGAATATTTTCTCATCCTAACAGGATCTGTTAAGTTCAGGCTCATAAAACTAGTTTGTGCCTATACATCACATGCTGTGATATATTGCATTGTTGTCAAACTAACAATTGCTGTGAGATATAGATGAAAAAAGGCAGACCATAATGGTTAATTAGCAATTATGTCAGCCAGTGAAATGGCCAGACCAATCACTTTGATAGAAGACAGTGGAGGAGGACAGAAATCTAATTATTTTCTGGCTTGACCCATAATGCTGCCTTAACATGACTTTAATCACTCTGCGGTGCATTGGGTTCCCCCACAACCTTCTGTGAGTGCACCAGTCGGGATGGGGAGAGTCAGGCTTCGCTATTCTCTGTTGGATCCTGCGTCATTGCTGACTAAGTAAGCTATAAAAGAACACAGCCATCATTACAGCCGTTTGGTTGCATTTCAGAGAGATGGAGCTCCTAATGATTAGACATGTCCTTTGTAAATGAAATACAAATCACCCCAGGCTTTTGGTTTTACTTCATTTACTAAGTGCTACATTACCTCATACTTGGGACCTAACAATGGATTTCCTATAAATCTCCCAGCAGTTGAAATGATGAAGGGGCTCACATATCACTGGATGTGCCAGTGCTTATTAGCGCTTGAGAAGTCATTGATCTGAGATTTTGATTAATATCTGCTGGTGGCATTCGGAGGCTCACCAAGTCCCCTTGTGCACCTGCCTCGGACTTTTCTCACCAACCAGCAGTTTGTGCTGACTGCCAGTCTGAGCTCTGGCAAGGGAGCAGCCACTGCAGTGCTCAGTGCCTGGAATAACTGCAAATCATTCTCTATTTCTAAATTCTTCTTCATTATTTAGGCATAACTGCATCAAAAATGCTCATAGGAGAACAAAAGGTTGAGTTGCTGAATGCTTGGTTCACTTTTCAATCTGGTAAAACGGTTGCTTTTTAAATTCATGTATTTTTGCTTTCTGACTTGGCTCTGTGTATTAAAAGTATCATAAAAAAGTAAATTATAGTTGAAAGATTTTTTCAGTATCTAAGAATAACTGGTTTCAGGAGAGTTTTCTTAGATGAGACTGTTAAGATTAAGTAAAAAACAAGGTTATTAAAAACAGTTATTAAAAGAAAACTCACAAAAAAGTAGTCTTACAAACAACCATCACATATTTTCAGTTTACACTGGAGTATTTATTTTTATTATATGTTTGGTTGATGCAGAACTGGAATAAACGTCAGTAAATCTTGACTTGAAATAAATAAATATAAAAGTAATATTAACACTATTGTAAATTCCGCTGTATTTATACCAAGATGCAAAACAAATAATATAACTATAATTATTCATTGTGATATTGCTAGACATGAATTTTGCTGATGCAGAAATACAGGATAGTATAAGATTAGCATTAACATAGCCTCTCAAATTAAGGTTTTTTCAGTTAAATCAAAAGTGATAACAGGGGCTTGTCATGGATGAATTGTGAGCACAGCTGGATTGGAAAAGGCTTTTTCCCTCTTGACATTGACCATTACCTCGGTTATGTCTTCTTCATCCCCATTTATGATTTCTAATTAACCTCCCCATCTTTGTCAGGTGACATTCAGATGTCTGAAAAAATGGGGAGACTAAATCAAGCAGGTAATAAATGGTGGCACAAGAATCCCTTTCTTCATATTTTCTTTTTTTCCCCTTCATTTGTGTTTTATCTAATATCTTTAGACAAAGGAAAACCCAATAAATTGGTTAAAAATTCTGCATTAATTTCAGAAAGTTGTTGTGCTTTCCATTGTAGTGGAGTTAACGCTTACTGTATTAAATGCAATATTCTTTCATTTTAAATGGAAAATAAACTCAGAAATGTCCCAATCAATGAAAATTAAAAAAAAATAAAAAAACATCTTTTTTTTTAACTGACATTTTGTCTGAGCGTAACAAGAATGACAGATTTTAAAGTGATGTACTGCACCAGGAACCAGTCATTTCTGGCATGGTTGTGTGGCCATCTTTCTTCATAATGGACAATAATTGAGCTGAATCCATCACTATGGCTAGAAATAGACCACCATAATGGCTATAAATTGTTCCCCGTGAAGGCACTGAAAATCCAATCACTCCCGCTGTGTGTGAGAGGCATTGCAACCTCTGTGCATTCCCTTTTGTCCTCACAATTTGACCTCACGCTGATTGCATACAATGCAAACTCAGGCAAGTAAAATCACACCTTTTCAACATGCAACAATGCAATCAACTGGCTTTTGTGATGTGTTGCAGGCTGTATACTAGGATTCCTGCCCTGAAAGAAAAAGGTTTCTGTTTGAGGACTTGACCTTTGCATGATATAATAAACAGATTCACAAATATATCTTGATAGCACGGATAGCGTTAGCTTACTAAAGCATACTCATCTAGAACAGCAAACAGAGATCAGTGCTGATTACCACTGTGGTGTATATGCCACCTACTCGTTAACCTGCTCAAGAGTAAATATAATTAACGTATTTCATTTTTTGAATTAAATAAAAAGTGCTTCTGTAGAGTTTCTTCCAAACTGTGTCATAAATCATAAGCACCAGTTATTTATTTGATGGAGGCGAGCCAGGAGTTCAGCGGTGCTGCAGGCAGTGTGTTTGTGCTGAACCTCATAAATAAAAAGTTCTAAAGGCAGTTTCACATTCTCTTTCTAGATTTACGTCACAATCAGGGACTTTCGTCAGCTGCAAAAGGACCATGTTGTCATAAATGTTCAACACAGCATTTAAATTCAAATACAACTGGAGATGGGTCAGTTTACCAATCAACCAGTAGGGTCTTTGTACACAAGCCAAGCAGTCCACAGTTAGTTTAATGTAGAACTGTCCTAAAGTGAACAAGAAACAAAACAAACTTACATCTTTAGAAAGGTTTAAAAACATTTGCAACTGTGCTAGGGGTCCATTTACATGTGACTTTTTATTTTATTAATATTTGGGATTCAAATTGCTGAAGAACAGAGAAGCAGAGAAAACAACTTTGCACCGATATGCAACACTTAAAGTATTGCATATCGGTGCAAAGCTACGTTAATTGTGTAAAGAGTTTTGGTATTCAAAGGAATGTCAACCCTGGAGTTAAAGCTGTGATGTTGAATGATTAAGTCATTAGTTGTGCTTTCAGTAACCTGAATCATGTGACAGATATGTCATACTAATGAATTATCATCAGAATGCAATTTCATATGAATTCAGAAATCATCCCTTCACATTGTAGATCAGGTTTTCAAGTAAAAATAGAGTGCCTCTTGATTATCCTCTGAAATAATTCTTACATATTTTAGTAGCCGGTATGTAATAATCATTGATTATCATTAGAACTCATAATTACATGAATCCAGTAATCATTGCTACATATTTCAGATCCAGTAGCTTATTGATTGTAATTAAAACATTTCAGTAATTATTTCTGCACATTACACAGTATAATACTCATTGGTTGTAATTAAAAGAACTTTGATTATTTCAACACATTCAAGTTAACACATCCACAAATTTGTTGTTGTTTATTTACACCTGAGCACCTGTTCTATGATGCCCCCTTTGGATGGTTTTTAGGAAATAGCATTGCAACTGTATCATCCTCTTAGTTCATGCTAGCTCTACTCATCTGAAAGAAATGCACCCATCAGTAATTTGATGAAGGACGTGTGCCACGCCGGTGACAGAATGGAGTACTTAGTTGCAATTTGCTTCTGTATAAAGACCACCAAACGATTTGATGGTCACAAGCGTAGTCAATCATTTACAGCAGTTCAAGCCTCTGCAGTCTGAAGCCCGTTGCTCAACCACTCAGTGAGCAACTCATTCACTACCATGACGCTCAAAAAAATCTGCACAAGCGGAGATTCCACCAAACAAGACCAGCCGCTTGGTTTCCTGTGATTCTGGAGAAAGAAAAGATGGAAAAGATCCAAAATGTATTTGCATGTTATTTGATGTGCAACCGCAGATGTTTTAGTTTCTATTACCTGCCTGATCAGGTTTAGATATCTGATAGTTCAGTGACTGTTTATTTATGTTCTTCTTCCAGAATGACAAAGTTTAAAAGACTGTTATATGACTCAACAGTAACAGTATCAAACAAAACTTACCTTCAATTATTTATTGTTTCCTTTACAGTCATGGAGACTTAAGAAGTTTGTTTGACATCACTAATACTTCTCATTGTAAATTGAATGAATATATATATATATATATATATGTGTGTGTGTGTGTGTGTGTGAAAAAAACATATTTTACATTCCACTCTGTTCAGCATTAACAATAGTTTAAACTTTCTTTGACAGTAATTTAAATAATGCTTTCTCCTATTCACAGTTATATTTTAACAACCCTCCCCACCCCCTTAAGAACAAGAATGCCTCTCCTTACACAAAACACTGATAATGAACTGAACAAACTTTACAGTAAAACAGAGATCTGGTATGCCATCCAAAAAGTGATCAACATTCTGTTTCTCTAAGGGTCCATATACTTTACAAAATCAATAAAAGGTTGCCACATACTTTTAAAATCTTCTCCTTTCATCCATCTTCTTCTGCACCCAGGACCAGGTTGCGGGGGCACCAGTCTTAGCAAATGTGCCCAGACTTCCCTCTCCCCAACCACTTCTTCCAGCTCCTTTGGGGAGACCCTGAGGCAGCCAGCCGAGAAACTTAGTCTCTCAATGTCCTGGGTCTTCCCCAGGGCCTCCACCCATTGGGGCATGCACGAAACACGCATCTGAACCAGATGCCCCAGCCACATCAACTGGCTCCTCTCGATGTGGAGGATCAGTATCTCTACTTTAAGCTCTCTCTGGGTGACTGAGCTTCTCACCCTATTTCTAAGGGAGCGCCCAGCCACCCCACAGAGGAAGCTCATTTCAGCTGCTTGTATTTGGGACCTCGTTATTTCAGTCATGATCCAAAGCTCAGGTGAGTATTGGAACAAAGATCGACTGGTAATTTGAGAGCTTTGCTTTCTGGCACATCTCTGGCTCACCACAATAGACCAGTACAGTGACCGCATAACGGTGGACGCCGTACCAATCTGCCTGTCGATCTCAAGCTCCAATCTTCCCTCATGGGTGAATAAGACCCCAAGATACTTAAACTCCTCCACCTGGGGCAGGAGAACTCCACCTACCCAAAGAGGGCAAACTACCTTTCTCCGGTCAAGACTAATAGCCTCAGATTTAGCGGTGCTGACCCTCATCCCAGACGCTTCAAAATCAGATGCAAACCACCCCAATGCATGCTGGAGGTCCTGCCTTGATGAAGCCAACAGGACAACATCATCGGCAAAGAGCAGAGAGGAAATCCTGCTGTCCTCAAACCAGACCACCTCTGGCCCCTTGTTGCGCCTAGAAATTATGTCCATAAAGACTATAAACAGAACCGGTGGCAAAGGGCAGCCCTGCCGAAGTCCAAAATGCACCGGAAACAAGTCTGACTTACTGCCAACTACGCGGGCCAAGCTCCTGCTACGGTCTACAGAGACCAGAAAGCCCTGAGTAAAGCTCCCAGGACCCCATGCTACCAGAGCACCCTCCACAGGACACCCTGGGGGACGCGGTCAAACACCTTTTCCAAAACCACAAAATACATATGGACAGGATGAACGAACTCTAGCTACGGTCAGTAACTCACACTGTCTATGGATTGCTTGCGGTCCCTCTGCAAGCAGGCTCTGCTGCAAACCTCATGGACTTCTGAACTCACATAGGTTCTTGCGAGAACCTGCAGCAATTTAACTCACAAACGGGAAGACGGATGGTTCCACTTGCAGCAGGTTTATTAGTTCCGACAGAAACCACAAAGCTAAATCAGAGTCAGACAGGCAGAGGTCAGTCACAAGCATGGGATCATTCAAGAAGAGACTAAAGATTTCAGAGTCCAGGCGAGGGTCAGGGCAGGCAATCAGAGAATAAGCAGGGTCAGAAACAGAAGATCAGGTCCAGATATAAGCGCTCAGTAATGCAGGCAGGGTGGCACAAAACAATACTTTGCACTGAGTGAGGCCCTATGCAGTGCTTAAGTATCATGTGGGTGATTGTATATCAGTGTCATCCGGAGTGTGCACTGGGGTTGCTGGGAGATGTAGTGCGACTAGTACTTTGGAGATGGCTCCCGTGGGAGACCAGAGGGGAAGACAGAGCTCTGACTCCTGACACCAGTAGTTGGTGTCCCCTTTCTCAAAAAGGAGAACCACCACCCCTGTCTGCCAGTCCAGTGGTACAGTATAAAGGGATACCTGAGGACATTTGTTGGAACCATTGGGTTATGGTGGAACTGTAGGCTAAGTGTTTGTCCAGCATTTGGCAATACAGGTTTTTGCATGAACCAAGCTGAGATTTATAAACCACTTTCCTCCTTTTTTTTATAGATGTGTATTTTTGGAAATATATCTAATAAAAAGAACTTTGGTTCCAGTGAGATGTGCTTTAAAGTAATTTTCTCACTTCTTCCCAGAATGTTTGCATTTGCATTACTAAACAGAATGAAAGTATTTTCCTGTAGTTTCCATACATTTTGGGCAGATATCTGGTCCATTTTTGTTGTATTTGTTTACATTTGCTGGTGTCACATGATGTACAGATTAACTATTTGCACTATATTCATTTTAGTCTTAGTTAATTGTTAAGTGACACTTTTTGTCTCCTATTCCTCCTATTCCCCATTTGCAAATCTTTTTGGAGATTTTTGGAGATGACAATGTTGGCAACATATAAAAAAACTCAGAAATTATACCTTTTTTGGAATTGTCTCTCACCAAAGATTTTTCTAAAATTCAGCATTTGTGGTTTGTTGAGTTTATTCTGTGTTGTTTTAACAAAGTTTCTAATCTAGTAAAGCGTATAAAAATGTGTTTATGAAGTTAAAATAAAAATTGTTAGACATGTGTTTTTTGGTTTAGTTATAGCAAAATAAAATATAGCTCTGATTCCACATGACACTGATTCATGTTGACACTAATTTACTTAATCTAATCCAGGTAGAACAGAACTTTCAGTCTTCCCTCTGACCTGTGTCAGACACTCTCAATATAACGTTCCTGCAAGAATCACATTGATTCTCTTACAGGTTGTGGGGTCAAAACTCAAAAATCCAGTGGTAAAAATGACAAGTATCTGGCTGTTTGCCTGATCTGTCTGCACTGCCAAGGAAAGCAGAAGAACGTCTTATCTTTTCATACGTGAGATGGAGCACATAAGATGTTGCGGACGATAGTTTGGCCTGGTTTCAGCAAAAAGAAGGTGTGTTTTTGTAGTTTGGATTGCTTTAGAAAGGTTTTGTGATTTTTGGCTGAAATAAAAAAAGAAGTTGTGCTGACTGCTTTTTAAAGGCAAAAAAGAAAGAAAGAAAGAAAGAAAGAAAGAAAGAAAGAAAGAAAGAAAGAAAGAAA
>BSAI01000108.1:32219964-32344525 GCA_036245035.1 Adrianichthys oophorus
AAAGAAAGAAAGAAAGAAAGAAAGAAAGAAAGAAAGAAAGAAAGAAAAATCTTGCTCAAAGTGTCCTGGAAGATCAAGGCTATTAAAGGTGCAGTTCTGACTTGTTTACATTCCTACATGATGTTCTACTCAAAATATCTCCTTTTACACCTCAAATCAATTTTCCGTGGTATGAAGACTTATGAAACTCAGTAATACCTCAGATGTGTTTTACAATTCTCTTAAACTTTTGTTGCGGTTGACAAAGCTGTCAGCGTTTTGTTTATTTTGCTCTAAATAAAAGTTCTTGGGATGAAAAAAAAAAAAAAAACGGCCACCACAGCTGCCTGCTGGGAACCCAAGATGTCATACAAGCAGCACAATACCTGACCATCAGAAGCTGACAACCTTTGAACTGTCAGTGCTCAACATGACAGCCTCCACCGAGGCTAAACAAGACGTGTCAGGCTGGCGTGTAAGCAGACATTTAAGGTCGAAAAAGGCAGAAACCACAGACAATGTCTTCATAAAGTAGCTCCCTGACCATTCAGAGATTTATTCCCCCACCGTACACGCAACCTGCTGTATGCACTCACATCTCAGCCACGCAGAAGTGACTTCAAAAGGAACAAGGAGATAAAACAAAATGAATTGCAGACACATCAAGCCTCCCATGCCCTTTAAAGCTTAATTATACCTGTTGGGGTGATGAGAGACACATCACAGAACCTAGTGATTAATAAACAAACGGATAACCCATAAAGAGTCTGACAAGTCCCTGCTCATCGCCCTTCACATTTAGACTGGAGTGTTCATATCAAAGTGTATCAAACAAGAGTAAAGTTGGCGCAGCTTTGGCCGAGATTTAACCCCCCTTTTTCCTGTCCCTGTCTCCTGGTCGTCTTTCCTGTTTTCAAACGCCAAATGTCTGTCTGAGAAGCAGGCACGTTCTTCAGAGCTCCGGCCTGGGCTTTCATCTTTCATTGCCAGGTCCAGATCACTCGACTGGGGCTTTGTACCTGCCGACGTGGTAAGTGTCGCATTCGCAGAGGTTTTGTAAACAGACACACCTTTTGAGAAAGACTATGGGAACGAGATGAAGTTACTAAATGCTGAGGAGGAAACATTGCCTCGTCTTGAAAGGGATGCTTGTTGGGTCAAAGTTACAGCAGACACAGTTAGGCAAAAAAAAAACAAATGTTATTTAACTTCCCATTAATTATGAACCATCCAATGAAACTGGGACCCTTACATTTTTTGTGACTTGTTGGTCTGAGGTGTTATTTGATCCAAAACACTTTTAAGACATTCAAGCGACAAAGTCATCACATTTGTAATTGTCTCAGACTTTTGGTATTTCTAAAGCCTCTTTTCAGTCAGTGTGGTATGACGCTGTTGGCAATGCAAGCTTCTTGCTTTAAGCCTCTTTTACCAACCGAATGTGATTTAACCTGATCATTTCACTCAGACAAGTCTGTATTGTTTTAGGTATTTTTCTTTTAGCCACTGTGCTTGCTGCAAAGCAAAAACTTTGCATTCTGGTGTATTTTGAGGACACAGGTTTCCTCAGACTCATCAAGCATAACTGGGTCAAACTTGTTTGGTAACCCATCATGAAACAATTTCATGCAATGAGTATTTATGTGACAACAACAAGAGCTTCAAATGTGTGTGTAATTGGAGCAATGCAAAGGCTGTACTGAGGAAAATCACAACATAATTATCTCCACACTCTGCCATTTACTAAACCAGAACAAAGCAATTTGGCCACTTTTTGGCTTTTTTTTTGGTTAGAAATATTACTGTTTTGGTTGTTTTTGTTGAAGCTCTCACTGATCCCATTTCAAACCACAGCAGAAAATAGCTTTGTTTGGAGGGACCTGGAAGGGCCAATATCCTTTAGCTTTAGACAACCACTGGGTGTTACTCAGGAACAGCTGAGCTCTCGGTTACATAAAACCTAAAAACTTAACAAACTTTGTGGTCATACTTTCTCAGTCACTTTAAACGTGTTTTTCCGTTTTTTTCTTCATAAGACTGCATGACTTTGTGACTGCAAAACAAGCCCAAGTCATCATTCTCCCATCACTTTTCCCAAAGCATTTCTGCACACAAAGCTAAACAACTCTTCTTGAGTTTCACATGTCCACATCACTCCAAAAGTCATGTAGCTTGCTCAGATGTAGCCTTGTAAGCCTCAGTTCTCTCTTTATGAATTGTTTTAGACATGGGCTTCCTCTTGGCAACCCCCCAAACAGTCCGCAGTTGTAAAGTTTGCTTATAATCACACAATCAAAGAATTTAACACTTAATGTGCTCGACAGAGCCCGTAGTGTCTGAAATCTATCCTTCAGGTTTTGATGGATTCCAAATCTGTTCCACATTTTGACCTTGAGAAAAAATGTAATAACAATAATAATGAATTGCATTTATCTGCGCTTTTCCAGACACTCAAAGTTCAATACAATGTATATCCATTATTCATTCACACCTCATTCATACTTGGTGATGGTAAGCTACTGATGTAGCCACAGCTGCCCTGGGCAGACTGACAGAGGCGTGGCTGCAGTACCTCTGACCATCACTGGTACATTCATATGCATTCACACAACAGTGGAGTCACACACGGGATGTAGCAATTGTTGATTCTACAAGACAATAAATGTCTCTGTTCTTCTGTCATTAAGTTCTAGAGATACAAACTCATAAAACGTCTGCTTATAAACAGATCTGTGATCTGCTGAAGGTCATCTCTTCAAGTCTTGATGATTCCTAATGCCTGGTTTCACTTTGTAAAAGCTTAATTTCATTTTGGCAAAATACATTTTTAATGAGGCAAAAGTAATCCACCTAAGGTACATTCAAGTTCTATTCAATTGGATGTAAAATCACATTTACAGGTTTTATTTGTTGTTAACAGCTGTTTCATTCACTCTGTTTCCATCTCTAATACTTCTCTAATAATCCGATGGTGGATCTTTTTAATTTTCTGTTGCCTCTAGTTAGCAC
The DNA here is from genome assembly GCA_036245035.1 of Adrianichthys oophorus. Lineage (NCBI taxonomy): Eukaryota > Metazoa > Chordata > Actinopteri > Beloniformes > Adrianichthyidae > Adrianichthys > Adrianichthys oophorus. The sequence goes on from BSAI01000108.1 coordinate 32,222,953, forward strand.
AATGCATAATAATGCATTTAGACTTTAAGCTTTTGTTTTCAGATCTGTTTTGTTTCTTTCCTTCAATTTTTAAAAAGAAGTTTTGAATTTTGGTTTCATCTTTCAGCACTTACAATAATAATTTGTTTCTAAGTGGTAACAACTTAGTTAACCCATGAGGTTAACTCGTGTTGATCTTGAATCAAAATGTAATGAAAATCTAGTTATGATCCAGTGAAAAATATCTTTTCACTGGAGTCAATTTAATAGTATTGAAAGCATTTTTTTTTTAAAATCTTTACTTCTTTTTACTTTTTAAATTGGTGTTCTGATATATTATCATAAAAATAATGATAAATAAATACAATTTCCCCTCGTGTTTCAACGGGTGTACCCCACCTTCGCCCGACAGTAGGTTCGGGCAACCCCATGACCCCTAAAGGGATATAGTGGGCTAAGAAGATAGATGGATGAAAATATAATTTAGAATGCAATTACGATTTTTTTTTAAAAGACTTTAGAAAAGTTATAAATGATTTTTTAAATTTTATTGTGGAAAAAAAAGTTTCAGGTAATATTCTGCAATTTTCCATCTTCAAGCTTACCATAGTGTGAAAAAAGTGCATTAAAAGCAGGAATAATGATTTACAAAGCAAATATAATTGTCTGGAATGAAGTGTTTTCTTAAATAATGTGTAAACCCTTGGAGTTATAAATGGCTCTGAGCCTTGTTAGATGTTGCATGACATAACTACTGTCTATTACCAAAACCTGTGTGTTATTCTGCAGGGAACTGCTGATAGACTTGGGCCAAATGAAAGGCCTGACTGGGACTGCAGAAGTGCGGTTTACTATAAATGATCATGCTTTACCATTGATTTAACTAATGATGAGTGCTCTGAGTGCAACAATAGTAATTTTCTCATAAAGCTGTCAGCAGTTAATCAATCTGCTAAGGGTTTTTCTCCTTCAATGTAAGATTTATTAAATGCGCATCACGCCTTGTTCAGGCTTGCTCAAGCCTGTCTGCTCAAAGCAACTCAAAATGTTTCTCATTGACTTTGATTTTATTTGTCACACTTACCAATAATATTTATATCCACTGCTTACTGCTGAGATAACAGTGCTTAATCTCCTGATGTGGATCTCATGATTCAACTTCTGTTTCTTATGTGTGGTGTGAAATGAGGCTTCGGGTTAATGTCTTGTCTGAGCTCTCTGAGACTTATACTTCAAGCGCCTGAAGGACTTTTTAGGCTGGTACATCTGAAAACAAAAGAAATTTCCCTAATCTACACAATTCCAGCTTAGAATTTTTAAAAAATGTGTGTAACTATACACCACTTTAGTGTTTCAGCACCTCATAAATGCAGTATATGATACATACATAAATGTATTGGAACTAAACTTACCTAAACTTAAGCAATATATGCTGTAAACTTCACACAGGACCCAAATCCCTTTGCATGTGCTTTTTAAAACAGTCAAATTACATGTTGTAATAACATGTTTTTTCACAAACGGAAGCATAACCAGCAGAAAATAACACAGCACTCACTCACTTTGCCTCCCTCACTGTCATATAGAATGACTAAACAAGGGCCAAGAGTGGCTCCAAAGATTTGCAATGAAAATGGACTGTGAGGACCTGTACGGGTGCTTTGGATATTTGGTTTGTCCAGGCCCATGGAGAATCGTAGAAAGAAGAGGGGAGTGCAGGTGCGTCCACTCGTTCCCTTGAGGTTCATGTGACATGTCATGAAAATGGAACGTATCATTGTTGCAAGTGTGGTAAGTGCATCGTGAAGAATTTGTAAGGATAATGTATGTTGTGTGGCCAAACCAGGGTCTCAGTGCTGGTCCAAAGCCCTATAAATATAGAGGGTTGTGTTAGGAAGGGCAACTAATGTAAAATCTTTGCCAAACTAAATATGCAAATCAGACCTACGATATCCATACCGGATCGGTCGAGGCCCAGGTTAACAATGACCACCATCGGTGCAGTTAACCGAAAGGGTGCCAGTGGAAATTGGACTACTGTTGGTCAAAGAAAGAGAGGAGGAAGGTGTGTTCATAGGAAGAGAGAGAAGAGGAAAGTCATGAGTGTTGGACTGAGAGTAGGAACTTTGAATGTTGGTGGAGACATGATGCAGAGGAGGAAGGTAGACATACTGTGTAAAAAGGTAGCAAGGTTAGAAGCTTCGGAGCAGGGTTCAAGTTGTTCTATCATGATGAAGATGGAAAGAACAATGAAGAAGAAGTTATCTTAAAGCAGAAGTTTTTCAGGAGTGTTGTGGAGGTAAAAAGAGCATCACATAGAGTGATGAGTCTGAAGATAGAAATGGAAGGTGTGATGTTCAATGTTGTTAGTGAGTATGTCCCACAGGTTCAATTCAGTTCAATTTTATTTACATAGCCCAATGTTACAGCATAGTTCTCTCAATGGGCTTCACACCTGTATTTCAGAACAAAAAGTCAGTCTTAAAGTATAAACAATAGCAGGTTGCTAAACTACAATAAACAGATAAAGCTACGCTGGGCATCTCTGCCTCCACCTCTGAGAGACTGACCCATACAGATTAGCAAGGCAGAGAGACCGAGATGGAAGGATGCGCAGCAGGTTAGGGTGATTACGGATAGGAATGCATTGGGATGTATCAGTAGTACAGTGTTTCCGAACCCTGGTCCTCAGGGCACACTGTCCTGCATTTTTTTAATCCAACCCTGTTCAAACACACCTGCCTTTGATGACTGTCATTGTCAGAATTCTGCAGAGACTGAAGATGAGCTGAATCAGCTGTGCAGAAGCAGGGTAACATGAAAACATGCAGGAGAGTTTTCCCCTGAGAACCAGGGTTGGGAAACACTGCAGTAGTGTATTGAATATATGGAAAGAATACTTTAAAGAGTTGATGAATTAAGAATATGAGAGCGAACAGAGAATAGAAGAGGGGACTCGTGGAACAGGAAGTAACAAAGATTAGTAAGGGTGAAGTGAGGGGGGCATTGAAGAGGATGAAGAGTGGAAAGGCACTTGATCCTGATGATAGGTGATATTGTATGAGGATGTCTGGAGTGACAGAGAAGTATGTTGGAGCAGTGCAGGACACGAATGAGGGCTGTAAGACAGTGGTGAGGTGTGCTGTAGGAGTGACAGAGGACTTCATGGTGGAGGTGGGATTACATCAGGGATCAGCTCTGAACCCCTTCCTGTTTGCAATGGTGATGGACAGGCTGACAGACGAGGATAGACAGGAATCACCATGGACTATGATCTTTGCAGATAATATTGTGATTTGTAGCGAGAGCAGGAAAAAGGTGGAGGTCAAGCTAGAGAGGTGGAGGTTTGCCCTGGAAAGGGGAGGAATGAAGGTTAGCCGCAGCAAGACGGAGTACATGCGTGTGAATGAGAGGAACACAAGTGGAAGAGTGAGGTTACAGGGAGAAGAGAAAAAGAAGGTGCAGGATTTGAAGTATCTCAGGTCAACAGTCCAGACTAACGGAGAGTGTGGAAAAGAAGTGAGGAAGCAAGTGCAGGCAGGTTGGAATGGGTAGGAAAAGTGTCTGGTGTGATGTGTGATAGAAGACTTTCAGCTCTAATGAAAGGAAAGGTTTACAAAACTGTGGTGAGACCAATCCTGTTGTTCAGCCAAGAGACAGTGGCACTGAGGAAAAGACAGAAAGCAGAACTGGAGGTAGAAGAAATGAAGATGCTGAGGTTCTCTTTGGGAATGACCAGGATGGATAGGATCAGGAATGAGTACATTAGAGGGACAGCACATGTTAGAGGTTTTGGAGATAAAGTCAGAGAGGCCAGACTGAGATGGTTGTCAAAAATATAACAACTGAAAGCTACAAACTCATTCATTCATTTTCCAATCCGCTTTATCCCTTTCGGGGTCACGGGGTTGCCGGAGCCTAACCCGGCTACTCATGGGCGAAGGCAGGGTACACCCCTGGACTGGTCGCCAGTCTGTCGCAGGGGCCACAATCACACACCCATGCACACTCACATCCACACCTAGGGACAATTTAGAGTAACCAATTAACCTATGAAGCATGTTTTTGGACGGTGGGAGGAAGCCGGTGTACCCGGAGAAAACCCACGCATGCACAAGGAGAACATGCAAACTCCACACAGAAAGGTCCACCAGCCAGGACTTGAACCGGGAACCTTCTTGCTGTGAGGCAGGAGCGCTAACCACTGCGCCACCGTGCAGCCCAAGCTACAAACTGTTCATTAGGAATCATCTTTCTGCCTAAAACTACAGGTTCTACATTTGGAGTGGACAGGTGGTTCCAGGGCCATACGGCAAAAAAAATCATAAACTACTCATCTCTGGGCAGCTGTAGTGCAGAAGTAGACCGCTCAAACTCTGATCGGACGATTGCACGTTTGGTTTCCACCATGTGTCGAAATGTCTGATGAACACTGAACCCAAACACGTTGCCTCTGGTGGTTATAGGTTGGTGCCATTGTTCGGCAGCAGAGCTGCCATCATTGTGTGAACGTGTGTGTGCATGGGTGAATGGGACAATTCCTGTAAAGCGCTTTGGGCTTTCAAAAAAGGTAGAAAAAGCGCTTCACAAGTATATGCCATTTACCATTTCTTCATGGACAATTCAGCTACACAACTGTGCTGCTTCTCTCTCAATGATTTTTTAGTTTATTTTTTTACAAAAACAAACTGTCTAATCCTACCTTCTGTTTAGACATTTCTAAAAATTTTATAGAATGTATTTAAACTGACCCAATTTTAACTCATTATGCACTTCATTCATAAAATAATGTTCCAGATGACTAAATGCATAAATATGTATTAAAAGGAAAATAAGATATAAGAACTTTAATGCAACTGAAGGAAGCTTTTTGTTTCAGATAAGGCCTAAATTTCATCTTTCACATTTTAGGGTGTATGGTCAAAGCCTCTAAGACAGATGTCAGCATAAAATCCAGCAATTTTAAAACAGTTTGTATAAATATGACAGTAAACCTGTGTGAAATCAGCAAAACAATAGTTTAATTTTTGTCAACACACACACTCACTGGTCGCTTTGTTAGGCACACCTGTTCAACTGCTCAATAACGCAAATTTCTAATCAGCCAATCATTTAGCAGCAACTCAATGCATTTAGGCATATAGACATGGTCAAGGTGATCTGCTGCAGCTCAAACCAACCATCAGAATGGGGAAGAAAAGGCATTTAAGTGACTTTGAATGTTGGCATAGTTGTTGGTGCCAGACGGGCTTGTATGAGAATTTCAGAGACTGCTCAACCAGGATTTTCACCCACAACCATATTTAGGGTTTCACAGAGAATGGCCAGAAAAAGACAAAAAAAAAACAGTGAGCGGCATTTTTGTAGGCAGAAATGTCTTTTTGAGGCCAGAAGTCAGACTGGTTCCAGCTGATAGAAAGACAACAGTAACTCAAATAACTGCTGGTTACAACAGAGGTCTGCAGAAGAGCATCTCTGAATGCACAACACGTCCAATGTTGAGGCAGATGGACTACAGATGGACTACAGGCAGATGGACCACACCGGGTGCCACTCCTGTCAGCTGAGAACAGGAAACTGAGGCTACAATTCACACAGACTCACCAAAATTGGACGAAAGGAGATTGGAAAAACGTTGTCTGGTCTGACAAGTCTCCATTTCTGCTGCAGCATTCAGATGGTAGAGTCAGATTTTGTCGTTAACATCATGAAAGCATGGACCCATCCTGCCTTGTATTAACAGTTTAGGCTGGTGGTGGTAGTGTAATGATGTGGGGGCTATTTCCTTGGCACACTTTGGGCCCCTTTGTACCAATTAAGCATGGTTACAATGCCACACCCTTCCTAAGTATTGTTGCTGACCATGTCCATTCCTTTTTGACCATAGTGTACCATCTTCTAACTCTACTTTTTAATGTAAAATTGTATTCTGATGATCATCAATTAGTATTACACAACTGTTACACAATGTGTGATTCATGTTACTGTTAACTGAATACATAAAATAATGTTTTTTGAGAACAATTAATAAGCAGTTTTGTTACATGAAAATCTGCACTAGATCTGATCAGAACAGGATTATGAAAACTATGCAAGACTACAAAATTAAGTAACTATGTAGGGGTGGGATTATATAAATTCGCTTCTTCCCACTCCTTTTCAAGCAATTCATCAAGCTCTATTAGACTTCAGTTATCAATCAATATACTTGACAAATGTTACAAATGTGACTTAAGTGTGTTGTTTTTGCTTGTTTGTTTGTTTTCAAAATGTTTGTTTTTTTCTTTTCTTTCAATCAATGCATTTCATTGTCTCAGTAATGAGTTTGATAATTCTGTGTGATTATTTTCATGTACTGTCCAATTTATGCTTGAAATAAACCAATCAATCAATACTTCCAGCAGGATAAGGCTCCATGTCATAAAGCTGGAATCATCTCAGACTGGTTTCTTGAGCATGACAATGAGTTCACTGGACTCAAATGTCCTCCACAGTCACCAGATCTCTGGGATGTGGTGGAACGGGAGATTAGCATCATGGATGTGCAGCCGACAAATCTGCAGCAACTCTGTGATGCTGTTATGTTAATCTGGACCAAACTCTATGAGGAATGTTTCCAGTACCTTGTTGAATCTACGCCACCAAGGATTAAGGCTGTTCTGAAGGCAATAGGGGTCCAACTCGGTACTAGCAAGGTGTTTTGCTAATTTGCAAGTTTGAGTAAATTTCTTAAGCTTGGTTAAAAAAAAAAAAAAGAAAGAAAAAAAGCCTATTTTGCCAATGCTGTGTCTATACATTTGTTATTTTAACTATTAGTATACTGTCCAAATGATTTAAAAACCCATTCTGATTTTTGAAAAAAGATATTTTGAATTTTTAACATGTTCTTTAAGCATTTTTCTGATTATGGAGGACATACATAAAGATAATTAAGCTTAAAATTACATTTCTGAGAATTTTTTTTAATTGACATTGTTGGGAATCAGGAGCAAACAAAAAAGCGTTGAAAAAAAGGATATTTTTACATAGAAAAAACAATAGATGTTTTGCAAGCTCCTGGCTCTGCTCCATTTTGATGCATCCTCTTGTAGACGACTAGATCGATGAACATCCTAATTTCTGGATAGCTCTGATTTAACTCGCTATTTTTGTTTCACTGCTTATTTTGGGTTCCAGTTTTGAGGGGCAGGAAACTTGTGGCTGAAAGTGTAAACAGAGATGAAGGGAAGTGAGGGAAATCTCAGAATTTTTTACAAACTAGTGTCACTCTGCATAAGCTAATTCCTATAAACAACACAGGTTTTATGATTTTGCCAAAAAAAGTGGCATAATAATTAAAAGACCACTGGGAAAATGTTTAAAAATATATCAAAAGATGACTCTTAATTTTATTTAGAATTGCGAGAAAATGCTCGTTTCAAATTAATATTGTTTAATTTGTAAACAATTTGTTTTGCATTTCAGTTTTCTGTTTTTTCTTGACACATACTTCCTTCTTATGTTGTAGAAAGAAATACATCTCAATAAAATGAAACCTAACATTTTTACTTTTTAATTCTAATTCTGTAATTAGAAGGCTTGGTGGGAAACATAAAACACATTTATACTGAGTGCAATTACCGATTTCCTTTTGAATGCTTAAAAACATTTGAGCTATTGAAAGGTATTAAGTAACCTTTCAAAATAAAGAACTCTACAGCCTACATCAAATACCTGATTTTAAAAAAAATTGTAAAAAAAAAAGTTGCATAGTGCAAATCTGAGCTCATATTTAAAATGAAATTATTATTTGTGCTGTCAGTGCTGCTCCTTCTGCTCCACTTTGAAGTCAGATAATAAAGTGATGTTTAATGTGGTCATGGGCTTCACATACAGCCTTCTAACTGCAGTCAGCTCCTTTAAAACACACAGCCAAGGCTGTAATTTTTACAAGTTAAGGCAAAATGTGCTCTAAATGCAGTATCACCGTTTCAGATGAGTGGGGAACCATCTCATCAACATTTGATATTCAGTCAAGCATCGTTCTCCCATCGAGTGGCATGGTGTTATTAAAAGTATAATCATAGATTTTGTGAATGAAATGATTCCATCAAATGGCAGGTATAAAACACCTATTTAAGAGTGTTTTACATTTGGCCCCCATCCAAGGTTTTTTTTTTAAGAATGAGAGCATAGGTTACTATGAACATAGGTCTGATATTACACATGTAAAAAGGCAGCTTTCCTATTTTGTTGAGAAAACGTAATAAATTGCATTGCCGTGTAACTATTTTCAGTATTCGTACACTGCAAAAACAGGCCCCTCAAAAATAAGTCAAAAAATCTTACTCTATTGGCAGATTTTCTTTTAATAAGCAAAATAATCAGCTACTAGTGTAAAGAATAAGTCTTATTTTAAGAAAAAAATCTTGTCATTGTGACATGTTTTCTCAAACAAAGATTATTTTGCCATAGAAAAGCTTTTGTTGGAAGACAAAAACTAAGATAATTTTTCTTCAAACAAAGGGTTGTTTTTGCAGTGTATGAATTCAGAAAACGATTATTTTAATGATAAATTATTTATTTTTCATCTCATTCACTTTTTTAAACATAGATGTGTCTTAACTCTGCTTTTTACAGCTAAAAATGTGACAAACTTGGCAGCAAAACAACTTTTTACAGCAGAAGAGTTTCCTCCTTTCACGTATTTCAAGTGTTAATCTACAAAAAAGGAGTCTTATACTTTGCAGCCTCAAAGCTTAAACAGCTCTTACATTCCAAGTCTACCGCTTAACAGGTTTTTGTTGGTCTCATCAGACAAACAGAGAATAACCAGGAGGAAAAAAGCTGCTGGCTGTTGAGCTGGGACCACCAGCGGCTCCCCTCTGCGGCTTTTCCAGCTGTATGAGGCGCTGTGGTGCTGTAAGAACAGGATAGCTCTTGAGACGATTGCCTTTCACTCCTGAGATGGTGCGTAAACAGAGCAGCGGCCGACAGATGGGCCTCACCAAACTAGTCCCGTTGACCTTTCAACCCCACTGTCCGGCAGCCCTCTCATCTGTACAAGAAAATGCAGAGGAATTCCAAGGAGATTATCATCCTTTGTGTCCTTTGGTTTGCAATCCACTGGAGATGATGGATACAGAATACAACAGCAAACGTAGAGCGCATTCCTGGCTTTCCAGCACGGTAACACCTTGTTGTATCGACGTAATTCCATTACACAGAAGTTGCACGTGTAAACAGAAAATCATGCAGTGTTTGTTTATGCATGTTGTTTGAATAAAAACATGCATTTTGGTTAAGGTTGACTACCAGCCCGTCTTACAACAATTAGTATCCAAACAAAAGACGCGACTTCAAACTAACTACTTTAGTAACATCATGACATAATAAAGGTTCGATTTGATGCAACTTCTGCTCACTGCTGTTTACCTGCTGACAGCGTTTGGATGGAAAGAGAAGTAATGAGAAAGCTGACTGAATGAAGGATTTCACCTTCCCTGGTGAGACAGAGGAGTAGCAATTTAGAAAATTATCACTTCAGATTGCCTGAAGCTACACTTTTCTATATTCTCATCCCAGTTTTTTTCTTTACATTTTTCCAAATATAAACAAAGTCTGTCATTGAATTAAAAACGTTTTTTGGGCCATTTTTTCCAGTCTGATATTCTTGGTTTTATTTCACACACATATATGCTTAGTTTTCTACTTCCACTTCCCATTTTAAGTTGTATTTTATTAAAAATTACATCATACAAGATTTTGGTTTCCTTTACAAAAAATGCTTCTGTTCTTTCAGATTTGCTGCAAAAAAAGTTGGGTTAAAAGTTTGTATTTTTTTTAAAATAAAACTTAAGATGTTCTGTTGGAAAATTCTGGTTAATCTCTGTAAAAAGTAAATATCTTAAATCAAAAACCTACTCCGCTCCCTGAGTGATGAAGGATGGAAGGAGTTGCTGTATCTACAGAAGCATTCCATCAGGGTTCACTGATGTGAACCCTAACAAGTCAAACTTTAAAATGAGATACAGAATCTTTAGTTTGAAACTAATTCTTTGGAGACAAATTCTGAATCAGAGAACAGCTCAAGTTTCTTTAGCTTGAGGAAATAGATCCCACTGTTAAGTAAATACACAATAAAATTAAAACGTGCACAACTTGCACATTTTAATGTCGCATTAAAATCGTTCCACTGCACAAAAACACAAATAAAAATTGTTTGAAAACAGGAGGAATTGTTTCCTCAGAGGAATTTCAGCGGAATGTATTTTCTATTGTGTATTTAGCAAAGGTGAGCCAAAAAGCAGAGGCATTTAAGTAAAATAAGAAAAAACTAAAGGCTTTTGTATGACCTAAGTGTAGCCACATGGTGCCATTGATAAAATGTGTTTGATCAATACACTGATCATTCACCTTTACACATGCAACTAATTGTACTTTAATTTTTCCTGGTTGAATGCATGCAGGTTTTTGCACAAAATTTGAAAGGACAAACATCATTAGATGCAGTTTTTGGCTTAAACTGTCAAGCTTAATAGTTGAGGAATGATGATTTGACAGGTCCTGGGCAACAGTGAACCTGTGTTATGATACGTTTTACAGCAGAAAATGTATAAATTAACATTTATTTAGTAAAAAAAAGATTTACAGAGGCAATGGCGTCTCTACTGAAATGATGTAGTCAGTCTTTAAAGTCCCACTCCAGTCATCTATTGTTCTAATGTCAAACCGTTCCCAGTGGCCTTTCAATTATAATTAGGCAGTTTTTAGCCCAAATCAAAGACCTGTGTCATTTTCTTTGACATAGTTTCTGTAAAGTCGCAGTAGTTCATTAAAAGTCTCCTCTGAGAGGACTAATAAGCCTCCCAACACTTTATATCATCTCATTACTTACATGCTCTCCTGCTATCCAACAGCCCCTCACAATCCAAACCTAACATTACTGGTGCAACAAAAATGGTGAGAAATATTGGAGCTATCCAGCTGTACAGTTCTGAGCCTGATACCAGATCAGACGTACATGGATCTAGTCAACTATGTTGTCATCTATTTTGTATCATATCTGATACATCAGGTCACACAGCTCAAATACATCTCTTTTCCTGAGCTAACAAAAACATTTTAAGACAAAAAAAAAGAAAAATACAAGAAATTTGTATTTCCATTCTATTGCTCTTGCGGAGGGCTGAAAGACTCATGTATCAAATATGACACCTTTGGCTTTAAATGGTTAATTTTCTTTATGTTTGTCCTCCATCATGAGAAAAATGCCACAAGAAATGTTAAAAGACACCAAAAACACAATTTTCATTGGAGTGTGTTTAAATTTTTTTAGTCCATAATCATTTCAATCATTTCCTAGACAACATAGAGAAAAGATTGGTAATATCTTATATATTTTGGCTACAAGTCAATTACGTGTTTTTTAACATCAGTTTATGGTTTTTGTTTACTTGATGTTTCAAAATCTAAAATTTGGGATTTGAAAAATTGCTTCTGAAAGGGTGAATTTCTTCAGATTGAAACAACCATTACCCCTGCCATTATTTGACCATCCCTCTAACATCTAGTTGTGTTGCTGCCTTTTTCATCTGAATCAGATATGTAACTATAGATTTGTGAATGCACACACATTCTGTGCCTTTGAGATAAACAACCATGCAGCATAGTTTAAACTGTTTCTGATCCGTGCTGGAGCATTTTTAACATTCCTTATGGAGTTTTAATCTGCTTTACTTTCTTTTCATTGAATAAGCTGGTCAGGTCAGCATTGTGGTTTGTTTTCTGGGCCAAATGTAGGCACTCAAAGTACTGTGAGAAATAACTAATTGATCCTATTGTGCCTCATCTTTAAATTTTTTCCATTTTTCACCCAAAAATGGGCGTGCAGACTAGATGTTTCCCGTGTTTCGTCCTGACATTGTCTTTAGAGATGTTTTGCAGAGTTTCTCTCTGTATCAATATTTCTCCTGTGGAGCTCCAGGATCAGGCTAAAAGCACTCATGCTTATATAACAATGCTGATTAACAGAACATTTCCCTTTTGTGGACGACCACAAAGAGCAACTCTTAGCGTCCCTGTGGCTGAGTCACCACAGAGCTTGGGCCCCATTCATGTTTTTCCCATGTTGCAATTTACTCACTGAATTAGGCTTCCACCAGAAAAAAAGTGTTTCAGTCCCAATTATCATCTGGCAAGGAAGAGAGGCAGTCGGAAAGGGGTGGAGGGGTGGGATGCTTAAGCCTTTTCACCAGCGCTGCCTTGTTTCGCCTGTTCCTCTCCTTGAGAGAGTAATGTGTTTCCTCACACAAAAGGAGGATCTTCAGAGATATGCCAAGAGTCTGGAGAGTGTGTTTGCTGGACCTGTGAAGAGACCTCTTTAGGAGGCTTTGGGGACAATGGAGCATGGGCACCGGCCATGGTTTACTTTGTCCACGGCAAGCATTTCACACGCACCAGGGGCAACAGCCGGTCCGAGCAAAGGCACAACATTAGTCCGAGTTATTGAAAGGCCTTTTTCATCTTTGTAACCAAATCAGTGCAATGATTGCTCTGAGTTAGTTTCGGTTTTTTTAGCTACATGGGACTCTTCACACTTCTTTACCAGCAAACTATTTTCACTCTGATGAGGGGAAATTATTGCTTTTGTGGTACAGATACCGTCAGCTAAATCATCTGATTTAGCTTTGTGATCAATGAACAGAGTAGGATCTTTGTGCATCTATTTTTTTAATTCTGCTGTTCATGAAAACTCATAAATATTGTTTAGCAATCACCGAACATGTAATTCTATTAATAGCATAATTAAAATGCTCCTTTGTAAATAAGGTACATAGAGGTTGATGCTAGCTAACATTTTTATTTTTTCTGTTTCAGGTAATTAACAAGTTTGTTAAGGATATGTTTGTTTGCTTGGTTTTTTTTTTTACTTTTTTATACCAAACACATCAAACTTGCACTTAATTAAAATGTATCTCAATGCTTAAAAGAGCAAACTATCAAGACTTTACTGCATCAAGAGTCTGCCCCACCTGCCTCCACCTCATTGTTTGTCACTCAATGGTCAGGTTGTTGTTGCTATAGAAATATATAGATCTGACAACCCCTGTGTTCCTCACACTGAGGGTTAAACACAATAGAAAAATAGTGGAGAAAACAGATTAAAATTCTTGCAATTGAGCAGAAATCACTCCGTGTTAGGAACATCATCATAAGTAAAGCAAAAATACAATTAAATGTTTATAAAGTGTTCTCTTTTTTTATCCATCATCTGACAGATAGATTCTTATTTAAAACATATATTTTACGCTTTTTTTCAGAGTATATGTTGAGTTTTTTGTTGTTTTTTGTGCATAGTTTTGCTGGAGTGAGACATACTCAGGTGCGACTTATATGTGATTTATGTGCATGAGAGCACTGTAGTTGTGTGTGTCAGTATTTGCTACTGACAGCAACGTAGAAGAAGAAGCACCGCTCAGTCTAAAGCTATGTTCTCACTGACCTCCGCAACGTGCATTCAAGTGACTACCTTCAGTGAAAAGTCTATTTAATGGCGTGATATGCGTGTTTTGGGCTTCCATGTTTTAAATTTTTATGACTGTTTTCAATCTGTTATTGTCATCTATTCTGCTTTTCTGATTTGCCTTTTAAGATGAAATTTCTGTTCTTGTTCCCTTAATTTGTCAAATAAATTTCTCCTAAAAATGTGACTTATACCTCAGTGCAACTTATATATGATTTTTTTCTTAATCATTTTTGGTTCCTGCCACTTATAGTCTGAAGATTACGGTAGCGATCTGTGGGTCATTTTCATAATGAGAGAATAATGCTGAAAAAAACCCAACAGTTCTCCTCCAAGCAGCACGCTCCTGTGGAGCAGTCACCTGAGACAACCCATAAATACTTTGTTATGAAGTACCTGATAACAGTGGCAGGTGAGCTCTTACGAAAACAGAGCCACCTCAAACATCAGCCTCTGAGCAGCATTTCCAACCGATGTGTTAAATATTAATCTTACGCATTCCTGCGAGATCACAGTCAAATCTACTTGTGGAATGCAACATTAAGCTCTGCAACTGTACCGTACTTCCTAAACCATGAAGAAAGGCATGCTGGGAAGACCTGTGCAGATTGTTTCTTAACCTCTGTCTCTCATCAGGGCGCTCTCAGTCCTGATCCTTAAATTACTGCTCATCCAGGAGACCCTCCACACTGGCAGAGTTTGACAAATATGATCGCCGTATTCTCCCTTTGGTTTAAGTCAACAAAAGCATGGAGACAGCCAGCACTGACATTTGGACTTTGGCTTCTAAAGGCCATTCAGTTCATGAGGTGAAGGTGTGACTGTATGCCAAACACATAAAATCCTAATGGATCACATGGTGCAGGTTTTGAGTAAGCGTGTGCAGGCAGATTTTTTTTTATTATAAACCACTCAACAGAATTAGCTTTTGACCTACATTTCCTTTCATGCGTTTGAGTGCTTAAGCTACAACTCAGAAGAACTGTGACTTGACTTATTGCCTAAGCAACCCACCAAAAAAAATAAATAAATTAAAAAAGCAAGTAATTTACAAATGTTTTGCTGAACAACAATGAAACCTTCTTTTCAGAGCTGTTTATGGTTTTGTTGCCTCCGTGGCATTTGAAAGGGTTTTTTGTGTCTGACTCACTCCAGTTGTAAATGCTTACAGATAACTTCCGAAGATTGAAAATCCTCCTTTGATACTGTGAGGATGTGGGTGGACAGGTCCGTCAATGGCGCCTTTCTGAATCCAGCTTGTCTTCTGATGGCGTATCTAATTAAATATGTTCCCTCTATTACTATAAAAAAATAATCTGAAAACAGTAAAAACAAGATATAAAAACACAAATACCATAAGAAAAAAATGACAAAATGAAAAAATTATGAGATAACTATTTTAACCAAATTGTGAAATATATGGGTGTTTCATGGCAAAGACAGGAAGACTCTGGAGTATGTAATATGATAGTGTAGCATCTGATAACATAGAATAATGGCAAACAACATATTGACAAGCTGTAATACTCTGAAAGTTGATACAGAGAGAAAACAGTGACAGAAGGGTGACGGACTGTTATGATTAGACTCAATATTCATTTTTTTTTTTTTATTTTACATTACATAAAGTACATAATTTATAAAGATTTAAAAATGAACGGCTAAACTGTACATTAAGCAAGACATATTGTAAGATAAAGAAGCATTAAAATGTTACTAAGGGAAATTTCTGCAAATGATAATTGTTAAATAATTCTGAACTGATATGAAATCTGGTGCTGTCACTACACAACGTGCAACTTTTTTGTCCTACTGAGGAGGAAGTTCTGTTTTATCCTGGCATATTTTTGGGTTATTTCTAGCTGAATACTATTGATCCTACAGTCCAAATCTACAGTGCAAATTAACTCAAAAACATATTAAAGATATATTAACATGCCATTAAAGATCACAACAACAAATTAGAAAATAAACATTACATTTTAGAAATAAAAAAGTGTTAAAAATGTAATAACAAAAAGAACATTTTTTTTTCCAAAAATTAAAATATGTTAAAATAATAAATAAAAAGATAAATAATACAAGAAATTGAAAAACATAGGTATTATGGGATGTCACTGATTAGACGATGACATTAGAGTTTCAAAGAAGAGGGAAAGCAGAAGGATGTTTTGCTCAAACTGATGATGATGAGTATCTATCAACTGTGGTAAAGAGAAGTTCAATCATCAAACTTTTGCAGTGACCGTGGCGAGAAGCTGGAAGTCCCCCTCCGATCATCTTTTGATCTGTTTTCAAAGCAGTCCCAGTGGTCTTTTCATTATGATTATGTTGTTTCAGACAAAATCAACAAACTTTTGTCTTTTTCTAGAACATAGTTTCTGCAGAGTGGCAGGAGTTCGTTAGAAATTCGGCTCTGAGTTGTGTCCACATTTGGTGGTGCAGAGTAAACCTGTGTTTATTTCTCACCATCCCTTTATTTACAAGCTCTCCCACTAGCTTACAGCATCTCAAATCCCAACCTAACATTACCGGTGCAACAAAACTGGCGAGCAATATTGGAGCCATCCAGCCGTACAGCTTTAATGCCAGCTCAGACCAGAAAACAAAGACCTACTTGGATCAAAGTGTTTACAAGAGGATGCATTAGAATGGAGCAGGAAGCTTGTGACCTACTGATTGTAGTTTGTACGTAATAACTACAAGCTTTTTCAGACTAAATGTTTTTATCTGCTCTTGATTCACCAAAATTTGAACAAAGAAATACTCAGAAACGCAGTTTATATTTTAATTTTCTTTATATATGTCCTCCATCATGTCAAAAAGGCTGAAAGAACATGTTTAATACACTTTTTTCATTAAATGGGCCTTCAAAGATATATCTTTTGTCAGATGATATTGCCATATCAAATAATTTCCTGTTGAAAATGTGAACAAACGTCATCATCCAATCAGTGGCATCCTACCTACTTTTTCAACTTACTTATTTTGTTTCATTTTTTAACATTTAATTTCAAATTCTCAAAATTACTTCTGTTTTTCTTTTGATGTTGTTTCTTTTTTGGGAGGAATTTTTTTCTTTTAATTTTTTGGGGAAATATGTTTTGGTTTCTGGAATTTTGTTTCGGTTTCTAAAAAGTAATGTTGTTTTTTTATAAGTTGTTTTGCTTTTATAATTGCTGTTTTGATCTTATATATGTTTTTGTGTTAATGTAATTTGCATTTTCGGACAACGTACAACTTTAAGCATGTGGTTGGGAAATAAAGTGGTACTCTGTCACAGAAAAAATGAGCAGAAAAAAACTGTTTAGACGACATTCAACCGATGAAAAATTTTGAAATGAAATGAAATCGTGCAAAACAACGTTAAAATATTACATTTTGTAATTGTCACAAAAATTTTGATTGTAGAAATATGCTACAAAACATAAAATAATCCAAAAAAACTTGACCTGAAACTGGGTTTTTGGTTGAAATTGACTTTAAACCATTGTGTGCTCTCTGTTTTTTACAAAGAAGCAGAAGAAAGTGGAAGTTATTGTCACAACAATTTTACAACAAGCCTTTTAAAATCTCTGCTTGTTTTTTAAAAAAATATAACAGAACGTCTTCATTCTTTTCTGTCTCACTCGTCTTTTGTTGTTAGATTTCCCAATATTTAAATTATTCAAAAGGTTATACTGTGTACGGATTTTAAATTAACTCTTTGGAGCAATTTTCTTCTAAACATTTGGAAACAATTATGTTTTTTTTTCTCAATTAAGCATGATAATGTAGCCCATGTATTCATAAAATAGCCCATGTAATTCTAATTTTTCAAAATTATCTTTAAATACCAACAAAAATGAAGCATAAACACATTTAAATAAAATAATATTTGCAGTTACGCAACAGACAGGAAATGTGTACATATTCTGATTACATGGATGAAAATTAGTGTATCTGTTTCCTGTTTATGAATCTGCACTGTCCCATTCTAATAAATGATATATAAATATATTTTTGAAACAAAGCAGTGTGGTCAACTCCAGCCTTTGTTATTTTCTTATGTTTATTGCTGTTTAATAGAAATATATTTTTTAAAATAATAAGTCTTACATAAGTACTAGATTTGAAATTAGGGCATAAAAACAACCTATTGTAGGATTTTAGACTGTCTTTGGGGTGCAGTGAACAAACTGTCCAAGGAAATAGAAAAGCCACACAAAGATACCAGAAATAAATAAAAAAAAAACATTATGCTCAAATGTTGTACAAGTAACAGAGAAAGAAAATGTTTTATTGCTTTTTATTATGATAAAGAAGTTGGGAATGAAACTTGAGGAAACCCTTTTGGACAACCTTGGTTTTGCTCATCATTATGCGGATTCTGTGAACGGTGTGTAATCTCAGACAAAGGCTTTTTGGTAAAAGAGGATGCTGGCCTTACAGCAGATTAATGCCACGGCGATGTGTTCCGCCGCTGATGATCCGGGCCTAAACACACCCTTCACGGGGAAGTGGAAATGTTGGGGCTCCCTTCCACTAAAAGGGCGTGGGGCCATGGGGTGACATGCACTGCAGAAATCATCCTGTTGGTAATGTTCTCACCATGAGGAAGAAAGGATGCAGAGAGAAAAGACAAAATAATTCAGGTCGCTTTTGTTGAAAATCCTCCCAAGAGCTACTCAGGCCATGATTTCATTATCAGTCCGACTCGCACTAATCCTCTCAGAGAGGAGCTGGCCCTTGTTGGATGTCCATGCTTGGGTATCAGAAACTCTGGGTGTCAAAGGGGATGGGAGGGTCCAATATCCCTGAAGTTTACTGTGTGTGTTTGCGAGGCTGTGTAATTAATTGCGCGTGTTGGCAGATGAATGTAGAAATGCTGGTGTGTGTGTTGAGTGGAATGCTGGATGTTTGAGATCCTCCCCAGGCTCTCTAGACTGTTTTGATTTCCCACTTCATGGAGGACGTGAGCGTAATCTCCTCAGGATTCCCCCTCTAGAGGTCTTTAGCTGCCATAAGCCACTATTCAACAGGCAAAACCCAACATGCGCTCCACACAGCCTGCTGGTATTACTGTGTGATCGGGGAGGGGAGAAGCCTTAATCTGCCCTTGTGGCTAACCTGTTGCTGAATAGAAAGCAGTGGCAGCCAGCCAGGGGACAGCCTTTACTGACAAAGAATAGTCTTCATCTTTTTGACCATTTAGAAGAAAAACCTAGGAAGAAAATAGCAAAAATACTAATTTTCGTCAAATCAAATCAAACTTTATTTGTATTGCACTTTTCAACGCATGTAACTCAAAGTGCTTTACAAAAAAACACAACATAATTTCAAAAACAAACAAAAAGACCAAGACATTGCACAAAACTATGGATGAAACTCAAACAAGGCCCACAACAACCCCTCCCCACACACACACACCTACATACACACACCATGGAAAAGCTTAAAATGATGCAAAGTAGAAATCTGGCTTTGTACTGAAGTGGGGAAACGATATTTCACAACAAACTATATAATGGGGACCTGTCCACACCTGTGCCCCCCACTCAAGTTCACAGAATACGCTACCACAGGACGCCCCCAGATCCAAGCAAAGAACCAGACCTGGAAGATCCCACTGCAGCCACTCCGTTTACTGAGAAAGCATTTTACCAGGTTTGAAGTTGTTTTAACTTCTCTTTACTCTACACCTTTCCTAGCTTTTCTAAATAAAATCTGAACTGTCAAGAATTTTTTGACTTGTTAAGAGCTAAGATGAGGAAATTATTATTAAAATGAGTCAAAATCCTCCTGCTCCATACACTTGACAATAGATGAACTTGATTTAAGACTCAAAAACTCATTTTTGGTTCAATTTTAAGGATTTTAAAGGTCAATAAGTGTTGACAATTTAGACTTGCATTCATTATCATTATTTTGGAAAATTATATTTATGTTCTAAAAATAAATGCTACTTTTAGTTGTTTTTGTTACATAAAATTAGTTTCTGCATGGACAGATAATTTTACTACTATTAATTGATTTTCAGACTATAAGTCTCCGTTATGTTGTTTTCCTGTTATTAGGAAACCTCTTTTTGTAGTGTGTTGATTTCCTAGTTCAATTAAGTTGAATTGTCTTTCTCTGTGTTCACGCCATAGAATATTTATTTTTGTTTGCCCCAGTTTTTGTCATTTCTTTAAAATCCTACTTTACTGATGTTCATATTTTAAAATCATTTTATTTGGAATGTAAAACAATGTTCTAATGTTATGTTTTAAGTGCTCATTTTCCAGCTGACTGAATGCAGTGGAAATGTGTGTCATGAACACTTTAAAGACCCACTTTTTGATCTATTGTAAAAGTGTTTCCAGTGGTTTTTAAATTATGATTTTGCCATTTTTATGCCAAGATAGAAAAAACAAGCTTGTGTTGTTTTTAAAGACATAGTTTCTGCAGAGTGGTGGTAGTTCATCAGAAATTCACCTGAGTTAGTTCCTAACTCAGATTTGTGGACGTGCCCTTCCCCTCCTCGTTGCAGAGAGCTCGGAGCTCGAGCAGGAAGATTGTGACCTTCCCAGCATTTTTTTCTACAAATTAGCTCTTTTTTCAAACTGCAATTTTTCATCTGCTCCTGATTCATAACGATTTGTATAAAGAAACACATAGAAATGCAATTTTAAGCCTAACTTTCTCAAAATATACCCTCCATCAAGAGAAAAATGCCACAAGAACATGTTACAATATCCTCAAACACGATTTTCATTGGAGTGGGTCTCTAAAGACCACACACGACTAAAATGAACACTCCATTTTAAATTCCCAACAACTGTTTCTTTATATAGTCGCTTACACTTTATTCCAGATTTGATCCTAAACCAAATTTATGTTAATATCCTAAGAATATTTGGGTTGATGGCTAAAAAATAATTTATTTGGATAAACAAATAGGTGACAATGCTAATCTATTGGCTTTATAACAAAAGCTGAAATAATCTAAGTGTTTAGGTGAGGCTCATTTGATTAGAATCCAGTTACCAAACTGATATTTGGACGCCGTATTAAAGTTTTGTCGCAGAAAATACCATAAATAAATCAATGGTTATGAAGTTAGGCCACTCAAGTAAATCCAGATGATTTACCAGGGTTTAATCTAAAAGCAAGTATTGTTAGGAATAACAACATAAAAGTGGGATGGAAGATATATACAAGGACTTGGGTGACCTGAATGCAGCGCAGTAGCTTGCCCTCCCCACCAGCCAACAGATTCATGTCACATTGCACATATTGATGGATTACTGGCTAGTTTAAAGAGCTTAAAACGAGTTCCTCTGCTGGGCGATCAAGTCTGAGCAGTGTGCCTTATAATGCAGCACTAAGAAGAAAAGGCCCCATCACACTGGCTCTCTGTTACTCTCAAGGTCCCTCGTCATTTGACTGTCTGAATGCCTTTGTGTGACAGTTGTAGCTAAGCAGCACTGATTGCAGCCAAGCCTCACCGTGTTACTATGGAAATGGCACTCAGGTTACTCCTTTTGTGCTGTGCTGTTATACTTTCATCCGTAATAAATATATTTTTTTCAGAGCTGAAGGTTTGATTGAAAATTTTGCTGAGGATGAATAAAGTTAAACTGTGAAGGAATGCTCAGACTCATTTACTTCAGGATGATTTAAGGCATAAAAATGCTTTTGGGTCACTCCGATTTTGTTTCAGAAGAAGAATTTTGTTGTAGGAGGAATTTTTGAAAAAGGAGCCAAAGATGACAAATTTGAAAATTTCACAAGTGCATCAATATTGCTGCTTTAACCTTTTGGCTTGAATTAATCAACTTTCACTACACCTTTTTGTATATAAAAAATTGACATAAAACTGGTGAATATTTTCACAAAAAAATCTTCAGCATTCTAACAACAGGCTGAAGGACGTTTTCTTTGGTTTTAGACAAAGGTCATTTTTTAGTTTTTGTAAATTCAAACTAATAGTCAGTTAAACTTTTGTTTTTATTGACTTTACTGATTTCAATCATTTCACATCATATGTCTCTATTTTGAACATACCATTAAACTCAGGACTCAGCTTAATTTAGCATCAACTTGAATATAAAAATAAAGTTGAGAATATGTTTAGTAAATTTGGAAATAAATTATTCATGGCAGTTTACGCAATGCAGTTTCCCCCAAAAAGGATCACTTCTGTTAGATCATTGGTTGTTGAGTTGTTTTTTGTTGTCATTTATTTAATACAAATACAATATTAGACCTTGTGAGCTCAAATGTGTTTTTTTAAAATTATCTTTGGAATATTTTTTGTTTTTGTTGCCTCGTGGTCTTTTTGTGCTTTTCTCTGATTATTTTTTTTAACTAACAGAAATTTGATTCAGTTCATTTTATTTTTTTATGAAACTTTTACCAAGAAAATCAGTTTACAACAGAGAACAGATGTATATCTATATATTATACTTCTTCAAAGCACAATATTTTTCCTCAATAAGTTGTTTCAATAATAATGTTAAAAACTGCTCATTGCATTTTTAAAAATGTACAAATGTATTGTACAAATTAAAAATTGTTCAAATGAATGTAAATCCTTATATGTATTTTATTTGCAGCTGTTGTTTTTTTCCTTTTTTGCCACAGTCAACAACATGATTGCCAAATATTAAACCTTTTTAACCATAATTTAAATATTTGAATCAGTTTCCTGATTGGCAAAAGCTGAAATTTTGTGATCAACGAAGGCTAATCTTTTCAAAATAAGGTATATTTGATTGTGAGCAGCGCTTTACCTCGGCAGACAGTATAAATACTGCATGTGTCATCACTGAGCTTCTAAGAAGTCATCGTTGCGGTGCTCTCAGATTGGCACTGCACTGTTTGAAGTTGTCTGTGTGAGAAAGAAGCAGAGGGACAATTATCTTGTATGTCCTCAGGAGTTCTGACATTGTGGAGGAAAGGCTGAGTAAAGGAGATCAGAGGAGGGAACACACAGAAATACATCTGAGGCCTTTGTAGATCCCAGGTATTACCGACTGTCTGAATTACCAGGATACACACACTTCACTAGACAGTCAACATGTCATGTCTTAACAGCGTTTGGCCTAACCTAAGAGCCAAAATTCTTAAATGAAGCCTGGTGAGCTCTGTGCCATTTCGCAAGCTTAGATGAGGTCTTAAGCCTCAACAGAAGATGAATGCCGAGTGCTAAATTAATTTGAGGCATTTTCTTTTGTGCGCTGACAAAAGCGACCAGGTTGGTGCTGCTTTCCATAGCTGATGACAGATCATTGGGCTGCTGTGTTTGCCCAGGTGTCAGGCCTCCCGTTGCAGACAAGCAGAGGGTTTGTCAAGGCCGCCGAACCTCACATTGCTGAAGTAGCTGTGTCTTGATTGTACAGATCGTCTCATTCAGAGCTGCTGTGAAAGAAGTTCTAAAAAGTAATTGTGACAAAATAACGGTCATTGAAATGTTGGAACATGCCCTGTATTCAACACATTTCAGGCTGCAAGGAAGAGACTTTTCAAACATCTTTCCTTCAGAGTCTTACACTTGTTGAAGTTTGTACTCTTAAAGAATTTTCCAAGCATCAATCAACTAGAAATGTATGAATTTAAAGCTGTTTCAATTGCTTGGTAGAATAAAAAAAAATCATATTTGGTAGATTATTGCAGGACTGGTTATGCATTTCTGAAGTATAAACTTAGTGAGCATTTAAACTGTTGGATCTGCGTGATCCTGATGTTTATTGTATTTTGTTGAAGTTAAAGACCCATTCCAATGAAAATTGTGTTTTTGATGTTAACATGTTCTTGTGGCATCTTTTTCTCATCATGGAGGACTTATAAAAAGAAAATTGAAATTAAAATTCAATTTCTGTATATTTCTTTATGTAAACCATTGTAAATCAGAATCAGATGATAAAAAGCAGTTTAAAAAAGATGATATCTGTGATTTAGAAAATATACCTGGGCAGGCCACAAGCTTCCTGCTTCGCTCAAGTCTGACGCATCCACGTGTAGACAACAAGATGTACATCTCAGTTTTCCTCGTCTGAGCGAGAGAGAGTTAGTTACAGACAAGATGGCGTCCAGACACATCATTAGCCGTTCCTAACCCTATCTCCTTATAAATTTGTGTTTTTCGACCAAAAATTGCAGTTTTTTTGGTCAAGAACTTCTGGCGATTTTGTGGAGCCATGTTGTTGTCTGCGACCAGGACCTCTTGGTCCAAGCTGGCATCTGGCTCAAAACTGTTTGGCTGGATGTCACCAGTATTGCTCGCCATTTTTTTTTGCACCGGTAATATAGGGGGTGTGAGGGGCAGGAAAACATGCACTGTAAACAGAAGGCTTAAAACAACAAGGAGGGGAAAGGGCGGCCGGGGTTGCTCTGTGTCTGTTGTCCCGCCCACAATGCAGAGGTGAACTTCTAAAAACCTACTGCAGAAACTCTGTCCTGGGAAACAACACATTTTGTTTTTATTTTATTTTGACTAAAAACTGCATAATCATAATTAAAAGACCATTGGGAACATTTTATTATGAATCAAAAGATAATCAGAGTGGGAGTTTAAAATGCTGGATGCAAATCTAGAATTTCTGTTTCATCAGTTAGACATGTGCAGGGTTGGGCGGGGGCCATGGCTGCACAGCTGGCACATGCAATGCCTCTGCAGCAATAAATTCTGTTTGCTTGCCATGCATGACATCTTTTACCTTTATTCAACCCCCGAGATGCTAAGCAGCCGGTTTGCCTGATTTCAAATCACTGTAGTATATTTTGCATATCTTTAATGGTGTTTATAACTATCTTTCAGGAGGATTTGAAAGCTGTTTGTGCTGTCACAGTGAAATCACAGGTGGCTGGGTTGAAGGAGTGTCATTTGCACTTTTTCCACAGTCAGTTTCTTCCATGATGTGTTTTTGAAAACCCTGGATTCAATCGTGTGCTCACATGCTCGTCCTGCAAGTTTATATTTGTCCCCCTTTTCACTTTTAAGAGTTGATATAAGAAGGAAGGCAAAAAAAAAAACTGCCAAATTATGTGACAAAGTTGAAATAGAGCACAAATTTCTCCACATTACCACGGCTTATAGGACAATAGAGTGAGGGGATTCATTTGTCCACAGGGTGAGCGCAAAAGAATTAGAAACCTCTGCCACTTAATTTGGAGGCTGAGACCTTACCCTGCGAAGTTTTGTTTTTCTAAGCCTCCAACACAACAGAGTGTGTCTTGCCGTCAGCACCTTAAGCAAGTAAAAGCACTTCTTTTATGAACTAAACCTGCTAGATATTTGCTTTGTGAAGCCCTGCAAGAAGAAAAGGGGAGGGCCTGCAGTGAATAACTTTTAAAACACTGTGGAAGAAATGAAAAAAGCTGCAGGAGACATGAAAGAGCAGGAGAAATGAATTGAATGTTGTTGTTTTTTCAATTCTAGTAGAAAGAAGGCAATGGAATCTGAGCGCTCCTTTTCCAAAGGCTTTAGCCAGGTGATTCATCACAGCACTCTGTCAAAAGAGCTTTCCACAACATGAGATGAACAATAACACTGTGATTGCAAAGACAGGAGCGCTTGATTGAAAGATATCAGCTATAGGGTCAGCAGAGGAGAGCCAAA
Organism: Adrianichthys oophorus; assembly: GCA_036245035.1. NCBI lineage: Eukaryota > Metazoa > Chordata > Actinopteri > Beloniformes > Adrianichthyidae > Adrianichthys > Adrianichthys oophorus. The sequence continues at coordinate 32,248,020 of BSAI01000108.1, forward strand.
CAGAAGAGCAGAAGTGAAGGGGGGAGGGAGGGGCAAAAAAATCGTAACCCTTCCAGACGGGTGTCAAGAAAGCTTTTCTGCGTAACGAGGACATCCAAAATTAACCAAAACAATTTAACAGCTTTTTAACTGTGAATAGAGGAGCTGCCAGGCAGATTGATTGAAAGTGTAGCAAAGAAGTGCAACCTTCAGACTGACGGTGAGTCCTCAGCTGGGGAGCGATGCTGAACGGTGCGTGGACCGCCGCCAGACACTGATATCCAATCAGCTGAAAGGGATTCAGATTCTCCATGCACTTTTTGACCAAAATTCATTGTTACCTGTCATAGATTTAGTCACAGCTAAAATAATAAATGCAATCCCTCCTGCAATTTTGTAAAGTGGAGGGTTGCATTTCAGCAACTGAGCCACATTGCAGCATTTTGCTGTTAAGAATTCCATTTTTTTTTACAAAAATTCAACCCAACAATATGAATCAGTGATTTTTAGATTTTGTTTCTCAGAAAAATTGTTGTCCTTTCCTTTTCTAATGCAGAAATGTTTCTTCACTTTAATTCAGTATATTGATAAAGTGTCTACCATGTAGACAGTTTGATACTTTCAAATGGATTTCAAACCTTGATTTAAGGCATTCAAGATATTTTACCAGGTTTTAAGTTGTTTTAACTTCTCTTTGCTCTACACTATTCCAAGCTTTTCTCAATTTCATCATGGTCAAAATAGGTTTTTGACGTCTTAAACATGTTTTTGTGATGACGGAGGACATATTTTAAGAAAAATGAGCTTAAATGACATTTCTGAGAATTTATTTACTCAGGTGAATCAGGTGCAGACGAAAAAAAAATGCTGTTCATAGAGGAACGTGTTTGTGACGCTGTGAGCTAGCGGGAGAACATGTAAATGGAGCGCTCTTAGCAAAAGTAAGGGGAAGGGGGGGCGGTGTTGCTTCACGCCAAGAGTCCCTCCCACAACTCTGAGGTGAATTTCTAATTAACTTCTGCCGCTCTGCAGAATCTATATCCAAGAAAACAACACAGTATTTTTTTTTTTTTAATGGGGGGTAAAAATGAGATAATCATAGTTAAAAGAGAACTGGGAATGCTTTTAAGATTGATCAAAAGATGGTCAGAGTGAGTTTTTAAGTGATGTGTCAAAATTATACGCAATGCAATTGATGAAACTTTTTTGGCATTTCTGAAGCTTAGTTACAAAAGTAAAATAGGAAGATGCCACTCAACATTTCACATTTTTCCTCATTTTCAGGCTGAGTTCTCAAGGAAAGAATCATTAAGACAATATTTTATTGGCACAACCACTTTCTCTTTAAATCTAATAGTATATTATGATACTGTATGTAATCAATGAACTTACACACTGAATCTGTGGTCTGAGCAGGAGTAGGCACTGCCACTTCATAGCTCAGATAATTGGGATTTTGAGATAAAGTTTCATAGTGCTGGTATTTAAAAGCAATAACAGTGGAATGAATCAAAATATATCCTTGGTCAGTCTAAAGAAGTGTTTTCAACAACTGCAATAACCAGATTTCCCATTTATACTTACTGCCTTTCAGGATGAGCAACTCTGCTATAGCATATACTTTGTATACTATGGGATGTTAAGGGTTGGGTGTACATCCTGCAGAAGGTGACAGGCGAGAGGAAAACTCCCTCTGAATGGAAGATTAGAAAGAAACTTCCAGCAGAACCAAACTCCAAAAGGACGACCATCTGCCATGACGTCATTTTAATGTTTTTTTCAGATGGGCTCATTTTCACCATTTTTATCTTAAAAACAATCACATATCCCGTTTCCCCACTACACACCTTGGTGTTTTTTAGCGTGTCATTGCGTGCTCCACAGCTTGATGTCAATAAGATCAAACCTTATCATTTCTCTAGTGTTTTTAAGCGGTTACAAAGATTAGAATACCAAGGCATGCAGAATGCAGAAACAGTTGCGTTGCATCATTACTTCTTTCAACAACAGTCTTTTTAGGAGTGCCTGCCAGAACAGCAATCATGAAAGAACTAAAAGATGCCGACTGATGTTCTGAAATGTTTTCTCATTTTAGCTCTAAGAAGGACTTCTGCCGATCAAAAGAAGCTGGCCTCTTTTGTCACATTTGTTGTTTCATAATGTTGCCAATGTTTTGGGATTACAGGTCTGGGCTCAAGAGCTTTCACACAGAGTTTACTTCAAAGGCTCGCACAGAAAACGGTTTGGTAATGATTTTATGGAATATTGTTAAATCTAAACTCTACCAGTGGGCAGTTTTTCTCTGCTTTGGTTTGAACTAGTAGTTTTAATGAGTCTAATGTTAAAATGACTAAATTGGTGTGAAAACAAAGTATTTTTTTTTCTATTGGGGAATAAAAACTTTGTAAGATAAAGTTTTGTGGGTTTTTTTTCCATGGCAGTTTTAGGCAAAATATAAGAATTTAGACTCTTTAATACGACACATGATAATGTGGAAAAAACAAAGTAAGTTATTAAACAAATATTTAAGCTATATAAGTCACATTGACTTCAGAATTAATATTTATTAAAAGGACTTTAAAATTCTACAGCATTCAGTACCAGATGAGGTTCTGGAGTCGAGAAACTTAGGGTTAGAATTTTTCTCTTTTTTTAACATTGTTTTGTTTTTTATTTTTGAGTTTTACCTCAAGATGCCTGCATTTGGATACACTGTCTTATTTCTAAGTGCCCATTTTGATTGTGGCAAATATTTATTCCAGCAAAACTTACAACCTTTAACGAAACTTCACACAGTGGCATATTACAATTTGCAATAACCATTATATTGTGACCATGTTCCTAAAATATTGTAAGATGGGGACCATCTTTTTGGGTTATATTTGTTGAATTACAATAAGCCCTCTTTGTTTTTTTTATCCTTGACCAAGTCCTGTTTGTACAGGTATTTCTTCTTGTTTCTGTCAAGAACCAATAGTGCAGTGCTCAATACATGAATGCAAGAAACCAGGCTTGGTGGCATGAACTTAAATATTTTATGAATAAATTTCAGCATGAAGTGTTCAATCAACACAGTTTTGTGCATTCTTTCAAACTGATGCATTTTCAGTGGAAAGAGTGTGAACTTCAAACAAGCTAACTCCTTTTTGGCGACAGTAGTTGCCATAGAAATGTTGACTCAGACTGACTCGGACAAATTACTGTCATCTGGCTCCAACATGGTGACGTCCATATTGCAGAAAAATGGCAGCTGAACTGACTTCATTTCGCTTGAGCCAGAAGTGAGGCATTTGCTATAGATGATGTCACCCTCGCGCAGTCCAGTTCTCTTATACAGTCAATTGTTTCTACTAATGATCTGACTTACCAGCTATTGAATGGCCTTAATGAAAGACAGAAAATAAACCAGGAAGCAGGAAAATTGTAATAAATCTATCAAAATGTGCCCCTAAGAATAGTGTAGGTTCACCAGAAAGTTTCACATGTGAAAACAGAACAGTGAAATAATAGGAGAAACAAGCAATGCCAACAATTTGTCTTGAAAGAATTTTTTTAATTTGCTTTTAAACTAAATGAAATATGGACAATTCCATGCTTCAAATTTATTTATTAATTTTGCTTTTCCAATGTTGGCCCTCAGCATCACATTTCACACTATATGTCTACCGCCCCCAAAACTTCATAAAAGGGTAATAACCTCAGACAGTATTTACACTCAGGGCTGAGCTCTAGCATTACCCTTCCATCGATATCAGCACTTTACGTTCAGAAGACTGTGAGCCGGTCCTCTGGCCTGTAATTTTCAGAGTCCCTAATTCATGGTGAGAGGGAATAATATTACAGGGTGTTGAGATAAATAGTGATGACACTCATGTGTAAATGTAAGAGGCATCCACAACTCTCACTGCTTACAAAAGCTGGTATACCTTATCACTTATGTTGTAGAGGTGATGCGTCATAACAAAGCAGGTATAAAATGTGCTCTGTGGGAAAACTATGTGAACAATACGATGTATGGAGGATGAAGCAACTTCAAGAAGAATATCTTCCTGTTTATTTTCACACCTTGATCCTGCAGACAATGACTCAGCATTTGGCTTCACTTCTGCTGAATGTTGGAATGTAGGATTTGAACATCTATGAGCAAAGTGTTGTGGATTCCAGAGGTGTCAGCTACTATAACCATTTCAGTTTTCTTTAGGTAAAAGATTATTTTCAATTCCACAAATATGCTATTAGAGGAAATATTTTGGCTTAATCTTGTTAAAGATATGCAAAGTTGAAAATAAATTGATAGTGGCGTAATAACAGACTGTAGGAACGAAACCTGAAGTTGGTTTCTAATTATTGAGAAAAACCAAACAGTTTTGCTAGCATCGAAGAAGTTCCAATTTCATATTGAACTTTATTTTATAAAGCAATGTTATAATTTGTTAATGTTATCTAGTTCTAAACAAACAGACATTTAAAACCACAAAAATTATTGCACGAAATTGGGAAGTTGATGCTATAAACAACCGCCTTTGCTTGTCTCAAGTCTCTCTCTTTAAGTGACACTTCTCCAACAATTTCTGACAGATAATACAACCAATGGCAAATTTCTCATAAGTTCTTGCTATCTTTAATGATGGTATTATGTTTTAGCCAGTCATCTTCTTTATGCACAGAAATGCAAAAAAAAGTGAAAAGTTTGCGGCTTACTGTCTAGCCCAAAAGAAAAATTGTTTCCCTTTTACTAATATTAAAGATGCTATTTTTACTCATGAAAAAACTGTACAACAGTATTAAAACAATCCAAACAGTTTGCCCCGAGAGTATAAGGCTTGTAAGAGAAGCTATTAATGCATCTTTGTGGTAAATTAGGTTTGTTCACTCTGCAAAGTAACATCCTCATTGTCAGGTTTCCCTCAGGGACAAATAAACTGCATCCATTGCTGTCTGATATTAGCCTTTAACACTGGAGGTGTCACCAGCGACACTTAAATAAACCCCTGATACACATAATATTAGAATATAATAGAAAATAATATGCAAGACATTACTTAACCTGGTTCATAAAGGCAAGAAGCCACTTTTCTCTCTGCCTGAATCAGTTGGGGGTTACTTAAGAACTTCACTATTATGAAGTGTTACAATAGTATTAGTATTGTAAAGTAATAGCACAAGGCTGCTTCTCTCTGCTTAGAATCAGCTAATTCCCATTGATTGTGAAAATGGCCAAAGAGTTATGGTACTCAAAAGAATTATTTATTGACGCCTTGACACAGGAGATTTAAAATCTAATAACAAATCTGCTGTCCTTTACATCCAAATGCATAATAAATCCTAGAATTAACAATATATTTTTTTTAGCAGCACAGCAGATGTACTTACAAATTTCCCCGGGTGCATGCTATGACTACCAATTCTACTGTGTGCGGTAGCAATGCTCTCTTGTAACCTGCTTGGCTTCAAACCATTTCAAGGTTGCAGAGAATATATAATGCCGTCAAAGGGTTATTTTGCAGGTGAGTGTGACTAGTCTTTTTTATTTTTTACCAAATATGCACAACAGTGTGACTGAACATTTTGCCCAAAAAAATCAAGCACAAATGGCTCGCCAATTCTCAGAGGACAAACCATATGTTTATTTTTCTTCTTTTGTTCTTACATGGTTACATTTTGAAAATATTGAAATCTGTCAAATTTTAAGAAAAAAATCTTCCAATTATATATACAAACCATGCATTTCAGCAGAAGAAGCTTTCTCTTCCATAGGACCCATTTGAGTGGAATACAATTTCAATGTATTGAATATAAAAAAATAAATGCAAATTTGGGTCCAAACTTTATCCCATTTTATCATTGTGCTAATCACTTTTACTGTTGCGTTTTTTGTTTTTAATTGTACAAAGTCACAGGATACCGCTGGATAACAGAGATCAAACCTGGAAAGCTGCTGAGTACAGGTTTCTGTTAACAGAGGAATTAAATCGGAGCAGTGGGTATGATTGTGTTTAAGCTGGGCTTTTTTTCTATATTTGACTTGTAATAGAGAAGCAAATAAAATGTAGCAGCTGGAAGTAAAAGTCAGTGGAAGAAATGGCTCATATGTCCAGAGTATATTTGGCTTTCTTTTTATGTCTTACATAGACATTAATTAACTTTCAAATTGACATTTTTGTAACCTTCATTCACAGCAATGACAGGGCTGCAAAAAAGTCATCCCAGTGCAGTTTATTTAGTTGAAACCTTAATAATTTTATTCTGAAAAGTTAATTAAGACAGGGTTTGGCGATCAATTAGATTCAAAGCGTTTCCAATCAGAAATATATAGACTTTTTAAAACCAATTAGAAATTATTTCTTTTTTTTTTTTTTTTTTTTTTTTACAATGCATGCTCAAAGAAATCTCACAGGAATGCTGAACCGGTCCCAAATCTTGAAGTGCTAATAAATGACTGCTCTTCTAATGCATGCAACATATTGTGATTTATGTAAGTCTCCTTATAAATGAAAAAAGACACTGCTTGGCCTAGAGAGTGTGGCCTGAGGTGTTTTAGAAAAGGAAATGTCAAGTTGTTGAGACAGATACTATTTAGCTGTGTATTTAAATCCTGTCCAGAGTTATTATATCAGAATTGGTCCTCTTTTTTTTTAGTGCTGCTTCATTCAATGCTTGATTATAACTTCTCTGTGCTTACAAAGATATTACTTAATGCAAGAACTGAGACTAAGCTGCAATCTTTCCTCAGCATATAGCGCCTACATATTATTACAAGCGATTTCTCAGAAGTCTGCAGAGTAAGTGTACCTTGGTAAGCACCTCAGGGCAGAGAGGTAAATATTTGCTGTCTTGGACACCACTATCTTCAAATCCACTCTTGTCACTTGTGCAACTAAACTACTTATGGTCATACAGCAGTGGATGACTTCCTTCTTTTACCTGTGAGCCAACAAAGATAAGAACAAAATTTAAGCCATGCAAAAAAACATTTGAGAGCAACTTTCTAATCTGAATGGGGATGTACGATAGATTACAATTTCAAAAACACCTCTTTTGGTCTTGTTGTGGGCACTTAAACTATAACTCTATTGATCTTCTGCAGCTGTTTTGATGCTATAAATCCTGCAGAGATGATAAAATCTCATTTTTTTATGAACCAGTAATCTAGGAAATGTTATGGTTTGCCAAATAATCTTGTTTTTATGGTTGTTGTTACATGGAAAAAAATGAAGCAGAAAAGATCACTAGACTCTGAATCAGAAAAATAAATAAAGATCAAACATGTCTGTCCATCAGTAATCCCGAAAACACAACAAAGACGCTTCCCCAGACAGATGTTACACTATAAACTGTCAACCAACTCTTTAGTGAAGCTATTGCTTCCTTTTGCATGCTGGCCTCATCGCTGAAAGCTTCCCTATTTGCTCTCCCCAGAAAAAATAAATCCCACCAAAGTAAAAAAACTCCTCTAGACTATCCTGAGATACTCATTTTCCACCCACAGCCTTACACATGATTGAAAAGCATCTGCTAAATGATAAAAAGCATCGTCTTCTCCAAATTAGCACCGCATTCAAAGTTCTGAAAGGATGCTGAATGTCAACAATGGAGGCTAAGCAGCAAAAAGCTTAATTATCCGTGATGTGTGCGGCTCGTTTGGTTGTGCAGATCATGTCTCCACCCAGGCTCAGTCCAGATGATGTAATATCATATTTGTCTGGAGCATTACATCATCGATACTGCTGGTGAGATGGAGATGCTCAGGCTGCACAGCATCACAGTCACCGGGAAGCAAAAAGTGACTGTCACTGCAACAATGCAACATTTGGGGATCTTTCAGTGGGCCAGGATTTCTGAGGGATTAAATGAGGACTAAACACATTTTTATGCTTACATGCAGATTTCCTAATTACCATCCCTGCATTAAAACGGATGAAGATTCTGAAAACCAACGCAATTTATTATCTAAATTAAAAGCTTCCTTCAATTTTTCTAAACATTCCCAGCAGCTGTCTCAGCCCTCTGAGGTTAATTCTATTTCACAGATATATTTTAGGGTCTACCAGACTCATTTTATGGCTAATGGTTGTCTGTGTTTCAATTACAGCCATATACTAAAAAACAAATAATGTGTGTTGTCCCAAATGTTTTAACAATAGAAATTTAACAACCAGCAATTATTTGTTTTTGAATAATAAAACAGTCAGAAAGCAAACTGCTTTTTAAATCATTGCTTTTGTATGTGAGTATTTTTTAAACAAAAGCAAAACCATTCATTTGTTTAAGACCCACTCCGATGAAAATTATGTTTTTGATGTTTTGAACACTTTTTTGTAGCATTTTTCTGATGATTGAGGACATATGTAAAGAAAATTAAGCTTAAAATTGCATTTCTTATTGTCTTTATTAAAATAGTTGTGAATCAGGAGCAGATGAAATAATACACTTGTTTGTGACGTAGAAAATATTCTGCTCCCTGAAAGCTCCCTGCTTTGCTCTTTTCTGATACATCCACTTGTAAATAAATAGATCCATGCACATCTTTTGTTTTCCTCATCTGAGCTCACATCTGGCTCAAAACTGTCTGGCTAGATAACTCCAGTATGACTCGCCATTTTTGTTGCACCAGTAATGTTACGTAGGGGGTTACGTGTGAGGGGCTGTAAGCTAGTGGAGGAATGCACAAACAGATACCTTAGTTATAAGTGACGGAAAGAGAGGGTGGGGTTGCTCCACACCAGCAATTCCGCCCACAACTTTTTTATGAAAATTTTTTAATGAACTACTGCAGAAACTATGTACTAGAGATTTTTTTGGCAAAAAACAGCATAATCATGATATAAATAAGGACTTATTGAGTCTGGTGCATTGCAGCTATGACAGTGCTAATTCAGATATTAGTGGGGTTTGTACAAAACAGTGGCTGGACAAAAATTCTTTGATATCACACATGGGACTTCAAGCAGTGAAAAAGACGCACATGGATCTAGTCATCTACAAGTAAATGCATCAGGATGGAGAGCAGCAGGGGGACTGTTGCCCTCCCAGTGTATTTTCTATGTCACAAATACAATCTTTTTCAAACGCTATGTTTTAGACTGCTTCTGATTCAAAACGATTTATATACAGAAACACTCAGAAATGCCTTTTTAAGCTTAATTTTCTTTATATATGTCTTCCAAAACCCGATTTTCATCAGAGTGGTTCTTTGAAGGATGTAAAACCCCGATCTATACACTTAATATCCTTTTCTCAGACAGACATTAACATTTTCACACTGCTGTTTAAACTCCTATGAGTTCAAACCTTATTAGAAAAATAAATCCATTATTATAGAATAAAAACAAAGATCTGTAAGTGATTGAAAATGAACGTGGATTTAAAAAGCTGAATGCATTCTCTAATGCAGACACAGTATCGGGATTGGTTTATAATTTGGCTACAGCCAATCAAGATGAAGAACACAATGCGCTGATTAAAACAAAAACATGCAATCCACAAAACAGAGAAATCGCACATTCTCGCGAGGGATCATTATATCCCACTATCACATTTTTTTGTGACTTTGGAAAACTTTGTTTGAATACTAACGGACCATTTACATAAAAAAAAGATGTTTTTGCAGCTGTAAACATTTAATTAACATTTAATTTTGCTGACACCACAAACAAGCCAATTATAATGTATAAATGATGGTTGCAGTCCCTCTATCATTGTTAAAACCAGCATAATAATGCTTAGAGTTAACTTGGTTTATAATCACCTGTCTTAATATTTAAAATATTTCTGTTAGCTGTGGCCTTTCTGGTTTAAAAACAGCATATTTTTCAGTGTTTACAATGCTGTTTAAAGCAAGTTGAAAGTGCATAAAATGCCTGTAGAAGTGCTTCTGACTGTGTGTTGACCAACACAGCTATAAACGAAGCACTGAGAATTTGTTGCTGCCGACAGTTTCCAGCCGTGGCTCAAGTCAACATCTATTCGATTAATGGCTCGGTGTGTAACGCTTGATTTATCTGACTGTTTGAAGCTTGCTGGGAGCTTTAATACACAAATGCTTCATCCAATCAGGCATTTCTTTTGAGTAAATAAGCAAATTAAGTTTTTTTTTCCATGTGGTAGCTTTCACAAAGCTCAACCTAAAAACTAGATTAAAAAACTAGTATATATATATATATATATATATATATATATATATATATATATATATATTTATTTTTTACATTTATTTTTAACTGAGTGGCAGATGATGGATTTTTTTCTTTGAACTCAAGATACAAATGTCCTAAAAATTATATTTGGATTTAACAGAACGCATCAAAATGTGATTGATTCCATTTTAAGTGTCTTTCATATTAACATGTATTTGTTAGCTATCTCATATATTATTCTGTAGACTTTTCTTTCACTGCAGAAGCGTGACTGCAGCAGAGAATCAGGTTTGTATGGATGAAGAATCAGGTTTGTATGGATGAAGAATCAGGTTTGTATGGATGGATTGATCCCACATTCTAACATTCTATCATATAATATATTTAGTTTATAAAAAAAAACTTCCCTGCTCTCTTTGTCAGTCTTTGCTCTCTATATTATATTTAACAGATTTTCCAATGTCTGCAGATGTTAGAGCTTTCTTTTAGGTCCCTACTTGTTCAAAGTTGGTCATTTCTATCCACTGTCTCCCTGTGCAATAGAAGAGTAAGAGATTGAATGGAAGTTATTCATTCATGCATTTGTTTTCCCAACCCTTTTAATTGCTTTTGGGGTCATGGGGATGCTGGAGCCTATCCCAGCCACGGCTGAATGAAGGTAGGGTATACCCTGGATGGTTCACCTGTCCATCTCGAGGCAAAACAGAAACATTTTTAACAACATTTTGTTGGTTGGCTCTGTTTTTAAACAAAAAAAGACCAAAAAGTTTGATCTCAATTGAAATGGATTGAAATATCTTTTTTTTTCTACTATAACCCAAATCATAATCCTTCTACCTCCGTGTACACCAATCACGTTGTAGAAGTAAAGAAACACTGTTTTGTTCAGAACATGCTTCTGTTGTTTAGTTTGTTTTGCCAAAAATGTATTATCTCAGTGGAATGTTTGTTCTTTTAACTTGTTCTTTTAAAGTTGTTTTGAATCGGGAGACATTGCATTGAAATTTTAATGAACTTATTTGAGTTTCAGTAGGAAAAAATTGATGTCCTTTATTTCCGGTGAGACATTTCACAAAAGCTGCTTGAGAGCTAATGAATTGAAAGCTTGGTTTGGCATTTTAAAAATCATCTCTACTTTTGGGTTTTAGCTATTCTTAAAAAAAAAAAATGTTTAGATTACTTGACTAAAAAAGAAAAAGACATTAGTGAAGCCATCATTTTGTGTAAAAAGAAACTATCTTTGGCATTTCTTTGCTTCACTGTCATCCAATTGCCTTTTTTTTTTTGCTCACACACAGCACAATAATCCCATAAATGGGACCAAATTACTCTCAAAGCACAAAACAAGCAGGAGATCAGCAGAATCTACAGCACAAAAATGCTTTTTAATCATTGTTTCTGTGGTTGATGATGGAAAATATGCTCCCCTCCTTAAAAATGCAGAGATCTGTAGGTTGCAGAAAGTTTTTTCTGAAGTGTAAATGGATCAGAAACTGTCTCAGAACTTGGCATGAATCAGGTTTATTCGATTATCTGATTATGCAATTTAAATAATAACTGCTCCTCACTCCCATACACATTTAGAATAATTCAATTGGCAGTCTTATGTTACAAACTATTGATTTTTAATTTTCAGGGCTTGGTCACGTCCATAAAAGCACTGACAGGCTGTGGAGGAAAATCTCCATGCCCTGAGTTAATTACTCGCATTGGAAACACATCCTGTGTTCAAAGGTTGGAACAGAGAACATAAAAAAAGATCGTCCATGATCATTTATGTAAAACTTCATGGTTGCCCTTCATCTTTGACAACAGTCAGCTCTACTTAGTCAGCCACAAGAAAGTGTGGCTGACAGTCTGCAGGAACCCTCCTGTAATTCTTACTGATACCTGTGCGTTTAACTTCCTTTTCCTTGTGGCAGAACACATCAAAAGCAGATTAAATTGAAGCTCAAAAGAGCAAATGAAAAAAATTGTACCACAAACCAATAAAAATGTGTATATTTTAATAGAGAATGGTAGTTCCCCCTGATTTGACCTTGTTTTATGATAATAGACTAAACAAAATGCTGCGACTGTTGTGTAAGAATTGCAGGTCACAAACAAAAACGTGTTTGTGGCTTGGTAAACTGATCACTGTGTGGATGTGAGGCCACAGAAAGGGTTATTGTTGCATTGTGAATATGTTAAGCCAAAAGAATGGATTTGTTCAGAGTTAAAACCCTGAAAGCATCACTCCAGACCAAAAAGCATGCCCAGTCCTGCGCCAGAACTAAAAAAAATCACAAAGGGGCAAAACGTGATGCCACGTCGGTACAGTACCCCTTCAACCACACAACCATAATTAATACTTCTCTCCCTCTGCAGTTACCTTCATAAGGAACACATGCAAGGAAGATGACCTGATATTGAGAAACCACATGTGAGGAAGGGATCATGGAAGCAACAGATCATGTTTACTTTCATAAATATGGCAATCCCCCTCAATCACTCCCCATCCTCCTTATAGACGCTCTCTACCCAGCAATTAAATCCAGTTAGAGATTACTCTCTACAGCATCCCTGTCTTCACAGGAGTCTCAGCCTGCAGCCTGGACTGATAATAACTATGGTCGGCGCTGTTTCAGTCATTCATTTGATAAAGTGCTTTTTCACCTTGCAGCTTTCATTATCCACACACCAGACAGAGTGAGCATGTGTGCATTTATTCGCACGGCTCAGAGCAAGCTGATTAAATAAGTGTCATGTCATTATTGCCCAATCAATTTTTTTCAGTTTTGATTAAGGTCGCATAGAGCTGTAAATGAAGGTGAACTTAGATCTCGGGGCTGCACGGTGGCGCAGTGGTTAGCGCTCCTGCCTCACAGCAAGAAGGTTCCCGGTTCAAGTCCTGGCTGGGGGACCTTTCTGTGTGGAGTTTGCATGTTCTCCCCGTGCATGCGTGGGTTTTCTCCGGGTACTCCAGCTTCCTCCCACCGTCCAAAAACATGCTTCATAGGTTAATTGGTCACTGTAAATTGTCCCTAGGTGTGAATGTGAGTGTGCATGGGTGTGTGATTGTGGCCCCTGCGACAGACTGGCGACCAGTCCAGGGGTGTAGCCTGCCTTCGCCTGAGTAGCCGGGTTAGGCTCCGGCAACCCCGTGACCCCGAAAAGGATAAAGCAGATTGGAAAATGAATGAATGAATGAACTTAGATCTCTATTAAGGAGAGGAAGTGGATTGACATCTCTGGAAATAATCCATGGACAAAAAAAAACTTAAAAGAGAGACTTTTATTTTCTCAGTTAGATCGATCCTGTTGACGGAAACGGCCTTGGTTCATGGCAGACCGTTTCTACCAGCAACAGCTTAGCTGGCCCACTGAAGCGTCTGTCGGCACGTCTTTTGGGAGTTCCTTTAAGGAGTGCGCATAAAGAAGGCTCTCAGAGAAAAAGATGTTTATTGTGATGACCCGCCTTGACATGGTAACACTGTTTCCAGGCCACAACAACATGCTACTCCAGGGTTTGACTTTCAGAAAACCTAAATCCTTTACAAACAAAACTATGTCAACAATTTTCCCTTTCGGCGGCCATACGTATCCAAGAAATCCGTCTTGTGGATTTAAAACATGTCCACATGTGGATTCTGTAAATGTTGGCACATTTAGATGATTTTTTTAAAATTACATTGTCTTTGCAAGTCTTCTTTCTTGAGCAAAAATTTCTCTCTCACCACATACTCAAAAACTCACCAAAATTTGAATGCACCTAGTACTCGGTAAAATGAATGGGCATAGTGAACAACCCCCCACCCCACCCCCACAAAAAAAAAAGATGACATAGCAGTGGAAGAAATGGTCAAAGATAAGGAAGGAGGCCAAAATCTCTTATGGCACTACAAAAAATTTTCTAAATCAAGTAACAACACCAAATAACACGTGTCGGGGATTTCCAAAGGAAGTTTCAAAATTATTATGGAATTGCCATACAGCCTACGGCTTGTGGCAGTGTGTAATTTGGTGTTTTTCACACATTGTGTGAAAAAAAAACTTGTTCGACTTGTTGTGAAGACCATTGAGATGGCTATGGTTGTGGTATTGGTCTATATAAATAAAATTGAATTGAATCAATCAATCCCTCCATTTTCTGAACCCGCTGCATCCCTTTTGGGGTCACAGGGTCAGTGGAGCCTCTCTCAGCTAATGTTGAGCAAAGGGGGGGTACACCCTGGACAGGTCGCTAGTCTGTCACAGGGCACAGCTTTAATACCCTTTACAAATATAAATTGGAAGTTTTGAACAGCATCAGCATGGCAAGCTTGCAAAAGTGTTATTTCCCTGTTGCTCACACTTTTTTGCAAAATTAATGTGAAAATCTTGAATTCCTGACTGAAGCTGAATGAATCAGTCAAACACATGAAACGAACAGATTAGAAATATGGGTGTGGTTAAGAGAGCTTTGGTTGCCAAGGCAATCCAAAAGTTTACTTTTGCCGATTCTTCTAAAAAGGACATAAACCTGTTCGTTGCTCCCAGGCAACCAAAACATACAATGGTTGCTATGGAGATAAAAGCATCAGAAAAGCAGCGGTTTTGAAGAAAGTGGTTTTTTTTCTCATGAATGTGTCACGAAGCCTGAGACAGCCACTCAGTGAGTGAGGGCAGGTAAAAAGGGAGTGGAAGGGGCACCTGCAAGGCTCGTGACTTTAGATTAAATTGCACACAATTAAGTTTCAAACTCTTTGACCTAAATTCACAACAACTTAAAAATGCTGTTTGACTTGTTTTAATTCCAACTATTACAAAGCATTCATACTTAATAGAAAGACACACAAATTTGTCTTCTACATAGCAGGAAGATGTCAGCTCAGATAAATGCCCACACCACATCATTTATTAAATCTGTTATCTCCCACAGACGTTTATTCAGCTCCTTTCTACTGTAACTCCCTCCTCCTGAGAAAATGCTGCTCACTTTTGTGGCGTGAATTGGCAAATAATTGTTAGTCATGGGAGGAGTCATCCGATGATATGCACTGGGAATTTTAATCTTGACTTTTAATAAGCCTTTGACCTTCCTGTGTGTGTAGCCTATAATTAGAAATTCAGCCTGGGCCAGATTGACAGAATGCTGTGTCTTAAGGGAGGTAAAACCTTGTGTGACTGCGGTCAGCAGACTTTCTAAATCATGCGGCAGCATGAGAAATGTTTAATCTAACAAATTGGTTTCTGTTTCCTGCAATGTTCTTGTCCTTTTTCCCTTTTTTTCATGCCTTTGGTCTTCTAAATATGGACGTGATGTCATCGTCTCATCTTTTTAAAAGTCACCGTGGAGCAAATACTGTAAGAGAGAGGCAGAGAATCGGGAGCTAACGGTCTCTCCTCCTTCAGCCAAATCTAATTTTGCCCTTATCTTCTCTATGTTAAACTTCTCCAATGAGCAGTGTGGACTTTAACTGCTGTTTGTTTTTTTTATTTTTTTACAAATCAAACTGAGCCAACTAAATCATATTTCTGCCATTATTACCGTGTGCTTGATAAAGTTCCTCCTTCTTTGGCGCTTTGCATCAGTTGGGCTGAACTAAATTTAGCAACTAGCGTTTATTTACCTCATGTCCTTGCTGGTGTGTCCTTGCTAAATGAAGGCGAACAGGACTGTCACCATCCAGAGGACAGCGCTGCCCAGCCCCTAAGGAATTGATGGATAATGTGGGGATGTGTGGGCCTCTGTGCATGAGCAGAAACAAGAATAACACTACTTGAAAAGCCTTCTGCACTGCAGACTTTGCGGCAGTCCACAAAGATCTTACAGTTACAGGAAATCTGCATTCACAGGCAGCCACCACAACAGGCCTGTGTGCCTTCAGTCATACAGGTATTTGAGTTTCTGCAGCCTGTGAAGGTATTTAGACTTCCACAGCATAGTGGTATTTGCGCCTTTGCTGTTTCAGCGTGTCAATGCCGAGCGCTACACAGAGCCTCATGGATCAGTGCTTCTGTATGGATTCCCTGAAGCAGCCTCTTGTTCCTTTAACATTCCAGGTACATCCACACCAGCTCCTTCCTGTCGCTGCCCTTGTGTGCCGCTGATTGACAAGCGTCCGCTTCTCTCAGGCGCATAATCAATCTGCTAATTGGTGTCGGAGGGTCGGTTGCTGTTGAAGTGTCCCCTGCTCTTTCTTTGCCTAATTTATCTTTGTCACCACCAGACTCACAAGGTACATTAGTTGGGAAAGTTCAGCCTCTGCAGAGCCTTGTCTCACTCTCTGTATGCTTCTGGGCTTTGTTCATTTTTTTTCCTGCAATACATCCCACAAATGTTAGCCTTGCACTGTTTCCATTGGTAACCATGGCTCAATAGGTAGAAAGAAGGAGCGGGTCAGTCTTTCTGTGCTGCGTAATTTGTGGAAACAATGTGCTTTATCATAACTCGGAACAGCAAATAGAGCAAAGAGGCAAAATAACTCACAATTAGAGAAAAGCCTCTTAAAGTAGTTGATTAGAACAAATGCAATCCGTTCAGAAATTCAAAGAAAATCTTTCCACAGAGCCTATATGTGGGCGAACAAATAGTCTCAAACACATGTGATCACCCAGAGAGGCACAACTGTAGTGAGTGTGTCTGAGCTCTTGAAGGAGCACTTCACTTCTGATTGATTTGCAGGTAGTTTCTGCCCGGGGTGCCAATCAAATCCTGATCTTTCTGATTTGCTGATGTTCAGGCAGCAGCAGACAGGTTCTGCTGCCTCACCAGCAACAGATTGATTACAGCTTTAACTCACATTTATCCACAAATGAGATACAGGTCATAAAGATTTTATCTGCCTTTGTTTACAGGTTTAAACAAAGCATCGGGCCAGAGCGCCGCAGTGAAAGAAAATCCATTTGCTTGATCCCTGTCTTGTGGATTAGGCCCCCAGTGCCCCCTGTTGGCCCCCAAATCATCTGTTGATCCTCTCACACACTGATCCGCCACATTTGCAGGGAGAAACAAAAACTGAATTGGATGTGAGAAATTATCATTTTAGGTCACACATAGTGCTTCACATTCATTGTGTCTTTTCAATTTCATCATATATTATATTGATATTTGTGAGCAGAATTAAAATGGATAAAATGAAAATAATTCTTCTTATTAATCAGCAGGAAAGTTTTCCATGTTTTCTTGTATTTTTCTTAAAATTTTCTGATCTTTTTTTGAAACTAGTTCATAAGAACTTTAAGCTCAGATGCTGTGAGATTATAAAAGTTTGTTCACAACTTACTTTTCAATGAAGAATATTTCTCTGCTTTTTCTAAACGCTTTTTCTGTAAATCATAAAAACAAGCAAAAAGTTTAGATATCAGAACAAAGCCTCTTTTTATTATTCTTCAAGGCTGTTTTTTTATTCATATTTAATTTGAGAATGTATCTTTTAAAAGTGTTTTACTTGAAAAGTTTATCTTTAGATTCTCAAAATGTACTTAGCAACAGCTTTGTTGACATGAAGGATAATCTGATAGATGATGATTTTTATGGTTCATGGTTTGAACAGGCAGAGCTGAAGGTTCACAGTTCACATTGATAAGTGAGAAAACTGCTGCGTTAAGATTAGAATCTCCCACAGAGGTTTCTGTAGTTCTGTTTCAGCAGAAGAAAGCTACAGCCTCCCCATCTGCAGAGCTGCTTCCCATGTCGGCCTGTTGTGTGACACATTGTTACACCTCTGACCCAGACACGCAACCAGACAAACTGATGGAGACACAAGTGTGCAAAGCCGATGACAGGAAAAACAAAATGATTTTTTTTAACCCCTCACTCTGTCTGGAGCAGTTTTTTTTTTAAACAAATGCTTCTCCCTGACTGTCTGTATTTTACAGAAAATGCATCCCTGGTAGTAAATTCAACACATTTTTTTGTGCTGAGCTGCAGTCTAGTGGGGCAGTTTTCTTGACAATATAGCAAGAAGGTGAGATTTGCACACCTTGCTGCCAGTTTTCAGGAAGCAACGAAAGTGGAAGATGTGGCAAAATCTCACAGCTGCTTGGACCATTTCAAGAAGGTCAGACGGTGGGAGTCAGCCGCAAACGGTTTGAAGAAATCATGACGGGACACAAGTGCGTCTGTGGAAAAAATGAAATCACCGGGAAAGATGAAAAGTAGAAGGCATAAATCATAATCTTTTGCCAATCACAGAGAGGTGTGGTTCTTTGGGAGAAAAAAGGATCATCTAAGGTGGGAAAACACCTTTCCCACCAGAAAAAAAAAGCATAAACATCAATTTTAAGGTGCTCCAAACAATAATCAATTTGTGCTACTATTAAAAAAAAATAAAAGCCCTGAGCAAGCTAATCTCTGTAAGTTTGGCCTCAATGCAAAATCCATCCAGTGACTTGAGTGCAAGCAGACCTGTTTCCTGTGCTTTTCATCTGCACACAGACAACATCTCCACAAAGCTGACAGATAATGTACAATTTGAGAGTATGCTCAAATATACAAGGCACTAAAACATCCTTCAGTTCACTCCTCAAACACCTGCGCTGTCTGCTCTGTGATCCCCTCACCTGTGATCTAAGCCTTTTATAAACCTCCCCAACCTGCAGCGGCACAGTGGAAAGAACATTCATGGCGCAAACTCCTCCCTCTGCGACTGATGGGGCAGCCATTCTCCCAGGCAGTAAAGATAAAGGAAGAGGAGTTTCCCACCTGTCGGCAGCCAGTGAGTTTCAGTTCACCTAAATCTGGAGCAGCTAGATAGTTCTCAGACCTTATCAGTTTAAAGTTGAAAACTACAATTCTGTATTTCACTTAAGCTAGGATAAAATTGGACCTTCTGCAACAACAAAGAAACATGTTGATTGGGACTTGTTCAGACCTGCCCCTGCAACCTCTTCGCCTCTGTACATCTCACTTAAAGCAATGCTTCAGTCTCTTGTTTGTACTTTTGAAATGTATGTAGTGCTTGGGGGTTTTATTTGCGGTGGCAGGACAGGATTAGCCTCAGCTTACTGAGCTGTGCTCAGACGCAACAAGAAGGAGAGGCAGCCTGTAGACTGAATGAACTTAGTGGAGTGTAAAAGACGGTGTCTGGCCTTAGCTTTTGAATCAACAAATGCTGTGGAAAAACAGGCACAACATTCCAATAATCAATCTTTTCTGTTGCCCTGAATTCCGTTTTTTATTCACTCACTCTGCAAAATTCGGCTTTACTTATGTGGGGATGCTTGCTTTAATAACATGCTTCTCCTACTTTCTTTTTATGGAAAAACAACTTTCAAAACCACCACCTTTGGAGATGGAGTGTGGGATGAAAGAAAAATGTACCTGTATTCTCTGAAAAGTTCTGAAAAGCCCTAATCACTTCCTCATCTGATCCAATCCTTTTCTGAATCCATTCTAGGGTCACGGGGTTGCTGGAGCCTATCCCAGCTACTGGATAGGCTGGTACACCCTGGACAGGTTGCCAGTCTGATGCAGAGGCACACACACCCAACTAGGGAGAGTTTGGAATCATCAACTAACCAATGAAGCAGTTTCATAGACAGTGGGAGAAACTCACGCATGCACAAGAAGAACATGCAAACTCCACAAAGAAAAGTCCCAGCCGGTATCTGAACCAGACCTTTCTCACAGGGTGGTGTGAGTGCTAACCACTGCAACACCCCTCATCATCTGATCTCCTCATGCATGTGAAGGCTTCCTCCCACAGTCCAAAAACATGTTTCATAGGTTAACTGGTGTCTCTAAATTAAGTGTGCATGTGAGAGTGTGCATGAGTGTGTGTAACAGACTGGTGCCCTGTCCAGGGTGTACCCCCCCTTTGTTCAACAGTAGCTGGGTAGGCTCCATCAACCCCGCAAAGCCCAAACGGGATTCATGGGGTTCAGAAGATGGATGGATGGTAGTGATAGTAATGCTATGGGAAAAGAAAATTACTGAATGCCTCATATTTAATTTAATTTAATTAAAAGCAAACATATACAGGCGACCTGAAACTAGCAGACAAATGTTCCTAGTAAAAACATCAAATGGATGCATTTTCACTAATGTCTTGTGATTAATGCCATTATTGTAGGACAAAAACCTATTGAGGGGTAAAAGCTTTCATTGTAGCAATAGTTTTCTAAGAAAACAGATGTGTAAAGTACTGTGATGCACACAGACAAATGGAACAGGGCTCAGTGGAAAGTGCAGCAGTGCAGCAGAAGAAGTTCTTTTACTTATGCTCAGTTCTCTTTTGGAACAGTTGTCACACCAAAATACATGTGTAGAATAGAAGCAGAAACCAAATCTAGTGTAAATATTTGACCAGAATACAGACATTCTGAAATAACAGATCAATACTCTGACTTGTGATTCTCACTGTATAATTGCTTTCCAAAAATATTAGAAAATCATAACAAAGTGTTCATTTCCATAATTTCATTCAAAAAATTAATCTTTCCTAGAGTATAGATTCTGAGCCCACTGTTCACCTTATTTCAAGTATTTTTATTGGCGTTTCAAAAAGCCCACAAAACAAGATTTCAATCAATTAGAAAACTGTGGAGAAATCCCCATTTACTTCTCATTTTTTGCAAAAAGATAAAGACAGCGATTAGGAACATATTTAGTCAAGCAAAATTAAGTATTTTCTACATTATATGTCCATTGTCAATACTTCAATAGTCTGATCCGGGCTTCAGGTCCTGCTGGAAGATAAAATCTGCATCTCCATCCAGATTCTCTAGACCATTCCGTTAGACTGTTGCAATGATGTCGGTTTACAGAAAGTATAGTTTTCCAACACCAGCGCTGGACATTGAACCCTAAACCATGACTGGGTTCACAGCTTGGGTTCTGCTCCTCACCAGTTTTCTTCCAAATCCTTGGACCTTGATTCCCAAATGAAAAGCACACTTTGCTTTTATCAGAAACAGAAAACCTTGGACCAAAAGGCCAACAGTCTGATCCTTCTTCTCCTTGGCCCAATTGAAACATTTCCTTCATTGGTTCAGACTCAGAAACGTCTTAACCTGACAGTTGTTGTTCCTCTCCAGAATGTGTCTGAATGTGGTGGTTTTTGAAGTTGTTCCTCCACCTCATTCCACTTTTTCTGGATGCCTGCAAGTTTCAATTCAGTGTGAATAATTTTTCCTCCTTACCTGTGTTGGGTAAGTTACTTTTTTAAAGTAATTGATTACTTTACTTAGTTACTGGATCAAAATTTTAATTAAATTACTTCAGTCATTACCTTTTTGAGAAAGTAATTCACTACTCGGTATTTTACTTTTTTCCACTCATACAAATTCTCAAGGGAAGAATAGCTTCACACAAACAAGATCCTCTTGTCTTTTATTTAACAGAGCTCCTCTGAAAAAGAGATTTTTATTCTCAATAGGATGGCTGTGGTTAAATGAAGGTAAATAAAGAAAAAAAATTAAATAAAATACAAAAAATTATACTTACAAAGCCAAAACCTTGTGCAAGGTATGAACATGGTTCAAGACATAACCTGGCTTCATTAGGATTTAGACAACAGTGTGAAAAATGACACAAATATTAGTTTCTAACTTTAATTATACTATAACAAATTTTAAAACAACTTTTAAATAACTAACTTTAAAAAATGACTTAGAACTCTTTGTGTAAATCAAGATTAAAAATTAGTCCCCTACGTGGTATATTTGCCCCATCCACTGTTTCAAAGTCATGACGGAAATGATCGAATAAGCGTATGCCGTCTGGACCCCCTGACTTTCAAGTGACCTGCTTGAGGAGATAAGGTGGACAGAATCAGTGTATGCACCTTCTTTACCTGCTTTATGTAATGATTTCTTTCAACCCTCTGAAAGAGATACTTTAAAGTGTTATTCTTTTGTAAATGTAACATTTTCAAATCATATATCTAATTTTTTTGAAAGTGTATTTGTTTTTTTCATAACTTGGAGCATTACACTCATATTTAACCTCATTTTGGTGCCATAATTTTTTTTTTTTTTTTTTTGCTCAATCACACAGTTGTCTTTCAGTGAGCTTTATTTTATTGTCTGCTTTGATTTTGTTCATAAATCAAGGTAGT
The DNA here is from genome assembly GCA_036245035.1 of Adrianichthys oophorus. Taxonomy (NCBI): domain Eukaryota; kingdom Metazoa; phylum Chordata; class Actinopteri; order Beloniformes; family Adrianichthyidae; genus Adrianichthys; species Adrianichthys oophorus. The sequence continues at coordinate 32,270,158 of BSAI01000108.1, forward strand.
TTCAGTCAAGCCCAATTCACATCATTTGGCAACCTTTTTTTTTTAAGCTAAAGAACAGAAGCCTCTGCCATGAAAAACAATTAACCCCAACCCCCTGAGTCCACACACCTACACTGCCTAAACAAATCATAAAAATAGTTATGAGAGCCCAGCTTTTTCTGAAGCTGCCATAAAAGGATTTGCTTCCTTCATGATATCGTTCTTAGAGAATTCCTGCCTGTTAGGCAAAATGACCAAAGGTGTCCTGAGAGAGACTGCGCTGTTCAGGGTGACAGGGTTTGAGTGGCGGGGGTCAACCCAGAGGTGCACCGTTGTGATAATCAGTATGTTTTTTCTTTTGTTTTTTTTGTCGCAGCACTTGACATTTCCCATCAGCGCCAGCTCCCATTCCTCACCTGGACTCGCTCAGACTCTCAGCCCCCCAGCCAGACCTTTTTCCACCATCTGTTGACACAGACAGGCCGCTCCTTTGGTCGCTCAGCTCATTAACTTCTTGTATTCCCACCGCCACAGTTTTACATGCTAGAGCCTTCTTTATACACAGTCACACGCGTACGTTGCTTATAAGGAGATGTAAGCGGAAAACTGGTTATAATGTCAGATTAGAGTAGTTACTATATGACAAAATGACCCCAAAAAATTATGCATTTCATTTCTGTTTAAAGACCCACTTTGATGAAAATAGTGTTTTTTGTATTTTTAACATGTTATTTTGGCATTTTTCTGATGATGGAGAACATATATAAAGAAAAGTAAGCTTAAAATTGCATTTCTGAGTATTTCTTTATTCAAATCATTGTGAATCAGGAGCAGACGAAAAGCAGTTTGAAAAAGCTTTAAGTTGTGATGCAGAAGCTACAATGGTGGGCCACAAGCTCTCTGCTCTGCTACACTCAGATGCATCCACTAGTAGACGACTAGATCCATGTATGTCTTGTTTACCTTTTCCTAGCTGGCATCATAGCTCCGATATTGCTCACCATTTTTGTTGCACTGATAATGTTGGGTTTGTGAGGGGATGTAAGCTAGTGGGAGAGCGTGGAAACAGATTGATGATGGTAAGTGGGGCTGGGGTTGCTCCTGTGGGTCCTACCCACTACTCAGAGGCAAGTTCCTAATAAACTATCGTCGCTCTGCAGAAACTATGCCATATAAAGACGCAAGTTTTTTGTTTTTGCCTAAAAACTGCATGGGAACGTTTTTAAAATAACTCAAAAGATGATTAGAGTGGGACTTTAAGTTTCCATAAAAGTCAGAAATACGACACTTTTATTTAAACATTCAAAATTACAAGTCTCTGAAAATATCTTGATAATGTTTTATTGTCTTGCAGTCAAAATCAACAAAATATGTTGTAATGTAATTGAAACCTTACTCAGCTCTGAATCATCACATGTTATTCAGATGGCAAAGTCATGTCTATCTGAAGCCCCACTCAGCGATGAGATATGAGCCACAGCAGGCTGATCACAACTTCCTTGTTCCTTCTAAGCAACAACTTTGATCAGCAGCCACAATTTCCTGAATTTGTAAACTTTGAATGGTTGTTTAAAGCAGGAAGGACACAGGTGATTGTCATCTCCTTTCGTTTCACACGCCTTGTATCCCATCACTTCCTCTTCTGGCTAAATTGAGATATCTAGAGGAGATGGACACATCTGAAGGGAAAGATAAAAATAGTTCTAAAAGTGAGTATGCCAATAACCTATCAGCAGCGGCAATGCTTGGCAGATATTTTCCAGGATGAAAGAGAAAAAGTTGACTGGGAGGAGCAGAAATGTAGGATATCTGAGGTGACTCAGGTGGTTGCTGTGGTTGTACAGGGAGTGCAGTAGCCTGCTAACGGGGGTGTGATTGAAGCTTCCTCGCTGTTTGTTGTGTTCCTACTTCATACTTCAGTCAAGGAGTCATTATCAAGGCTTTTTATAGCCTCAAGTGATCGTTGGAGATCATTAGAGAGATAGAATCAGTATCCTCGGTTTAATAAAAACAAATGCCGAAGAGTTCATGTTGAAGCAAAGAGCTTATCTCTAAGAAGTAGTCAGATCACTATGAATCAACTTTAATCAATCGAGCACTGTTTCACAATTTTATGTCTTTCACCCTTTGGTGTGTTTTGACTGAACCTCTTTTATGTAAGCTTGTACATCACTGAGCTGTGAAACAAGAAATATAGAGTGTACAATGTAACTCAGCTAATGTTCAGTGCTATCAGCCAGGAGGCTCAGGAAAGAGTTTATTCATTTCTGCTGCAGTGTTCCTAAAATCTTTTTTTCTATTCTCCTTATTCTTTTTATTGTGTTGTCAAGTCACTATTCAATAAAAAGAGACATCATCTGCGTAAAAACAAACTTTATGAGATTTCCCCTGATAACTGTCTCCCATTTCAACCAATCGTCTTGATAAATTATTAAGTTTTTGTTTGTTGGAAAAGGAACATCTGATGGATTTTCCTAAAGTATAAATTGAGATTTTATTACTTTTTTTTATGCAGGCAGAAATATTAGGCTTAATGGATGCATTGATGATTCATTTTAGCCATTGACTAAAAGGTTGTCTACACAGAGGAAATATTTCAGTAACCATGCAGTAATGACCTGTTAGATGAATACATCCCATCTGGAGTCATTTGTTTGTGTTTACATGCTTTTCTGTTTGTGCAGATTTCTTCCAACAGTGCAAAACTCTGGTAACGTCATATTTCCCAGTAGAGTGGTTGTTTGCCTGGTCCTGTGATGGGATATCCAGGATGCACCCTGCTTCTCACCTGATGACAGCTGGGAAAGTCTTCAGGTCCTCATTCATGACACTGAACAGATTAAGTAAGTTTACAAACAGTGTTTTACGATTCACCATTACTCTGTCTAAAAATCATAGCCGTTTGTCCTTATCAGACTCGGTTTTCTTAATCCTTGATTTTAGGCTAGATTCTCATTGTTTCTTTCTCATTTTTGTTTTTGTTTCTTTGCTAATTTTAGCGTAACTTTAGTGAGCTCAAATAGTAAGTTTCAATCTATCTGCTTAGTTTTTCTTTTAGCATAATCCCTTCATGCCATTAAATCCAGGACTACACTTAATTTATCATTACCTTAAATGGAAGAAAATGTAAAAATATTTTTTTTGTAATTGAAAATAAAGTCACGCATGATGGGGTTAACTTAATGTATTAACTTGAAATAATTTTGCAAAAGGAAGAATACAATTACATTCGGATATGCAAGTAGTTGAGCAACAGTGATAATAAGTTTAGCCAATACATTACTTTAAAAAAAAAAAAGTTGTTTCTGTTCATATGGAGCTGCTTTGCTCTGATATCACAGAAATATTCAACTTCACATAATTGTGTAACCTCATCAAACATGTTGAACACATGTCATATCAGATACACCGCGAGCTCCTCCCCCGTCTGTCCGTCACCATTGCCTAACGTCTGTGTTTCACTGCAAAGCGGCCATCGCTGACTCGCACAAACCCCATCCCCTCACACTCCACTCTCCCAGTTCCTTCCCCTCCCACGGAGTTCACCCTGCCCTGCAGTTCAAAGTGGTTTTGCCTGTCTAGCCTTGGCGTTTAATGTTTAAGTATTGGGAGCGGCTGGAGAGTGCAAATAAAAGGCCTTTAAAGACTCCAGGGCATGCTGAGGGCTGTGATTCCAGATACTGTATTGTGAAATTTCCATTGTACATGACAGATTAGCCTTCGAGCATCAGAATCTGTTGAGCCAGATTTTGAGTCTTTACTTGCACATAATGCTTGAGGCTTAGATAAATCATTTGAAGGAAGCACATTCAAAACTTTATTGCTGCGACAAAGAAGTATACACCTTCATTGGATGGATGGCAACCTACCTGTGCTGAAAAGTGTTTGTCAAATGTTCAAAACAAGATAAAGGATTGAAGGTGGACCCCACCTGCACCAAGAAAAAGAAAAAAAGAGTCATGTTAGAGCTGCCCTTCTGATTGTCTGGAAGAATGGAAACTCTAGTTGCACCAAAGGAAAACATGCTAGTTTCCTGCTTATATGTTTGTGCGTGATATTCTGTAGTCTTAATCCATCTAACAATGTTACAAAACATTCAGACCGGAGGAGGCTTTAAAGCATTAATTGGGGGGACTTAAGATGGTTACACTCTATCAAACACTTCCAGTTGCATTCTGCTTGCGCTTGATCAAGACTGAAATCAAACATGGGTGTGGATTTGGTTTATTTGGGAAGAAATGTTCATTCTTTTGAAAGTCTGACTAATATGGGAAGCTTTTCAGAAATATGGTGTGACGTGAAGATGTGTCAGTGGATGGAAATGCTGGTCTGTGGGTTTTAGGGGCTGCTTTGTCTGATGGGACACAGAGAGAGGTGGAAGCTGATGAATGACTGCCCCTTTTCATGCCGTGTGCTGGATTAGCCGTCACATGCAACAGGCTTCTTAATATGAATTGTGAAATTCGCTCAGTTCTTCAGGACGTATTTCATACAAAGACCTCGTCATGATGTGAAAACTTTGTGTGGATGCACAAATTTATGAAGATGATCCAAATTTGTTTTATTTTTCTGATGCAAAACAAAGATGAATTCTTATTTTTGAGTTTGCATGTACTTTCACTGTCTGGCTCCCAGATCAAACCCAAAATCTGCAGAATTTTTACATTTTTGTAAATACTCTGCACCTCAGGTCTGACTGAGACTTGGCTCCTCTGTGGGGGAAACTCAAGTTCAAACCCATCAGCACTACGAGCTCTCTGAGCTGCATTATTCATTGCATTTTCTGTATTATTCATGTCATTCCACATCACATTTTGTCACTTAGAAGCAACACAGTTCAGTCTCTAATATTTGTCTTGTTGCTGCTTTTGCTATCACAACACTTTCCCCACGGATCATTCATATGAGGACTCTCACCGCTTCCTCGGTTCATCTTGGTGGCTTTGAGGAGTTTGTGTGTTAAATCAGAATTGATCTCAGAGCTGCAACACCTGAACCAACACTCTGACCTGGACCCAAATAGTGCCTCGCGGTGTCCCTCAGGGCACTGTAAACTGCCAGCAGCTCTGTGTTTGAATTGCACCTCTCTGGCAAAAATATTTCTGAGGAGGATATGTTTAGGATTTCTGTGGCATACAAGAACAACAGAGAAACTAATGCTGGAAGCAGTTTGTTCGATGCATGTAACAAATCATGTCCATTTGGTAATTGTGCAGCAGATAGTTAAACCTTCACTTAAACGCAGGTTGAAGGACAACCAGACTGAGGTTTAAAGAGCTAAAATTGCAAGTTAATGTTATGACAAAAGTTTCCACTGTTGTGTCAGTTTTATTGTCTTTTCTTTTCATAAAAACTCTTATTATCTGAATGTGACATAACAGCATTTCTATTGGATGTTATTTTTAACAACAAATGTTTCTTTTCATTGAGTATTTTATGTTACATATTTGCCACAAACAACAGTGTCTGTCTGGAAGTCGCTCATTTTTCTTAGAATTTAGATCACCTGATTGAAGCAAATTCTTATAATGGGTTAATTATCTCTGTGCTTTAAAGCCCTTTTGCGCATGTCAGGAAGTCAGAACAAATGTCAAATTTGCTCCTTTTTCACACTGAATTGCATTTCCTGATTGATTTGTTGTGTGTTTTTCACTGCTGATCCAGGTGTATGCGTGCGCGCGCCTGGAGCAGAGTCGCCCATAAACGCGCGCGCAAGCGCACGCCGTGAAATCACTTCATCCGAGATAGAGCGCCGCTTCAGATTTGAGCACAGCATTGTGCAAGTTGTCTGCGCTTCCTCTGCGCGCGTGTGTGTCGTGAAAAAAAAACGGGAGGGTGAAAAAAAGACGGTTTATAATTGATGTTTTCCCATGGAGGAGCCCCTCCTCCCCGCAGCGGAGGCTAACCCCCAGGTGGGAAAAATCTTTTAAGATTTTTTTTGAATGTGTGTGTGTGCGTGTGTGCGGGACAACATCAGGAGGGTTTGTCTAGTCCCTCCCCTGCTATATAGATCGGTGCTATAATACAAAGAATTAAAGGCGGTCGGCTCCCACACGCTGCAGCTCGACTAGAGATCCCGTGGCTTATAATTCCCTCACTACTCTCCCCCCCCCCTCTTTCGATGCGCCCCGTTATTAGCTTTGGTCTGAGGAGTTCATTACCGCACCTGCCTCGGTATAGAGACCAGGCGAGACAAGGACGGAGCGAGAGCCCTGACAGGCGCACAGTTGAGACCAGCAGCGGTGACTCGTTTGAGATCTTTAAAGGACAGGGGGGTGGAAAGAAAATGCTGCTCTGGGCCAAATTTGTTTTGGTCGCCCTCATCTGCTTGTCCTTAGTGTCTTCTGGGATGGGCTGCGGACCGGGAAGGGGCTACGGCAGAAGAAGACACCCGAAGAAGCTGACACCTCTTGCGTACAAGCAGTTCATCCCCAACGTGGCGGAGAAGACCCTCGGGGCAAGCGGCAGATACGAAGGCAAAATCACAAGAAACTCCGAGCGATTTAAAGAGCTGACTCCCAATTATAACACAGACATTATATTCAAGGATGAGGAGAACACCGGAGCCGACAGGCTAATGACTCAGGTAAGGAGACAGAATCATTTCCTCCACTCTTCTCCTAACGCACCATCCCGGCGCACTGCAACAACCTCCTTGTCCGTCTGGATTGCGCACCTTAAGTGAAGTGTGCTGTTCCCGCCGCTGAACTCTTCACATTGAGCCTTTTAACTTCACTGTGAAAGCAGATGCACTTTCTGCACCAGCATGGGAGTTTGGAAACGCTGCAGGCTTGAAGCGAGCATTGAAATCCAGAGAAGTGATGTGCAGGCGAACAGTCAGGACACTCGGCCTGCATGGTTGTGACAGTGGATATCAAATATTAATGCGCCCCTCTCCTCACATCTATATTTGTATCTCTACGAAGCCTGATTTGTTGCTTTACACGCGCGTATGTGGTTTGTTTGAATGCTGCGGCTCATTTATGCGCCCTTTTCTCCTAATTGCAGCCAGGTTGCGCGTCGCTTTACACACATGATGGCATGCATGGCGCAGCTCATTCAGACAGTTTTCCTGCAAAAACTGCTGTAGTCTAGTGTTTGGTTGCGCTGGATTTCAGTATCTTGGGCTGCATCACGACTTCAGGACCTGATCAGGATGACATGTGTTGTTCTGCACCATCCTCATGCAGCGCGTCGGTTGTCAAATCTGCGCAGTGAAAAGATGCAGCGGTTTTTCTCCGGGCTGCAGGATGCCGCGTCGCTCCAGTGTGACTTTTTAGCACTCACATCCTGGTGAATTATTCACACCGCTTGGGTGATATTGACTCAGTAAGAATGAAATGCCGGTGGTGGTGATGGTGGCGTCGCAGGTTGTGATGAAGCTCTGAACCATGCATGCGCATGAACCTGATAAAATATTCACTGTGCGTCCGCGTGCCCCCACCCCGCGCTCCCCTCATCCTCTGTGTCAAGCGTCTCGTGGGTCTCACTCATGGGGAGGAAATCACTGGCCCGGGAGGTGATTTCGAATGTCTCTAGTAGAAGAACAGGAACGTAGAGAAGCACATGCTTCGATCTGAAGACTCTTTGGAAAATGTTTTAACCTGCTGAACTGGCGGGACGCGTCCAGGAGGACAAATTGTTAAAATGTGCGTTTAGGTGTGTTTATTACTGAGTCTTTTGTTACAGACTCCTCACTAAACAACTGTCAGTGCGTTTAAACGGAACACAATTCAAACTTTTGGTCAGTCGGGGGTCAGCGCAAGTAAACCGAGTTATTTCAGCATAATCTTACATGTCACAGCAGAATTCAAGCATGCAAATCCAAAGAGGATGAAGGCAGCAGTGAATGACATAAGCATAATCACATGGGGTTTGAAGCTGTCGCAACGTTTTTGCTTTGTTTTTCGGCTTTGTGCGTGGATCCAGTTTTACGCACGGGATTTTACGCACGAAGAAAGAGCGGCTCCTCTCCTTATCTGGCGTTTCAGAAAACAGGTGTTGTACATGAAGCAAGGCACGTGCCTGCAGGAGCTTGGTTAGACGTGTGCAGTAAATAAATTAACGAGTCAACTCACTGAAGTCTGGCCAGAATTGTGTTTCTGAAGGAGGAGCAGCTTGCGCCCAGGAAAGTCGCCAGCAGATTGCATTTGCTTCAACCTATAAGTTTGGAGATAGATTTTTACATTTTCTTTTCACGTCTTCCACAATCCGATCTGATCATTTGGGTATATTTTTCATTATTCATCTTAGAGAACTATGTTTCTTTCTCACTGAAACTTCAATTAAAACTTTTCCACCAAAGACATATTTGGGATTTTTTCCTTCGCGCTTTAATTGAGAATAAATGGTTCACAAAGTGATTTTCTTTCGCGTTTATCCATTCTGTAAAGGAAGAGGTGAGATGGCAGTTTGTTTGCACTGACAGGTAGCTGATAAGTGTTTCCTTTAACCCAATCATTTGTGAGAAGATTAAGTGGGCAGTCTGTTGAACTACTTTTACGAGGAGCACACAGCGCCGGCCGGTCCAAAGCGCCCCGCTGGGCTTCATGGTGGCTGAGCAGAATTTGGCTTGAGTCGTGGCACACGACCTGATGAATTAATAAACGGATAAAGCTTTGCACCTGTTTTATCCATGGTAAAAGTGCGCACAATTTTGTTTTTTTACATTGGTTTGGTGCATTTTACTAGTGATTCAGTCCCCGTAAACCAGCAGAATTTTCTAAATGATGAGTTTTGAGACTTGCAGCGGGTCAGACTCCTCTGTGCGCCTTACAGATCTTCACAGGTCTGTCAGTCAGCATCCAAATACCCCTCAACTTAAGCAAGCAAGTCACGTTTCAGGACTTTGCCGGAGAGTATAATGAACGTTTTTCCTCCGCTTTCTTTTCTTTTTTTATTTGCACTGAAAGCCTCTTTGTGATGTAGTATTTGCCATATTTTGGGCGACGAGAATAGTTGTCTTGGAGAAGGCCAAACATCTTCTTTGGGAGCGCAGAGAAGCTGCGGGTTCCAGTTTGTGGCATTTGAATCTCCTCAAGATCATCTTCATATCAGCTGCAGATCAATAATTCATTCAAAGAAAACGCACCGACAGAGCACTTTGACTACAAACATGAATCTATATTAATGATGTTTTTGGGGCAACACGTTTTGATGGAGAGGGACGCTGCTCTTCTCGAGACCGAAGCCCCACATGTTATAGGCCAGTGAAGCGAATGCGGTGCCTTTTCCATATTTCATGAGCAGCTTTCTTACCCGAGATGTCCCCTCTGACGCTACTGCTCGTTCTGAGAAATGCAAGCTCAGGATTAGAGCTGCAGCTTCACCTTAGCTGGGGGGGAATCGGGGCCATCGGTGGGGCTCCAGAGTTTAGGTGGGGGGAGGCCTTGAAGTAATTTCAAAACTCAGAAGTGCTCGCATATATATTATTTTATTACCCAACTATTTCTCGCTTTTAAATCATTTATTTGTTGTTGTTGTCTTGGCAACCAGCATCACTTGACGCATTTCTCCGTGTCCGCAGAGATGTAAAGACAAGCTGAATTCGTTGGCGATCTCGGTGATGAACCAGTGGCCCGGGGTGAAGCTGCGTGTCACTGAGGGCTGGGATGAGGACGGCCACCACTTCGAGGAGTCCCTGCACTACGAGGGCAGGGCCGTGGACATCACCACGTCAGACAGGGACAAGAGCAAGTACGGCACCCTGTCCAGGCTGGCGGTGGAAGCTGGGTTCGACTGGGTCTACTATGAGTCCAAAGGGCACATCCACTGCTCAGTGAAAGCAGGTATGGAAACAGCAGGTGCATCCTGTTGGATGGATGGATGGATGGATGTTCATCCTGCAACCTCTAAATGAATTTTGCTTTTTGGTGGAATTTTCGGACTAACAAAGAAGGGGAAAAGCCATTAAGAATGGAGGTGGAACATGTTCAACCTTCTTCAAACAGAATGTAATAACATCTGTGGCCTCGATGTCAAAAAAAAAAAATCGGGTGATTTCAAATGAGTGAAAGCCGCAGACTTGAGTGATGTAAAAGCACAAAAGCAGCCTGTGGCGCTGTGAGCATTTCCCATGCAGCTTATTCCTTGATCTTACATCGCCCCACACTGTCTCCTGGCGGCAACCACGACCCAAACCTGGAACCAAGCAGGTCCATGTGACCTGGAAAAGCGTGGAGAACCACAACAAGTGACGCAATTTGTGAAATTAATCTGGATTATGAGGCGTTTTCTACTCTTTTTCATTTAAAGAAGTGCACAATTTTTATGATTTCTTTGTGTTTCGACTTTTCTCTTGACTGATGAAGACTTCTCGGGCGCACATTAAAATGTTTTTCCACGTTTTTGTGCTCAGACGTTATTGATAAATCCTTCATTTGTCATTCCTCACACATGTTTGGAGATCACAGCGCGCGGGCCTGGCCGGCGTGTCATCGGGGGTCATGCGACTTTACCAAACGGATTTGCCTGAACAATGTTGAATTGGTCGAGCTAAATCTGGTTTGCAGTTGTCACCTTATTTCATGCTCGGGAATCTTAAAACAAGATTAAAAGCCCCCCCCCAAAATTCTGAGTAGGACACCCCCACCCCGCCTCTTGTGCAGGACAGTGTGATCCCAGAGGCTGGTATGTGAAGAGCTCCACCAAGGCCAAAATTATTGTCATCAAGACTGACAACAAAGCAGGGAGAGGTGGTAGACAGGGGAGGGGGCATTGATGTTGCCCAACAGACAGCATTTAAGAGTCCAGGCCCTCATTTAAATTCAAATCTACAACTCGAGAGGCTTGGAAAAGTGGCTCCACTGTGTAAATAGTAGTTGTGAGTCGCCTATTTGTGTGAATTGTCACATGGAGGTTTCTGCACCTGAGTAAATATGGGGAGAGTCGCTGGGAAAGGCGTAAGTGTTCTTTACCGAGAGTCGCTGGATCCACAAGCTGATTTAGAATAACAATGCCTTCCCCTTATTGGGTTTTTTAAATTAAGGAAAAGGCTTTCAGGTTCTTTTCTTTTTTTTTTTTTTCTTTGCAGACAGCATGAGCCAAGCCAATACGCATCTGGTATCAAAAAGGATCATTATGCAAAAAGGCCCTCCATGAAAAGAAAAATAAAAACTCCAAATTAATGAAGATGTTTGCGTAATTTTACGCAAACTGTTGTGATTTGAATATTATCCTCGTTCGGTTGAATAAAGTTTTCAAAAATGTGTTTTATTTTAACAGAAAACTCAGTGGCAGCAAAGTCGGGCGGTTGCTTCCCAGGATCCTCCAAGGTCACCCTTGAGGATGGCACCCAGAGGCCCGTCAGAGATCTCCAGCTCGGGGACAGAGTACTGGCCGCGGACTACGACGGAAACCCGGTTTATACCGACTTCATCATGTTCATAGACCGGGACTCTTCCACCAGCAGGATCTTCTACGTCATCGAGACCGAGTCTGGCCAGAAAGTGACCCTCACCGCCGCGCACCTCCTCTTTATCGCCCACAACTCAACAGAGCGGCGGATGTCGGCGATTTTCGCCAGCCAAGTCCGGCCGGGACAAAAGGTGTTTGTGTTCGGGCGAGGTCAGCTGGCGCCCGTGACCGTGGAACGGATTTACACGCAGAGGCACGAAGGCTCCTTCGCGCCGGTGACGGCGCAGGGGACCGTGGTGGTGGATCAGGTCCTTGCGTCATGTTACGCAGTGATCGAGGACCACAGCCTGGCGCACTGGGCCCTGGCACCGGTCCGGCTCGCCCACTGGGTGTCCTCGTTGCTCTTCGGCTCCCAGCCGCGCGTCAGCGCGCAAAACGACGGGGTGCACTGGTACTCCAAAATCCTTTATCAACTGGGGACTTGGCTCTTGGACAGCCACTCGATCCATCCGCTCGGTATGTCAGTATCGCCGAGCTGAAAACCCCTGAATGAGACTCAAATGTAGGAACTCTCGAACATTTCAGTAGATTAAACTTTAAAATAATAATAATAATATTAAAACAAAACAAAATAAAAACGAACGAACGACGCAAAAGGCCCCAGCGGAGTTGGGATATTTATTTCAGTGACTTTTCCATGGTGTGTCCTCTTTCAAAGAATGAATGGAGCCTTACAAAGTTTCTCTTTGAATAATTTATTCTCGTGTGAACTCTGCCAGTGTCACATAAATGGATTGTGAGACGATGCGAGCAGCAAATTGTGCATAATCTATTTTTGTATATCTCCAATGCAAAAAGGAAATAAAAAAGTAAAAAAAATAAAAACATTAATAAAAAAATGAAAAAATGTTTTTAAAAAAACCGCAAAGAGAGCAGAGATCCTGTGGGACGGAGTAACTGACAGGTGCTTATGTGCAGAATTGTGCAACAGACTGTTTTATTTTGTGGGAGAAAAAAAAACAACTTTGCGGGGTTTCATAAATTATATTTTTATACACAGGAATGTAAATTAGATTTTGACGGATCGCTACCGAATCACATTTCGTTATCTGAAATAGTGTAAGATATGAGAATATATTTTAATTTAAATAGAAAGTGTTGGAGGAAAAAAAAGAGAAAACCATGTACTGCTTATCAAGAAGTGTATTATTTTGTAAACTGGTGTTGGAGCGGGACAGATATTCTGCCTCATGTCTGCATTATCTCCTTTTTTCGTGTGTGCGTTTCTATTTTTCTTGTTTTCTTCTAAGAAAAAAATCAAAATGCAGATTCTGACAATTCAGTAACAATTTAAGTGGTAATGACAAAGTTCCGTTGAATAAATCCATAAGAAACTCCTGTTAAAGTACTAAAATGATATTTTTCTTTTCATATTTTGTAATAGGGAAATAGTTTTATATAGAAATGACCTGCGGCAGATGCACAGTTTGTATAGTCTATTTAGCCAGACAAAACCAGTTAACTTTCATAACAGGGCGATGTGTCAAAAATGTCTAGAGTTTATTATTTATATGTTTATTACAAAAATGAGATAAAGAAAATCTTTAAACTTGTTACATGTGTCTGTCTAAATCCACTGCAGGAACATCACATATTGAGGTATTTTTGTCACCAATTAAATGGGATTTATTTCCTTTCTGGTTCAGCTTCTTTTCATAATCGTTTGGTTGCTGTAATTTCACCAAAAACATCCTTTTTTTAAAATTGGATTATCTCGGCCTATACATGAGCACCAACAAATTTGCGGAAAATGAGACTTTGAAGTGCTTCTGGCATGCTTGCGAAATGTTGAGAGCTCATGTCAAATTTAACGAGGTCTGCCCATCTGCAAATAACTTCCAAGCTGCAGACAACTGAAACAGCAGAGTGTTTGTTGGCTCTAAGTCTGCTGCTGCTTCAGGTCAAATAAAGTCTGTATCACAGCTCCAAGAATCTCCACAAATCACTATAATCCCCGGGTGTTTTCATAGAGCCTCATAACGCCCCTGCAGAGTTTGAACGGGAAGCTTTGGGCTTTATTTTCTCCATAGCGCTTCTTTGATTAAGTGATTAGAGCGCAGGAGCCCCAGTGGCTTTTAAACTATACAAGGGCGACATCGTGTGGCGAAACCTTGGTACTACACACCAAAAACTTATTTCAATTAACATTTTTTATACCAAAGTAGTTAAAAAATGTATATAAATAAATATTTAAAAGATAGGGGTAGCTAAAAACTACACTCAGATAAAAGCAGCAGCACTCAACTCAAGCAACTTTAGTTTCGAGAACTTTTGTAATCACTCAGAACATAATTAAAATATTGGTACTTTAAATTAATATAAAAAATGCGCCTAAAATGAAAGCAGCATAACTTATTTTGAAATGAGTGAAATATTTGTGCAAAATGAGTCGTCTTTGGGCTTTCACTGATATTTCACTCAAACTAGTTCTGTACTGCTCACGCCTTTGTTTACATATATCCATTGCGCAATTATGCACAGATCAGATTATTTCAACACCTAGGGACCAAATAAAACACAAATACTGAAACATTTTTAAAAGAACCTAATAATTTGTGCAGGAAAACTACTTTAACACTTTTAAAAATCAGAATCTACTCAATAAAACATTTTAAAGTAACGTTTAGCTTTTTCAACAACTGCTCTGATTTATCACAATGTATAGTAATTTAGGTAAGGCTTCTTCCAAATTTGTAGACTGTCCACAAACACAGTTTTAAAACCTTTTTAAAACATTTGAAAAAGTCCCAAACAAAATGTGAAGATGAGTGTGAAGCTTTGCTCTTACACAAGCCCAGAAATGATGCCATGTCATCCTTCACTCAGACTTACTGAAGGTAAAAGAGGCCACTGAACCTGTGTTTCTGAGGACTGTTGCAACATGAGCAGGAATTCCATCTTCAGCTCCCACATTGTGTTTTGCTGTTGATATTGTGAGGTGGAAACTCCAGGGAAGGACAAAGCGGGCCCATCTCTCCCAGAGCTGTGACCTTGGGTCCCCGTCAGATACAAAAGCGTCCGTGCAGGGCAGCATTCCTCAGAGCAGGTAAACAGAGCCTTCTCTAATCCCTCTGGAGGCCCTCAGTCTGCTGCAGCTCAACAACAGCTTTTACAAATGTTGACATTTGCAAACACGAACAGTCTGGCTTTCTGGAAAACAAAACTCTGTCTCCACTTTGGGTCTTCAGATGGCAGAACTTGTTCTGTCCAGGAAGCTTTTGCTTCTCCGCTGCAGAAACACTCACCTCAAAAGTGGTAAATTTGGGCAAAAATTAAAGATTTAATGTGACTTAAGATTTTCGCGTGGAGTAAAATCTTGAGTAAAACTAAGAGGATATAAATCTATCCATTCAACCATTATTTCCATCAATGTTGTTTAGTTTAAACTTTTTTTTATCCTAGTTATTTATAAAGTGTTTGGAACATTACTAAGTTATGTGCAAACAATACTGGATCAAAACCTGAAATCTATTTTAACCTTAAACAGTGGTGGGCAAACTTTTTGACTTGTGAGCCCCAACGGGTTCTAAAATTTGACAGAGGGGCCAGACCAGGAGCAGATGTGTGGACAGTTTTAATCCACCTCTTAAGAGAAAGAAGTAACATGGAATCTAAATGAAATCAAGCCTTAATTTTGATGTTTAAAAAAAAAATCAATACTGAACATTTTGGAGTTTTTAGTTCAAATTTTTCACTTGTAATCTTATTTTAGAGCCAAATTTATCAATAGGTTGATGTCCCTCACAGAAAACAGCAGACTTAGAAAAATGCTACGCTCACGATGAGTTGGAAAGATCAGAAAAACGACTGTCCGCCTCGAGAAACACAAACATCTGAAAAACAACAAATTTCCCAATACCACATAAATGCAGAATTACTTTCTGCAACAAAGCAAAAGTCAATTTATTTATTGGACACTATGGAGAAACACCTGACCTACAAAGAAAACAAAAGATTAATAAGAACAATCAATATGATTTATTCCAGTTTGGCGGGTAAGATCAAATGGTTTAACAGGTCACATACGGTTTTGCCCTACCCTTGCTTTAAAAACTTTTACCAAACATTTTGAAATTTAAATTTATTTTTTTCAAATCAAAAGTGGGAATAAAGTAAAGAAAAAACAACAAAAAAACCAAACACGGTTTATGGTGTTCTTCATGTTTATTTTCCAACAGTTTCTTGAGAATAATTGCAAAAAAGTAAAAGATTTCACAGCTTCAGTTTTGACAACAGTGGTTTACAGTACTGGAAGACATTTGACAACGATTTCAGAAAAATCCAACCGGGAAAAACATCATCAATGATACATCAGCGGTGATAACAAGATGATTCATCAACAGCTTTTCTCAAAAGGCAGCGTGTTTTGTGGTTTCCCGTACAGTTCCACATCAGGAAGAGTCTTTTTTTTTTTTTTTTAATTCGACCAACAACGAATGTCAAGAAGCTGGGATGACCTTTGGTGCAGAGAAAGCCGTTAAAACGGCTTTGCTTTAGAGTAACGAGTCTGCTCAATGACCCCGGCTGTCGTCACACAGATGGAAACCTCCATCCACTGGGCTAACAAAGAACGGTAATCCAGGCAGGCCACCCTGGATACAGAAGCGGATTCAACAGCATCGAAAAATAAAAAGAACAGGTGATGAAACTGATTATTGGGTCAGCGGGAACAGCAGCGAGGGAGAGACAGGCAAAAGAGGGAAGCAGCAGCAGCTGTGCAGAGAGAAAAATTCTGTGAAACTTTTGCTGGAGGCGGCGGCGGCACTGAAATAAAAAGGGTTAAAAGGTGGAGACTGGAACGATGCAGCATCATCCGAAGCTCCAGCTCATCAACCGATCAAGCTAGCATCTCTGCTGGGAAAAAAAAAGGTTAAAAGAAAAGTCCATCCTGCTCCCTCCAAATGTCCATGACAATCGAGAAGAAAAAAAAACTGAAAACTAGTGGAACACAAACCAATCTTGGTTGAGCATGCCTTTACCAACTTAAATAAAAATAGTGTTCCTATCTGAAAATATATAACTACACCACTGTTAATGTGATAAAAACATCCATGAAAAACAGCAAACAGCAGAGTTTGCACTCTAAAGGCACACTGCATTTTATTTAAGTAATAAATTAGCAATCTTTCTCAGCTAATGCTAATTGTTCAAGATTTGTGCCGAAAATTTAATTGATTATATGAATTTCAGCTTCAAGGTGACAGAAAAAGTATTAAAATGTTAAATGTGTTTATCTTTAAGGTGAGAAATCTTGAAACATTTGTTGATAAAAACATGCTAAACCACAGAAAAGGCTGTTGGAAAAAAGGTTTAAATAAAACCTAATTGTGTCACTGCTTTGCTAAGGTGGATTCGTCCTGAAAAAAAACAGAAAAATCATCATTAATATTCCAGCTAACAGTCAGCAAACAGTCCTAATGGAATAAGACACATTAGAATTGATTGATGCATCATTGATGCAGTGACATAAAAGAAATAAACAGCAATAATAAGAGAAAAAGAAAGGTCCAGCAATCATGAAAGACTCAGATTACCTATCTTTAAAACTGATTTAGCCACATATGATAAGATGAAAAGATTGATTCACTTAAATATAATTTTAAAAAGCTAAAGAAAGAAACTAAATGTTATAAATAAATGCTTTGATTCTATACGAGAATTCACAGCACGCATTGAAAAATCTTTCACTAAAAGTACAAAGGGATTCAATGTGAATCTGTTCTGGTTTTATGACATAACAGCGTCATCATTATCACTGGCAAAGCCTGTACTTAAGATTCAAATCCATAGGATTAACCATAAAGAACCTCAACTGTGCTCACAACAAACAGATTACAAAATGTCAGTCAAAAATAGAAAATAAATAAAAACTAAAACAAATCTCCATAACTCAAACCAAAGAGGAAAAACATAAAGAAGTCACTTCCGACAAAACTGCAACATACAAACAGGAAAACTTAAAACCATGCAACGTCAAATTCTGCACAAAGAATGAAACTTTTTTTCATTTGACAACACTGAGATATGTGGCGTTTCAAAACTGGAATTCACTCAAGTAATGTGAACTTTAAAGGAAATGCCACTAGATTTATAAATCACAAAAACATTAACATGAGAGCAGCAGCATCAAAGCTTTGACTAAAAGGACAAAAATCAAGATTTCTTTTTAATTCATTTTTGTTCTAATTGGTTAAATAAGTACATAAAAACATATTTCAATCAATTGATGCTTGTGCGCTCATGGAAGGAGGTTGGATATCAGATGCCATCACAGATCAACTAAAAAGTCAAATATTTGTGATGTTAAATAAATTCAGTGGCATTCCATACCAAATGGAAGGTAGCAGCTTTCCCCCCCCCTATTTTATTTTAAATACCAGAGTGGATAATTCCTTCAAGGGATTTTTGTGTGTGACGTGAAGATCCCCCAAACAACAGATTCCATCAAATACATGAGCTTCATCAGCAGAAACAAAATGAAGATGCGTCAGCATGAAGGCAGTGAACACACAAGCACACGTCTTTGGACTAAAAGTTAACCGGCTCAACATACCCGCATATTCACGGTATATTGGCCGTGTTTTTATTTTTTTTTTGTCACTTTTTTACCTTTAATTTTTTTTCAAAGTATTTGTGAACAGAAATATTTCTTTTCTTTTTTTTTTTGGTAAACTTTACTCTAAAAGAGAGACAAACTCCTCATAAAATGATTTCCGCCTGGACACAGCATGTATTCAAATATAAAATAGCTGGATACAACATTAACAACACGGGAAAAAAAATGCTCAACTCATGTACATGACAGTTTTTTTTTTAAACAATGGTTGCCCCCTCAACTTTTTTGAATATTTGAATACAGAAGTTACAACTTTTTCATTTTAATATTTTAAATTAAAAAACCACCATTATCCCTTAAGGAAGGAACTATAGGAACTGTTTGGTGAATGCAAACCTAATTGAATAAACGTAAATAATGTTTTAATGCTAATTCTTAGACGAGAATGCCGTGAAATAAATGTTAGATCCTGTGTAATAGTTCCCATTTGGAGATCAAGACATGCTTTATCTGTAAGACTGGCACGTTTTTTATATTTATTACTCTGATAAGCAAATGTTTTGTGACACTTCAGTCCAACTATCTTAATAATAACATTTGTATCAATTTTGTGCTTTTTATTTATTACTTCAAGAACAAGTATGTTTTTAAATTAATTTTTGCACCAAAATGTTTTTTTTCTCCAAAAATGATGTACAACTATTTTGTTCCAGGAAAAAAAAAATCTGTATTTAAACTCTCACTACATACATCAACATCAAATTTAAAGCTCTTCTCACTTACTCAAAAGTACAACTTAACCAAAAAAACAGCATGGCTGAAAACCGATGTTAAAAAACGTAAAGTCCAGAAGAAAAGCAAAAAATATTTGTTCTAAATCTTGGATCCTGAAACAACAAAACCACTGGAAGTTTAGACAGAAACACCTGAAACAGCCTTTATCTGAAGGACCAAACCATCACGCACAGCATCGCCACTAGGTAGTGTTAACTGATCACCTGGGGAGCCCGCCAGAAAGCAGCTTCCATGAGCTGTGAGGAAACACTGCCATCTACAGGGCAGAAGAAATACTGCTACAGAAAAGCTTCTGGTGGCCAAATTCTGTTCCTACTTTTTCTCTGCAGGAATCCAACATGAATCCCAAACCAGAAAAAAATGACGCACTTAAATCTGAAAGATGTTCACGTGTCTTTCTACGTTCATGACCTTACAGCAGAGGGGAGCAACCATTGTGTCATAATTACATGATACTTTAAGTGTCCAGGTAAAGTGAAAAAAGACAAACTCCATCAAAAGCGTGCATCACTGTTTAGTGTCTCTATTTAGTGGATTAACAACTACTGGCCCTTAGCAAGCAAAGAATATATATGTACATGCTTAGCAGTCATTTTTCTCATGTTCGTTAGTCCCAGACGGGGGTGGGTGGGTGTTGATCAATGATAGAGAGATGTTCCAAAGAGGTGACAAAATCATCCGGCGACAGAGATGAAAACTAGACGTTAGAAGAGGAACTTCTTGTAGGAAACGTCCGCCTCCGTTATGCTCCTCATCCATCGATCAGTGTAACGTCAATGTGGGACAGGTCAATCATGTGCCTGTGTGGTTGATCATAATCATGTCTGAACAATGGTGGAAGGGAATTCTGATGTTCAAGATGAACAGTAGGACTGGGTAAAAAAAAAAAAAAAGTGAACCACACTTTGTGTAGAAAACAAACAAAAAAAAAAAAAAACATTTTTCCTTAAATCCATTTTTTTTAGATGTTTATGCTAGTTATTTTGTTAACTGAAATGTGAGATTTTCTGATTTTATTTTAAAAGTTCCACTTTTTTTCAGTGAAAATCACACAATATATGAAAACTCTTCTCAGAACTTAACTAAATAAAATATTTGTTTATGTGTAATCAAATTCGATAAAATTAAGACATCCAAATGGATTCAATAGAGTGATACCCAGCCCTACTGCATAGCAGAATAAATTTAAGATTACAATATTGTCATGAATAAAAAAGCTGGTTACCTGTGGAAGCTCATTTGGAAATTCAGTGCATGCTGAGGATTTGCAAACCTGGCAACTGCTTTTCTTTGCTGAGGAATCAACTTGAACATCTGCACAAATAAATAAAATATATTATAAATTTAACTGTTCCACAAGAGGGAGTGGGGGAGGAGTGCTAGTATAATTTATTCACTTGAAAAAACACTGCCAAATTGCCTCAACAGGGGGCGCTGCAGGATCAAATATTTGACCAGCTGCATATTTGTTTTTTGGAAAAATTTTGGGAAAAAAAAAAAAGATCAAATGTCTGTGAAGCTGTGGTTCATTTGAATTTGATGCTAACCTCAATGGGACCGATAGATCCGAGGAGGTTCTTCAGCTGACACTCAGTCGTGGATGTTGAGAGGCCCTCGATGGACACCGTACACTGGTGGTTCTCTGCTTCTCTTTGGGTCTGCCTGGCAGACACTGGACGACCTCGACCCACAGTTCCACTTCCTCTCGCCCGACCTCGACCAGATACAACAACCTACATAAGCAGTGGATGCAGGAAATTGATTAAATTAGTAAATAATATTAGGAATGGGATACTCGAACCCTTCCTTTCTTTTGAAGGCATTACAGTGCTGAGCCTTTAGCAATGTGAAGAGCATTCTGTGCAGTTAAAATATTTTTCCTCCACTGCCTCTCAGCCTTTCACCAGATTGACTCATCATATTTCTACATAAAGCATCAATGTCAGAACATGACATGTGTCACATAATGCATCTTCATTAGAATGAGAGGTATGTTTCCCTGACTGCAGAGAAAAGGAGAAGACGACACAAAAGAGAGGAGGCAGAGGAAATATGGTGTGTGCAGGGACACGAGCATAAAAGAGAGGCGCAATGATGGCTGCCTTACACTCGTCGGCATCAGTGAATGTTCTATCTGTGACAGGAGTCTGGCAGTGACAGGCATGCAGAAGCCAGGAGACCTTGTGGAGCCCTCTGCGTTGCACTGCATTCAGCTTGTCAATCCTGAACTGCAATAGCGCCCTGCTTAACTTCAGCTCAGCTGGTATATCTACTTTTCTTTTGGCATTCTGGCTTCTGCTACAGAAGTGTTGACATAAAATTACATTCTAGTATTTAAGGTGAAAGAACTGGCGCATCAAAAGCACCGACAGATCTCTCTTTGGTGACATACCCTGCTTTGTTGTTGGTTGCTTATGCCCACACGGCTAGCCTGCGGGGCTCCGCCTGATCCCTGTTGCTGCAGCCCTGCTATGGTAACCTTCCTTTGGACACCCTGGTTGAGTGGAGGTCCTTCCCGGTCACTCTGCTGCTGCACTAGGCTGCTGTTGGCCTCGAGCCCCTTTCCACTCTAAATGGGAATATAGGAATATAAACTTTTATTTCAAACCATTGCCTGAATATGACAACTGAACTGAGTGAACTTTCCCCTATGGCGTTCCAAACCTGAAGTACCTGCTGGTTCCAAGAAAAATCCTATAGACTTCTATTGAGAAAATAGCTAATATTTTCAGAATAACAGTTCTTGCTCTGCTTCCACTTTTTTTTTTTTTTTACATTTTTTTGCTTATAAAAAATGTATCTGCATGATATTTTTTCTGTATTGCAAGTTAATTAAGGTATATAGTGATTCCTTGCTATACTGCAGTTCATTTTTCACGGTCTCGCTGTTTAGTAGATTTTTTTCAATGCAATTTTTTTTATTAAACAGCACAATGTGTTCTGCGTCCTGACTGGCTGTTGACCTCAATCAATCAATCTCTGGTGTACAGAATGTGTTCAATTTGCCAGATATACATACATCTTCTATTGTGACCTGATCTTTGTTTTTCTTTTATAATAATGGACCTTTTTTTCTACATTTGTTTGTACTGTGGGAGTTTAAACTAGAGAGAAAAGTGTGAAAATGTTACAGTATGTCTGAGAAAAGTGTATAAGGTGTGTAGTGAGGAGTTTTACACCCTTAAAACATCTACATGGCTTCTTTGCCAATTTTACCAATTACGGGTTTTTTTTTAGAATGTAACCTCCCGCAATAAACGAGAGATGACTGGCTAATCAGATTCTTCAAAATTAAAGTGCGCAGTCACACATTGAACTTTCAAAATGTTTGACAGATTTTGTGTGGCCCACTTTCAAGTGACAGTAGTGTGGACTTCCAACAAGCTCAATCCTGATTGGTGAGTGATGTTGTCATAGAAATGTTGAGTAAAACGGACTCGGACCAACATGTGACTCCAACATGGTAGCATCCGTATCACAAAAGAATTGGAACTGAATTGACCTCATTTGGTTAGAGCTGCAAGTAAGCTGTTTTCTATGGGGAACGTCCTACTCACTCAGTCCAGTTCTTAAATACAGTCAATGCTTAAAAGGAAATTTTGAAATTTAACCCTAGCTCCCAAAAATGTTATAGGTATAAGGCCGTCTTTACAAAATAAACAGAAAATCTGTAAGCAGTGCACAATTAGGATTCCTAACTGTGCAGAATAAAGATCAACCCGACAAGGTGATTGTCTCATTATCAAATAAAGTCACAGCTCAACTCTGTTGACATGCAGGGAGGAACTGAAGGTCGTCTCTTCGTCAACTCTGCAGAAAGCTGTGACAGATCAATATGTGGGAAGAAAAGAGGCGCTATCTCTGACCTGTCCCCAGCTGAGAGTAAATGGATTAATCCCTTCTATAGAAATCACAGATCTTGATTGCACTCAATGCTAAGCTGCATTACACTAGAACGACAGTCCCTCCCTGTGTGTAGCCCATCCCCCTCACACACACAAACCATTCTCACCTTTTGTGTTTCACACTTCTTTGTGTTATCCCAGATGAAAATATAATTTGTCTCTTATCTAGAAGACTCAGCTATACAAATACAAATCCTCCAAAGTGGTAACTTTCTTACACGGGTATTATGTCATTCTCTCCCCCCAAAAATCCACCTTCAACTAAAAAAGATTAATTATAAGGGAGTTGGATGGCACCTTTGTTGTCTAAAACCTGAGCGATAGATTGATGGAGAAAAAACAAGTGAAGGATGACAAAGAGGAGCGGAAGGAGAAGCACAGATAACATTGTCAAAGCTTTCAGTGATGACAGCGGAACAAGACACAAAGGCGCTCATTTTCAGCCCAACTATGAACAATGGCTTTTCTGTTTCACCACTTTTTCCCCACTAGATCTGATAGCTTTTAACAGGTTTCAATTAACACGCTGACACTCTGTTATCTTCATCTTCAAGAGAGGTAAAATTTGGGTGCAAATGTGTTTTTTAAAATACTTTCACATCCCAATACGAAGCTATAATAGCTAATATGAATGTCATTTTTTTTTGGAAGGATTAATGGGAAATTAAGGTAAAAACATTTCGTGCCTCTCCTAATTAAAGACTCACTTTCATAAAAATTGGGTTTTTGGTGTTTTTAACATGTTCTTGTGGCATTTTTCTGATGATAAGGAAAGGTATTAAGATAATTAAGCTTAAAATAACTTTTCTGAGTATTTCTTTAGTCAAATTGTTGTAAATTAAGAGCAGACAAATATGCTCTTCTTCAAACGGTATTTTCTTTGTTATGTCGAAAATACCCATGGCAGGCCACAAGCTCCCCGCTCCACTCAGATCTGATGCATTCACTTGTAGAAGACTTAATTGAGGTACGTCTTTGTTTTCCTCATCCAAGCTCTCATCTGGCTCAAAACTGTATGGCTGAATAGCTTCAATATCGCTTGCCATGTTGCACCAGTAATGTTAGCTTGGGGATATGAGGGGCTGTAAGCTAGTGGGAGAGCGGTGAAACAGAAAGCAGTGACGTGAAGGGTTCTAATGAACTACTGCCGCTCTGCAGAAACAATGTCCTAGGTTTTTTGACTGGCTAAAATCGGCATAATGGTAATTAAAAGACCTTTGGGAATACTTTTACAATGGATATAAGACGATAAGAGTGGGACTTTAAAAACAATTCTTGTCTGTCCTGAAAAGAGGACATCAAATATCAACCTTTACGAGCAGCGATGAGGCGTTTACCAACGCCACAGATAAATGTCAAACTTATCTTCAGCTTTTCTGTTTCAAAGGTAAAAATTATGTCTAGACATAGTGGCTTAAATACCACTTCAAGTAACTTTACAGAGGGGGAACTCTTAACAAATCAATTTTGTCAAAATGACAGACATCAGTGTGTCATTCCCATAGGTTAAGCATCATCTAGATTACAAAGTAGACAGTTTGGGCAATCACTGGCATTTCTTTTCAAAGCTGTGTAGCTTCCCTTGTGGATAAAATCTGCTGAGAGATGATCAAATAAATGTCAGAGCCGAACACAGACGGAGGTGTTGGATAAAAAAGGAATCATGTGCTCACCGGTCCTGAAAGTTTGACAACTCTAACTTTTTGTGGCACTTGCTGGCCTTCGGCACTGGTGGCTCTGGCTCGCTGCATCACAGTCCTTTTAGCTCCGGGTTTGGGTCTTTGGGTCTGAGCCTGGCCTTGGTTCAACGAAAGAGTCACAGGTATGTTTTGTGACGCTTGCACAGACGGTAGCTCAGCATTGGGTCTGTTAACACCCTGCAGGATGCTGTTCCTTTGTTGCGGATTCGGTGCTTGTTGTTGATTCTGCTGGTGCTGCTTCCACTGCTGTTCTGGACCAGTATTAGTCTTCCCCAGCTGCAGGCGCTCCTTGACATTCGGACGGGAGGTTAGAGTCTGAGCAGCACCGCTGGGAGGGATCCTGTTGTCTTGGTTGAGAGTTTTTGGAGTTTGGTTTGAGGTCTGTTGCATTTGCTGAGAAGGCGGCCTTTGCTGCTGTCCCAGCAGTGGCTGTTTTTGATCTGCCTGTAGCGGCAGTTGTTGTTGTGCGGGGTGTTGTGTTTGTTGATTTGGCTGAGCATTTCCTTGGCTCTGAGTGTTCGTCTTTGAATTAAGCCTTTCCAATAGCTCCTTCTTTCTAACACCAGCCTGCATCTGTCTTCGCATTTCCTTCCTTCTTAAAATCTCTTCTCTTAGACGCTTCTGCTCCTCGATCTTAAGACGATACTGCCGAGTCTCCTCGTCCTCATTGGGATCCTGAAGCAATAAATAGAAAGTGAATGAACCATTTGTAACTTTCATTTCTGCAAGACAATAAAAGTGCTTAAGGAAAAAAAGACATTTAAACCCATAAAGCACCAAAAAAAGGAAGGAATGAAGCCAAATTTATTAAAAATCCCAGGAGTAACATCCAACTTTTTAAATTTAGTCTGTGCAATTCAAAATCTAACAAGTAACTTTAGCATCCATGTAAGCCACACTTCAGTAGCCTATAAAAAATAAAGGTTTCCTAATCTTTTTAATAGCAATTTGCCATCATTTGGAAAAAAATGTGGATTTTCTATTTTCTGTTATTTCCATTTTGAAGAGTAAAAATCCTGAATTGCTGACCTGCTCTGTTGTGCTTATAGGTATGCTTTTGACTTCCATGGGAACATCCGGCTTGCCTGCTCCTGCAGGCTGTAGTTCAGTCCTTGAAACAGCTTGGCCTCTTCCTCTGCAGACACCAGACATCGGCTGAGGCGTTTGCCCGGGATAACTCCTCTGCGTTGTCCTGGCAACGGTCTTGATGTTGGTAGCAGAGGAGGCGGGGACTTGTGTGGGACGGGAGCTGCTCATGTTTGTAGTGTTTGTCGCTACAGGGAGCTCTCGCAAGTTGCTGTTGCGCTGCTGCATTTGTTTGGAGGCAGGTGCATTCTGGAGAGGTAAAGTCAGACAACTGCAATTAGTGACTTTGTAGAAAAAGCAAAACATTTTCCGTGAATGGATTAACATGTTAATTTTATCACCATTCTATGTCTGTTGGACATGCCACGCACTTGGGCATTCGGGGGTCGGCTGGTCATCTGTCTGGGGCTGCCGTGGGCATGCTGCTGATGGAAAGGATTCTGGCCATGATGCATCATGGCTAGAGGTTCTCCGAGATGTACCTGTGGCTGTTGATGAGGTGGTAACTCTTGCCTGTGGTGCTGCGGGTGCATGGGATGGGATGACAGTGGGTCGTGATGTGGAAGCGAGGAGACAGGAGGGCCAGGAATTAAACCCTGAAATACCAGAGGAAAAGTACAAAATGTAGTCCAAAGATTTATTATGGTGATACCAGGAAGATAATTATGAAAAAAACTCATTTGAAACTTTGGACAAGACAAATAGTGGACTAATCACCCATCACCACACTCTTTGGTCCACAAAGCACAAATTGAACAGGAACTAAATCACTAGAGGGAGCTCTTGTCTATGTTACTCAATATGATGCAGCAGCACCAGATAAACAAGACTCTTCCTCTAGGAGACTGAAGATAACTAAAATAAAAGTAGTTGTCAAATGCCCTCATTTACTAAACAAGAGTGTATTAATACAGAATATTAACAACCAAATAAAAACCCAGAGAAGTCTTGAAAGACAAAATCACTTACTCTTATTCGTACCTGCATCCCAAACTGAACTTGTGGATGAGGAAAAATGTTTCCTTGCTGGCCAAATGGTTGACGAGGGCCCATGAAAGACCTGGGCTGGTTCAGCGGACCACCCTGTTGATTGAAGTTCAGCATTCCCTGGTGACCTTGGTGGGGAGGGATGTTGGGTCGAGAGGGTTCTCTCTGAAAGAGCCCTAGTGGGTCTTGGCCCGGTTGGTTGAAAGATGGTCTTGGCGGGCCAAAGCCCATATGGCTCTGGCCTGGTAGCTGCTGGTGATGGAGGCTGTTGCCGCTGTTCAGGAGAGGGCCGGGACCCTGGTGATCAAACATGTGTTGCCCTGGAAATCGTGGCGGGTCCACACGCTCTGTGTTCACACAAGGAGACAGAATAACAGAGATATCAGTGTGTTTGTTTCTTAAGAGCTTGTTTCAGCAACAGCCTCTCCAGGTGTACAGTGTTATGACACGACAACTACAACACAGAAATGTATCAGGGTGAAAGGGTAAACAACCATGTAGGTTAATAACTGCATTTAAAATGTGAAAGAAAAAAAAGAATGAATATGTTTGTTTAATGCTATTTTATTATGCATTATTATTTATTAACGCAGATTAATAACATCTTAGAAGTGACCGTCTTCCACTTTGTGTTGACAATTCAGGTTTCCACGGTGTGCGTTTCTGAAAATACACACTTCGCTGGGCACTATCTCGCTTAAAACATTGTCACTTAAATAATAAAATAAATATTCAATCCATTTTAGTACTTTATTATTGTTATCGTTTGGTTTAGACTGCTTTCTCACAAAAAGCTGACTATTTTAATTGGTGGTGCGGCCCTCCGTCACAGTAACACAACAAAGCGTCCCTGCAAAGCGATATATAGGAAAGTGATATATATGCAGATTGTCTTTATAAGTTCAACAAAGCATTAGTTCAGAGAGAAAGTTCACCTCTTACCACTTGTTTTTGTCCAGAAGATGAACCAAAAAGTTGGTATTAAAGAAGCCTGCGCAGTGATGTAGAACATTTGGGCTATGTGACCGGAACTTCTTTTTGTGCGTGTGAATATACAGCAGCCAATCAGAATAGAGTATTCACCAACACTGGTCAACACTACCATTCAATTTAAAGTGCAGAAACACAATGTTTGTTTCTTATGGCTGTAAATCAGCATCTTAGTTGGAGTAACATTGCAGACATAAAAGTCTTTGCAGTTCTTTAAAGTTCTGCTTATCATACCGTTGATGTGTGTTGTGCACACAAATTACATTTCTGGGATATCTGAGTTAACACTTTACAGATTACACATTTCAGACAATAAAAATAAAGGAAACATGCTCTCTCTCACTTTTGTTTTACGTTCAAAAGCTGCATATTGTTGTATAAAATTTACCAAGTGAAGCATTGTGATTAATCACATTCCAAAAGTGTGATTAATCAGATTAATCTTTTTTAATCGATTGAAAGCACTAATATATACACACATGCATTTAACATGAGTTCTGCTAATAGAGCAGCAACAGAGAGCTTGCAGCACACCCTCTAGGTACATTGCTAGAGGTTATGAATAGAGGTTAAATATTCTAAGAGAGCTTTGTAACCCTTGTCAAGGCTGGATGCAAGACTCACCTCCCATAAACATGGGCTCTCTGTCCTGAGGGCCTTGATGTGGCTGGTTTCTCAAGGGCTCCATGTGATGAGGGGGCCGCTGGGGCTGACCAAAATTACCTGGCAAGTGCTGCTGAAAGTCTCCTGGTCCCTGAGAAAGCATACAAGTACTGAATTATAGGGCATTCTGGGAAAACCACACACAAAAAAGGGAATGTGCTGGGCAGTGCACTGAGCTGTGATTGAAGTACCTGAGTCATTAAACGCACACAGAATCATGAGTTTAAACATCAATATGCATTCCAATATCAAAGAAACCCTTCAGCATGAATCTATAAGCAAACCTGGATTAAAGCTACTTTGGGATCTGTAATAAACCTTTCTAGAAGCCAGTCTAACAAGGAAAGGGTATTTCAACAGGGGATAAGAGCCCTCATCTTTGTATAAACTACTTCACATGTTCAACAGCTTTTCAATCATAGCATGCATGCTACTTCCCATTTACCCAAGAAAACTAGATAAAAACCAGTTAATCCCTCTTTGGAATTAAAATGCCCCTCATAACCATCTTCTTTATTCTTTTAAACATCCATCTCTGTTGAAAAATTAACCTGCTATTCAACATGTGGCACTTACACAAATGGACTGCTTGCCTCCTTCAAGTCTTTTGTAAATTACTTAAGATGCTATCAAGGCTTAATCCATCTTTATTCCACTTCTGGGTGGAGGTATTTAGTAAGAAAAGGTGTTCAAAAAGCTAAAAGGCCATAGTTCCAAAAAACTTGCTTAACATAAAGTTAATGGAAGGTGCTTTACAAAGACAAGGAATCATACTGGAGGCACAATCATCCCATTCTGAAAGGTCAGACAACCAGGTTTACACAATGAGGACTCTGGTGACCATATAATACCTCTCAAATAACACAGCTCATCCTCTCACTTCTAATCCAGGATAAAATGGTAGGTGAGCTGCTCAATAGGAACTGATATATAATGGAAAATAGCCAGAAGTTATAGCATCTAAATTCATATATGCATAAAATCTGTAGAAATGAGGGCACTTTTGCAACATTAATAACTGAAAAATGTTAAAGTAGAGAAAATTAACACCAAAATACTACTGCTGTTAAGTAGGAGCTCTTTAATCCTTTTACATCGGAGTTGTCGCCAGCGACAACAAATAACACACTGTTTGAAATACTGCTTAACTCTAGGACTGTTTACGCAATTAATCCTTAACACTGTAGCTTTAGTTCCAGTATTAGCATTCTTTCGACTACCGCAACTCTTTGACCGTAAACACAATTGATGTACTTCCACTGGATTCTGAAGCGAATTTGTTTTTGCTTTGTCTGGTTTCTCCACGTCAGAATTAGCTCTTTTACATTGATCGCTTGAACAGTCGAGTAGCTACGATATGTCAAAGACCCACTCCAGTGAAAATCTTCTTTTTTGTGTTTTTAATGTTCTTGTACAATTTTTCTTAAAATAGGGGACCTATGTTAAAGAATTTACAATTAAAACTGTGCTTCCGAGTATTTCCTAATTCAAATCATATTGGATCAGAAAACCGGATGCTTGAAAAAGCTTGGGATAATGACACAGCTAATGAAATAAGGTCGCATGCGAGTGAACAAACAGAGCTCTCAGCGACGGTGAGCAAGCAGGGTTGCTCTGCGCCAACAGTTCTGACCACAAACCAGAATTGTTTTGCTAATAAGACCGCTGGGCATAAAATATGTCTTAAAAATGACAAAGGCTTTTTGATTTTAGCTAAAAATTGCATATTCATAATTTTAAAAAACTACTAGGAACGATTTTTTTAAAAATTGGTTGGAGTGGAACTTTAAACAGAATGTGTTATTTATTTAGGTGTCTCTGGCGACATCTCCAGTGTCAACGGGTTAATGTAATTCCAACGGATTCTGACGCAAAGAAAAGTGGCTTTGCACCAAGTTGGAACACTTTACGTTAGGTATTGCATAAAGTTGCTCATCAGAATCAGCTGGTTTGCATTAATTGCATAAACACTTTACTACTGGTTGTATGTCAGTGCATTACCGCTTTTCTTAGCTTTAGCATCCGTTAGAGATACGTTAATTGCGTAAACGGTTGAAGAGTTATGGTAATTCAAAGAAGGTCAACACTACAGCAAAAGCTCCTAAAGCTTTAAGTCAGAAAGACTCCGGTTAGATGGACCAACCCAGATAATTTTTCCATCTGTTTTAGATTAGATCTCGCACTACACTCAGAACACAGCAGTCTCCTCAAAAACTGACAGTTACAACAGGTGCCTATTTCACTTTTTATTCACTAGACATTTTCCAACCTTTTCTTAAACTATTGTTTTGTTTCTAATGTTTTTATGTACCATACTCTTCAGAGTATAAGTTGGATTTTTTGCATAGTTTGGTTAAGGGTGCGACTTACATGTGATTTTTTTAAATAAAGAAAATTGGCTCATGTGTTTTTTTAATTTTACCATTATTAGTACAGTATTTGCTACTAACAGCAATGCAGAACAAGCAGTACAGGCCTAGACAGAGTTGTTCAAAGCAACAAAGGCAATAAGAATCTCAATAGATTTAGTGATTTGAAGTGATATAAAGAGTTTAGCTAACTTGTTCTTTATGCTATGGTTATCTGAATGATTGTTCATATGTTGCACTAATATACTAGACGCGTATTCAGTTCCTCCAGTGTTTCATTAAGCCACATACATACAAAAAAATATACAGTGCTGAATTAATCATGCTTAGATGGATTTACTTTCATTTATTGGGCCACAGGACAGTCTGTCTGCGTTTACACTGTAGTAAACTAGTTTCGGATTCACTTGCAATATGACAGAGACTTACATGCTCATTTCCTTTAAGTGTAAAGTGCTTTGTTAGTCAAATATGAAGAGTTAATCCATGGAGACTTAAGCATTAATTGTAAAATTGAATTGTAACACTTAAAACTGTTTAAATAGTATCCACTGATAACATTCACAGCAGTAAATTTTTGAGTCCAGTTATGATCAGTCTGGTTGTGCCATGTGGAGAGAGTCTCTGGGCTAAAACCTGATCTTAATCACCCTCCATAACCTGGAAGTAGCAATAATTTTTAGAAAAAATCCTCAGCAATGCAGATAATCTACTTTTACTCAAATCTATCTAAAGCAATGTCTGTTTAAATAATTTCTTTTAGGCTGAGCATTTCATGAATGACAAAATATTTATAAACTTAGATGTTTCTGATTTACTTAATCCTCAAGTAACATTTCATGCAAACTAAAACATGTGATTTACTGCTACCAGTCTGTACAAAATCCACTTTCAGTTTTCTTAATGTGTTGAATATTTTATAAGTCAATAATGTAATTAAGAATGAGCTGACAGAAACTGAGCTGCTAATTTCTGAAATAAAAATCTGGACAGAATAAACATTTCCAATAATGACTACCTGGCAATGAGATTAATATTTTAAAACCCGTCTCATACCAAAAAAGAATTAATGCAGTAATACTGGAGGCTATGACCCCCCCCTATTTGCCTGGCCTTTCAACAATTAAATCTGATGTGATGATAATGTATGATAATCATGAGTAATCAGGTGCCCACTGGTAAATGGAAAAGTGCAGCGTGGTGTGTCACCTGCATTTCAAATGGTTTCTTTGGCAACACCAGTCTAAATGAGCCCGACTTCAGGGAATCCAATGCTTTCTTATCTCAATCCAATGCTAACTTATCTGCATATTTATCACACTACACATGTCTGAATAGAGTCCCTTATATTTGTGCCCTTAGTATCTACCTTGCTTGTAGACTTTTGTGATAGAACTTGATTGGAAAACAAACATTTCAAATATGTGTTAAATACAAAGAAGAGCTTTTGATTAACATGAACATCTCAGCTCATCTGATTGAAATAGAATTGGGCCACTCGCGGATAGCTCATTTGCATAAACCCATATAATATGCACTTTCCAGAAAGATGTCAGGCAGCATCAGCACCACCTGATGCCCAAGCACCACTGAATAGAAAAACGGATTGACTCTAGGCACTTTGGCTAACGTCCTAACATGTCAGTTCCCTCAATACAGTAATTACTTGAACAGTATTTCTGTCATCTCCAGGATGGCTTCTTTGTGAGTGAAAGAGAAGACCAGTTCTTAGGAAAGTGTTGCAACTTCAAATCCCATTGTCTGACAGGAAAATCAGACTTAGGGGAATTATTTGCACAAAAAACAAAGGTGTTAACCCTCATCCAAACAAATTATCACATTTTATTGGTTCAACTAGAGTTCAGAAAATATATTATGGCACAAACCTCATTTTCTATATTCACAATTCCATCACATGACAAGCAACTAGTGTGAACAAATTCATCTATAAAAAACAGTCTATAAAATCTATAAAACAAACAGCTCTAGCTCGGAAAAAGTCTACTTCCAGGAACTTCCATTAGGCAGTTCCAGCAGTGCAACCAGACTCCTATCAGTCTTTGCAGATTTGCTTTAACGGTGCTTGGTCTTAATTGAGGTAATGATATTTCCTTTACCAAAAGGAATGCAAACTGAGAAGTGAAGTGAAGTGGAAAAAAAGGGTTGAGGAGCAGCTGCAACTCACAGGGAACCTCTGAGGACCCACAGCAGGTCTGGGCTGGCTCTGAGCAGGATGCATCAAGGGCACTGCAATGAGAAGAAGAGGGGCAGAAACTGAGAGCAGGAGAGGTTTTGGGGTGGGGGTGGGGGGTTAACATTAAAATAAGAGGCAGCAAACACAGAGAGGGCATCCTTTTTAGGAGGAAATTATATCTACAATTATATTTTACAATTATATCTACAAACAAGTATTTTATGTAGTTGGTCTTCTGCGTAATTAAAGTAAATAAAACAATTTGACAGCTGCTATAACTAGTAAAATGAAATTTTGGCTCACATGGGCGGAAATTAAAACACAGATGCCCAGCGGAAAATACAAGCTGACATAGCATATGCAGTGCTTGCTATTTTTTAAAGAAAAAAACTCAACTAGACAAATTTTGTAAACGAGAATTCATTTGTGAATTGTTTTGACAGACAACAAATTTTGTTTGTCGTTTCTCCTGGGTACTTCAAACATCTAAAACAAGAGTGTGTGGACGGATCCATGTCGCAGTGGCCTTAAATTGGCTGCAAATCTCTGTAAAAATCAATATTATTCCACAATTTTTATGTGATAGGAGTATAAATCTAATGTTCATATTTTTGTACCCAACATATCTTGCTACGTTGCTCACAGACTCATAAAAGTAACAACACATATCAGAGAAATATATTTTGAAAGGTTAAAGAAGTTCAAATGGACAAGGACCTTGTACAGACGACTGCGAAGGTCCTCTGAAGTGAGGGTTGATGTGGATGTTTTTAGGATGTGGAGGCTGCTGCTGGTGATGCTGAGGGAAGTTGGGAGGTGGCGAGCTCATCATTCTCGGGGACGTCTCCATTTGTGGCCGCAGGGGCGGGGAGCGATGTGCCATGTGAGGGGACATGAGAGGCTGAAGGGACTGCTGGGGAAGGGGACGCCCGTGATCCTGGAAGGGGTGAGGCCCTCTTGGACGTGACGAGTGGTGCTGATGGGACGGAAGTTGGTGCTGATGGGGGGGAGCCATTCGGGAAGATGGCTGTTAATTGGAAAAATAACAAAGATGAAAAACCGCCTGTCAAAACACAAGTCTCTCTTAAGATTGGGACTTCACTGGTTTTAACCACGTGAAGACCTACCAATTAAATTCTCCAGCAAGACTTCAGTTGGAATCCAGTTCTGTTTAAATCTTCCTCTGGGTTTAATATGATCAAGTATTTAGTTCTGCAGTAAATTACCTATTTTTAATGACAACATAAATCTAATCACTTTATCTTCAATCAAAAGAAAACCTCAATCATGGAACCACTGAATGTTAGCAGAGTTGCCACATAGTAGGATGATGGCCTAAATTGGTTTTCATAATTGGCCAAACAAGCACGCAAGTAACCAAATTAGTTAATGTAACTCGACAACAACAGGACGCAGCAAAAAACACTCATTAACCGCAGTCAACACAATGTTTGTCAACATGTCACTGAGTGCCAATGAATTTCATTTCTAGCACTGCCCTTTGTTTTGAATTTTACTACTTATTATCATTAATTAACACAAACTAAAGTAACCTACTGTTGGAGTTACACATCAAGTGGATTTGGCAAGAACTTTAAATCTGTTCAAAGGTTGTGAATAACTGGAAAAAAAAAAAACCGGTCAATGCCGGTTTTTTTCCCCCTTTTTCTTTTTACAAATAACATTTTACTATTAAAAGAGACACCCTTTTATGTTTCACATTTTTACTATTTAAAATATTTTTTTGTGGCAATATTTTTAGTACGTAAGTCATCAAGATGCTACAGAAGTTACCTGTATGTTCATGTTTCCCATCAGGGGAGGCATTTGCTCATGCATTCTTCCTCTTGGTCCTCCTCTAAAATCTCCCGATCCAAAACCAGAGAAACCTCCTCTGCCCCTGCCTCCTCGTCCTCCACCTCTGCCTCCATACCGGTTTTGTCTCTTCTGACGCTCTTGCTCTTCAAATGCCATCAAATCTTTCTTGGCTTTCTCCGACAGTTCTAATTATATTTGAAACAAGACAATGTTTACAGTCTGAAAAAAAAAACATCTGAAAAAAATTTAATGCATGGGTGAAGAAGTTATTACTTCTTTACTTTAAGGAAGGAAATTATAAATAAGTGAAAATGTTTAATTTCTGCACCAGAAACATACGAAAGCTATGAATTATTTTACTTGTACCTAGTTTATCAGGAATGTTCCGTCTTTTATTGCTTGCATCTGCCAACCGCTCGATAGCACCATCCTTCCTTTCAGATTTGAAACGTAGTCGGCCAGATTCTTCATCTTCCTCCTCCTCCTCATTTGATTCCTCCTTTGATTCATCTTGGAGCATAGCTTCATTTTCTCTCTGTAAACATTCAAATCACTAGTTTGTCGTAATAATTTGTGTTTCTTTTTTTCCCGCAAATATAAAACAGAAAGCTACATTTAATGAAATCAACCTTTTCTTATTATTGTCCAAAAATGTGTGCAAAATTTGTCCAAAAATAATGTTAGGTTTTATAATTTTATATTAATTTACATATATTTCTATATATATAAAATTTACTTCACTTCCCTAGTCTTGTGACTGCTGTTTTTTCATTGGGAAGGAAATAAAACACTTTAAAATACAAGAAATGAGGCCAATTGGCTTCTGTGTCTATTAGTGTGAGTAACATTTGTGGTGCAAAATAGTCATAAACATGTTTACAAGCGTCTGCAGATCTTCTAGGTTCCTTATGCACTTTGTTTAATTACAGACTAAAATAATGAAGCAGACAAAACAATATAGTTGATTTTAGGATCAGACTGACTTTCCAAACATGGCTTGTAAATGAAATCAACCCCCAACTAAATCTGAGAGAGGGTTTTCTATGTTTAGAAATGTGCTGAAGGACAGGTAGAATTCCTGTACAAAGCTTAAGCATACCTCCTCTGTGCCGTAGACTCCACCTCTGTCCATGTCAGTAACATCTTGGTCTTGTAGTTTTTCACCAACATTCTCCTCAGCATCCTCTTCCTGAGCCGTTCCATCCATATGAAGAGGCTCCTCGCCATAGGATGCTTGGTATTCTTCATCCTAAAAAAGAAAATAAGACAGACCAGCCACTCATTCATCAAGTTGCAATAACTACCATTACCAGTTCATCACCTAATTTCGGTCATTCATACAAACTATATTTCCCATATTAGCAATGCATAAATCGGAAATTATGTTTTAAATAAATAAATAATCCAGAGATTAATAACAGTCGATCTTAAGTTTGTTGAATTAATAAAAAACTGTTTTAGACTCAGAAAATCGGAACTTCTGGCAAACGTAGAAATATAACTCCATACTAAGAAAACATGCCAAAATTATATGGCAAAAGTTTGGTGGGGTGGCTCATGGGAACACCCCCTCACCCCAATCTAAGCCCAAAATTTCCATAACAGTAGGAGCAAGGCTTCATTACTATTCCTGACGGCATTTGAAATTCAATGAGATGTAAATGTTTGACATGATATACAGAAATGCAGGCAGGGATAAAAACACTCCTCCCTGCTTCAGTGATGGTGAAAATATCATTGACTGACTCCTCACAAATCACTCAGTTATTGGTCACACTGCAAGTTCATGACTCCATGTCAGAAAAGATGCTGGGATGCTCTGAGGTGACAAATCCTTTTTATTCCACAACAAGATTTTGTTTCTACTCTCAAAGCAGTCAAGATATTTACCAATAAAACATATTCAAAATATACTCAGTTTGTTAAAAGAAACCTTATTACAATTCAATTAGATTCTCAGCAATAAGACTCAAGACAATGAATAAATTTGTTCCCTAACAAAACTGCAGTATTTTTAAGACTTATAGGTCGCAGCAGTCTAAAATGTATAATAAAAATGAAAATGTCATAAACAAGTCACACTTTTGCTAGAAATTTCATTGACAAAATACAGTAACAAGATTGAATATTAAATCTTGAAAGGCAAATTATAGTAATGCGATATATGACAATAATATGGACATTTCATGACCGTTGCACACTAGATGCGTGTAGATGTGCAAAATGTCTTTAATCTGATCAAGAATCGGATTAGAATTGAATGTGTATGGGCCTAAAAAAAACTTTGTGACTTTAACAAACGTTTACCTCTGTCACACGTCAGATCAGAATAAATCATTTTGACATGCGCAGAACGATCTAAAATAATAATAAAATAAAATAAGTCATAGAAGAAGCAGTAAGTTTTCTTGTAAACAATCATGGCTGCTGTTAGCATGTAGCGAGATGATCTTCTGAGCGTGCTTTTATATTTTTGGGTATTTTTTTTTATTCAAAGTGACTAATTTTCTAAATACGCACTGACAGTGTTTTTTTTCTTGGCTGCACAGACCCAGAAGAAGGGTTACGGTTAGGGTTCAATTAATACGCGTGACCAGCAACAACAACATTTATCTTTGGACGCACTTAAAATACGTGCAGGCAATGCAGCAATGTTCATCTTGGCCACATGTAAATACATGCACAATACATACATTCATACATACATCAGTCTTTATTTTATGATTTTTTTCTGGACACAATTGGTAACACAAATTGACATGATTGTTAGCACAGCTTCACAGAACTGCTCAGAGCATGGAGCAGCATTTCTGCATTCAAAAGACGCCTCCAGAGCTCACCGTCCCAGAAAGGCTTCTCTGCTCAGAGACACGGTTTTCCATAGCCAGGTAGCTCGCTTGTGCAGAGCAGCCAGCCGGACTGGACTCAGAAGCCTCCTCCGGAGCGCACACTGTAACAAAGCACTGTCCCTGCTTGCAGACAGAAAGTTACGGAGTCCGGCTGCTCTGCTTGGAGATGCGATTTGCTCGTGCGCAGCAGCCGGCCAGACCTGTTAGCGCTCAAAAGCGTCCTCTGGAGCACACACCATCTATGCATGAGGTAAAAGCCAGCGCAGTAATGACCCACAATTAGAATAAATTGTTTACATGCACCACGATCAGATCAACGATCTGCATTACCCATCCATCTCAATCAGAAGGAAATTTTGATACGCATGAATCTGATCAGGTCAGAGGCTGAATGGCGCACTTATATGATGCAGTTTTATTTTGATCAGGCTTTTATTCTGATTACTTGTGTACATGTAAATGCAGCTACTGATGGATATTTAGCTTTATAGGAGGAATCTAGTCTATTAGCGCAGCATATGAACAAATATTCAATCAAATATTCAGATAACTGTAACATGAAGAACATGCTAACAAGTTAATTAAACTCTTTATATCACTTCAAATAACTAAATCTGTTGAGTTCTTTATCTTCTGTTTCCCTTTGGTTCAATTCGGCCAAGCCCGGCGTAAGACACCGCTTCTCTTGTACTGCTATCAATAGCAATGCAGGAGAATATATTGATAGACACACTTACAAATATTGATAAACACACCTACAATCTAGACGTTGTTGCTTTTTAATAAAAAAAAAAAAAATCTAAATTAAGTCGCACCTAAGTAAGTATAAGTTGCCCCTGCAGCCAGAATTATCCAATAAACACAACTTGTGCTTCAAAATACAGTCACTAAAATCAGAAGATAAAATTTAACACTTAAGTCAGAAAAACAAGCACCTTGCTAAAAAGAAAAACTTAATACGATAAACTGCTCCACACAGAGCCCGATGAATTCAATGATGAGAACAATGTCATGGCCAAATAGTCAAGCAACCTCGTAAACAGCTTTTGCACATAATTCAAAAAGACATTCACACTAGCAAACATCTTTGAGATCCTAAATATGCAGCCACGTGGGCTACGAAGGTCAACATCTTATCTCTGTTAAGAAGAAAGAGGTAGGCCAATATACCTCTGTCAGGTGCCAAACAAAATCACATGATGGCAAATGGAGTATAACAGACATTTGCACATGGATCCGGTCTTATCTTTGATCCTCTTAGCCTGAGCTAAGAGGAAAGGGAAACGAATAAAAAAGAAACTCCCATCAATCATTAGAAAACTGTATGGAGTGTCCTTAGGAAGGTCAATAATCTTTTCACCTGCATGAGACTTTATCAGATCCAGTCTGAAGCCAGAGAAAAAAAGCCCCACACATTAACCTCTGCCGATTGGCAGCAGATCTCCAACACAAAGCCGCTTTTTACACCCCTAAAGATACAAGACCCAAGGTCACAATGGCACAGGGATTTGAAGGCGACAACAGAGAATTACCCCACGCCAAACAAGCTGTCAACAAAACTTTGTCAGCAAGATGGAGAAATTTGCTGGCAGGATGTGATAATGAATCTAATCACCCCCCTGCCCAAAAATGCCGACCAACATCTCCTTCCACTGAATAGATTTTCTATCCTGAGTGCCTCTTCAGCCAAGCGAGAGAAGTGACATTATCTCTACCACACAATAGAGATGGACAGGAAGGGGATTGGAGAATGTGTGTGTGTTTGTGGGTGTAAGAATGTGTGTAAATGGGTCCTTACATGAAAGTAAGCAAAAGTGAGAACTCACTTGAAATTCACCATCTATAGGTTCATTGATTTGGATGTCCAGCACTTCATCTTGGTACCCATTGTCATCCTCACATAGGTCTCTAGCGTAATCAGTCTGGTCCTCAGAGATCTCTGGGTTGTCTTCCTGGATGTATTCTTCAGTATATGCCTCTTCCTCCTCCTGCTGGTACCCCTGCTCATCTTCATCCCCTTCTTCAAAGACCTCTACACCCAGGTTCATAACATCATCTGTGTAGTCTATATCTTGAAGGTTGCCATGTTCATCATATAATGTTCCCATGTTGTATGTGGCACTGACATCCTGTTCACTAAAACCAAACATTTGAAAAAACACAATTAAAACCAAATGTAAACAACTAAAGTAAGATGGAACTAAAAAGCAAAAACAAGGCAAGTTATGAAGCAAATTACTCTATATTTGCATCCTCATCATCACTTTGAAGAAGGTCATCATTCAGCTCTTCATCTGAGACTTCGGAGGGAGTCTAAGACAAAAAATGAAGAATTTGAATATTAGGGTCAATTCTAAGTCACATGTAAGCTTGTGTTGGGGTATGTAGAAAAAGCATTGGGGCAGAATGCCACCTCCAGCCTCAAGGGATGCTTCATTTTCATGTGGTGAAGGCAATCTGGGCAAGTCAGCGCTTCGTTTTTTTTTGTCCACCGTACTTCCTTTTTGTTCACATCAACTATACCCCCTGTGGGGAAGCCATCTGCTTTTAAATTAAGTCCTTGAGACCATTTTCAAAATACTGTTTCAGTTCTAGTACTTAATGTTTTAATGTTATTCTCCTCCGTGTAACAAGAAAACTCCCCCAAAAAATAAACTGGGTCATTTTGTGTCAGACATGTACATTTACTACAATGCAGTTTAGAGTATAATTTGAACAAATTTCCT
The DNA here is from genome assembly GCA_036245035.1 of Adrianichthys oophorus. Classification (NCBI taxonomy): domain Eukaryota; kingdom Metazoa; phylum Chordata; class Actinopteri; order Beloniformes; family Adrianichthyidae; genus Adrianichthys; species Adrianichthys oophorus. Next base: position 32,310,190 of record BSAI01000108.1, read on the forward strand.
TTTTTGTTTTTACCTTTTTACTAGAAAACCAATCCTCTTCTAACAGTTCTTCTTCCAAATCACTATGATAAAGAAGGAAAAACAACAAATTATAATCAGACATTAGCAGTAACTAAGTTCAAAGAAGTTACAAGCAACAGAACAGGGGAGTTCTTCTGTTATAGATAAGGTGAGGGATAATTATACTATACCAGCAAGAAGGCTGTTAAAACAGACTTTAATACTCAAATCTTGGCAATGCATTTCTACTATGCCTACTTGCTTGTAACTGATGAAAAATTAAACATTTTCAAAGAACATTTAACTCTGGATATGTACACACTATAGAAGACTATATTGAAAATGCAAGACAAAAAATACAAATTGGGAACTGTATGAACATAAAACAGCTTTTTCAAAAATTTATTCATTAACTTTGGACCAAATATGGAACAGAAGATGGACATTTTACCTCTCTATAGTATCATCTTGACCTCTTCTTCTGCGCGAACGCTCAGCACCAGGTTTGTCATATTCAAAGTCAAAATCTGTAAAAAGAAAACAAAATTGTTTCACTAAAAATGACAAATACAGTTGTTGCTTTGTTAGAAATGTTAATATGAACTTTGAACTGTTCAAACATCCCAAATCTTACAATCAATGAGAAATCAAGACATCAAAGAGAATAGATGAAGTATATTGTAAAGTTTGCAGGAAAGGAGAAAAAAAACTTCAAAATAGTAATCAATGTTTTGTTTTTTTAAATATGTAAGCATTATTATTTGCCTAGCACAAGAAAAAATGTAAAAGACCCTAAAATAAGTCAGTGTATCCATTTATACTTCTATTATAAAAACTGTTCCCTGTTCTCACATATTGCCATTCCCTTTCTTTAATGTTTGTACAGTTTTAGATGGCATTGTCTTGTCTTGTTGCTTTTTTAAACCAACAAGTTACAAAGATCAATGGCTTATCTCATGGCCCATCTGAACATATTCACTGAGTTTTAAGAGGTTTCCCCAATGTTGCTTCTATACATAAATTATCACTCTTGCTCCAGGAAAGGGAGCCTGTGAGAGTAAATAGCCAAAGGCAAAGAGAAATACTAAATTCCCCTCAAGTCTGACACAAACGCTTTGAAGGTGAGAGATAATACAAACTGACATGTAAAAATGTATTTTGGTGCAATATCCACGGTGGCAGTCCTCACATATGGAAGTATATTTTTATCAGATTGTCTATTTTGCTTACTTAATCCTTTTGTTTGTTTTTGTCTGATTTAACATGACTTAAGTTTTGTTCCAAAAGACACATCTTGTTACAATTCTGTCTGGGTTTTCTTTTTTAGGAGTTTGTCTGCAAAGTTGCTGCAAAAAATTAGCAGAAAAAAAGTTTGAAAATGTTTTTTGCCTAATATTAAATGAAGGATGAATAACAAGCATTTTCTCCACTTTTGATAATTTTTGATATAAAAACAAACTTACATAAAAACCCAACAAAGCATCTACACCTTTTTGTTAAAGACGGTCTAAAAGTATTTTAAGATCATCTTTTTAGCCAGTCTGACAAGACAAGTTTATAAGAACTACTTACAAACCAAAGCCCAATTAACGACATTGAGGAAAAAAACAGAGATTCACTTAAAGATTTTTAGAATAACAACACAACTGTAATATGATAAACTGCTGAATTTATTTATCTGACAGTCTGCACAACAACGTTCTTAACAGGTTTGGACACACTCCATCTAAGATCTTCCTTCCAACCCTTAAAATATGCATTCTTTTAGACATCACTTAACCAGAGATAAATAAAAACAACACCAACTTTAATTATACCAACGTAATGTTGCGGCCATTTAAATCTTAAAAAAGACACAAATGAACATGTTTCTAGCCAGTTCAAAACATGAAGCCCCCCCAACTAGTCATAATAATGCTGTTCTGCCTTTTTTTAATATGTGCTCCCCAACTGTCAGGTGAGCACAGCCATGTTTGTTGTAAAAGTCCCAAAAACCATTTGGGATCATGCACATCATCTGTATTAGCTTGGGTTAAAATCTAAAAAAATAAAAATAAAACCGATGTTTCGAATGAAACTTCACTTTAAAAAAGTAGTACTGATTTATTAATTTGATTTTCCTTTTATTGTTTAATAGGATAAAAAGGTTTCTGTTTTAAGATAATTTATCATTTTTTATTAAATAAAGTTCCACGTTTTATCAGTTTTAAATCACTGGTTTTATAAATACAGCTTTTCATTACCCATCTAAATTGGTTTTAGAATGGAAATTTGACAAACAAATCAATATATATTTGAAACATGCTGAATCGGAAATCTAATCATTTCAGTAATTGGCATTGACAACCACTCCTACATTCGTACTTTATAAAACATGCAATCTCATAGTATCCGTTGAGTTTGTATGTTGCTGACTGAAATATTATTACTACTGTTTGACAGAAAAATCTTTATGAACTACATTTACAATGTTCTTTTAAGCATAAAAGCACATTAACTTAACTTATAAACTAAAAAAGACATGACTGTCACCAGAAGTAAACAAATTCTCAAAATAAAGTGTCGGTAAAGCTTCTCATTTTCAAAGTAAAACTTTTGAGTCTTTTTTTTTTTTTTTAAATGAGACTGAAGTTACATTTACTGACATAAGTTCTGAAAAAAAGAATTTGCTTTAACACCGTAGCTTTAGCTCTAGTGTTCATGTTTCTTTGATTTGAGTAACTCTTCAACCGTTGCTGGAATTAATGTCATTCTAGCAGATTCTAAAGCAGAGAAAAGCAGCTTTTCATAATGGTTTTGCACCCATATGCAATGTTTTAGAACTTAAAGTGCAACAGAAGTTTGAAGATAGAAAAACTGTGGAGAACGTTTGAAGGATTTGTTGTTCAATGATCATGATGTTCATGTTTTTTATGTTGTTTATGTTACAGTGTCACTGCTTAATTTAACCAGAGGGTTGACAAAAAAAAAATTGTTTAAAGTGGCAAACACCATTTCTATCTTTGTGTTTTCATCAGTTTTATTGATTCTGATCTCATGTTCTAAATAAAAGGTATTGTAAGGATGGTGATTTAATAAATATAATTTAATTTCACACATCCATTAAAAACACATACAGATAGAAACTGTACAAATATATTAAAAAGTAAGAAATGTGGTTTGATCTATGAATCGTTGAGCTTGATCCAAGTGAATCAGATCGCCACCTAAGTAACAATCCATAGCCTTATCCACGACTCTAGAAATCTGTGACTCGGGTCAACACAGATGTCATGAACTCTGATTGGAACACCAAGCAAATAGGTTGTTGTTCATGTTTCTGCACATCTTTTGCCACAGCTAATATGCTTCACTGCTTTGGACAGGTGGTTTGTCAGAATTTTTTTCACGCCAGATGCCCTTTCTGACACAACCCTATATGTTATCCGGGCTGGGAACCGGCACAGAGAGACCCAGACATGGGCCTAAATTGTTGGGCAGTAGTGTGAAGGGTCTTGCCTAAGGACCCCCACTGTGAACACTGGTTTCCTGCATCCCAGTCCTACCCCAGCTAACTGAGCCATGCAGCCGCTCAACTAGCTAATAGATTATATTCTATTAGCTAGCTCTTATCTTTCAATCAATGCATTTTATTGTCTCAGTAATTAGTTTGATATTTCTGTGTGATTATTTTTAGTCTTGTACTGTCCAATTTATGCTGGAAATAAACCAATCAATATTGGCTAAATGCATGTCAGTGTATTGCCATTGAAAGTTTGACAGTACTAAATCAAAGCCATGCAAGCTAATAATTTAAATGAAATCATTTCCAAATCCATTAATAGTTTTTGTTTTTCTACAAATGAAGAAGTTTAAGGCCTCAAGTCAAGATCCCCCTGTCATTGGCCCATAGCCCACTCTTTTAAATGCAACTTTTAGCTAGACGCCTACATCAGTAAAACATCAATAAACAGTCCCAAGCAAATCAGGATAAATCTGGAAGGTACCGATTTTGTTATAAAGGACCGAAACGCTGGTGTCTCTGAAGAAATAGACAAAATCCACTGTGAGCATTGAACATTAGCTTCAGCTTCCTGTTTAAAAGTTTATACAAGTGCTAAGTTAAGATTGTATGGGTGTCCTTTTCCTAAATACATGAAATGTATCTTTGATTCTTTAGAAACCGAACCTTAAACAAACTCTGAAGTTGAAAAATAAATCTCCCTTGTGAAAACTGACCAAACAAAATTCTTCTATAAATGTATAAACCAATTATTTTTTAAATTTGTCTAGATCAATGACTAGATTTTGTTTACATAAATAATACAATTTTAAGATCAAGTCACTCATTTTAAGCACGTTTGTACAAATTGCCCTTTACCAACCAAATCTACACAAGAGAGCTGATCACAGAATAAAACACTTAATTCACTGGGTTGACTTAACACAAATTCAACCAACCTGATTCATTGCGACAATGTCGACGAGACCATAATTTGATTATCATAAAAAATGAATATTATGACCCAAAAACCCGCACTGTCTTATAAACAAAGATATTGCCCCCTTCAGTTTAGTTTACTTTTAACTAAATACAACGTTAATATAATGTTACTGTACGTATGCTATTATTACTAGTGTTTTCGCGGCCGTAATTTAACACGACACTTTTAATACGTATTTTCTGGCTTTAAACAGCATTTAACTAGCTACAACGTTGAAAAAAAACAACATTTAATAGCACATACATTGGCAAAGTGCGTTAATTTGGACAACTTTGGACATTTTGCTCGACAAAAAAAACATTTATTTTCCAGTTAGCATACATGCTAACTGCCTTTTGCGTTCTCTGCGGTTCAAGTGTTGTAATAAACTGTCGAAAGCTAATATAATGTTATTTTTATTTAGTTCTACATATACATCAGTGAATATGAACAACAAATGTGTTAAATTGATTTTAGGTGTTTCAGCGCTAGCCAATGTCCAAATTGCGGCCTACCGTAGCTGGAGCCCGTTAGCTGTTCGATAGCGCTAGCTTAAATTAGCTCCATGCATGGGCGAGAAAATCCTCTACCTACCTTGTGCGTTAGCTGACATGGTGCAATCTCCGTCCCGCCTAATGTTTCAATAGAGAATCAAAAGTCCGCGTCTGAGATTCAGTCCATTGTTTTAGGAAAAACCAAAAATGTTAGCAAGTGCGGAACGACTTTTCATCCACGACCAGGTTTCAAACATGGCAGTGGTGGAGTCCGCCGGGGTGAAACATTGTGGGTGGAGAAACACAAGCAGGTCGTTCGACCCCTTTACTGCACCGCAAAGGCGAGGCAGACAAGCGCCCTGTCAATTCTAGGTTATACGACCATGGATATATTAGCCCAATCTGTTCATTGTAGTTTCCATAAAAGCTACAATTTAAGAACCGTAAATAACCACTGAATTTGTTTTGTTTCAAAACAATAGATCATTTGTTTACCTAATTGGAAATGGTTGCCAACTCCCACCTTTTGAAGTACAATTCTTTTTCTTCATCTCATATGAAAAATGTTACGTAATTAAAAACCTTTTAAAGAAATTATTGAAAAACTAAATATATAATTGAATTGTCCATTTAAATGGAGTTAACCTTCAGGACGCACCAGAGTTGCCAATCACATCAGCTGTTTACAAAGACGCTGGGATGAAACCAACCCCACTACAACTTTCCTTTCAATCTGTATTTTAGGTGACCATTTTTTTTCTTTTTTAGTTTTGAAATTTTATATTTAAAACAAAAATAGCAAGAGTTACGACACAGAATTGTGATACCCTTTGGAATAAATCCTTGAACTTTGTATGTATTTCAGTGGTTTTTTGTTTGTTTGTTTGTTTTGCTGGGTTTTTGGATTTGTTGTTGTTTTTCACATAGCTTTGGCTTTGTCTTTGCTTTGTTTTTTGGTTTAAACATTTTTATTATGTGTCTACAAGTTTGATCTTTTGCTATAAATGTAAAAAACAGTTTGATGTAAGTTTTGCAGTAAAAATGACCAAATTTATCACTCTGAGTTAACTTTTTTGGATAGTTTCAGGTTTATTGTGGAATTACTGTGTAATATAATCAAAAATATATCAGTAAAAAAGGAAGCTTGGGTTGTACTAAAGAACTGATGTCAAGCATTGCCACAAAACAGTCATTCAGATATTTTAACTGGGAAACTGTAAAGTGGGGAAGGGGGAGGCAAGACCCTTAATGTTACTGCCTCCCTCATAACCCATGAGTGACAATGAAACACGTCATGCTGACTCAAATGTTGCCCGGCCAAACAAGGTCTACGACAGGTGCTGGGGAAACAGCACCTTCGTGGAAAGTAGGCTACTGGAACAAGACAGAACCTATTGAGGGAAATTCATACCACAACAATAACATAAACCAATGAACTGGTTTACTCTTCAGCAGCAGTGATCCTTCGAAGGCTGGGCTATAAGAACAACCATGGGAGAAAACACTACCCACCATGGAATCAATGGTTGGAGGCAGGAATATTATGATGGCCAAAGGAAGAGATTCAGACCACAGATGTTAAAACACAAAAGCTCCTCACCATACATGGAGGGTTCCATCCCAAATCCAGCACCCTGAGACTGTATGCTAGCAGCAAGGATGGAGGCCGAGGACTAGTAAGCATGCGCCACTATCCAGGATGAAACATCCAAGATACATGAAAACATCAAGCTCAAAGCCCCAACTGACAGTGTTCTCAGTGAATGTCTCATGCAATGGACAGCAGAGGATGTGGTGCTGGAGGACAGATCCTCATGGGAGAGCAAGCCCCTGCATGGGATGCACCACCAAACCATAATTGAAGTGGCTGGTATCAAGAAGTCCTAACAATGTCTAGAAAGGGCTTGCCCACAGGACAACACAGAAGTGCTCATCCTGGCACCACAGGAACAAGCCCTGAGCACCAGAGCGATAGAGGTACGGCTCTACCACACCAGACAAGACCCAAGGTGTAGGCTCTGCAAAGAGGCGCCTGAAACAATCCAGCACATAACTGTAGGGTATGAGATGCTGGCCGGAAAAGCATACATGGAGCGCCACAACCAAGTGGCTGGAACATTACAGGAACATGTGTGCAGAATATGGACTGGAAACCCCAAAGTCAAAATGGGAAAGTGGTAGAGAATGAGAGAGCAAAGATCCTGTGGGACTTCCAGATACAGACTGACAGGATGTTAATGGTGAACCAACCAGACATTGTAGTGGTAGATAAAGAACAGAAGAAAGCTGTTGTGGTGAATGTGGCAGTACCAAACGATGGTAAGATCAAGAAGAAGGAACATGAGAAACTGGAGAAATACCAGGGGCTCAGAGAAGAACTGGAAAAAGCTCGGAAGTTGAAGGTGACAGTGAGTTTTTTGGAGCAGTGGAGCACTTGGGGCTGTAACCGCCAAACTGGAGGAGTGGCATATACCTGGAAAGACCTCAGATATCTCAGTTCAGTAAAGTGTTAGTGCTAGAAACAGCTAAGATACTGTGCAGGACCCTCAAGCTCCCAGGCCTCTGGTAGAAGACCCGAGCTTAAGGTAAGGTAACGTATGTATATGTGTGTGTGTATATATATATAAGTGTATATTTGTGTGATCAATGAAGTAACCACCTTTTCTCACTCCACTAACGTTGCCAGGTAGCACCTGTGTGCATCTCACTGCATTGCTGCTCACTTTTCCAAGGGAAGCCCCACAGATTTACCTGTGCAGTCAGGCGCCTGCTCCAAGACTCCAAACAGACTTCCTAAGCATTAGCAGACCTGTGGTAAAGCTAGTGAGTTGGCAAACTAAAAGATCAATAAGCTGTGCAATGGGAAGGCAGGAGAACTGTAGCAAAAAGGTGGAGCAGGTACAAATGCTTTGAATAAAAGTTCACTTCAAAATGTCACTGTGCCCCTCCACAGCCAGAGTTCTGCAACCTAAAGTTCTTTGATAAACCAAGAAAACATCTAGCACATGTGTCCATTCTCTCATGAAGTCCAGAGAGACCTACTACATAAATAATATAAGCTTTTAACCCTTAGGTTGATGATATGCTTTGTCTGGTATAGACAGAGATGGGCTTATGCTCAATTCCAAGCCAGATATTGAAAAAAGCTGGGCAGGATTGGAATACAACAGTCTTCACAGTCTTCAACTCAACAGCAAAGAAAGAGGGCGATATTATAATTAATTCAAGGATTTTGAACAAGGCTCAAGTGGCAACCATTTAAACTTTGATTTTTAACAATTTTGTGCTGTAAAACTAATTAGATTTTTTTTCTGTACGTGAGTTACTATTTCAATTTGCCAACTTTTAGCACACTTGAAAAACACAAAAAATGTTTCCATGCATGTTTAAAATTTGAGGTGAAATACTTTTGTTGATATATTGATATCACAATTTTCAAGTACAAGGACCAATGCATTTCCATGTAATTAACCCACGCAGCTGATCAGGCAATCAGAGAAGTGGACAAGCAAGGACAGAAAAGCAAGATAAGATAGGCTAAAATACAAACTTCCTTTCCAAAGTAGACAGAACATTTATTTTTATAAATTGCAATATGAGAAACACAAGCTAAAAGTGGAAGGTCAGATTATTTCAGCAAACAATATCTTTTTCGAAGTCAAATAATCAACTAAAGATTAATAAAAGGCAGAACGTGCTACACTAGAATGCTTTGTGAAGCTGCAGCTGCATCCGCAGCACAATAGGCAGATCAGAAGTGACTGCACAATCAGAAAATCAACGGATTAAACTGTCTGCTCTGGGACACGAAAAAAGCAATCTTTCTATGTTTACATAGAAAACAAAACCCAAATAATCTGTCAAAAGAATATCACAGTTATGGTCTGAAATAGCAAGCAGTTGGAAAACAAAACTGGTCTGAATAGAAAAGAAAATTAAAATGCTCAACATGAGCTAAAGTTCTTACCTGTAACAGAATTCTTGAAAACATTAATTGTAGGAGTGCACTTGTTTCATATATTTTACCTTTTGCAGATTTTGTCTTGTGAGCTGGAAGAGATCACACAGACTCATTTCAAAGCACAACCCTTACAAAGGGACCAAAGTGTGAGGTGTAACAAAAAGTAGGTGGAAATTGAGATTTCCTGGATGGCAGCAACCATAACTAAAAAAAGGAAATTAACAATTGAAACAGGAAAACGATTAGTATGAAAACTTTAGTGGCTGTCTTGTAGTATGTAAAAGGGAAAACCTGTCCAAAAATATAAATCAGGAACAACTGAGGCTGTTTGAATTTATTGTAAGATGTGAATTTGATGTAATGTTTTGGCAGCAGTTAGTCCAGAGCACACAACAAAGGTTTACATGACATACTTTTTATTCATTTTGTTGTGCTAACATATCCAAAGAATGTCTTTGTGAATGTTTTAAGCTCAGTAAAAGTAAAAACAAAAGATTAGGAAATGTATTTGTTTTTTTATTAAAATTCAAAATGTTGTCTTATTCAAGACTTTTTGTCACTTATAGCCATCAAAGCCATCAAGCAAACATTTTAGAGATCAAATCTTAGAGTCTGCGATCACTGTCAGGGTTGTTAGACCACAGCAGACCCCCCACCCCCACCCCCCACCCCACCCCACCACCACCACCACCAACCTAAATTCCTCCTGGGCTGAAAAACGTCAACAAAGACCCAAAGAGACACCAAAGAGAGGTGAGCAGTGAACTTGAACTGAAGCCTCATTGTACTGGCTCATTATGGGGTCCCACTGTGAGGAAGAGGCTATTTTGTAGCACCACAAGGTCAATATCAGAAAGGCAGTGTGAGGGGAGGGGATCAGCCATGAGATTTTTAATTTGGAAATGCGTAAAAAGACTTTGTTGGAAAAGGAAATAGTCTAAATTCTAATGAACTTAGGGCTCAAAAATATTTTCTCCACCACATTAAATTTTTCTATTTGTGCTGTTGGACAATATGCATTTTAAATACTGTATTAAACAGTATCCATCCAATCTTCACGATAGATCATAGTTAAAGAATGCGTTTATAGTCTTTTGCTTTACAAATGATTACTTTGAAAATTAATGTAATTTATAAAAAATATCTAAAACATCTGTTTTTTAAAGCTTTCCAAATGTTTCCACCCTGCTTGGATTATTCACTTTCCCAGGAATTTTGATTTCACTTCCAAATAGATTTGAAAAGGGAAGCTGTCACACTCTATTATGGCAACCTCAGTGTTTCTGTGCTCTATCCAAATCCAGTGGTTTTCCATAACAATGCAAATTAAAGGGTGTAAAGCTGGAGCAGACCAGGCTTGTTATTTCCCATCCAAAGGACAGTAGTTCCTAACAACAAAGGGGTATGGATGTCCTCTGTAGATTTTACAGAAAAGGAAATTCCAAATTGGAAGTTATGTGCAATAAAGAAAAGAAACTTTTTGATGTAATTTTGCAAGGATGAGCATCCGCATTAAGAAAGAGAAACTAAAGCTATGAAAAAGAAAATCCAGAAAAAATTTAATATTTAAGCATTTATTGTAGGAGCCAAAAAACAGTTAAGTAGCTTTTGGATCCCAAAGTTTTATTCATGATTAAAATAACAACTAGATAGACTAGATAATACTATAAATGACATTACCTTCCACAATGCAAATATGAATGTTATTAGATATGTGGTGGCTAATTGCTAAACTGCTGAGGGTTGTTAAAGTGAAGCACTGTTTGGTAAGCCTCAGTAGTTTTTAAAGTTGATTCAAAAATATAAAAGGTTACTAATATAAATGTTTATGTAGGAATTTTCAGAAAGAGCAGGAAATCTACATATAACCATGTCTAAAATCGCTGAAAATTTGCTGAGGGTTTCGGTGCTGAAAAAAGGGAGAAAATGTGAATAATAATTCGAAAAAATATGTTATAGTAAAAAATTGGGAAACCTTAGGAGGTTGAATTATGAAAAAACATTAAATGCGTAATTAAAGAAAACTGGTATGATTTCTTATAATTTCATTTTCAGTTTACTTAAGGCTAAATCTACCTGCCTGCCCGCCTGTCTGTCTGTCAAAGTTCCACTCCAACCATCTTTTGATCTATAATAAAAGTGTTCACAATGGCCTTTTAATTATTTTTTGTAGCCAAATTTTTAGGCTAAATCAAAAAAAGCTGTGTTGTTTTCTAGGACATAGTTTCTGCAGAACGGCAGGAGCTCATTAGAAATTCACCTCTGAGTTGTGGGAGGGACAATTGGCTCGGAGTAAGCCTTCCCTCGTTTCCCCATCATTCCTTTGTTTACACTCTCACTCGCTAGTTTACAACCCCTTACAACCCAACCTAATACTACTGGTGCAACAAAAATGGCAAGCAATATCGGAGCTATCTAACCGTACAGTTTTGAGCCAGATGCCCGATCAGCCAAGAACAACGAAGACATCCATGGATCTATTTGTCTGTAAGTTGATGTGTTAGAATGGAGCGGAGCAGAAAGCAAAAAAAAAAAAAAAAAAGCTTTTGACAAAGGTTTTGTCAAAAGCTTTTTTTTCGTCTGGTCCTAATTCACAATGATCTGAATAGAGAAATACACAGAAATACAAGTTTAAGCTAAAAAAATTAAATGTCTTCCTTCATGAGAAAATGCAACAAGAACACGTATTTAAACTGAGCTAAAATAAACTGGGTCAATTAGATATGATCCCAGCTGCCTTTGCTATTTTCTATGACAGAATAAGCAGGAATCAGTGACCCACATCTTAGTTCAATGAACTGCTTCACTCAGACCTGTTTCATTCACGGCTCTCTCTGCCATCGGACGGGTGAGAAGGAGGGTGGGAGGCGGGATCAAACCTCTCCGGCAATTCCGATTCGATGCTGGACTCCATTCCGCTTCCGGATTGGTCGCTCGCGCTGTCGCTCCTTATCCATTAATGACGCTTCTCGCGCCATTCGGCGTGCACGCGCGACGGAAAGAGGCACGTAACCGTTAGAAGACTGTCTGGAGTCTGTCTGAAATCGATAATTTGGGGAAATGGAGTTTTACGATTTCCGTGAATTGACGTAGACGCCGCTTGGTAAGAAGTGTAATTATTTTTCTGCTGTCCCCTCCTAATGAGATTTTCGCCCGCGAGTCACCCCGCTTAGCCGAATATTTATTTTATTTATTTATTTTCCATAAAGGCTCTGAAAGTTTTTTCTTCTGCAGTCTGGCAGCATACGTCTCTTTATTGTCAGGTAGGTAAGACCAACGACCGACGGGGTAGTGTTTTAACACGAAGTCGCATCATTTCTCCTGTATTTCATGTACGTTTATTTGGAAAATTTAAAATATTTGCTCATGTTTTTCTGCGTATTTTACGTGTATTGAACGGTCCACGTAGGCCGATTGAAGCGGAATGTATACTTAAATGTTTGCTTATAATAGTAACAATATATTTTCTGGTTTGCGTTTCTGTGAGCTTTGTGAAGCTAGAGCGTTTTGTTATGGTGACTTGACCTCAGTCACCCCACTTCTGCGCAGGTGACGCACTTCTGCTGACGCCAGATTTTTTTCTGTTTCCTATTGCTGTTATCTTAGCAAAATAAAAAAGTAGTTAATTTACCTCGGTCAAACTCAGGGTTATTGTTAATATAATCATTATTTTACTTTTTTAGTATAATACAGTTATGTTAATATAACTAAGGGTCTGGTAGCACACCTAAAGTTTATCAATTTATAATTTGTTGCATATATATTAAAAAAAAAACGAGTATGTATTCTTTTTTCCTCTTCCTACCATTTGAATGCTGGAAATAATAGACAGCACAAACAGGTCTGTGGCTTTAGCAATATACTGTATATAGATGCTTTGGAAGGCATCAGTGTACCTGATCTACTGCTGCAGCAGACTGAGTCTAGACGCCTTTGCTCTGTCACTGCAGTTGTCTACAGACGGTGCAGTCATATGACCTGGGGAGGCTTCCTCCTTCTTTCCATTGCTGCCTATGTATGCTCTTTTGTGGCAAGATGGCTGCTAACGCTCCAAAGCTTTCTATATCCAAGATCAAACACTTGGTGTAGAAGCGTAAGAATTGTAGTATGACTAACTTACACCACAATGAAGCGTCAAATCGTAGGAAAGTAGATAGACGTGCCAGAGATGTTCAGTTTAGTTGGATTTTCTTCTCATAAATTATTCTAGTTGTCAGTTAGAGTATTATTTACTCATTAGTAGAAATCGCTCGGTCAGTGCTGCCAAGTTAAAGATCAGTTCAGATTTTTTAGCAGTTCTCTGCGGGTCTATTGAATCTTTCCAATTGGTTCTTCTCTTTCTGTTTTTTGAGATTGTTGCTACCCATTTGTCCCATATTTATCATTGCAGGACATCAAATATGTAAAAAAAAATTTTTTTTAATGCTTTAGATTGTCAATTTGTAAACTTTTATGTGTGCTTTGTGTTTTTATTTCCTGCAACTACAAATAGGAAATGATTTTTCAGCTTTTATAGCACTTGAAATGTTTTTGGGAAAGCAGAAAGTCCATGTTTTATGCAAAAATTACTTGTTTTTTAGTAAAGTCGTTTGTCTTCTTTTTTTAAAAAAGTAATTGAAAAAAGTTTGAGTCAGTTTTTTTTGTGTTTCTTTTTTTTTAGCTCACTACTTTTGCAGAATGCAGTGAAAAGTTTCAGTTTCAATGGTTTGCAAGTTGTTTGAGATCTCTCCGCTTTCTGCCAAGTTTGGTTCTTCTGTGAAGAATGTGCAACACATTTGCACGTCCACTTGCTTCAAGTATTTATTCACCTAATTTATTTTTTAATAATGAAAATGTTATATGCACTTAGACTATATTTTTGTAGTTTGTATATTATTAGTTTAGTAGATTTAGTACTGACTTGAAATGTTCTCAGTCTGACTGAAGTGAGCTAATAGAAAAAACTAACTAAGGCTTTAAATTGCTCCAGGCATCATTCTGACAACAAAAGTTACTTTCACTCACCAAGTCTGTGATGTTTATCAGTTTTCTGAAGCTTGAAGAGATCTCTTCATTTCCCCCCGTCTTTGTGCATACTTGCCTACTGACTGTCAGACACCTACTTTAATATAATCTCTTCTCATTGCCTCATGCTTTTTGAGTGATTGTTGTGTTTTAACTGGGGTGTGTCGCCTCACTAAAAACATTCAGTTTTTTACAGACCTTTCCTAAGTCTCATCCTGTGTGCAGCAAAAACGACTGGAATTGCAATTAGTAAGGTAAGGAAGAATTGTGTGATCATATATTAACGGTGTATTTGCAGTGCTAAATTGACGAAAATTGTCCAACAATTTATAGTTTCTAAATTTGAGCAACGCAAAAGTATAAAATGTGCTTATACTTAATGATTAAATTACTTATAATCGTTCTAAAGTATCTGTTAGAAGGTACACTATGTCCTTACTTAAAATTGAACATTTATATTTTAGCAAACAACACTAACATTTAAAAAAAAAACCTTTATTAGAATTGTAAACTAAAGCTAACTAGTGCTACCATTATATTTTGTTTCTAAATTTTTTCCTGACCATGTTTTTATTGCATAAAAAACGAATCTATCTTGTTGGCAACAAAAGTTTTTTTGGCTTTTAAGTAGAAAAGTACTTGTTTCTAATGGTTTTGTCTGTTATTGTTACAGGGGATTCATGGTTTTGTATATTTGTCATACCTTCATGCCCTCAGTCCATAAGTTTTCCCACCAAATTGGTAAGGTCTGTGTTTATTTATTCATTACAATATACTTGAGCAGGTTTAATTAAAAAAAGGCAAGAAGAGAAAACCAGGAATGCCTCACAGTTCTGTAGTTTATGAATGCAGTTGCTTGGGGGAGATTTACCTTCTCTGCAGTAGTAGTAGTAATAGTAGTATTTGGAAAGCTTGAACTGTGGCCTGCAGTGTTAAGTCTTGCATTATGTGATGCTGACATTCAGCCAATCAAATTCACTGCAGTTATTTACTTCTCTGCTGCTATCATTTTTTAATCAATACTCCTTTCTGATTGTTCTTTAATCCTGGATGTGGAACTTTCACCGAAGGTTTCGGTGGAATATGCTGATGCAATGAACGCTCTCTGTCTCCATCATGTTTTTCTGTTGGTTCATAGTCTCCACCCACAGTTTGGTCACGAGGTCTGTCTTGATGGTGATGACTGGTGAAAACTAGCTTTCATCCAGGCTCTAGCTCTTCCTGGGCTTTAATGCATTTTTGGCTCTGTTTCTGTGCGTGTACTGAGTAAAACCCGAGAAAGTTTCAAAGCTTTGCTCTGTACAAAAGCAGCACCTGTCATTTTCCGCAGCAAATGGTGGCTTGTTTATCTCACAGTCTTTGCTGTGTAATGACACACTTTCCTTTGACATTTGTGGAGCATACTGAAAGTCAAATCCCTGGCTGTTGTTTTTTTTAACCTGTCTTTTGACTGAGTGAAAGAGCATGGTGCCATTTGGTAGTCCTCTCTAAGCACATCTTTGCAGCTGTGACCCACAACTGTTGGTCTTAGCCATCAAGAACTCGGAGCCACTAGCGTCCATTTTAGGTTTATGTGAAAGAGACGAGCTGCACTGTAGCTTTTGGAGAGAAGAATGGGAATCACGGCATAATTCCTGCAAGAAAATGCAGAATACTACTTAAACAAACATTTGAGCTTATCAGAATTTAAAGAACAATCGTGTGAAAAAGTTAAAATAGTTTCGAGGGTTTTTTTGAATCTAACTTTGTTGCTTTAAAAAACTACTTTTTCTGTTTTGGTTGTGTCAGAGTTAACCTAATATTTAATTTCGATAGTATTAATGATAATATTTTATTAAATAATATATTTTCTTTGTATTTGTTTATAAATAAATCCTTTTTAAATTAAAATGCAAAAAAAAAAAAAATTTAAATCCAACTTAAAAAATATGCACTATAGAAATGAGGTTATAATCAGTATTCTGAGTCATTAAAAAACAAGAAAAAAATGAAGAAACTGCAATGATTAAAATTATGCCATGTCAAAAAAAAAAAACTAAATCGCATATTTATTTTTTCGTTTGAATGTCATATTTTTTCCAACTGAATATTCATTTTACGGGACTCTTCGTACACTAAATCGAATTATAATGCTATTCAAAGGTTTTCATAATATAAATAAACGCGTTATTGTTTTTAAAAACATATATTTTAATTATTTTTATTTTATTAAATCTAAACTTTATTTTAATGTGAACCAACTATGAAATTGTTTTATTGCTTTTACATATTATTTTCCATCCAATTGATTGCAATTTTATTTTGGAATTGCTAAAATAAAGAAATAGATTTTTGTGCATATTTTTTAAAACACTAAAATATTAAATTTAGCTTTTGCACATTTCTGCTGTAAACGGCAAATAATTTACGACAACTATGCATTACAGTTATAATCCCAAAATAAAATATATATTTAATATAAACACAATCTGTGTGTGTATAATTCACAATTTGTTGCAATTATAGAAAATAAAAATTTTAAACTTAGGACGGCAGGAATGACTTGTTGCTCATCTTTTGCAAATTTTCCATAATTTTATTTTCTTTAATATAAAATCTTCATCTATGAAACTTAGTTTTCTTTTGTTGTATTTGAAGGCAGAAATTTTGTGGGTGAGTGCTGGGCCTTTGCTTAGCTATTACAGAAAAGAAGAAAAAATTTTGTTGTTTTTTTTTCTTTTTACATGAGTGTCAGTGTAATTTAAAACTATGGTGAGACTAATTATCTTAACTATGTACTATTGCTAGCATTTATTTGATTATTTTACTGTTTTGACCTGTTGAGTTCATAGAGCAAGCAAAGTAAACTTCAAATTTATTACCGCATATCGACTATTTTGCATCTACAATTCAGTTGGATTAAATTAGTAAATTTGGTTAAGATTTGAAATAAAGTAATGGCTTTTTTAGCAAGGATATTTTTAATATCTTAACCCCCTATTATTATTATTACTATTATTATTATTATTATTAAACTATCACATTCCTCAAAAATAAAATAATTGCATTGCTTTGATTTACATTTTTTTTTACTATATTTTGTTTTTAAATAAAAATTAAACAAGATTGGAGGTCTTTTAAAGCGTCTGATATAGTCTTTTTTTATTTTTTCATTTTTTTTGGGTCATACTTTCTTACAGAAGCAGAGTTTTTAAATTTTAGACTCAAACCATAACATCACATTGATTTTACATCCTTGTTAAAGTGGGGACCCCTGACTCCACTGTAACTGTAATGTTAATGTCTGTTGCTATTTTTTAGTATTATGAAAGGTGAGAGATTTTTTTTGACTGGAGTGTGAAAGTTGTCGACTTGCCTGCTTTTGTTACAGCAGTTTGAGACCCAGCCAGTCCTCACTTGGGCACATGCTGCATGTCCGTTCCCAGTCAGCAGCGTAGCAGTGACGGCTTCAGCTGTACTTCCTGTTTTCATTTGACTGCAAATCCTGCACTGAATTTTACATGGAGTGTGCTCATCTATTACACCCTCATGAGCTCCACAAAAGGAGGCTGTGGGTCAGAGTGAGTACTGTCTGACTGACGCACAAGGCTACATGCTTACTTAATCTGAACACCAGCTTAAACCAAAAGTACTTACCTTCTGGAAAGAAACTTCTGTGCCTGAAAAGAACTTCTGCTTATTGATTTAACTCCTCAGCTTTCACCTAGTTCTCTGCGCTTTGAAAGTGGATATAAAACGCTAAATAACAAAGTAAGCGAGATGGATTTTTTTTAGCAAAATTATTTTTTCTGTATCTCGTTGTTTACAAAAACTGTATTTAAAAAAAACATATAACCTAAAATTGACATACTGGTATAATTAACGCAAATGTATACTTGTTATCCAAGTGAAGATAGTTTTCTATTGACATGAATGACAGCTGACAATGAACAATAAAAACACCAAACAAATGAATAAGCTGTGCGTTGTTTTGGTTGATAATGGATTCGGTGGACTTCTCTTATTTACCTAAGGTCCAACAATACTAAAAGGTCCATATCTCTTTGTCTATAGATCTTACAATAGGTTCTAATAATTTTTCTTTATAATCTGAAAAATTGAGACATTAACGAAAAGTTACTGTTTCTACCAGAGTTTAAACAGACTTTTGTAATATGCTGCCCTAAATAATAGCTCTGGTTAACTTTAAATATTGATTGGCATTGAGATGCTGAAAGTACATTGTTACTTTAGCTCAAACTTTACAATAAAAGTAAACTCTACTTATAAATGCTAATAACAGTCCACCAGCCCACTTTGAATTTCCCTTTTTTTCAAATTTAAAGCACTAGTTTGACCAAAATCTCAAATCCCTGTTGTGTTTTTGTCCTCAAAGTTTGACTTTTAAGTCATTGTATTTTCCTTTTTAATAAAATAAGTATTTCAGAAACATGTTACTGCATAAAATGTCCCCAGTGCAGGGGCTTTGCAGAAACTTCACTTCAAAGTGGGATATGAGAGACTTTAGGGAGTGCTTGCATTTTTCCCTAATTGGGGCTTATTCTAACACACCTTGAATACCTGCTTTCCCTTTGCCATTTGACCTTTTTGTGAATTAAGATAGCAAGGCAGGGTTGGAACTCGTCAGCCCTGCAGTACATCATAGTGAGGGGAGGCTGCACCATGACTAATTAGTAAATCTCACTTCTCTCTAAGGTGAAAAAGAAAATGATTTCCTTTGCAGGTAGCATGGAGCTTGATGAGTAAATACCCACCTGCACCAAGTTGCACTAACCTAATAAGTCTCCCTGGACTTTGAAAAGTGAATATTTCATATTTCACTGATCTCTAACAGGTTTTCTGGATGCCTTATATTTGACTCTTTGCAAGCCTGCTAAGGTGGTTAAGACAGCATCCACAGACTGCAGGGTCTCTCCTGTCACACAATGGCGTGGAAAGGTCAGGCCTAATGAAGTCGGGGGTGCGACCCTTAGAATTCAGTGGCTATGCATGGACTCCTATCCCACCGCTGCAACCATGCCGGTTAATCCCTTTTTGATCCTAATTGATAGGCATTAACATGATCCTTATCCAGGAGCTGTGTTTTGTCTTCCACAGCTTTTCTCTCTGGGTGTCAGTGACACAAAGTGTGAAAGCGTTAAACCAAATGTGAAATTGATATTTTTCATGTTTGTGTGCTTAAACTCTGCCTGTGTTTCTTAACAGTCAGACAGAAGTGCTCAGTGTTCAGCGTTTGCCCTTTGAGGCTCAAACCAGGACTTAGCCCGTAACCTCTGGAATCCGACTGTGATGTGAATGGTGTCAGCCCATTTTCAAATTGTTTTCCTTTGAGTCCCCTTATCTTCATCACCAGATTACTACCTTTAAATATGAGCTAATTGCCCAGTAAAAATGTGTAAAGTCACAATTTCTCACGTTTATGTAAGTATAGACAAGGTGTGACTTCCACAGTCCAGCTGTTAATACCATCTCCCAGGAGCTTCTCCACACTTAACATTTGACTCATAGATTCCAATCCGTTAAATGTTACTAGTCATGGTGTGAAGCCTGTCACGCATCAACTAACTTTAACAGGGAAAATTTACAAGTTTTGCTTAAAATAGCCGATACATTAAAGATACAAATGATAATTGTCTTCGTTTTCGACTAATCAATTGTTTATCTTTTCGATTAACCAATTAGTTGTAGTCATTTTGGCAGCATCTACTTTGGCTTTAGTTCTCTGGTGCTTGACAGGAAACAAGATGTTTCTGTCCAAACACATCGATTTCAAGGCTGCAGCAGAAAAGGTCTCTACACTGGTCCAAAATTATGCTTCTTTTTTAAATTAATCTTTATTTAGATACCCAAAATAGCATTTTGCTTTTTGTCTCCAGTGATTAATTTTTGGAGCTTTAGAGTGTGTGCCATTGTGTCCTATAGGGTGTAATTGATTTACTTTTTACATATGTACTTACACACAAAAATTACAATAAAGTTATTTGTATATGTCTGCCAATAATAGTCATTTCACCACTTAAATATACTTTTATGTGTAAAAAAATTTCTGATTAAAATATTTACTGTTTTATCTAACTTTTATAGTCAAATTTAAACATTTTCAATGTTTAAGAAGGACTCTTGGCTTTGTTAGATTAAAGTTTAAACATTTTTAAAAGAAAACCTTTTCTGTACCACAGAGAAGGTAATCAGATTTTATGAGAAAACATCCCTTATCTATCAAAATAGTAATATTTAATACAAAGAAAATACTTAAATTGATTAAAATCCCACATTAATTAACACTACAATAGGAAAAATCTATTTAAGCAAACTGTACTGTAAGGCTTTATAGTATAGGTCAACTCTGTTTTGTATCAACAACTTTATTTGATAATCGAATATGTCTGAAGTCATTGGAGCCCTAGTTATTAAGAAATGTGTCTCATAGTAACTAGAAGCTGTAGTTTTTATTTAGAAATTCTCCTGATCTTGTTAACATGTGCATATGTTCTTTAGATGTAAATGTGTTTGAGCAATTTTTCTTTTATCATTTGTGTTCATATTAATGTTCAGATTAATATGAACATTATTCCAGCCTAAGAGGACTTTTCATTTCACCTCAGGTTTAATGAGTAAATAAGAAACATGCTCAGCTTGTTTAAAGAAAAAAAGACACATTTACAAGTCAAGACCAGCCTTTCATCACCTCACTTTAAAGAGTTTTTGATTATTTCAACACTTTTTTACATCACAGTAAATGCCTTTGGACCTTAACATCTCAAGTTCCTGAACAGATTGTTGTAAATGCGTCTCACCACAACCATGATAGCAACAAAGCTTTATTGACAGCACAAAGAGAACAGTTATTTATTGGGTTGCACAGACATACATACACCCCCCTTCTCTTTTGTGGAAATACAGTTGATTTTTGTAAATCAAAAACAGTGACATCTTGATTAGTTTTTTTTTACTAAACTCTGTTAAGTTTCTGGAACTTTTAAGTAAATAATATGCTGTAAATTACATTTCTTCTCAAGTGTGTACATCTGATATCAGAAAGAAAGAAAGGCTCCCACGTATAAAGCCCTTTATGAATAATCTTATGGGATTTTGTCTAATATCCCAGTATGCCTAAACCTGCACAATTAAAAGCATTCCTTGCTATTGTGCTCAACAGTGTGCAAAAAGCCACTTTAGCTGTAAAGTGCCAGGTGTCATGTCGGTTCTTGTTGGTTTCACACAGCGATCCACGTCCCTTAGTGGAAAGCATGCCTCATGTCTCCATAGGATTGAGCGCTATTTCCAGTTTGTTTGCTGCAGTGAATAATGAGTACTCTGTAAGGGCTGATAATATAATTTGGAGATAGATTAAAAAAAAACTTATTATGGAGTTCAGGCACTCCAGATTGGGACGGCTCTCATGTACTCCACTTGACTGGCACCACCTGCCCTCTTTATATGTCACACTCGCTTCACATATCCCTCTGCTGTGAAAGGAGCTGGTGTCTGCCAGTCCTGAGCAACTCCCAGCAGAAATCTGTAATGAATCTAATGCTGTTGTTTAAATTGCTTTACCTTAACCAGATAATCAGCTGAGGCTTTGTCATAATTTTGGTTGAGGAAAGATTCAGTGACTGCAATTGCAAGGGAGCTTTCTTTGTTGTTACCATCTTTGCCAAAACTGCTGAAAAGTAAAAAAAAAAACAAAAAAAAACAAACAAAAGCACTAGAGAATAAGTTTTGGAATGCTAAATATGTTCCCTTATGCTGTAGAAGGTTTCTACATGTATGATTAACCTGAAGGTGCTCGTCGGGTGTTTTTTGTTTTGATCGTCAGGTGGAACAGCATTTGGTTTTCCTGCTTCTTTTCTTAAAAAAAAAGAGAGATATTTTTGTGGCAAATAGAAAGCAAAATTGAGCTTGTGCACGTATGGTATGAGTGGTTTGTTTCACATCTAGTTGTGCCTGCATGTGAATATTTTTACTCTGCTAGTATTTTCTAGAAGAAAAAAAATGCAAAGCAGTTCAAGAATATGAGAACATTGAAGCCATTTGAGTTTATCGAAAACAGTTCTAACGTGCCAGTATTGCACAAAAAAACTTGTAGTACTCACCAAAACTGTCCAAATAGCCCATATTTAATTATTACTTTTTTTTCAGTTGTTTGTTTATACCACTATCTGACATCTTGCAGCAACTTTGCTCCCAAACAAAACCACAAGCCTGCAATCTTTAATTCTCTTCTTCTTAGCTGCTTTTCTGGTTCTTTTTATCAATAATGACAAGGCCAAAGAGTACTCTAGTTAAATAAGGTGCAAAGGAAAAAAGAATCCTTAAGTCTGTGATGCAAGTTTTATGGAATAAATTCAAAGGAATCACAAAGGTACAAAATTATACAAAGAAATGCAATAAAAGATTATGATTTTTTTGATTACTCACTGTCAATAATTTCTTGTAATTTTTTTACTAAACACATAGACATTGAATAGATTTGAATGACTTCCTGTAAAGGCAACACAGATAAACATATCACATGTGATATCACATGTGAGGTTCTTGCTGGAAGTTCTCACATCACAGCAAAGAAAAGAGGCGCTTGTTGTCATGTGTTGAAGTAGGTCTAATTTCCACTCTACTCAAGGTAACTGTCATGAATCCCACCAGCAGAAATTCACTCATTTTTATGAATCCACTTGTGAACAATCTGACAATTAGGGGCTAGATGTGGAATATTTAGTGTGTTATAAGTGTGACTTTTTAGTATTTTGTTTAAATGTGTAGTTAGTTGGCTGGAATGGAGATAAAAATAAACAGCTGAAGAAAAGAAGGCAAAGTAGGACACAGAATTCAGTTTATTTATAAAGCAGCAGTGGGTAGAATACACTGTGTTGGCTTACAAATTCTCCTGAGTGTAAGGCTACTATATTTACTATTACGCTAAAAAATTGAGAAACAAAGGTACATTTAATGTGTTACTTTTTTAGTTTTGACTAAAAATTGAACAAGAAACCTAAAAATATTTTCATAAATACATGCAAATATCAATCTACTATAATCGAAAAACATGTTTCTCGCAACAAACCTAAAAAATAACATTCTACCTAAAACCTTAACCTTGATTATCACTTAAAACTGAAATACTAGTTGGTATCATGTTTTTTCTGCTCAAAAAGCCATAAAGGCTGCTGAATTCAACTTTATTTATCCTGACAGAACCACTTAAGATCAAGGGCACCATCACCTTTGCCACTAATGAGGCTGTTTATTTGCCAAATTTTCTTGCGCACTGAAAGTGAGTGGAAAGCAGGCCGTGCATAGCAGATTACATCATCAGCATTAACCCGAGTCCCAAGATGTTTTTAAGAGAGAGAGTAACACAAGGTAGCTGAAGCTTTGAGCATGCAGACCTCACTGAGGTCACTCAAATAAGAACAATAACAGAATTACACTTAAAAAATGATGGGACACTTTAATTGAACATCATCTTTAAAAGGGGCTAGGAGAAGTCTTCAGTTTGTTATTAAAATTTGAGGATTTTAAATAAAAGATTTTAAGGTACTTTCGGGCCACATTGAGTTAGACTTTAAAATCTCAACAAAAACACAAGCTTGTGGTTTAGTGTGATGAAGGTCAGATTTGTCTGTGTACGGTTCAGTCTATGGAATCACATCAAACTGTGAAGAAAAAAACAGTTACATCTCAAAACTAGGCACAAGAATGCAGTTTGTGGTACTGCTTTTGCCAAAGCCTATATTTAGGAGGCCGTTTAATGCTAGAAGTAGAGGATTTTTCATTAAACATTTGAAATAATTTTAATAAATTAGTAAAGATAATGCACCTTCATACTTAGTCTTAAAAAAACACACATGATCTGCAAAATATACCTGCCATACAGTGCCATGCAGGATCTGAGGTTGCAAATCAATTATATTTCAATCAGCATAATGTGCTGAAAATCCTTCAGTCTAGCCCATATATTGGCTTTTTAGTCACAGTTGTGCTCAATGTACCCTGGCTTGAATTATTTAGCTGAGTTTCTATTGACCATTGTTTGAAAAATTCTGGACCATCGCACGTTTTAATGCTTTGAATCCAATTTCCATCACAGATCTTTTAATGTGAGACTGTTTTGAACTGATGAAGAGTCTGGGAGCATTGATGAGTTGCAGTAATGATGTTTTATGTATGTGTGGCCCTCCTCATGAGTATACTGCTTTGTTTGCAGATGTAGATTGCCTTCCAATCTCTGCGTAAATGTGAGGATTTACTGTATGTTTGCTTATCTGTCCAGCCATTTATTCACACAGCGTTCCTTTCATTTAAGGCTGTGCGCTAGCTGAGCCTTTTTTTTCTTCTTCTTCCCTGGGACCTTTCCTATTATTTTTGGACCAGATGGCGAGGGGCACGGAAGCACCTCTTTTGTATGAGTGCCCCTGTGAAAGGAGGTTGTTCTCCTTAATGTAATCAGCATCACCGGAAGGGTCCATTTTGGTCCGTGAAAGAAGACAATTGGTCTGGACACGTCTAGATTACAGAATCGCAGGGTTCATCTCCCGACCCTGCCCCCTCTGACCGAGGGCCTGGCATGGAGGATCCTCATCTTTGATCAGTGAAGGGTGGAGGTGCTGATCCGACCCCATGCAGGCCAAAGGCCACCCCCCACCCCCCACCTTGCCCTGTTTACCCTGTACTTGGCTACTGCTGACACCTCCTTCCGGAAGAAGCCCAAGAGAGGTGGGGTGGTTTGGGCATTAAAGGGGAGGGAGCTGGGTAGCTGGTGGGGGGCACCATGACCTGTCTAGACACTGTTGTTTCTTGTTGTCGTGGTGTTGCCAAGGAGATATTGTGAACTTTGACCTCAAAAGCAGTTGGTTAGGAGCCACTTTGGTCATTCACAGAAAACTTTTTTTTTTTCCTTTTTCATTTGCAGGATTGGAGGTGGGAACTGGACGGGCATGGAAGTGATCCACATCAGACACACCCTACCTTAAGAGACTACAGCCATAACTTTTCTGGACAAACTTTTCTGGCTAAGCTGCCCCATGTGACCAGCGACAGTACAGGTGTCTTTCTGTTCTTCCTGGATACACATTAGGACATTTTCTTTCCTATTCACAGTAAGTTAACTTACCTTTTACAAGTCCTTTTTTACTTTTTAGTTGATAAACAGTTTGCAAAACACCTTACTGCATCAAACGTCCTCTTTTTATGTTGTCTGGAGTATTTTATCTTTACCATATCAGGACCTCTATTAACCAATAAAAAGTGGAGTACAGCACCAAGAATTGCTTATAAAGGATGCTATTTTTTGTAAAAAAAATTGCACTCTCCTCATCTGAATCAGAAAAAGACAAAAAAAAAACGTTTTTATTCCTTTATTTTGCGCAAACACTTGGATGGCATGCTACTGAAGGCTCAGCTAATCTTTGTTTTGGCTTGAACCTGATCGTTTGGGATAATGCGGAACCTGGCTTTGATGGTAAAGCTGCTCCTCAGGAGAGGGTGTAGTAATTTCGCCATCATGGCCGCCGCCAACACCAACCCGGCCCTCTCGCCTGCCACTCAGGAACAGTTAAAATGGAAGCATGCAGCAAAATGAGTGAGAAGGAGAAAGAGGGAAACGCCCACCAGTGTGAGCTAAAACACGGCTGACTGAGCTGAACTTTGCTTCGTCTTCCTGCACAAACCGTGATGATTTTTTTTTGGTGTTTCATTATCTGACTATAGGTATACAATAGTAGATAAGGCTGGAATCCCCTAATTGTTCTCATCTTTTGTTAGAGATTTATTTTTGACTTAGTCAATGAAAGTGTGCATTCGGTTGCTAAACATCAAGAAACACCAGGTGCAAAACAAAAGCCGCCTTTGGCACCTTTTATAAATCTGGCTTCATCTTAATGACAATTTGAGACACTCCGCTATAAAATGACATTTTTTAATATTTGTCATTTTTTCTGTTAATTTTTATATTAAAATAGCTGCTTTTCGGAGCATCAGTTTAGGATTCACGTACTTCGCCATATCTAATATGTTTCTTGGATTTTCGAAACTCAAAGGCCATTAAAAAAATCTCAGAAACACAAAACCACAATCTGCCTCATCCAGAATAATCCCTGAGCTAAAAGCCTTTTTTAGTTTCTACAGTATAAAGAATTTCTCTACAGGTTTGTGGCTGGACGGTTTTAGCTGAGTGTGGTTGAGGATCTATTTGCTGCAGCATTGCAGTAGTTTTGTTCTTAATTCAACCTTTTTACCTTTTTTGTAAATTCTTTTTTCAGTTGTTGTATAGGATTTGCGCAACTAGCAGAAACGCTATATTATGAGAAATATGAGGAGGAAAACACATCGAAACAGAGGTTATAGCAAAAGAATTTGAAAGATTGTAGCTACTGCAAAGAATACTCAAAACATAAATCTATTTTATCAAACAGAAGGATTTGGTGATTGACTAGTGTTGGGTGAGATTTGTTTACATTTTTATTGATTGTGTGTACACTGCAAAAACACACCTCTTAGAAAGAAGTCAAAAATTCGTACCTCATTGGCAGATTTTCTTTAAGAAGGCAAAAAAAAAAAAAATCTGACAAAGGGGTTAGATAAATGGTCGTACTAAGAATTCTTATTCTAAGAAAAAAGTCGTAATCATTAAAACATTTTTCTCAAAATAAGATTATGTTGTTATTGAAAAACACATGATAAGATTATTTTCTTGCAAGACACAAAACATGACCCATTTTCTTGAAACTCAGGACTTTTTACTTTCTGAAGATTCATGTTTTGCAGTGTATGGAGGTGGATTCTGTAAGGCATCAGTTTTATATAAGCTTGCTTTTTCAAATTGGTTTCTACGGAATACAATTGGTATACAATTAGTATAAAGTTTATGTTCCTACTCACCTGATTCCATCTGTACATAAATCAACGCTTGATGAATGAATTGTTATTTTATAAACTAGCTTTTATTGTTTGTTCTGTAAATCACTTGAATATTATAAAGTAAGCGGTAACATTTTCTCTCTGTTTACTAAGATGCCATCATGATCTGCTAAGTATTGGCTGCTGCTCGGTGCAGAGGTTATCAGAGACTTCCTGATCACCTCGTCATTTTCTGCTTTGTATTACATCAATGTGAACAAATGGAGTGATTCACGTGTATATGTGCTGTCTTTCTTTGGGCATTGGTCACAGCAGTGTTTGTCCTCTGAAGTGATACAGTAACATTTGAGTATCCGTATCAGTTTTATGGAGGGAACAAAGTGCTGTGATCATAGATTAATGAAACCCTTTAGTGAAACAGCTCTATGCATGTGCTTATTATGTCATCTAGCTAACACCAATTAAAAGCTATACGCTACACCAACCCAATGCTTTTTCAGAGAGCTGAAGACCCTTTTAAAGTGGCTCACAGACGTGTATGCAATCTTAATAAACACTGAAAATAAGGATTATATCCAATCATTTCAACTTTTACAGGACTGGCTACCACTTCCTAACAGCTCTATTGTAGAGCATCCCACATGTGTTCTGGAGTGGGGAGAATTTGCACATACAGAGGTAAATAACCACATTTTTTTTCTTTTAGCTTTTCCCTCTCACCCTGAATGACACGTTATTACTGGCTCTTGTTGTGGTTTTCTTCCTCTCCAGTGTGCAGGGAGCTGGATGTGGACTAGGAGGAAGATGTCACACTAAAGATGGGTTTTGCTGATGATGTTTCTGCTGTTGATGCAGCATCGAGCTCTCACTTTGTGTCTCTGTCAACTATGATCCGTAACCACAAAGTGAGTGACAGGCCAATCCCCGGGGAACCAGGGGGCCTGAGGTGAGTCAGATGTGTTCTTGACCTTGTCTAACTGTGTGTCAGCAACTAACACAAACTCAGTAAAGAGAAAGAAACACAAATAAAAGTCCAGAAATGACACAACTGTACATGCTACATCTTCATTCAGCATGTTGCAAAGCAAACAAATCTACTCAAGCTATGTGTTTTTTTAACACTGGATTCATAATTTATCTCTTAACTGATGAGTTATGAAATTATCATTACAGAGCTTCATCATATTTTCAACAAGAGCATAAATTGCTTTGTGTACACTTGTGTTCCACTGAAGTGCTGAATATTTTACTACTGTATGAATGCTGCAAACCCGTTTGAGTCGTAAACATACTTTATTCTCAAAGCTGTTAAACTTGTTTTACTTAACTGCATTACATGCAGAAAGACACCATATAACATTGTTTTTTATTTAAACATGTCAGAAAAGTTGTGTTTTTGTGTTGACTCGATTCACACTTCTGTTAAGCCTTTGTCTGATGGTTTTTGTTTGAAAGGAATCGAACTTTTCCAGCATTAAACTTTGTTGGAATTCAACTGAACTTCTCTCTACTCCACCCTGACATTTTCTCTGTTTTTTAAACCTTGTAATTAAATAAAAGTTTTGTAAACTGTAACTCACACCTGGTCATTTCTTGTTTGAATAAGTTACGTCAAAGTGGAAGTAATTGTATATTCTATTAAAAAAGAGGAAATGCATAAACACTTTAAAAAAAAAATTTTCACATTTTTTTTCACTTCTTAAAACACATTACATGTGAATTATTAGTCAAAATGTAGATCTTTTTTATTACTACCTAATGATCTAACTGGTGGATTAATTTTGTAAGCAGAAATAAAAACTCATGCATTGATAGAAATTGTGAAATTAGTGTTGCTGTGAATGCAACAAACAATAAAGTTGCACATTTTTGTCTGAGTGAATTGGGTAAATGTGATTTTTTTTCCTGTGCATGTTTATTGTAGTAGGGTAATTTTCACAAACTAGTCATAAAACTGCATCAAAAAATAAAAGGAAAAGAGGACTGAGTTTTAAAATGAAACAAATGATGCAACTAGTGTAATCGCAACTTAAAATTAGAGGCAGATTTTTTTGATATTTTATCCAGTCATCACTTTTAGGGTTATTTTCTACATTTTAGATATTTTGTGGTTTGAGCCAAAGCACTTTCTACTATTTTTGCCAAAGTAAATGCTCTCAACTTTTGTCACCAAGCATAAAAACATCCCGCTAGAAACAAGAAATAAGGGAAATATGGAAAAGGTTACTCTTGAGTATTTTTTCCCCTCAGTTTCTTTTTAGTGAACTCAAGGAATTCTTGGGCGTCTCTTTTTAAGAGTCACTCAAACATGGTGTGAGAAATAAGTTGCCTGGGTTTGACTTTACCAAAAAGCATCCAGTTTCCATTGTCTGCCAAGTCAACTTCTGCAGGCCCCAGCGCCCTGACTTCCATACATGAGAGATCAAGGGTTACCAAGGTGCTTTGGAGGAAGGAGAGCTCAATGTGAGTGGGGACAAACCCGTCCAGAAAATACTCATTTCCTCTGCATGTTTTGTGCCTTAGTGGGGATTCAGATGAACAGATTTGTATCCTCCCATCGCTGTTACTAATGAAAACTGTTGCATCCCTTTGGAGGGGCTTGTTGCTGCTACCTGTCGCCCGCTGTACAGTATGCGACTCGTTAATTCCCAGAGTTTGGCCAAAAGAAAGTTTGTTCAGACTCTTGTTTATCCGGTAGTACCAGACGGAGGCACCTCATGTGGAAAAAGGTAAAAGCAGTTCTGTCCACCTCTCATTCTTGCCAAAAAAGTTCAGCCACTGAGCCACGGCATTAACTTGTATTCTAACAAGATTAAAATATATTCGTCCTGGGGATTAGCATAGTTAGGTGTCCTTTTGCCTCTTTTTTTTTTTTTGCCTGCGCTGGTGCGTTGACAGTGGGCTTTGATCTGTGTTGCGAGGCAAGAGTCCTGGCTTGGACCTTACCATTCGAGTGCCAAGTGTGAAATTGGCCTGATGTCATCCCCATTCTTCACCTTTTACATCTTTCACCACTTTAATTATGTTTCCGCCACAAAGCCCAGGCACCTCTGAGCAGATTCCACTTTGGCCATAGGAAGCATTTAGAAACTGTGGGTAAATGACACAGTAGGGGAGGGGGGGGATGGTCGGAGAGGTCATCGCAGGATGGGGCCCTTTTGTGTTCGGAGGTGGACATTGATAGTTTCCTGATGGATCCAGCATTTCAATTTTTACAGCACAAGAAAATTACAAAAAACTTCACACAGTTTGAGAAGATGGTTTTTGTTTTAGTTTCCTTGTCACCCCAATTATCCTTTTTTCTATTTTAGAATCCTTCTCAGTGGTCTTTTAATAATAATTATACAGTTTAACAGAAATGTAAGAAATCTGTGTTGGTTTCTAAGACAAGGTTTCTGTAGAGTAAATCTGAAATTCAGTTCTGAGTTGTGGGTGGTACCGCAGAGGAAGCGTTCCCCCATTTCCCATCGTCCCTTTGTATACACTCTAATCTTACAGCCCCTCACAACCTAAACCTAACATTACCAGTGGAACAAAAATGCGAGCAATATTGGAGCTTTCCAGCTGTATAGTTTTGAGCCATGTGCCAGTTTAGACTAGGAAAACAAAGATGTACTTGGATCTATTTGTCTGCAAGTAGACTGGAGCAGAGCAGGGAGCTTGCTGTTGCTTGCTGTGGTCAGTCTTACATCAGACCTCTAAGCTTATTCCATCAGCATTTTTCGTCTGCTCCTGGTTCACAACAATTTGATTAAAGAAATACTCAGAAATGCTAATTTAAGCCCAATTTCTTTATAAATGTCCTCCATCATAAGAAAATTTCTCCAAGAACCTGTTAAAAATTCCAAAAACACAGTTTTAATCAGAGTGGGTCTTTAAATGAAGAACCAGATGAGGTGGTTTGCACATGAATCTCACTTCCATGAATGAGACTAATCATTCTCAGTTCCAGGAGAAGGTATCCACGAAGCCTCGCAGTTTTGGCTTTCATTTGTGCTTCAGTGTCCCTGTCTGAACTTCAGGCGGCTCCTCTGCCTCAGAATATTTTGATGACGGTTCCTGTTGATGCGCTGAAGGAAGGATCAAAACAACAGGGGTGTGTGCACATGTGTGGAGGAACAGAAATGAATGGAGTCTGGGGATGTGTGTGCGGGCGTTTGCATGGCAGGAATTAAATAAAATGCAGTGATTAGATATGTGTGTAAAGCAGAGAGCATGAGTATAAAGAGTGAGAAAGCTGTGTGTGGAGAATGGGTTACTGAGAGGCGGGGAGTGGGGGAACCAGCCACCTGCAGCCATGACGGGCTTTGACCTTCATTGCTCTTTCCCTCTCCCTCCCTCCCTCTTCCTCTGCTCTCATTTCTGCCTCGTGATAGAAGCAAAGGCTCTTTTCAGAGAAGGAGAGGAAGACTGACCGTCTCGAAGACAGTGCTGGGAGCAGCCCCATCCACTCCAATGCTAGTCACTGGCTGTTAGACATGGCGTTCAAAGACTAGCGGTGCAAGTATGGAAATGCAGATAAGGCATTGTAGAGGAAACATGCCGGGGAATCGTTCAAGGCTTTCCCTTGCATAATGTTTGGATGCTTTTGCAAATGTTTCAATCTCAGAACCCATGAATTTGATCCTTCACCAATTGGACTGTGGAGGTTTGTAGGGAAAGGGGTTATTGTGCAATGCAAATTATTTCTCTGTGATTGAATTTGTGAATATTTCATGCATTTATCTTTCATGGACAGCACGTAATGAATTTGTTTCACGGAGAGCCAAAGTCCAGCTCAAGTCCAGCACTGATAAAGGCTTACATGTCCTTCTGCCGCCAGAACTCACTTCTAAGAGCAACACAAAGGGCAGTCTTGATTGCGTATAATCTTCAAGGTTTATTTACTCTTCTTTTGCAGTTTTCAGGAGTCAGTTAATTACACAATTAATACATGATACAAATTATGTACATTTTTACCAAAGAATACTCCAAACATAAAATAAAAAATAGCATTGTATTCTACAACTCTGTGTTGTAATTTTATTTAAACATGTTCATATATAGATAGATATACGCTGATGAGTAAATTCATAATGTCGTACCAGCAGTTTTCATAAAGGCATTAAACTTGAGTAGTCTGCATTTGAAGTAATACTGCTTCTCTGATTCGGCACAGTTCTGTTTCATAAAAGGTTCCCACTTGAACTTTAAGGCAAAGTGTGTTTCGGTTTGGTGGATTTTAATTCACACACACTTTTTGCAGATATACAACAAAATAAAAGAAAAAAAAAACACTTTGAAAGGCATAAAAGTCCACAATTTGGTATGGATACAGTCTGAAACTTAGCTCAATCATACTTCTGTCAGGAAAGGACCAAAGTCTATAAACACAGTTATTTTCCCAAGTACAACAAATTGCAGCTTCCATGCAAAGGCCCCATAAAACATGATCATTCACAAAAAAAAAAAAAAAAAAAAATTAAAACAGAGAGAGAGATAGAGTAGTTATTGCAAGATAAACAAGCAGTGTAAACACCTCAGATATCTACTCTAAAGCAACACTGGTCATTGGATAGATTTTTTTCTCAATATAATCTATATAAATACACATATGAAGTTCTTTCAACAACAATAAGCGGTTTCCAACATTTGTAATACAGTCACTGATGGATTTGCCTACTTTGTATGATATATGGATATGTCATAGGAAAGTTTAATCTTGGATTTCCTCAAAAAAAAAAAAAAAAAAATCCAATAACCAGCATTCATCGTCAAGAGTGCGAAAATGGTTTTAATCATTGTCTTCATGCTACAGTGTTGTTTCTGTGACTGAAAAGCCAGCATTACAGTCTTTATTTCGCTACAAAATGAATTATATATTGCTATTTCAAACTATATTAACTGTGCAGACGCATTGGTATGACAAAGGGGAGATGCACAGCTTTGATTAAAGACTATGAATCAAAAGTAAGGCCTAACTTAGTTTTATAGTTAAATTGCGTGTTAGAAAAACAGTTTCTTTGAAAAAAAAGTAACTTTTGTGTAGATATTTGTTTTTTTCTTTTTGAAAAAAAAAGCATAAAAAGACCTACAAAATGCCCAATTATCAGTGTTTGACACAAGTACCATCCTTCGATCCATTTTTACACCAAATACGACCAAGGAAACCAATAGAAATGGCATTAAAGTCGAGTTTACACTTATTTCAATTCACAGTAGCCTGGATGCAGCAGAAAAATAGTCTTTGGACTTCAGTCTTTTTCTCTTCCCTGGCACATGGAGGGCCAGTCCCCAAAAAAAATAACAATCACGTTGGATATAAAAACGGGGGTGCTGTTTGAGCGTGTGTTCCTCTTGAAAGGGGCGGGGAAAACAAACAATGAAAACATACTATTTATACAACATCTTTTATAGACGTGATATTGCTGAAATGTGTCTCTGTTATTCTTTAAAACAATTTATGCTGGTATATTCTATACATTGGCCCTTTATTTTAACATTTTATTGCATTGTAGACTTGATTAAACCTCCCATAGAACGAAAAAGCACAATAATATTCCCATATGAAGCTATGGTTTCCTTGAAAACCCAAGGATTCTAATGACCTTTTGCACATCCATAATGACTGATAAGTAGTATTTTTATGTGCTGCGACATTAAATATTCCTGTATTTTTTGTGATATTTCTATAAAAATCTATCATATGATTACTATAGGTTCTTTTTCGTCAGGAGGCCTGTTGTTTCCAAATCAATCGCTGTCTGATTTTTCGTCCTTCGACGTGACGGTGGCGTGATTGTACAGTCCCTGTGCCATCAGGTGCAAGGCCAGAGTGTTCTTGGTGCCGCTGGCTTTCTTGATTTTGGCCCTTTTGTTCTGAAACCAGATCTTGATTTGGGATTCGTTCAGGCCTAGCTCTTGCGCCAGGTTCTGCCGCCTCTGCTCCGTCAGATACCGATTTGTCTGAAACTCCGTTTTTAGTCTCTGCAGCTGCTCTGCGGTGAAGGCCGTCCGTGGTCTCTTGTCCTCTTTGCTGGTCGTTTTCTTCTTTGGTTTGCGGGATCTTGGCCCTGTGTGGTGAGGGGACGGGGAGGCGAGGGTCACAGACACACATTTGGTTTGTCAGAAGGAAAAAAATACGCCACTAAAAGTCTTAAAAACACAACTAAAGCTGAGCAAACAATTTTCCAAACGAGTGCGCAACACAAACACTGGTGTAGTCTAAAATTCTACCTCTTTGCATTGATTGCAGTGCCTTCAAATATGTCCACAATTGTATGCGTAAAAGATGTTTCACACATATACAAAATAAAAATAAAAAACACACATCCTAGAACTCCAAAATCCTCCAAAATCTAAAAAAGAAAACGAAACATCATGTGTTCTTTTATTATTTAAATAAAAATAATAATTTTGTTGTTATAATTTAGAAAGTTGTGAGTAAATGGATTAAAACCTGAAACAAATCCTGCTACTCCAAGAAAAAACAAGCACAAAACCAAAGCGCATGCCTCCCTGTTGCTCTTCACACATGCACGCTGCACACGTGCACGCTGTACACATGCACGCTGCAC